>LR738712.1:366536102-366848566 GCA_902687465.1 Secale cereale | reverse complement strand
GTACCGGACTTGTTCACTCACACCTATCAAGTAAAGCTTATCGAGTGGCTCGGTGAGGATAGTGGCACAAAAATTTGATGCAAAATGTTAGCAAGACTCAATAATGTTGAAAAAGATTCACAAATTTGCAAATGCAACAAGTAGACCAATAGCAAGATGGGTGGCACACGGAAACACACACACGGATAGATAGATGGGGTCGTGCAACCAAGGAATGAGCCAAAATGTGGAATTCACGAAAATGCTTGTGTTGCACAACACTAGAGAGACGCTAGCATGATTGCACAATAGGCGGATACGAACTTGTGCACAACCTACTAAGCAAAAATGCAACGACTTCTATCCCAAGTATGCTATATGTATGGTATTCCGGTGGTATGATCAAAAATGATCGAGTATGACAATCTTAATGTAGTATGATGCTATGGTTCTTGCTTAAAAGCTCTTTGCGTATCTTTTTCTTTGTGCTTAAAAGCTTGTTTGGCTCTTTCTCTTTTGAGCTTTTTTTTCTCATGCAAAACTTCACGAACCAAGATAGCAATTGAGTATATGCGATGACAACCTTGTGTCACAAGAGATGATATCAAGATATGCACCATGGTGATATGGTATGTATGATATGGGAAGTATGATCACTAATGTGCACAAGTAACGTTGCCGGCAATACTCGAATGGCTAGTCCCGATAGGTAAGTGACGCAAAAATGGGCTAGGGGTTAACAATGCAATTGCAAGGGAATATACAATGATGTCGTCGAAGTTACCGTCCGTGTCGATGATGAGAGGTGGTGCTCTTGATGTAGACCCGTTCCTAATTAGCCGAAACACCGTAGGAAACGAAAAAAAAAAACCATAACTCAAAATCTCAAGGACAAATGTCAAATGGTGGTAGCGGCAATGCCGTGGTGGTTGCGGAAGTGCAATGATGGGCTATACACGATGTCGGAGTTGAAGTCACGGTCCCTAAGTAGCCGAAACACCTTAGGAGACACAAGCCACAACTCCAACAAGCTCGAACAAAATTGAGTTAAGTTGGGTTGGCTATGTATGGTGGACTAGGCTATGCGGAAGTGGTGGTGGTGGTTGATGAAAAAGCAATGGTCCTAAGTAGCCTAAACACCTTAGGAGACTCAAATCACTACTCAAGCAACCACAAATGGTATGGAAACAAAATTGGTTAGGTTGCGGAAGTCGGTGGTGGTGTAGCGGATGATGTGGTGGAAGCCCTAGGCAAAGATGCCAAAATTCCAAAAATATGATGCAGTCAAATGATGATGGTAGTATTTTTTATTATGGGGGAAGTCAAGAGCTTCAAAACGAGCTCAAGAACGTCGAAATCGGAGTTCGGATGAATTAGTTATGGAAAAAACGGTGAAACGGAAAAGTCTGAAATTCCAGGGGTCGGACATCCGGGGTCGGGTCCGGATTTCCGGGACCGGATGTCCAGAAACTTGCGCGATTTTTCCCTCCAGGAGCCGGATGTCCGGCCGGGGACCCGGATGTCCGGCCTATGGCCCGGATGTCCGGCCCGACGATTCCAGATCGGGATTGGGACTTCCAAACTCGTTTGGGGGCGGAATTTGATGATTTTGGGGGCGAAATTTGAGCGATTTCGTGGAGGAAAGATGGGGAAACTTGGGGAAATGCTATATCCACTTGAAACCAAGCAAATCCATGGATCAAAATCAACAAAACATCATCTAACCAACAGATCACAAATTTTTTTGGGGCTATTTTTGGTGGATATGGTAGCTCGGAAGGATGTGCACTTGAGCGTCTTCTCGAAGATGAGGGAGACCTCTTGCGGTTCTTGATGAGGGCTTTGAGCTCCTCCATTTGAGAATTCATGTTGGCGCATAAGTTGTTCGTCATGGCATCGAACTTGTCGTTGTTGTTGTAGACCGAAGTAGATGAAATGCTTTGCCTATCCATCACAAGACTCGAGCAAAGGTGAGTAGGAGATTAGATAAACAATACCAAGTTACCTTTTCCGAATGTTGGGGATGTATCCCGTTTCACTCAATGTGAAATGAAAGAATAGTGGAATTTGTACCGGACTTGTTCACTCACACCTATCAAGTAAAGCTTATCGAGTGGCTCGGTGAGGATAGTGGCACAAAAATTTGATGCAAAATGTTAGCAAGACTCAATAATGTTGAAAAAGATTCACAAATTTGCAAATGCAACAAGTAGACCAATAGCAAGATGGGTGGCACACGGAAACACACACACGGATAGATAGATGGGGTCGTGCAACCAAGGAATGAGCCAAAATGTGGAATTCACGAAAATGCTTGTGTTGCACAACACTAGAGAGACGCTAGCATGATTGCACAATAGGCGGATACGAACTTGTGCACAACCTACTAAGCAAAAATGCAACGACTTCTATCCCAAGTATGCTATATGTATGGTATTCCGGTGGTATGATCAAAAATGATCGAGTATGACAATCTTAATGTAGTATGATGCTATGGTTCTTGCTTAAAAGCTCTTTGCGTATCTTTTTCTTTGTGCTTAAAAGCTTGTTTGGCTCTTTCTCTTTTGAGCTTTTTTTTCTCATGCAAAACTTCACGAACCAAGATAGCAATTGAGTATATGCGATGACAACCTTGTGTCACAAGAGATGATATCAAGATATGCACCACGGTGATATGGTATGTATGATATGGGAAGTATGATCACTAATGTGCACAAGTAACGTTGCCGGCAATACTCGAATGGCTAGTCCCGATAGGTAAGTGACGCAAAAATGGGCTAGGGGTTAACAATGCAATTGCAAGGGAATATACAATGATGTCGTCGAAGTTACCGTCCGTGTCGATGATGAGAGGTGGTGCTCTTGATGTAGACCCGTTCCTAATTAGCCGAAACACCTTAGGAAACGAAAAAAAAAACCATAACTCAAAATCTCAAGGACAAATGTCAAATGGTGGTAGCGGCAATGCCGTGGTGGTTGCGGAAGTGCAATGATGGGCTATACACGATGTCGGAGTTGAAGTCACGGTCCCTAAGTAGCCGAAACACCTTTGGAGACACAAGCCACAACTCCAACAAGCTCGAACAAAATTGAGTTAAGTTGGGTTGGCTATGTATGGTGGACTAGGCTATGCGGAAGTGGTGGTGGTGGTTGATGAAAAAGCAATGGTCCTAAGTAGCCTAAACACCTTAGGAGACTCAAATCACTACTCAAGCAACCACAAATGGTATGGAAACAAAATTGGTTAGGTTGCGGAAGTCGGTGGTGGTGTAGCGGATGATGTGATGGAAGCCCTAGGCAAAGATGCCAAAATTCCAAAAATATGATGGAGTCAAATGATGATGGTAGTATTTTTTTATTATGGGGGAAGTCAAGAGCTTCAAAACGAGCTCAAGAACGTCGAAATCGGAGTTCGGATGAATTAGTTATGGACAAAACGGTGAAACGGAAAAGTCTGAAATTCCAGGGGTCGGACATCCGGGGTCGGGTCCGGATTTCCGGGACCGGATGTCCAGAAACTTGCGCGATTTTTCCCTCCAGGAGCCGGATGTCCGGCCGGGGACCCGGATGTCCGGCCTATGGCCCAGATGTCCGGCCCGACGATTCCAGATCGGGATTGGGACTTCCAAACTCGTTTGGGGGCGGAATTTGATGATTTTGGGGGCGAAATTTGAGCGATTTCGTGGAGGAAAGATGGGGAAACTTGGGGAAATGCTATATCCACTTGAAACAAGCAAATCCATGGATCAAAATCAACAAAACATCATCTAACCAACAGATCACAAATTTTTTTGGGGCTATTTTTGGTGGATATGGTAGCTCGGAAGGATGTGCACTTGAGCGTCTTCTCGAAGATGAGGGAGACCTCTTGCGGTTCTTGATGAGGGCTTTGAGCTCCTCCATTTGAGCATTCATGTTGGCGCATAAGTTGTTCGTCATGGCATCGAACTTGTCGTTGTTGTTGTAGACCGAAGTAGATGAAATGCTTTGCCTATCCATCACAAGACTCGAGCAAAGGTGAGTAGGAGATTAGATAAACAATACCAAGTTACCTTTTCCGAATGTTGGGGATGTATCCCGTTTCACTCAATGTGAAATGAAAGAATAGTGGAATTTGTACCGGACTTGTTCACTCACACCTATCAAGTAAAGCTTATCGAGTGGCTCGGTGAGGATAGTGGCACAAAAATTTGATGCAAAATGTTAGCAAGAGTTAATAAAGTTGAAAGAGATTCATAAATTCGCAAGTGAAACAAGTAGACCAATAGCAAGGAGTGGCACACGGAAACACACGCACGGATAGATAGAAGGGGTCGTGCATCCAAGGAATGAGCACAAAATGTAGAATCCACGGAAAACGCTCGTGTTGCACAACTCAAGAGAGACGCTAGCACGATTGCTCTATAGGCGGATACGACACTTGTGCACAACATATAAGATGCAAATGTATGAACTTTCTATCCCAAGTATGCTATGTGTATGATGTTCTGGTGCTTTTAGCACAAGATGATCCAAGATGATCAAGTATGATATCATATGATGCGATGCTATGTCTCTTGCTTACAAGCTTCTTTGTCTTTCTCTTTTTGCTTAAAAGCATTATTCTCTTTTTTTGTATATGTGGCCACGATGCACAAACCAAGATAGCAATTGTGTATATGCGGGAACAATCTTGTGACACAAGGGATGATATGATTATACCAATATGATATGGTGTGTATGCAATGGAAGGTGGATCGATGATCACTAATGTGCACAAGCAACGTTGCCGGCAATACTCAAAGGCTAGTCTCGATAGGCAAGTGACGCAAAATGGGCTAGGGGTTAACAATGCAATTGCAAGGGAATATACAATGATGTCGTCGAGGTTACCGTCCGAGTCGATGATGAGAGGCGGTGTTCTTGATGTAGACCCGTTCCTAATTAGCCGAAACACTTTAGGAAACTGAAAAACCACAACTCAAAATCTCAAGGACAAATGTCAAATGGTGGTAGCGGACAAGTGGTGGTGGTCGCGGAATTGTTGGTGGAAACCCGGTCAAAATGGGTTATGGTGGTGGAAGTGTATGATGGGCTATACACGTTGTCGAAGTTGAAGTCACGGTCCCTAAGTAGCCTAAACACCTTAGGAGACACAAGCCGCAACTCAAACAAGCTCGAACAAAATTGGGTTAAGTTTGGTTGGCTATGTATAATGGGCAATGGGTATGCGGGAGTGGTGGTGGTGGTTGATGAAGAAGCAATGGTCCCTAAGTAGCCTAAACACCTTAGGAGACTCAAATCACTACTCAAGCAACCACAAATGGTATGGGAACAAAATTGGTTAGGTTGCGGAAGTCGGTGGTGGTGTAGCGGATGATGTGGTGGAAGCCCTAGGCAAAGATACCAAAATTCCAAAAATATGATGGAGTCAAATGATGATGGTGGTATTTTTGTGTTATGGGGGATGTCAAGAGCTTCAAAACGAGCTCAAGAACGTCGAAATCGCAGTTCGGATGAATTAGTTATGGACAAAACGGTGAAACGGAAAAGTCTGAAACTACAGGGGTCGGAAATCCGGGGTGGAGTCCGGATTTCCGGGACCTGATGTCCAGAACCGCGCGGGATTTTTCCCTCCAGGAGCCGGATGTCCGGCCCGATGGCCCGGATGTCCGGCCAGTGGCCCGGATGTCCGGCCCGAAGATTCCAGATCTGAATCGGGACGAACTTTTCGAATTTGGGGCGGAAATTGATGATTTGGGGCTCAAAATTTGAGAGATTTTGTGGTGGAAAGATGGGGAAACTTGGGGAAATGCTAGATCCACTTGAAACCAAGCAAATCCACGGATCAAAATCAACAAAACATCATCTAACCAACAGATCAAAACAAATTTTGGGGCTATTTTTGGTGGGGAATTTTCGAAATTGGGGATGAACACAACAAAACTGATGTAGGGCGGAACCCTATGTGGCCGATCTTTCACGAAATGGAGTGGATCCCATGAAGAACACGAAGAACACGAGAGGGAACACGAGGGGAAACACGAGAGAATCACTCAAACCAACAAGAACAAGTCACACATATGCTAGATCCTCGAAACACAAAGAGATACAAGATCCATGATCAACAAGGGACGATACAAGTAGCGATAGTCTTCTCCGTGAGGAGGTCTTGGTATCCCGTAGGATCTTCTCCGCAGAGGTCTTGAATCCGTGTGGATCTTCTCCGTGGAGGGGCCGCAGTCACTCCCAAGGAGATGAACCACTAGTGGGTGAGCGAAGCTCTGTCTTAAATGAGCTAAACCTAAGCTAACCCTCAAATGGAGGAGGGGGAGGAGTATATATAGTCTAGGTCCACGAAGGGGTAAGTGGGAGAGGGATACATGGGCCTCAGGCCCGATACACTGTGCGCAGACAGGGGCCGGATGTCCGGGCCTTCCCGAGACGCCGGATGTCCGGGACGAGGGGCCGGATGTCCGGGCTGGAGGGGTTGAGCCACGGGTGTCTTCTGGACAGTGGCGCCGGATTTCCGGCCAGGGCCCGGATGTCCGGGGCGCCGGATGTCTGGGGCCTGTAGATGCTGGCCTTTCTTCCTTCTCTCCCGCGCGCACTTGGCCTTGGTCATTGGGTTCTCCATGGTCTCCTTGGGTGTTCCTGATCAAGCACAAGGTCCGCGCTTATAGTAGCATCCATGTCTCGCGGGAAAAGAAAGGGGAAGCATCGAGGAACGGGATCACCTTGCGTCCAAGTGGTGTACATGTGGATGAACGAAGGATGCTCCGCATCAAAAACAAGGCTACAAAACGGTGGAGAGGCTCCAAATTCGTGAGAAACCGTGGCTCATGATACCATATGATGTAGGGCGGAACCCTATGTGGCCGATCTTTCACGAAATGGAGGGGATCCCACGATGAACGCGAAGAACACAAAGGGAAATTACGAGGGAAACACTCAAGAACAAGTCCAATCACACATCCACTAGACAATCAAACACACAAGATCACAAGATATATGAACAACAAAGGGAAAGATACATGGGTAGAGTTCATCTCCAAGAGGAGGCCTTGAATCCGTGAAGGATCTTCCCGTTTAGGGGTCTTGAATCCAAGGTGGATCTTCTCCGTAGAGGGGCCGCGGTCTCTCTCGTGGAGTAGATCCGGGATGGATGAGCAAAGCTCTATCTCACATATGAGCTAAATCATTGCTAACCCTAAAATGGTGGAGGTGGAGGAGTATATATAGTCTAGTACACGAAGGGGTAAGTAGATGGGGGAATACATGGGCCTCGGGCCCTGTCCATGCACGCAGGCAGGCGCCGGATGTCCGGGCTGTCATGAGACGCCGGATGTCCGGGGCGGTTGGCCGGATGTCCGGACTAGCAGGGCCAAGTCTCGGGTGCGGTTCTGTTGCTGGCGCCGGATTTCCGGGCTGAAGGCCGGATGTCCGGGCTGGCGCCGGATGTCCGGGCTGGCGCCGGATGTCCGGCAGCTGTAAATTCAGCCGCTCCGTCTTCTTCCGCCTTCGCTTCCATGCTTCCCTCGCTGATGGCGTAGGTGTTCCTCGGCGCTTGCACTCCTCCTCGTCGTCTGTGAAGCTCCGACGATACCTATGCATGCACACGAGTGGATTGTCAAGTAGTAAACCATCCTCGTAGGGGTCAAGTGAACACGTGTAAAGGAGATGATTCACCTTTATGTATGAGAAGTAGAGGTCGCACGTGTCACTTGCCAAACGGACTCTTGACATGGTGATGTCCTTAGGATGCTCCGCATCACCAACTATTTTAGAGGAATATGTTCATGATTTGACTTTGCCATGTGATCAAACAATTGTGAGTGAACCAATTGAATTAACTATTGATGCGAAAGAACCATTTGAATCAGGGAATAAATCAGATTTGGATCAAATACGTGTGAAAATAGTTGTGCCAATGTTTAATCATTTTGATATGACCTCTAATCTTGGTGACGATTCTATGTCAAATGACTTATTGCATGTTTGCTTATTTAAGCATGTTGTAGCCTGTGAATTTCATGCAAGTAAGGTTTATTCACCAATGTTGGGATGGTTTAATGATGAACATTGTCAATCTTTTGATATGAATAAGAGCTTCACTTATTTGTGCAAACTGAGTTGCAATATTTTCATCCCTTCTACTTCCTGTTATAATATTTTCGTTTTATATTTTATGAACTACGAAAGTTACTCATCTATACATGTGTCATATTTGCGAAAATTAAGGGAAGTAAAAATGGATGACATATAAATATACAACATGTACACCTTGTATATTTTCTTACCCAAATTTCAGATTAAGCAACGTCGAGGACGGCTTTATTTTCAAGAAAGGGAGGATGATGAGGACATGAATACCTTGGATACGACCAAAAATATTGCATACATGTATATTTGTGAGGTGATTTCTAATGCAAACTATGCAACAATTTCTTTATGTCATGGCACCATTTCCGTTGTCGTTGCCGTGGCACCCCTTTCGTTCTACCATGGTGACCAAATGCTTCATAACATGCTCATGTCAACATTTTCATATAAGATGCATAAAACTGTACATGTCATCCGCATCATGATAACAACATTTAAAATGTTTAAAATTATTGTTGCTTTAAAAATTGCTAAATGACATGTGGGGATTTTTCGGAAATGTTCTATGTTGTTTTCGGCCTCATTTAAGTTGCCTAAGTAGTTAGTTTACTTGTACTTCACCTCTTGCCATGTTAACCAACATTTAATTTTGTCTTGTAGCATGAACGAGAGCGAACTAAATAATTGGATGTGGTGTTTCTTCAATATGCAACTCGTTGCATATTGAGCTCCACTTAATTTGTAGTGTTGTTCATTGCACTTTGCCATGCCATGCATATTTAAACTAGACATGCATCATACTTGTTTGTGCATCATGCCATGTTTATGCTTGTGTGTTTACAATTTTGTTTGCTTCTTTCCGGTGTTGCTTCTTAGTTCCAGTAACATTGCGGATTGTGAGGATTCGTTTGACTACGCCCATTTGTCTTCTTCATGGACTCGATCTTCTTCCTAGCGGGATCTCAGGCAAGATGACTGTCACCTTGGATCTCACTACTATCTTTGCTATGCTAGTTGTCTCGATGCTATCGCTATGTCACGCTACCCACCACTTGTGTATCAAGCCTCCCAATGTGCCATGATACAACCTCTAACCTTTTCACCATCCCAACAAACCTTTGTTTGGTTATGTTACCGCTTTGCTCAACCCCTCTTATAGCATTGCTAGTTGCAGGTGCAGTTGCACTTTGTTCCATGTTGGAACATGAATAGCTTAGAATATCACAATATCTCTTATTTAATTAATGCACATATATACTTGGTAAAGGGTGGAAGGCTCTGCCTTTTGCCTCGTGTTTTGTTCCACTCCTGCCGTCCTGGTTTCCGCTAAACTTGTGTTATGTTCCTTTATTTTGCATTCCTAACATGATTGGCGTTTACGGGCCCCCTTGACAGTTTGGTTTGAATAAAACTCCTCTAGTAAGGCTCAACTTTGGTTTTACCATTTGCCTAATAACAACTAAACCTTGCATAGGGACTTACCGGTACCCGAGGATTCTTAATCAACAACCCGGGCCAGTGCTCCTCATGAGTGTTGGTCCAAACCTGTCAGCCACCGGTGACCGCCAGGGGCAACTCTGGATTTGGCCTATCAGAAGTTTGGACAATCCGATCGTGGCCTGAGATGAGATATTCGTGCCTACTATCAGTGTGTCGGCACGTTGGGAGGTCTTGCTTGACTTGTTTTACCATTGTCGAAATGTCTTGTGCATCGGGATTCCAAGTGTGATCGGGTTGTCCCCAAGATGGACGTTTTACCTCTCCTGGTCGTGAGAGTTTGTGATGGACTAAGTTGGGACACCCCTGCTGGGTTTGATTTTTTGGAAGCCGTGCCTGCAGTTATGTGGCAGATTGGAAATTTATAATATCCGGTTGTAGAGAGCTTGACAGTAAACCTGAAATAAAATACACCAACCGTGTGTGTAACCGTGGCCATCTCTTTTCAATTCGAGAAGAGAACACGGTGGGATTATGTTTGACTCGTAGGTAGTTCAGGATCACTTATTAATCATTACTGGTTCGTGACCGTATGCGCAACTTCTCATCTTCTATTCAACTCGTCAGTTAGCCACCATACAAATGCTTAGTCGCTTGCTGCAACCTCACCACTTATCCTTTCCCTACCCATTAAGCTTTGCTAGTCTTGATACCCATGGTAATGGGATTGTTGAGTCCTCGTGTCTCACAGATTACTACAACAACAGTTGCAGGTACAGGTAATGCGATGATCTGACGCGACAGCGATGCATGTTTGCTTTTGGAGTTCTTCTACTTCTTCTTCTTCGATCAAGGGATAGGTTCCGGTTTGGGAGCCTGGGATTAGTAGGGTGGATATCGTTCTTATTTTTCGTTTGATTTCATCCATTGACGGATCCCATTCTTCTGTATGATGATTGCCATGTATTGATGTATTGTTGTATTAATGTCGTGACTTGCGGCGAGTGTAAGCCTTTATCTCGTATTCCCATCTATTCAGTACATGGTATGTTGTAATGATATCCACCTTGTTATGTGCTCAAAATGCGGTTGTGCCCCAATCATGAGTTCATCACGTGATCGGCATAGAATTGCATCTTGGGCGCTACAGAGCCCCTCGGACCTCTGGAGCCTCTCAAGGCTCAGGAGTCGGCAGGCTCGTGAGGAGTGACTTCAGCCACTCCAACACTTCTACAACGATGGTAACATGTGACTCTTTGGTTTATTCAGTTGAAGGCGCCCCTTGGTCAACATTTTCCTCAAGTTGTTAGGGCCTGCTTTAAAACTTGCTTTGTTCTGTGTTTTGTCATATAGAGTGTCGCCGCGCCCTAACTAGCAAGCCAGGGCACGCCCGGTTCCTTCCTTGCGGTGTGCGACGCCTCCACGGGAACCGTGTGCCGGAGGCTCCTCCCTCGGTTTTTTGCATGAAGAAGCCTAAGCACGGCGATTGTGCTCGGGTCCATCCCTGCAGCATCGATAAACCCAAATGACCGAGCTCTGTCTAGCGGGCCAGCCCTGTTCACGTCACCTCCTGAGGTCCTTGGTGCTCTATCTTCTCATGCAATGGCCTCCAGAGGTTCATTTCGGCGCAGGTTACAACAGTTACCCAAAGCGCTAGAAAACCAAGCGCACCCCGCCTTGAGTTAGGGCCTCGTGAGTCCTGCGCTGGCTCATAGGTGCCCATATACACCTCCTCATGTTGGGATGTACATGCCCAGAGTGATCCCCCAGAGGGACCTCCCACCCACGCATCCAGTGGAAGCCCCATGCTCCGCGCTGGTGGATGATGCGGTCGAGAAGCGGCTATACCCATGCCAAGTGGAACACCAATGCTTCGCGCTGGGGATAAACAACTGAGGGCGCCACTGGGCTGCACCAACCTCAGGATGGCCTTTCGGCCGACCGATCAACCTCTCCCTATGATGAGCGCGCGGGGGCTGGACACGGGGGATGCGCCCAGGCTCGACCTGGCGCATGCCACCTCAATAGGTCCTTGTACCTGGTCCTTGCGCACCTCTCCTAGGCAAAGGTTGAGGGTAAAAGATA
This sequence comes from Secale cereale, assembly GCA_902687465.1. Lineage (NCBI taxonomy): Eukaryota > Viridiplantae > Streptophyta > Magnoliopsida > Poales > Poaceae > Secale > Secale cereale. The sequence goes on along the minus strand of LR738712.1, from coordinate 366,836,983 downwards.
TGGAGCTCATGAGGGCAACTCTTACATCAAGGGGGGCCCCTGAACATTGCGACTCAGGAGCCTCACTGGCCTCGTAGCCCCTCACCCCTTGGCCATGTCCTGGCAATTCGGTCGCCCCAATGGCGGTTGAGGTATGTGTGACCTTGGGCCCTACCGACATAGAGCACCAGCGTCCTCGTGACAATCTAACTCGCAGAACATTGAGCCTGCACTACTGTAGGATGCTGCTAACGCAACACTACGATCAGAGACCCTTCGACGAAACTGTGTGCGATGCCATAATTGCAAACGGCGGTGTAAAACCGTCAAAAAGGTGCAAAACGTTTGCAATTACGGATGCATCAAACACGGTTTAGAGTATAGTTACGTGTGCGATGCAGGGTATATGGTTTATTTCAATTAAATTTTTGTGATGAGGAGGAACAAAAGAAACGGGCAGCCAGATAAAGGTGTGTGTGATATACAACATACTGTTCGCTTGGATGAACTGTTTGGATTAGGTAACACGAAAGAAGCGGTCAGCCAGATCAAGGTGTGTGCGATATACGGCATGCGGTTCACTCGTATGAACTTTTTGCGTTGGCACAAGAGAACAAAAACAGTTCAATATAACAATATGTCTATGATACGCGACAAACAAGTCTCTAAACACAAATGTGTGTGAAGACCGATAATAACACAAACGATTGCTTCTAATAAGACATATGTCATATGCTGTGTCTACACAACATCTATTGGCCATTGGGTGACGGGCAGTCATCCGGGTACATCATAAGGATGCGAAGAGGGCATCCTATATCATCAAGGACTATCTATTCCACCAATAGCTCATCTAAGAGAACTCACAAGTTAATTATGCTCAGGCTGGAGCAACCATGAGATGGGTGACTAGATGGGATGTTGTCTTGATGTTAATCCCATTGATTGGATGTATCTTAAAGGTCCATTAAGGACATTTATGATACATCCCATCATTGGAATTAACCTCAAGGTCCTTGTTTTGAAACTTTTTAATACATGTTAAAGAAGGTCTACCGCATTACTTTTTCAGAATGTGCGATACGTGGCATACAGTTGATCCATCCGACCTGTTTGTGATGGAATAAGCCGTGTGTTTGTGGGGTGGAATTAACCTCAAGGTCCTTGTTTTCAATTTCTTTTTAACACATGTTAAAGAAGGTCTACCGCATTACATTTTGACAATGTGTGATACGTGGCATACAGTTGATCCATCCGACCTGTTTGTGATGGAATAAGCCGTGTGTGTTGTGGGCAAACGCTTGCTAGTATTCAACCGTTTGTGATCGATGAATTCATCACCGACGGGTTCCCTAGTGTGGTCCGTCTTCATCTGATCATCATCTACTTCTTGTGCTAGCTCGATGTTCCTTCTATGCTAAGTTTCCATTAATTGATGGCGTTTTGTGAACACGCCACCGTTTCCCACCATTTCCTCACCTATTTCCCGCCACCCAGCGATATTGCGCATAAACCTAGGCGGCGCGCGATGCACGGAGGCGACAAGCACAGCCTATAGCACATCCACCTTTTCCAAGCATGCCAACCCACCAAAGTGCCGCCACTGCCATCAACCTCGTCGACGAGAAAAACGAGCAGGCACCACGGCCCTTCAGGGCCGAGGCGCTCCCCGGCAACACGATGGAAGACGCCATGATGCGCGTCATCGCCAGGGTTGAGCAGACCTTTGGCGCATGCTGCTTGAGCGATGCGGATCAAGATAAGCATGTCAACGCTGGCAGGCTGCAGCTCGCCGCACAACATGATCGATGGCGAGCCGCACACTTCGAAAGAGATTGTCCATTTTGTACATGAAGTGCGTCAGTTTTTTGCCGTAACCCTCTCAACTTCTTAACATATCCTATGTGGATGAAATGATGATACCATGCCAATTTCCAGCCTTTTTAGAGTTCATTTGTAGTGCTTTCCAATTTCAGGGTAATTTAGCTTAAAAATCAGTAAATGCACGAAAAATACCAAAAGAAGTCAGAAAGGGGGTGAAAATTGATGATGTGGCTCTGGTTGGTGCATTTTGAACACACAAAAAGACTGGAGTTCAAATAAATGAAATCAATTTCTAAAAGATGAGTTTTCATCCGAAACCCTGATAGTTCGAAAGAGATTATCCATTTTGTAAACGAAGTGCATCCAGTTTTTCCCATAACCCTCTCAACTTTTTAGCATATGCTTTGGGGGTGAAATGATGATACCATGACAACTTTCAACCTTTTTAGAGTTCATTTGTAGTGCTTTCCAATTTCAGGGTCATTTAGCTTTTAAAAATCAGTAAATGCATGAAAAATACCAAATGAAGTCAGAAAGGGTTGAAAATTGATTACGTGGCTCTGGATGATGCATTTTGAACACACACAAAAGTCTGGAGTTCAAATAAGTTCAAATAAATGAAATCCATTTGTAACAGATGAGTTTTCGTCCGAAACCCTGATACTTCGAAAGAGATTGTCCATTTTGTACACGAAATGCGCTCAGTTTTTGCCGTAACCCTCTCAACTTTTTAGCATGTGCTATGTGGGTGAAATGAAGATACCATGCCAACTTTCAACCTTTTTATAGTTCATTTGTAGTGCTTTTCAATTTCAGGGTCATTTAGCTTTAAAAATCAGTAAATGCATGAAAAAAGCAAATGAAGTCAGAAAGGGTTGAAAATTGATGATGTGGCTCTGAATGGTGCATTTTGAACACACACAAAGTCTGGAGTTCCAATAAGCTCAAATAAATGAAATCCCTTTGTAACAGATGAGTTTCGTCTGAAACCCTGATACTTCGAAAGAGATTGTCCATTTTGTACACGAAGTGCGTCCAGTTTTTGTCGTAACCATCTCAACTTTTTAGCATGTGCTATGTGGGTGAAATGATGATACCATGCCAACTTTCAACCTTTTCAGAGTTCATTTGTAGTGCTTTTCAATTTCAGGGTCATTTATCTTTAAAAAATCAGCAAATGCATGAAAAATATCAAATAAAGTCAGAAAGGGTTGAAATTGACGATGTGGCTCTGAATGGTGCATTTTGAACACACAAAAGGTCTAGAGTTCAAATAAGTTCAAATAAATGAAATCCCTTTGTAACACATGGGTTTTCGTTCGAAACCCAAATACTTCGAAAGAGATTGTCCATTTTGTACACGAAGTGCATCCAGTTCTTGTCGTAACCCTCTCAACTTTTTAGCACATGCTACATGGGTGAAATGATGATACCATGCTAACTTTCAACCTTTTCTGAATTCATTTGTAGTGCTTTTCAATTTCAGGGTCGTTTAGCATTAAAAAATTAGTAAATGCATGAAAAATACCAAATGAAGTCAGAAAGGGTTGAAAATTGATGATGTGGCTTTGAATGGTGCATTTTGAACACACAAAAAGTCTGGAGTTCAAATAAGTTCAAAATAAATGAAATCCCTTTGTAACAGATGAGTTTTCGTCCGGAACCCTAATCGCAAAAGGTGGTGTAAAAGAACCGTCAAAAAAGGTGCAAAACATTTGCGATGACGGATGCATAAAAAAAGGTCTGACTTTAATAAAAAATATCTACAACATCACACACAGTTGGTTTCTAGGAACTGTTTGCGATGAAAATATCGGGGTCTATTTAAGTCTTCCCCCTTAAGCTTCGCTGGCTAGTCTGCTCCAGTGCCGACAACAGCCGAATCTACGAACCCTAATCCCCATTCTCGCACACCCTTCTTGTAAAGATGACGCCGTGGAAATGATTCGTGAAGGTCCGTACGATGGCTGCGTCCCCCCCCCCCAAGCGCCGCCGCCTGCGCCAAGAGCGCAGCCACGTATGCCGAGAGTGCCGCCGCATCGACATTGAGCGTGGCTGCTTTCGCTGAGAGGGCATCTGCGGCAGCCAGAAGGGCAGCTCCAGCAGCCCAGACGGTTGCAGCTGCTGCTGCGACGGCGGCTGCAAATGCTGAGAGTGCTCGAGCTGATGTCCGTGCCGCCGATGTCGCCCTGGCCCGGGTCGAGGCCATCCACGCCAAGATCAAGGATGCACACGCCAAGATATTCCAGGCCACCTCGGACTCCAGCATGCAACCCACGTCCGAAAAGGCGGCGGTGGCCATGGAGCACCTGCTTCCTCGTGAGGTTGCCGAGCGGGAGCTGGAGATGTAGGAGGCGGTGGAGATCGAGGAGCGCCGAGAGGAGGAGTTGCGCGTGGCCAAGGTCGAGGTAGAGAAGAGTCTGTCCGTCGAGGAAGCAGCGGTGGAGTACCAATGCTAGCTCCGGCGCAGTCACTACTAAGAGTACTACAACCTTGAGGGCGGTACCGACGACGAGGACGAGGACGTGGTCGACTTCAGCAGGGGACACGGAGTCCACCAACGACGGCATGTCGCCAGGACAAGTCATCAACGTCTCATCTCACATCGGCGATGCATAGGCGCGCGGCTACGGATTTGTGAAAATTATGCATAATTAGCCTTTGTTTTTAATGCTGGTCTTTTGTTAGAGCAATGTTTAAGTCAGCTGGCTGTGTTTAATTTCTAAAATTACTCGACTCAGTAAGTGTGGTCTGTTTGTTGTACGCTCTTTTGTGTGCCCAAATTAGCAAGCGATGTTAAATTATGCAGTGACTTACCCGGGGAAATTTCCACCAAAATTTGAATTATAAAACTCATCCCATACGCGTAAAGTAGAAGAATCATTTGCGATGCACATAATCGTTCAAACTAAATGGTCTGGCGCCACCGCGCGCAAAGTTTCCCTCCACATTTCCAAAATTTTGGCCTACCGCCAAAATATCTACCCCCGCCCCCACCCCCCCTTCCTCATCCCCTTTTCTCCCCAACCACAAGTCACATCTCCCCTGTTTCCTCCTTCCTTCCTTCCTTCATAAGCTATAGCCACTTCCTCGCTCTCGCCGTCTCGCATCCTACTGCCGGGGTCACTATGATCTTCTTCTAAGACCTCTCGAACGGTTCCTCCTTCGACGACAACTCCTTCACCACCCGGGTATGCCTCTCTTCTCTCTCTCAGGCTATGACTTGGAATGAAGGATTTTAACCCGACAGTCGATTTGAGACATTTCTTCCTCTTGTAGCTCCCGAGGACCATCAGTGGCAACGAATGGAGCGGGGGCGCTGGAGATCTCTCTGCTCATTGTCACCATCAATCTCCATGTGTGAAGCTAGTTGCGTTTGAGTCCGTGGACAGTGGGAGGAAATTTCTGGAATGTGTAGAGAATGTTAGACCCTCTTTCATTGTTACAAATTATTTGTTAGATGTGATTCAGACACTGTCACGGTCCCAACCCATTCAGACCACACCTTCAACCAAACACATCCTAAGACAGTGTCAAAGTTTGTACCTAGTATCTTAAATTGTTACCATCTCATCAGCGGTGCCTTTAGAAAATTATTTAGCACCGCTTCAGTAGTTTGTGCAGCCAACTTTGGTCCACACATCCGAGCAGCCAAGCAGTAAAATACTGAGACGAAGGAACTGGGCATCGGAGCAACTACGTGCTCCGGAGTCCGGGTCCCTGATTTTTTTCTGCTGCATCGGCTCGCAAGTGCAGGGCACCGGTGCGAGATGTAGCTGTAGTTGTCTTTACACCACTTTTGGCATACATAGTGGACGGTCTTAGTGCTATTAGTTCTATGTTACTAAATTTGTGCATGTACACACCTGTTAGTATCAATTTGCTATCATCCAAACACTGTCGCTATGCTGTTGCAGTTATATTACCTTCCTCATAAAATGTTCAATTTGTTATTTATTGTACACGAGTAAGAACTTGTAGCGTTGTTGTAGTTAATTATAGCTTTTGATGTTCTAAAATTTGGTTGTTGTCTCAGTAGCAATTAATTCATTTGCACATTGATCTTTTTGAAAAGATATGTCATAATTAACATGTTTCTTCGGTTTTTCAAAATAAGCATTGGTGATTTTCTATGTTGCTATAAACTCATTTCCCCTACAATTGTTACTGACCTAGTTTTCCATATTATAGGATGAAAGGAAGTGTTCATACTTAGAGTGATGAGGACATCACTAACAAAGTTACACCCACAGCTCCAACTGACACATATACAGGACCAATTACTAGAGCTCATGCACGCCAATTAAATTAGCAGGTACTTTTGTTTCTTGGTAATGAATCTAATGTTAATGAGAATATGATGCTGCCTAAATTGGATACATTTGTCTTGCTTACAAATGAAGGGCCTAGCTTGGACAAGAAGGATGAACATTGGAGCAAGATCAAGCATGGAGATGATGGAATGCGCAAGGGGAACAAGAATGGAGTTACAAGTGATGATTTCGGGACTTTGAAGCCACCATAATGAGCGCTTGAAGCCTTGGATGAAATATACAAGATGCCACTTCATAAATTTCGTCCAGAGGCTATTATAGGTGTTGCGTCACCTTATTATTGGGCCAGGCCCATGTAAATTCGAAATACTTGAGTATAGACTGTTTTTAGAGTCCGTATGTGTGGGGAAACAAGAGTTAGGGTTGGTTTCTGACCCCTCCACCAAGGGCCACGAAATTCCCCCCTCTTTCCCCCATATATACAGCCCTTAGGGCGTCGTTTAGACTTTGGGTTTTGTTTAGATTAAAGTTCGCCATAGCTGTAACTTGGCGTACTTCGTTTGTGTTTAACGACCAGACAAAGACGTCAGAGACCCCACTTACTCAATAAAGCTTTCCTCTTAAATTCGCAATATCCAGATTGCAATCTCAGTTTCTTGCTTGTTCTTCGTTTGCCTGCAGGAAATAGACCTTTGTGGTCAGGTTGATCGTGCTCCAGCGTGGTCAATAACCTCTCGGAGTTGGTTTAGTGATTGCTAAGGTGCGACGTCCTCGCACGTTCGTAGTCGGATCGTCAAAGTCGACTTCCTCCAAAACTATAGCCACCATCTCATCGAAAGACGGGACACCTTTGCCTCTATCATCGAGTGGGTTGATCAAGAGTGACCACAGTCTTTGAAGATGTGCCTAGCGAAGCTCTGGAGCATGTATGAGGAAGAGAACAGACGTAGGCTTAGAGAAACTATTATCAACGCTGAAGAATATTTGAAGATGCGGGATAAAAAGTGGAAGGTGGAGAATGAGCTCACATTTTTTAAATCATACTTTGCTAAGATGGTGTTGGCGAAGGAGGAGGCACTTTCCCAGTTGGCCCGTGCAAAATAGGTTCTTACTGAACTGAAAGCAGAGGTAGATAAGACGAGCCTGCATGGTCTCGATTAGGGAAATGAATATTTTGTTCTAATATTATTCTTATGAAGTTGAACTAGCTATATGTTATACTGTGTTGTTTTCATGTAGGTATCGTACTGTGATGTTATAATATATTTATGTGCCTGATATGAAATTGGCAAACAGTTATTCGATATGAAATGTGAATTTGCGTAATACTGGAATTATTATTTGTAAACTAGTAAACCTGCTAAATGTGTGATGGATCTTTGCAAACGGTTCTAGCATTAAAAGCGATTGTGATAGATAGCCCAATGCCACACGGTTTTCTTCAACAAATCGTGTGTGATGTAGTTGATAAAAGCAAACAGTTAACCAAGGCAGAGTGTGTGTGATAGTTACACCTTTCACACACGAGCCTACACATAAAACTGTGTGGGATGTACATACGAACGGAAACGTTTTCCTTGGATTGACTGTGTGGGTTGTACATAAGAACGGAACGTATTCCTTGGATTGACTGTGTGCGATATACATACAAACAGAAACGTTTTCCTTGGATTGACTGTGTGGGATGTACATAAGAACAGAAACATATTCCTTGGATTGACAGTGTGTGATATACATACCTACATAAATGTTTTTCTGAGATTCATCATGTGTGATGTACATACCTACGGAAATGATTGGGTTTCGATGCCTCACCCAATCGCACACGAGCTCATTTGGTGTCCTAGGAGGGCCTATCCCCGACGATTTCTGGGTCATGTGGGAAGGACCCCCCTATCGCCCACACTCACTAGGCGACGGTTCCAAATGCTGTCGCGGAAAGGGGTTTAAAACCGTTTGTATAGCATCGACGCGTACTAGTGCTATTCGCACGTCAAGGGGGACCCCTGAGCATCACGACCCAGGGGCCTCACTAGTCACGTAGCCCCTCACCCCTTGGTCTCGTCCTGGTGATCCGGACACCCCAACAACAACTGAGGTATGCGCGCGACTGGGCCCTGCCGACGCAGAATGCCAAGGCATGCATAAAGAAAATTAAGCCCGAAAAGGAAATTACGGGGTTCTAGCTAGTTATTACAAATCATAATGTTCCACAAACTCAGACAAAAGTTCTCACGCCTCCATGAGGCACGATGAATATCGCAGGATCGAACTAAGAGGAAGCGCCGCCATCGCCTTGACCGCCGCCATCGTCGCTGTTGGTCCCGGTCGCCGCAGCCGTGGGGTCGGGGACACAAAGGAACTTCTCCAGCAGGGCTTCCACCGGTTTCTTCATGGCCTCGGAGGCAGCATCATGGGACTCAGGAGCCACCGATTCGATCAGGGCGCCGATGTCAAAGCTAGGCTTCCAGAGGTGGAGATGGCTGAAGACACGCATCGCGGCCAAGGTGAAAAGTGCGTGGCTCTCTCCCTCCACTAGGGAGTCCACTCTTGCGGCGACACATTCGAACACCTCAGCAAGTTTGGGGAGGAGCCCGACACGTTCCTCCTCTGGAGCTGCCGGCGGATCCTCGTACCCTTCCCCGTAGAAGGCGTGTTGCGCCTGGCGGGACCTCAGCTCAAGGGAGACAAACGCTCCGCGCCCCACTGTCGCCGTCTTCTCGGTAGCGGTGAGGGCCTTCTCCCTGAGCTCCAAATGGGCCGTCAACTCACACACAAGCTGGGAGTGGGATGCCTGGGCCTTGTCGATCTCCTACTTCAGCTTCCCCAGGCGGTCCCGCTGCGCGGCTTGGTCGGCAGTCTCCTGGACCAGCTTGGCATCGCGGGCCTTGAGCTCCTCCTCCTGCTGCTGAAGCCATCGGTTGCGGGCGGCCTGCTCATTGTAGAGGGCCTTCAGTTCCCCCTCCACCGTGCTGCAACGCTCCTTGGCAACCGCCGCATCAGCCAGCACTGCGTCACGAGTTGTTGTGGCCTCGCCGGACTCCTTCCTTCTCTCCATGGAGGGAGCCTCAGCTCGGTTGATGTAGGGTGGAACCCTAATCAGCAGATCTTTCATGAACAGAGGTTATCCCACAACGAACACGGAGAACACAAGGAGGAAACGGAGGAAAACAAGAGGAGAGACACTCAAAACAACACAAATACGGTCACACAAGTGCTAGATCCACGATACATATCAAGACACACGATCCATAGTCAACAACGGTGGTACAAAGATAGTCTTCTCCCGGAGGAGGTCTTGGATATCCCTTGGGATCTTCCCCGATGTGGAGGTCTTGAATCCGAGGTGGATCTTCTCCGAAGAGGCCGCGGTCTCGTAGGAGAGAATCCACAGAGGTGTCTATGATGAGCTATCCCAGAAGCTGCTTTGAAAGGATGGAAGTCAACGAGTATATATTACACGAGTTGTCGTCGTCAGGGCGGACGTCCGCCGGTTACCGGACGTCCGGAGGTTCCGGAGGGACCGGACGTCCGGTAACCCTCGGATTTCCGCTATTTAGCTTCTTTGGTCGGAGTCACGGACGTCCGGTGGCTTCTGGTCGTCCGGTCGTCTGGGAATCGCCTGACGTCCGGTGGCTTCCAGTCGTCCGGTGCCTGGAAGTCGCCGGTCTTCCGATGTTGGCCGGACGTCCGATGCCTGTAGCATCTTCAGCCTTCCTTCTTCTTGTCCCGGGTACTTGTCGAACTTGCCGTTTTGACCATTGTGCCGAGCTGTCCCGTGGCCTTCACCCAAGTACCTGAGTATGCACAGAGTTTCTGATGAGGGTAGAAGCCATGTCTCATGTACATCGAAAGGATTTAGAGCAAGGAGTGAAGTCACCTCGATCTCGAGAGCTCTTGCACGGGCTCGAGTCATTGGTCCTTTGGGCACTTCATGAGGCGATGAAGGGTCCATGGGGATGACCTTAGGATGCTCCGCATCATCTCCCCTCCCTTGGGAAAGATCCGACCTCGGATCGAAATCTTCATCACCATGGAAAGGAGATAGGTCCTTGATGTTGAAAGTATCGCTCACGGAGTACTTGTCTCGTGGGATGTCGATCTTGTAGGCGTTGTCGTTGTAGCGTGCTAGCACCTTGAAGGGTCCGTCGGCGCGAGGTAGTAATTTGGACTTGCGCTCGTGTGGGAAATGGTCCTTGCGAAGATGAAGCCAAACAAGATCTCCCGGTCGGAACACCATTGGTGCCTTGTTGACGTTGAGCTTGCTGGTGAGACGGTGGACTTGTCGCTCGATCATTGCCCTTGTATCTTCGTGCACCTTCTGGAGATAGCTTGCTCGTGCACTTGTGTCCATGTTGATGCACTCTTGTAGAGGTAGAGGTAGGATGTCCAATGGGGACAACGGGTTGAAGCCGTAGACGACCTCGAAGGGGGACTTGCCGGTAGTCGAATGTCTTGCGCGGTTGTAGGCGTACTCGGCGATGGGCAAGCATTGCTCCCATTCCTTGATGTTCTTCTTGATCAACACGCGAAAAAGCGTCAAAAGCGTGCGGTTTGTCACCTCCGTTTGGCCATCCGTTTGTGGATGGTACGCCGAAGAGAAGAGTAGCTTGATTCCGAGTTTGGCACATAGGGTTTTCCAAAAGTAGCTCAAGAACTTGACGTCCCGGTCCGACACGATCGTCTTTGGCACGTCGTGTAGATGAATTATCTCCCAACAAAAGAGATTTGCAACATGTGAAGCATCGTCGATCTTGTTACAAGGAATGAAATGAGCCATTTCAGAGAATCTATCCACGACAACTAACACGGAATCTTTGCCATTTTGAGTCCTAGGCAATCCAAGTACAAAATCCAAGCTTATGTCTTCCCATGGATGATATGGAATAGGAAGAGGCATGTAAAGACCATGAGATTGAGCTTTGTACTTAGCTTTGCGGCATGTAGAACATCGGTTGGTGAGGCATGAAACGTCACGGAGCATCTTGGGCCAAAAATAGTTCTTAGAGAGCGTAGCAAACGTCTTGTCGCGTCCAAAGTGTCCCATGAGCCCTCCTCCATGAGATTCCTGCAAAAGGAGCAAACGAAGCGAAGACTCGGGAATGCAAAGTTTGTTAGCTCTCATAAGATATCCGTCCTTTATGTAGTAACGTTCCCAAGAAGTGTGAGTCAAGCACTTAGCATAAGCATTTGCAAAGAAAGGATCATGCTCATATAAATCTTTTATGTGCTCAAAGCCAATCACATTCAACTCAAGTTGTGTTACAAGCATGCATTTGCGGGAAAGCGCGTCCGCCACAACATTTTCTTTGCCTTTGATGTATTTGATGACATAGGGAAAAGACTCAATGAACTCACTCCACTTAGCATGACGCTTGTTCAACTTAGTTTGACCCTTGAGATAGTTGAGAGTCTCATGGTGCGTATGAAGAAAGAATTCATGAGGTCTAAGATAATGTTCCCAAACACGTAAAACTCTCACCAAGGCATAAAGCTCTTTATCCTAAATTGGATATTTAAGTTGCGCTCCGGATAGCTTCGCGCTAAAGTACGCAATTGGGCGCTTTTCTTGCATGAGCACGCCACCTATGCCGATACCACTAGCGTCACAATGAATCTCAAAAGGTTTATCAAAGTTTGGTAGGGCTAGAAGTGGTGCGTGTGTAAGCAAGCTTTTTAGCTCATTGAACGCGGTGTCTTGCGAAGGACCCCATATGAAGTGTGCGTTCTTCTTGCTCAAGGCGTGTAGAGGCATAGCAATAGTGCTAAAGTCCTTCACAAAACGTCGGTAGAAACTGGCTAGACCAAGGAAACTACGCACTTGCATGAGATTCGTTGGTTGAGGCCAAGTTTTAATTGCGTCAATTTTAGTTTCATCAACGTGAACACCTTGTGAAGAAACGACAAATCCTAGGAAGACGACCTTGTCAACGCCAAAGGTGCATTTCTCCATATTAGCATATAAGCACTCTATCCGAAGGGTTTGTAAAACCAAACGGATGTGTGTCACATGGTCCTCTAGCGTCTTGCTAAAAACAAGGATATCATCAAAGTAGACCACTACAAAGACACCGATGTAGGGTCGAAGACAAAAATGCATAAGACGCATAAATGAACCGGGTGCTTTCGATAAACCCATTTGCATAACAAGCCACTCATATAACCCAAACTTGGTTTTGAAAGCCGTTTTCCATTCATCACCCTCTTGGATGCGAATTTGGTAGTAACCACTTTTAAGATCAATTTTTGAAAAGATGGTGGCACCACATAATTCATCAAGCATGTCGTCTAAGCGTGGGATATGATATCGTTATCTAACGGTTATAGCATTTATGGGTCGACAATCGGAGCACATGCGAAAACTTCCATCTTTCTTAGGCACGAGAATAACCGGAACGGCACAAGGGCTTAAGCATTCACGTACATGACCTTTGTCGATGAGTTTTTGCACTTGCCGTTGTATCTCCTTTGTTTCCTCGGGGTTGACACGGTAGGGAGCCTTGTTTGGAAGTGTTGCGCCGGGTATGAGGTCGATGCGGTGTTCGATTCCTCGAAGTGGAGGTAGACCCGGAGGTAGTTCATCGGGAAAGACGTCCGAGAATTCCTGCAACAAATTAGACAATACTAAAGGTAGAGGTGGTGAAGTGTTAGTAGGTTTGGCTTCCCCTTTGCATAAAAGCACAAGGTGATAGACACTAGATGGGTTCTCACACACTTCTCTCATCTCACTTTTGGTGGCAAATAGCACGAGTTGCTTCTTGTCGCTCATCGTGGAGTCGCTCATATTTGGCTTGTGGCTCTCACGCTCCTTTTGGTGGCTCACTCTCTCACCATTCTCTCCACGATGGTTGGTAGGTAAAAGCTTGTCGGCGGCTACTTGACTTGGAGACATTGGTCGGAGCACGAATTCCTTGTCCTTCATCTTGAAGCTATAGTGATTTGTCCGTCCATTGTGTGTGACTCCACCATCATATCGCCATGGACGTCCAAGAATAAGGTGGCACACGGACATGGGGATCACATCACATTCAAGAGTGTCCTCGTAGGCGCCTATCTTGAAAGAGACTTGCACGGTGTGCTCGACTCGAAGAATTCCGGCGTCGTTGAGCCACTGGACATTGTAGGGGTGAGGATGCTTCGTCTTGACCAATTGAAGCTTGTCGCATAGCTCTTCGCTTGCCAAGTTGTGACAACTTCCTCCATCGATGATAACCTTGACGGAGCGTCCATTGATGCCGGCCTTGGTATGGAAGATGTGACATCGTTGGTCGTCATCTTGTTAGTGTTGGAGTGTCAAGACCTTGGGGACAACAAGGTTGGGGCTTGAGTCATTGTCGCAAAACACTTGATGGTCTTCTTCTTCGTTCACTTGGCGATGCATTGCTACATGCTCAAGTGCTTCCATCTCACCGTCGCTCATTGAATCATAAGAACCGTCATCATTGATGATCATGGTGCGAACGGTCTTGCACTCAAATGACTTGTGGCCTCGTCCTTGGCACTTGAAGAATTTGATGGAGCTCGTCTTGGAGTTGTTTTCGGTTGGAGTTGTTGTTGAGGAAGCTCTTGGCTTGAAGTTGTTGGTAGAAGGTGGACGACTCGATGTAGTCGCATTCTTGTAGCTTGACTTGTCACCGAAGTTTGTAGATGGCTTGGTAGAGTTAGGCGGAGTAGCCGAAGTTGTTGAAGCTTGATTGTAGGAGCCGAAGTTCTTGGAGTTGAACTTGGAGTACTTGTAGTCCTCTTGAACTTGTCGCTCCGCTTTGGTTGCTTGATGTACTAGCTCGAGAAGATTGTTGTAAGGTTGGAAGTCCGCAATCTTCTTGATAGGATAGTTGAGTCCATTCAAGAATCTCGCCATTGTTTGCTCTTCATCTTCCGTGATGTTGGCTCTTATCATGGCAATCTCCATCTCCTTGTAGTACTCTTCAACGGAATTGGTACCTTGCTTGAGGAGTTGTAGCTTGTTGAACAAGTCACGGTTGTAGTGTGTTGGCACAAAGCGTGCTCTCATGACTTCCTTCATTTGAGCCCAAGTGGTGATAGGAGGTTTGCCTTTTGCTTCTCTTCTCTCTATGATTTGCTCCCAACAAATGAGAACATAGTCTTGGAACTCAAGGGATGCCATTGCGATCTTCTTCTCTTCATCTAAGTTGTGAAGGCGAAAGATCTTTTCAACCTTAAATGCCCATGAGAGATAGTCTTTGGGATCAATGCTTCCGGAAAACTTTGGCATGGTGAACTTTAGCTTGCCGTAGCGATGCTCTTCATTGTTTCCTTTCCTATTGGGAGGGTGGTCTTGATTTTGGTGGTTAGCCTCGGCGACTTGTTCTTCTTGATGTTGACGTGCTCGCTCTTGTTTTTGTTGGCGTAGTCGTTGCCGTTCTTGTGCTTGCTCAAGTGTAGCTTGGTTTTGACGATGTCGGCTTTCTTGCTCGTCAAATAGCTCATGTGAACTCTTGTCATGAAGAGGCTGCCGGTTGTCATGTCGAGCTTGGCGAAGAGTGTTGGACGTAGGTGTACTTGAGTCTTGTGTGGAGTCGGAATGTCGACTGGAGCGGCTTCGTCTTTGAGAGGATGTGGAAGAAGAATGTCGGTTGACTATCAATGTCCGGAGCTCGTTGAATTGAGTAGACATGTTGGTGTCGATGATGTCGAATTGCTCTTTTGTTCTTGCTTCAAATTGGCGCGCGTCCTCGGCGACTTGACCAATGTACTCGCGCATAGCTTCACTCTCTTGATGTAGAGCTCGTTGGACACCGAAGAGATGTAGTTTGGTGACGTAGTTATTCGCTTCTTGAGGATCGTCGAAGATCGGGTTGGAATATGTACTTGGCCTATCCATTATCGCAAGCAAGTATGTAAGTGGGAGAAAGGAGAAGACAATACCAAATGTACCTTAACCGAAGTTGAAAATGGATCAATGATCACTCGATAATGTAACCCGGAAATAGCGCTATTGGTACCACTTCGTGTTGATTCTCACACCTACACAAGTAAAGCTTTGAGAGGAGCTTGGTTAGGATGGTGGCACAAAATTCAATGAAATCGTCAAAGTGACTCAATGATGTTGGAAATGGTTCACAATTTGCTCATACAACAAGTAGATCACTAGCAAGGTAGCACACGGAACACACGCACGGATAGATAAATGTGGTTGTGCAACCAAGGATGAGCGAAAAATGTGTAATCCATGGAAAATGCTCGTGTTGCACAACACTAGAGAGACGCTAACCGATTGCTTAATAGGCGGATACACACTTGTGCGCGACCTATAAGAGGCAAAACGTAATGACTAACTATCACAAGTATGCTATAAGTGTATCATGTGTCGATGCTTGAACACAAGATTGTATTGCTATGACATATGATCTCTTTTGATGCAAGGCGTATGATGCTATTGTTCTTTTGCTTATAAGCTTTGGTTGGCTCTTTTGCTTAAAAGCTTGTGAGCTCTTTCTTTGGATACTTATGCATGCTTCTCGGATCAAGGTAGCTATTGTGTATGCGGATCACTCTTGTGGCACACGGAGATATGATGCTATGGTATGCAATAGCTATGACTATCACTAATGTGCACAAGTGTCGTGGCCCGGCAATACTCAAATGGCTAGTCTCAATGGGAAAGCTATGCAAAGATGGTCCATAGGGTGACAATGCAATTGCAAGGTAGAATGAACAAAGTGTCATCAATGTTACCGTCCTTGCCGAAGTTGAGCGTTGGTGTTGTCGAAGTCTTGCCGTTCCAAGGTAAACATCCAAGGAAACGGTGAAACCACAACTCAAGTATCCAAGGCAAAGTGAGACAAGATGTTCCAAACCGTAGTGGTTAATCGATGGTGGTTGTGGAAGGTGGAGCAAAAGGTAGGTGGTAGCGGAAGGTGGTACAGAACTGAACAAATTCAGCTTCGTCAGGGATCGTCGGACGTCCGGAGGTTGCCTGTCGTCCGGTCGGTCGGAAGGGGTCGGACGTCCGGTAAGTGCCGGAAATCCGGTAATAGTTTCTGTTGGTGGGGTTCCGGTCATCCGGTGTTTAGCGGACGTCCGGTGTCTCGTGGGGTGCCGGACGTCCGGTAAGCGTCGGTCGTCCGGTAGGTCTGGGGCTAGGGAGGATCCGTGGTCAAATTGGTCAAACTTGCCCGAATTCGCGGAAGAAAATCGGTGAGAAGGTGGGGAAAAGCTAGATCCACTCGTGGTACAGCAAATCCATGGAACAAAGTCAACAAAATCTTGCCAAATCAACAGATCACAAAAAAAAATTTGGGGCTATTTTTGTGGGGAATTTTTGAAATTGGGAAGAACACAACAAAAACAAGCTAGAAAACAGGGTGTGGGGCTCCAAATTCGTGATCAACCTATGCTCATGATACCAAAGATGATGTAGGGTGGAACCCTAATCAGCAGATCTTTCACGAACGGAGGTTATCCCACAACGAACACGGAGAACACAAGGAGGAAACGGAGGAAAACAAGAGGAGAAACACTCAAAACAACACAAATACGGTCACAGAAGTGCTAGATCCACGATACATATCAAGATACACGATCCATAGTCAACAATGGTGGTACAAAGATAGTCTTCTCCCGGAGGAGGTCTTGGATATCCCTTGGGATCTTCCCCGATGTGGAGGTCTTGAATCCGAGGTGGATCTTCTCCGAAGAGGCCGCGGTCTCGTAGGAGAGAATCCACAGAGGTGTCTATGATGAGCTATCCCAAAAGCTGCTTCGAAAGGATGGAAGTCAACGAGTATATATTACACGAGTTGTCGCCGTCGGGGCGGACGTCCGCTGGTTACCGGACGTCTGGAGGTTCCGGAGGGACCGGACGTCCGATAACCTCGGATTTCCGCTATTTAGCTTCTGTGGTCGGAGTCACGGATGTCCGGTGGCTTCCGGTCGTCCGGTCGTCTGGGAGTCGCCGGACGTCCGGTGGCTTCCGGTCGTCCGGTGCCTGGAAGTCGCCGGTCATCCGGTGTTGGCCGGACGTCCACTGCCTGTAGCATCTTCAGCCTTCCTTCTTCTTGTCCCGGGTACTTGTCGAACTTGCCGTTTTGACCATTGTGCCGAGCTGTCCCGTGGCCTTCACCCAAGTACCTGAGTATGCACAAAGTTTCTGATGAGGGTAGAAGCCATGTCTCATGTACATCGGAAGGATTTAGAGCAAGGAGTGAAGTCACCTCGGTCTCGAGAGCTCTTGCACGGGCTCGAGTCATTGGTCCTTTGGGCACTTGATGAGGCGATGAAGGGTCCATGGGGATGACCTTAGGATGCTCCGCATTACCGGTTCGAGGCCGTCCTAATGGACGCGTCGGCCTGGAGCCATCCTGAGATCAGCCCCACACGCCCTATCGCCGCGCACCTGTTGGTGCCCTGGAGATCGGTCCAGAGCTGGTCTAGCATGGCGTAGGCTTCCACCAGAGCCCTGGGCCTGATGGGAGGGCCATTGTCCGCGGGCGCAAGAGCCTGGGAGAAGGCAGCAATGGCGCGTGGGCTGGTGCCAAACCAGCAACAAGGACAACCGAGGGCTCTAGAGCCTCCGAACCCCCCGAAGGTGCGACAGGGATCGGTGGCTCCGGAGCTTGCTGACCAGCTAAGGGAGGCTCCTCCTGAGGCCTCCTCGCCGTTCCTAGGGGAGCTTGCTCCATTCTGGTGGGGCATGGGGCAACCTCCCCTGTCTGCACCTGGGCCGCCGCAGCCATGGCAGGCGATGGTGTCTTCGACGTCCCGTCGTCCTCCTCCTTCTTCGTCTTCTTCAGCACAACCTCCAACCTGGACATCGGGATGATAGCACTATGGGCACGACATCAAGGGCGGTAAAGAAAAACAGGGTAAGATGATTACTCGTCGGAGGCAACGTACACCCTCCTCCTAGCTGGGGCCAGGGTGCCCCCAATCTTCCTGCGCACCAACTTCACCGTGTCCAGAGGATTGGCGGGGCGCGCGGCGATTGGCCTTTGCGCGGCGGCGGCAGACGGCAAGGTGGAAGCATCCCCGCGAGGAGGCGATGCCGCTCCACCTTTCTTCGGAGTCGCCTGGCCTCCGCTGGGCCGAGGGAGAGGCCCCAGACCTCGTCACGACTCCGATGGAGCGCGTGGGTTCCACGACCGGGGGTTTGGCATCGTCGTCATCAGAAGTCCGCGAAGAAGCTCACCCTGAGATGGGGGAGAGATTTCAGCCACATCGTCCATGGTATCCTCCGAGTCGTCCTTGCCCACTCCCCAGGATTCGCCGCCGGAGGACACCGACACCGGCGAGTTGGGGAGCACTGGCAGCACGAGCCCCAACTCATTGAAGGAGGGCGACCAGCTCCGCCTTGTCAGCTCGGTGATACAGCGGGATGTAGGCCGCCGGGAGGCCACCCGAATCCTTCTCGAGCAAGGTGTGTACCACCTTGTTCAGCTCATCACCCATCAGGCTACCTGAGCGTAGCCGGATATCGTCCTCCTTGCCCTGGAACTCCCACAAGGGCGCAAGTGCGCCTGGAGCGGAGCCAGAGGCTACCTCAGGAACTCCGTGACGAGCATAGCCCCCGTCAGCGCCCCGGCCTCTAGGTCCGCCATCATCTTCTTCACAACCAGTGTTGCCTAGGGGTCGGTGAGCTTCTCATGACCCCACCAATCGAGCTTCTCCGACAACTCAGTTGGCAGCTCTAGCCGCGCATGGAGGCTCCGGGCATCCATGTATACCGACTTGCGCTGGAAGTTCTCCACCTTATTTCTGGCCCTCAGGAGGGCGTTGCCACTATGGACCGCGGCGAAAGAGACACAACCAGAGCACTGAGTTGAATCGTACATCCGGAGATAGAAGAACTCACAGAGGAGCGCCACGGAGGGCATCACGCCCACAAACGCCTCACAATAAGAGGCGAAGATGGACAGGAGGAGGATGGAGTTGGGCTGAAGAATCAGAGCTTGGACCTGGTAGTGGTCGAGGACGGTGGTGAAGAAGCCGGAGAAAGGCGGGATGAGCCCCGCGAAGATGCTATGGAGGAAGAAGGGGTAGACCGTCTCCAACAAGGTCCCCCGCTCGATGGAGCTGGCCAGGAGGACGGTCTCCCTCGACTCGCTCTCGTTGCCCGCCGTTAGTGGGAGTGCGGTGGCAAGGTGCTTCTCCTCAGTGATGGAGGATGTGCCAAGGGCTCACGCAGGTGAAGAGGAAGAGCTCACGGCCGAGGCGGCAGGCTTCACCTTCCCGGACGCCATTTGCGGATCTTGGAAGGAAGGGCGCGGAAGGGAGGAGAAGCTTGACCATATCTGGAAGTGCTCTCGGCAGGAGAAAGGGGGTCTGAGCAAGGCGAAGGGAAGGCAATGATGGCTTGGTGCGGGCGCTTTCCTTTTGTCAGCCTGAGCAGTTGTCGAGGTGACACGAGGAAGTGATCCCACGTCCCATCAAGCGCCATGCATCAATTTGTTCTACGGGTGATTGGGGCCCGCGGTGCTACGCCCTTGCCCTTTGGCTTCGCCTCAAAGCCAAGTCCAAGCGCGCCTTGGGCCCGGGGGCTACTTTCGGCATTCTGGGAACCAGGGTACCCAGACTTGCCTGCCAGCGGCCCGTGGGCATGGCTTCACCAGAGGCCTAGTACGGTCTATCTGTAGCACAAACAAGACAAGACCCTCGCGAGGGGCCAAGCCTCACGAGGCGAACGACGCCAAGACCTCCTAAAGGAGCGGCCGTCCTGGGCTGCTCCTGAGGAGCGGAGATTCCTATACAAGCACCCAGCCTCATGAGGTTGCGGTGACGCAAGCCATGACGACCAAGGCTAGGCGGGTGCCAGCGGGCGCACAGGAGCAGGTTTCCTCTTTGGTGCTAGGGAAGCAAGCGCAGGCGCAGGGTCTCGAGGAATCAGCCAAAGGTTTCCATTCCCGTGCAACAAGACCAAGAATGCCAGGACGGCATGACGGATGTCATCGCCGAGCCCACCGCAGCATCACGACCAGAAGCTTTGCAGGTGGAGACTACCTTTGTCGGGATAAGATGTACTACTTGTCCCCTTTTGAATTGGCCATTGTGGGATTCTTTCCCACCAACATTTTGGGGGAAGAGGACCAAGGCCACGATAAGTTAGGCCAACCACCACCAAGAGAGGGGGGTCGATCGAAACCCTCACCAGCTCACACCCACATCGGAGCAGACCTCGCGAGGCTGTTCTTCCCTTGTACTACTTCATCCTCGACCCCTTGTGAGGCAAAATCCACCATAAAGCAAGAGTAGGGTCTTACACCGCAAGGTGGCCCGAACCTGTGTAAACTGTCGTGTTCATCTTCTTCCTTGTTCATCGAGCTAGGTCATGGGAGCGACAAGCTGTTAGCTAGGGGAGTTGAGTTCTTTGCACATTCCCCATAGTTCGAACCTTTCTCGGGTCCGCCGAACCATGAATCCGACACTAATGATGATGATCATGAAACTTCATATCAAGTTACTGTTGAACCTCAGAGGTCAACCAGAACACATACCGTACCAAAGTGGTACGGTAATCCTGTCCTGGAAGTCATGTTGTTAGACAACAGCGAACCTTCGAACTATGAAGAAGCTATGATGAGCCCAGATTCCAAAAATGGCTTGAGGCCATGAAATCTGAGATAGGATCCATGTATGAGAACAAAGTGTGGACTTTGTTGGACTTGCCCGATGATCGGCAAGCCATAGAGAATAAATGGATCTTCAAGAAGAAGACTGACGCTATTGGTAATGTTACTATCTACAAAGATCGACTTGTCGCGAAGTGTTTTCGACAAGTTCAAGTGGCTGACTACGATGAGACTTTCTCACCCATAGCAATGCTTAAGTCTGTCTGAATCATGTTAGCAATTGCCGCATTTTATGATTATGAAATCTAGTAAATGGATGTCAAAACGGCATTCCTTAATGGATTTGTAAAATAACAGTTGTATATGATGCAACCAGAAGGTTTTGTCGATCCTAAGGGTGCTAACAAAGTGTGCGAGCTCCAGCGATACATCTATGGACTGGTGCAAGCATCTCGGAGTTAGAATATATGCTTTGATGAGGTGATCAAAGCATATGGTTTTATACAGATTTATGGTGAAGCCTGTATTTACAAGAAAGTGAGTGGGAGCACTACAACATTTATGATAAGTATATGTGGATGACATATTGTTGATCGAAAATGATGTAGAATTTTCTGGAAAGCATAAAGGGTTGTTTGAAAGGAGTTTTTCAAAAGAAAGACCTCTATGAAGCTGCTTACATATTGAGCATCAAGATCTATAGATAGATCAAGATGCTTAATAGGACTTTCACAAAACACATACCTTGATAAAGTTTTGAAGAAGGCCAAAATGGATCAGTCAAAGAAGGAGTTATTGCCTGAGTTGTAAGGTATGAAGTCGAGTAAGACTCAAAGCCCGACCACGGCAGAAGATAGAGAAAGAATGAAAGTCATTCCCTATGCCTCAGCCATAGGTTCTATAAAGCATGCCATGTTATGTACCAAACCTGATGTGTGCCTTGCCACGTTTATGGCAAGGGGGTACAAGGGTGATCCAGGAGTGCATCACTGGACATTGGTAAAAAAAATCCTTAGAGGAGTAAGGAATGTTTCTCGGTTATGGAGGTGATAAAGAGTTCGTCGTAAAGGGTTACGACGATGAAAGCTTTTTCACTAATCCAGATGACTCTTGGTCTAGGGTTACGACGATGCAAGCTTTTTCACTAATCCAGATAAATCTTGGTCTCAATCTGGATACGTATTGAATGAAGGAGCAATTAGTTAGAGTAGCTCTATGAAGAGAATTGTAGACATAGAAATTTGCAAAGTACACACGGATCTGAATGTTGCAGACTCGTTGACTAAAACCTCCCTCACAAGCAAAACATGATCATACCTTAGAACTCTTTGAGTGTTAATCACAAGGTGATGTGAACTAGATTATTGACTAGTAAACTCTTTGGGTATTAATGACATGGCGATGTGAACTAGATCATTGACTCTAGTAAAGTCTTTGGGTGTTAGTCACATGAGAGTGTGAACTATGGGTGTTAATCACATGGTGATGTGAACTAAATTATTGACTCTAGTGCAAGAGGGAGACTAATGGAAATATGCCCTAGAGGCAATAATAAAATTGTTATTATTTTATTTCCTTAATCACGATAAATGTTTATTATTCATGCTAGAATTGTATCGACTGGAAACTTAATACATGTGTGAATACATAAACAAACACCGTGTCCCTAGTAAGCCTCCACTAGACTAGCTCGTTGATCAAAGATGGTTAAGGTGTCCTAACCATAGACATGTGCTGTCATTTGATAACGGTATCACATCATTAGGAGAATGATGTGATGGACAAGACCCACCCTTTAGCATAGCATTTGATCGTTTAGTTTATTGCTACTGCTTTCTTAATGTCATATACATGTTTCTTCGACCATGAGATCATGCAACTCCCGGATATCAGAGGAATACCTTGTGTGACATCAAACATCACAACGTAAATGGGTGTATATTATAAAGATGCTCCACAGGTATCTCCGAAGGTTCTGTTGGGTTGGCATGGATCGAGACTAGGATTTGTCACTCCGTGTGATGGAGAGGTATCTCTGGGCCCTCTCGGTAATACAACATCACAAGAAGCTTGCAAGCGAAGTGACTAAGGAGTTAGTTACAAGATGGTGTATTACGGAACGAGTAAAGAGACTTGCTGATAACGAGATTGAACTGGGTATGAAGATACCGACGTTCAAATCTCGAGCAAGTAACATACCGATAGATAAAGGGAACTACATATGTTGTCATAAAGGTTCGACCGATAAAGATCTTCGTAGAATATGTAGGAACCGATATGGACATTTATGTTCCGCTATTAATTATTGACCGGAGAGGCGTCTCGATCATTTATACATAGTTCTCGAACCCGTAGGGTCTGCACGCTTAACGTTCGTTGACGATATAATATTATATGAGTTATGTATGTTGGTGACCGAATGTTGTTCGACGTCCCGGATGAGATCACGGGCATGATGAGGAGCTCCGGAATGGTCCAATGGTAAATATTGATATATGGATGATATTGATGCGGAGCATCCCAAGGTCATCCCCATGGACCCTCCATCGCCTAACCAAGTGCCTCAAGGACCAATGACACGTGCTCGTGCTAGAGCTCTCGAAACCGAGGTGACGTCACTCCTAGCCCAAGTTCCATATGAATCTTGCGAGACATGGTTACTACCTCAGACGTATGTGTTTTGTGTACTCAGATGTGAAGAAGACCACATTGGAGATGTGCGTGAAGATGGACAAGTCCCCAAGCTCACGGACGAGGCTTTGCATCGAGAAGGGCTGAAGAAGGCTCCAGGCCCCGGACATCCGGCCTCCTGGCCCGGACATCCGGCCCCTGGACATACAACTACAGATGGGCACCAGCGGCCGAAGCTACAGGGCCCGCACATCCGGCCAGGCAAGGCCCGGACATCCGTCCTCGGTCCCGGAAATCCGTCGCCACTCTACAGAAGCCACCCGAGACTCGACCCCTCCAGCCCGGACATCCGGCCCCTCGCCTCGGACATCCGGCGACCCGCGAAGCCCCGGACATCCGGCCCGTTGCCCGTACGTCCGGCCCCTGATTGCCTGCGTGCATCCCTTTGGGTCGTGGCCCGTGTATCCCTTCGCTCCGTACTCTATATATACTCCTTTCCCCACATCTTTTAGGGTCAGCTTTTGGATAGCTTATCATAGACCTTTGTGGTTCCTCTCCTACGAGACCGCGGCCTCTTCGGAGAAGATCCACCTCGGATTCAAGGCCTCCACACCGGAGAAGATCCCAAGGGATACCCAAGACCTCCTTCGGGAGAAGACTATCTTTGTACCACCGTTGTTGACTATGGATCGTGTATCTTGATGTGTATCATGGATCTAGCACCTGTGTGACCGTACTTGTGTTGATTTGAGTGTTTCCCCTCGTGTTTTCCTCCGTATCTTCCTTGTGTTCTCCGTGTTCATCGTGGGATAACCTCCTTTCCTGAAAGATCTGCCGACTAGGGTTCCACCCTACATCATATTATGGTATCATGCGCATAGGTTGATCACGAAATTGGAGCCCCACACCATGTTTTCTAGCTTGTTTTTGTTGTGTTCTTCCCAACTTCGAAAATTCCCCACAAAAAGAGCCCCAAATTTTTTTGTGATCTGTTGATTTGGCAAGATTTTGTTGACTTTGTTCCATGGATTTGCTGTGCCCGAGTGGATCTAGCTTTTCCCCAATTTTTCTCCGCAAAATCCAACGGATTTTGGCCCCAAAGTTCATCACAGCCTATGGCACCCCGGACATCCGGCCCCGTGCCCCGGACATCCGGCCCCTGGCCCGGACATCCGGCCTCCCGCAGCCAAAACTCCACCATCTACACCACCTTGCACTTTCCACCGCCATTTTTGTTTGGTATCCCACCAAACCTTCCGCATACCACCACCATTTCCGCAACCACCATCGCTAAACCGCTCCGATTTTGAAAAGTGTGTCTCCCTTTTGCCTTGGATACTTGAGTTGTGGTTTCACCGTTTCCTTGGATGTTTAGGCTACCTTGGAACGGCAAGACTTCGACAACACCATCGCTCAACTTCAGCAAGGACGGTAACATCGACGACACCTTGTTCATTCTACCTTGCAATTGCATTGTCACCCTATGGACCATCTTTGCGTAGCTTTCCCATCGAGACTAGCCATTTGAGTATTGCCGGGCCACGACACTTGTGCACATTAGTGATAGTCATAGATATTGCATAGTACATCACCATATCTCCATGTGACACAAAAGTGTCCCGCATACACAATAGCTACCTTGATCCGAGAAGCATGCATAAATGCCCAAAGAAGGAGCTCACAAGCTTTTAAGCAAAAGAGCCACCCAAAGCTTATAAGCAAAAGGAAAATAGCATCATGCGCCTTGCATCAAAAGAGATCATATGACATAGCAATACCATCTTGTGCTAAAGCATCAGCACATCATACACTCATAGCATACTTGTGATAGATAGTCGTTACGTTTTGCCTCTTATAGGCCGTGCACAAGTGCGTATCCGCCTATTAAGCAATCGGTTAGCGTCTCTCTAGTGTTGTGCAACACGAGAATTTTCCGTGGTTTCCACATTTTCGCTCACCCTTGGTTGCACAACCACATTTATCTATCCGTGCGTGTGTTCCGTGTGCTACTTTGCTAGTGATCTACTTGTTGCATGAGCAAATTGTGAACCATTTTCAACATCATTGAGTCACTTTGACGATTGCATTGAATGTATGCCACCATCCTAACCAAGCTCCTCTCAAAGCTTTACTTGTGTAGGTGTGAGAATCGACACGAAGTGGTACCAATAGTGCTATTTCCGGGTTACATTATTGAGTGACCATTGATCCATTTTCAACTTCGGCTAAGGTACATTTGGTATTGTATTCATCTTTCTCCCACTCACATACTTACTTGTGATGATGGATAGGCCAAGTACATCTTCGAACCCGCCTTTCAACGATCCACAAGAAGCGAATAACTACGTCACCAAACTACATCTCTTCGGTGTGCAACGAGCTCTCCAACAAGAAAGTGAAGCTATGCGCGAGTACATTGGGCAAGTCGCCGAGGACGCGCGCCAATTTGAAGCAAGAACAAGAGAGCAATTCGACATCGTCAACACCAACATGTCTACCCAATTTGACGAACTACGGACTTTGATAGTCAATTGACGTTCTTCTTCCACATCCTCTCAAAGACGAAGCCGCTCAAGTCGACATACCGACTCCACGGAAGGCTCAAGTACACCTACATCAAACACTCTTCGTCAAGCCGCACGTCAAGATTGACATGACAACCGGAATCCACTTCATGACAAGAGTTCACAAGAGCTATTTGATGAGCAAGAAAGTCGACATCGCCAAAACCAAGCCACACTTGAGCAAGCACAAGAACGGCAACGACTACGCCAACAACAACAAGAGCGAGCACGTCAATACCTAGAAGACCAAGATGCCAAGGCTAACCGTCAAGCACAACAACATCGAGAAGCTCAAGCTCTTGAGGCACAACAAGCATTACGTGATTCACATCGCAATGTGGCAGCTCGCACTCGTCACACTTGTCAAGAAGAGGATTTCCTTCGAGATGAGATGTAAGAGACGTGCCACCAAGCAAGAATGCAAGAAGAAGCTCCTCCTCAAGCGCGATAAGAGCAACAACCCCAACAAGAACAACAAGCTCGGCAAGTACACCACGACAATGGACATCTACTCCGACAAGAGCAACATGAGATTGCTAATCGTCCCAATCAAGACCGCCCTCACAATAGGCAAGGAAACAATGAAGAGCATCGCTATGGCAAGGTTAAGTTCACCATGCCAAAGTTTTCCGGAAGCATTGATCCCGAAGACTACCTCGCATGGGCATTGAAGGTTGACAAGATCTTTCGCCTTCACAACTTCGATGAAGAGAAGAAGATCGCAATGGCCTCCCTTGAGTTCCAAGACTATGTTCTCATTTGGTGGGAACAAATCATAGAGAGAAGACAAGCAAAAGGCGAACCTCCTATCACAACTTGGGCTCAAATGAAGGAAGTCATGAGAGGACGCTTTGTGCCAACACACTACAACCGTGACTTTTTCAAGAAGTTACAACTCCTCAAGAAAGGTACCAAGTCGGTTGAAGAGTACTTGATGAGGACATGACTACCTTGGATACGATCAAAAATATTGCATACATGTATATTTGTGAGGTGATTTCTAATGCAAACAATGCAACAATTTATTTATGTCATCCAGGACACAAATACTTCACAGACTTTTGTGCCATGTCTAATTCCAGGTGTATGGGACATTTGTACAATCCACATATGAATATAAGGGAAAAAGAGAAGTTTAGGTGCTGTTCAAAAAGTTCTCTCACGTCACTTTTGGGCCAAGAGAAGATAGAGTCCAAGTCTCTCACGTTCTGCATCCAGATTCGGACTGCACACACATACCTGACTCAAAACGGCAAGAACTCCTTCATACGGACTCCGAATTGGGTGTTTCTTTTTTGTTGGAAACTAGATTTCATACACTTTCCAACCCAATTGGATTCACCTTCAAATTCATCCGGAGCATGGAGATATCGACGAAACAATCTGACGCTGCAGCAGAATCCGAGTCAAACTACAAGTCCAAAGGTGTTACATCACCTCCACTTGGGCCCATGAGCCTTGTACGACCTAGGGTTAGTTTTAGGCTGCCTTGGAACGTCCTTCCACCTCCTTGGCCGCCACCCCTTGCTCCTATACAAGTAGATCCATCTAGTAGCAGGTGGTGATGGGCAACCAGCGGTGTCAAATAACTCCAAAGATTGAGTAAAGCGATTTGCCAGGTGAACGTACGTAAACACGGTGTAGAAATATGTGGAGCTGGGTTGGCTTTATATATGGTAGCAAAAGATTAGCAATAATCAATTCAGAGATGCAATGTTGAATAAACGCTCAACGACTGTACTGTGCTGGTCCTAGGCTAGACCGGACTAGAGACGCGAGCCTAGAACACTAATGATGTCACGGTGTAGCACAACTAGCATCAATAAAGGATATGAATTAGCTCTGGACAGCAAGATATAAGTGAAAATCACAACGGCAGTAAAGATAATGATGAAAACAACTGCCAAGCAGAATATACAACAACACTCTCTCCAACTTTCTTTTCCTTCTTTTTCTTTTTCTTTTTTCTCACATTTTTTTTCTTTTTCTTTCTCTCTTTTTTTACTTTTTTTTCTCTGTCTTTTTTTTCTTTCTCCCTTTTTCCAAGACAAACTAGATAAGATGCAGATTGGATCAAGCGAAGATGCGAACGACTTCAACTATGATTGTGACAATGAACGATGGGTTGCACGAGGTCGAAATTGATGGATGAGGTGGTGGACAGCGGAAGGGATAACGATGCAGCGGCGACGTGACTAATGTGAACAGAACTCGAAACTCTAACGAACTAGACACTAAGAACAGGAACTCGACACGACGATGCAATCGATAATTCAATAATGCAAACAATGAAAAG
Organism: Secale cereale; assembly: GCA_902687465.1. NCBI lineage: Eukaryota > Viridiplantae > Streptophyta > Magnoliopsida > Poales > Poaceae > Secale > Secale cereale. The sequence continues at coordinate 366,808,887 of LR738712.1, read as the reverse complement.
AAAATTGCAAAGGCTCGGACTGGTTTGGACAAAGGATGAATAGATCTAACTTTTTTTTGGACTTTTTCTTGGAAAATAGGTAAGAAAATAAATCTAATCTAGAAATAACTAGAAATTCTCACCGAGCAACCTAAAAACTTATACCACTTGATAGAGGCAAAGGGGCCCGATCTTTCAATGAGATGGTAACTATAAATTTGGTGGAGACGACTTTGATGATCCGACTACAAACGTGCACGACGTTGCGCCTTAGCAATCGCTAAACCAATCTCCAGGGGTTACTAACAATGCCAGAAGCACGATCAGCCTGACCACGAAGGTCTATTCCTGCATGCAATCGAAGAACAAGCAAGAATATGATAAAGCAATCTGAATATTGCAAATATATATGAAGTATTGATAAAGGTGGGGATCCGTAAGCGGTCTTGGTCTGGTCGTTGGACACAAACGAAGTACACGAAGTTGCAATGGCTAAATTTTGACTAAACAAATCCCAAAGAAAAAGCTACTAGATGGATCTACTTATATAGGATCAAGGGGTGGCGGCCAAGGAGGTGGAAGGACGTCCCAAGGCAGCCTAAAACTAACACTAGGTCGTACAAGGCTCATGGGCCCAAGTGGAGGTGATGTAACACCTTTGGACTTGTAGTTTGACTCGGATTCTGCTGCAGCGTCAGATTGTTTCGTCGATATATCAACGCTCCGACGAATTTGAAGGTGAATCCAATTGGGTTGGAAAGTGTACGAAATCTAGTTTCCAACAAAAAAAGAAACACCCAATTCGGAGTCCGTATAAAGGAGTTCTTGCCGTTTCGAGTCAGGTATGGCTGTGCAGTCCAAATCTGGATGTAGAACGTGAGAGACTTGAACTCTATCTTCTCTTGGCCCAAAAGTGACGTGAGAGAACTTTTTGAACAGCACCTAAACTTCTCTTTTTCCCTTATCTTCATATGTGGATTGTACAAATGTCCCATACACCTGGAATTAGACATGGCACAAAAGTCTGTGAAGTATTTTTGTCCTGGATGACATAAATAAATTGTTGCATAGTTTGCATTAGAAACCACCTCACAAATATACATGTATGCAATATTTTTTGTCGTATCCAAGGTAGTCATGTCCTCATCAGTACTACAAGGAGATGGAGATTGCCATGATACGAGCAAACATCACGGAAGATGAAGAGCAGACGATGGCGAGATTCTTGAATGGACTCAGCTATCCTATCAAGAAGATTGCGGACTTTCAGCCATACACCAATCTCCTCGAGCTAGTACATCAAGCAACCAAAGTGGAGCGACAAGTTCAAGAGGATTACAAGTCCTCCAAGTTCACCTCTAAGAACTTCGGCTCTTACAACCAAGCTTCAACGACTTCGGCTACTCCTCCTACCTCTACCAAGCCATCTACAAAATTCGGTGACAAGTCAAGCTACACGAATGCGACTACATCAAGTCGGCCCCCTTCTACCAACCACTTCAAGCCACGAGCTTCTTCATCTACAGCTCCACCCGAGGACAACTCCAAGACGAGTTCCATCAAATGTTTCAAGTGCCAAGGGCGAGGCCACAAGTCGTTTGAGTGCAAGACCGTTCGCACCATGATCATCAACGATGACGGATCTTATGACTCAATGAGCGACGATGAGATGGAAGCCCTTGAGCATGTAGCCATGCATCGCCAAGTGAACGAAGATGAAGACCATCAAGTGTTTTGCGACAATGACTCAAGTCCCAACCTTGTTGTCTCCAAGGTCTTGACAATCTAAAACCAACAAGATGACGACCAACGATGTCATATCTTCCATACCAAGGCCGGCATCAATGGACGCTCCGTCAAGGTTATCATCGGTGGAGGAAGTTGTCATAACATGGCAAGCGAAGAGCTATGCGACAAGCTCCAATTGATAAAGACGAAGCACCCTCATCCCTACAAGGTCCAATGGCTTAATGACGCCGGAATTCTTCGAGTCGAGCACACCGTGCAAGTCTCTTTCAAGATAGGCGCCTACGAGGACACTCTTGAATGTGATGTGATCCCCATGTCCGTGTGCCACCTTATTCTTGGACGACCATGGCAATATGATCGTGAAGTCACACACAATGGACGGACCAATCACTATAGCTTCAAGATGAAGGGCAAGGAATTCATGCTACGACCTATGTCTCCAAGTCAAGTAGCCGCCGACAAGCACTTACCTACCAACCATCGTGGAGAGAATGGTGAGAGACTGAGCCACCAAAAGGAGAGTGAGAGCCACAAGCCAAATATGAGCGACTCCACGATGAGCGACAAGAAGCAACTAGTGCTATTTGCCACGAAAAGTGAGATGAGAGAAGTGTGTGAGAACCCATCGAGTGTCTTTCACCTTGTGCTTTTATGCAAAGGGGAAGCCAAACCTACTAACACTTCTCCACCTCTACCTTTAGTGTTGTCTCAATTGTTGTAGGAATTCTCGGACGTCTTTCCCGATGAACTACCTCTGGGTCTACCTCCACTTCGTGGAATCGAACACCGCATCGACCTCATACCCGACGCACCACTTCCTAACAAGGCTCCTTACCGTGTCAATCCCGAGGAAACCAAGGAGATACAACGGCAAGTGCAACAACTCATCGACAAAGGTCATGTACGTGAATGCTTAAGCCCTTGTGCCGTTCCGGTTATTCTCGTGCCTAAGAAAGATGGATGTTTTCGCATGTGCTCCGATTGTCGACCTATAAATGCTATCACCGTTAGATACCGTTATCCTATCCCCCGCTTAGACGATATGCTTGATGAATTATGTGGTGCCACCATCTTTTTGAAAATTGATCTTAAAAGTGGGTACTACCAAATTCGCATTCAAGAGGGTGATGAGTGGAAAACGGCTTTCAAAACCAAATTCGGGTTATATGAGTGGCTTGTTATGCCAATGGGCTTATCGGAAGCACCTGGTTCATTTATGTGTCTTATGCATTTTTGTCTTTGACCCTACATAGGCGTCTTTGTAGTGGTTTACTTTGATGACATCCTCATTTTTAGCAAATCGCTTGAGGACCATGTGACACACATCCGTATGGTTTTACAAACCCTTCGGAAAGAGCGCTTATATGCTAATATGGAGAAATGCACTTTTGGCGTTGACAAGGTCGTTTTCCTAGGATTTGTCGTTTCTTCACAAGGTGTTCACGTTGATGAAACTTAAATTGAAGCAATTAAAACTTGGCCTCAACCAACGAATCTCATGCAAGTGCGTAGTTTCCTTGGTCTAGCCGGTTTCTACCGACGTTTTGTGAAGGATTTTAGCACTATCGCTATGCCTCTACATGCCTTGAGCAAAAAGAACGCACCCTTCATTTGGGGTCCTTCGCAAGACACTGCGTTGAATGAGCTTAAAAGCTTGGTTACACACGCACCGCTTTTAGCCCTACCAGACTTTGATAAACCGTTTGAGATTCATTGTGACGCTAGTGGTACCGGCATAGGTGGCGTGCTGATGCGGAGCATCCTATGGACATCACCATGTCAAGAGTCAGCTTGGCAAGTGACACGTACGACCTCTACTTCTCATACAAAAAGGTGAATCATCTCCTTTACACGTGTTCACTTGACCCCTTCGAGGATGGTATACTACTTGACACTCCACTTGTGTGCATGCATAGGTATTGTCGGAGCTTCACGGATGACGAGGAGGAGTGCAAGCGCCAAGGATCACCTACACCATCTGTGAGGGAAGCGTGGAAAAGAAGACGGAAGAAACGGAGCTGCTGCAAGCTACAGGCTCCGGAAGACGGCGTTTACCGGACGTCCGACGCATCGCAGGCGACCGGACGACCAGCAGCCACCGAACGTCCGTGACATCCTTGACAGAACCAAAATAGCGGAAGTCCGAGAGCTACCGGACGTCCGGTCCCTCCCGAGCCAGCGGACGTCCGCTCCCTGCCTGTGCGCAGCCGCAGGCCTTTTGGCCATGTACCCCTTTCGCCCCTCACTTACCCCTTCATGGCCTTAGACTATATATACACATCCACCTCCACCATTTTAGGGTTAGCATTGGTTTAGCTCATATGTGAGATAGAGCTTTGCTCATCCATTACGGATCTACTCCATGAGAGAGACCGCGGCCCCTCTACGGAGAAGATCCACCTTGGATTCAAGACCCCTAAACGGGAAGATCCTTCACGGATTCAAGACCTCCTCTCGGAGATAAACTTTACCTTGTATCTTTCCCTTTGTTGTTCATGTAACTTGTGATCTTGTGTGTTTGATTGTCTAGTGGATGTGTGATTGGACTTGTTCTTGAGTGTTTTTCCTTGTGTTTTCTCCCCGTGTTCATCGTGTTCTTTGTGGGATCCTCTCCATTTCGTGAAAGATCGGCCATCTAGGGTTCCATCCTACATCATTATGGTATCAAGAGCCATGGTTTCTCATGAATTTGGAGCCCCCTCCACCATTTTCTACCCTTCTTTTGTGTGATTTCATCCTAAATTTCGAAAATCCCCACCAAAAATAGCCCCAAAATTTTTGTGCTCTGTTGGTTTGATGATTTTTTTTGTTGATTTTGATCCATGGATTTGCTTGGTTTCAAGTTGATCTAGCATTTCCCAAAGTTTCCCCATCTTTCCTCCACGAAATCTCATCAATTTCGAGCCCAAAATCTCCATTTTCCGCCCAAAATCGCGTCCCAGAACTCCAATCTCGCGTTGACCCCAACCCACCGGACGACCGGCATTTTACCGGACGTCCGGACCCTCACGAAGCACCGGATGTCCAGAACTCACCGAACGACCGGAACCACCTATACAGAAGAAAATACCGGATTTCCGACCTTTACCGGACGTCTGGTTCCTCTAGATTTTGAATTCGGCTGATTTTTGTTTTGTCCATAACTAATTCATACGAACTCCGATTTTGACGTTCTTGAGCTCGTTTTGAAGCTCTTGACATTCCCCATACCAAAAAATACTACCATCATCATTTGACTCCATCAAATTTTGTCAAATTTGGCAAGTTTGTATAGGCCCTCCACCATATCATCCGCATAGCCACCATATCTTTCCGCAACCTAACCATTTTGATCCCCACATCATTTGTCGTTGCTTGAGTAGTGATTTGAGTCTCCTAAGGTGTTTAGGCTACTTAGGGACAATTGCTTCTTCATCAACCACCACCACCACTACCGCATAGCCTTGCCACTATACATTTCCGCCAACCCAACCTAACCCAATTTTGTTGCGCTTGTTGGAGTTGTGGATCGTGCCTCCTAAGGTGTTTCGGCTACTTAGGGACCGTGACTTCAACTCCGACACCGTGTATAGCCCATCATACACTTCCACCACCATAACCCATTTTGACCGGGTTTCCACCAACATTTTCGCAACCACCAACGCTTGTCCGCTACCACCATTTGACATTTGTCCTTGAGATTTTGAGTTGTGATTTTTTCCGTTTCCTAAGGTGTTTCGGCTAATTAGGAACGGGTCTACATCAAGAATACCGCCTCTCATCTTCGACTCGGACGGTAACCTCGACGACATCATTAGTGATCATCGATCCGCTCTTCCATTGCATATATACCATATCATCATTGGTATCATCTTATCATCCCTTGTGTCACAAGATTGTTCCCACATATACACAATTGCTATCTTGGTTTGTGCATTTCGCATCGTGGCCATACAAAAAAAAGAGAATAAAGCTTTTAAGCAAAAAGAGAAAGACAAAGAAGCTTGTAAGCAAGAGACATAGCATCGCATCATATGATATCATACTTGATCATCTTGGATCATCTTGTGTTAAAAGCACCGGAACATCATACACATAGCATACTTGGGATAGAAAGTTCATATATTTGCATCTTATAGGTTGTGCACAAGTGTCGTATCCGCCTATAGAGCAATCGTGCTAGCGTCTCTCTTGAGTTGTGCAACACGAGCGTTTTCCGTGGATTGCACATTTTGTGCTCATTCCTTGGTTGGACGACCCCATTTATCTATCCGTGTGTGTGTTTCCGTGTGCCACATATTGCTATTGGTCTACTTGTTACATTTGCGAATTTGTGGATCTCTTTCAACATTATTGACTCTTTCTAACATTTTGGATCACATTTTTGTGCCACTATCCTCACCAAGCCACTCGATAAAGCTTTACTTGATAGGTGTGAGTGAACAAGTCCGGTACCAATTCCACTATTCTTTCATTTCACATTGAGTGAAACGGGATACATCCTCAACATTGGGAAAAGGTAACTTGGTATTGTTTATCTCATCTCCTACTCACCTTTGCTCGAGTCTTGTGATGGATAGGCAAATCATTTCATCTACTTCGGTCTACAACAACAACGACAAGTTCGATGCCATGACGAACCACTTGTGCGCCAACATTGATGCTCAAATGAAGGAGCTCAAAGCCCTCATAAAGAACCGCAAGAGGTATCCCTCATCTTTGAGAAGACGCTCTAGTGCACATCCTTCCGAGCTACCATCTTCGGCGAGATCACATCGGCATCGACAACATCAACGACAAGAACGTGAAGGTCATGAGCTCAACACCAAGAACCGCTCAACGACTTCACCATGTACCTTGGCATCTTCGCCAAGCGACTTCAAGGCATCTTCGCCTTTGGATATGCGGCATCTTCGCCCACAAGCACCTCAAGCTTATGATCAAGAGAAGCTCCTCAAGCTCAAGTCCGCGACTTCCACGAGCTACTACGACCTCGACAACGACAACAAGATTCCTTTCTATGGGACTCAAGACCCCGAGGAGTATCTCGAGTGGGAGCACAAGATGGACGACTACTTCACGCTACATCAAGTTCCCTACGAAGATCAAGTGAAGTGCGCCACAAGAAACTTCAACGACAACGCGTCAACATGGTGTCTTCACACACCTTCGACGAGCTTCAATGTGAATTGGCCCAAGACGAAGAAAGCTATGCGACGAGAGTTCGTGCCTTCCACCTACACAGAACAACTTCTACGCCAATTGGAGAACACCATTCAAGGATCCAAGTCCATCGACAAGTACTTCAAGGAGATGAAGATGGCCTTGCGACGAGCCGACATGGACAACCCCATTTCGATGAAGCTCCACTTCATGATGGGATTGCACAACGACATCTACAATACTATCTTCCTTGAGAACTACAAGTCCCTCGACGAATACTACATTGGTGCTCTCGAGGCGGAACAAGAACTAATGAAGGCCAAGGCTTCTCCACCGCAAGCAAACTTCTCGAAGACCAAGCTCCAAGACGACGAGCATGAGGGTAGTACCACCACAATGTCCAAGCCCAACGAGCTCCAAAACGATGCTCCCAAGTTTGACTCCACCGCCATCCCTCTTTGTGGCATTGATGATGCCGAGTCTACTTCGACTCATTTTCAAGACGGTGCGGCGACGACTATGACTACGGAGCCATTCGAGGACCAAGCTTTGAAGGCGAACGACATGGTGACGAGCAAGGATGATTCTTCCATCTTTGGAGGCGAGAGTGATGATGTGCCATTTTCGGCCTTCATCCATGGCGACGGTGGCAAGATGGTTGAGCATGGGATTTTCCCTTCGACCACGGCGGCGTATGATGACTTGAGTGACTTGTGCCACCATATTGAGAGTGAGAGCGAGTTCACCACTAGCCCCATATATGATGAGCTGCCCCGATTCCCATGTGAGGAGAGCCACAACCCCCACCACTTGAGTGAGATGAGAGACTCCACCATATGTGACTTTGAGTGCACCTACCTTGAGGGAGTGACTGAGCCACCACATAGAGAGAGTGAGATAGTTGATAGGTCGTGTGAGGCCACTTTCAACACTAACGACTTGACCTCTACCTCTATTGTGTCTTCTCATTTGGTGCTAGGTCCCACATATGATGACGCGCCGATTCTCGACGACTTTATCCTTCCATTGGACAAGACGATGGCCATGGTGGAATATGATGCACCCCCCACATGGTTCCATCAAGATGAAGATGATGACCACCTTTTGGTCTTTTCCACCTCACCTACACCACATGAGCGGAATGAGAAAGGTAACAAAGGTGAAGGTGATGCTTGCATGATGTTGATCCACCTAGTTGACTATGTTAACATTGATTGCTTGCATGATGTTGATCCACCTATTGCCATGCTTCATTCTAATATGATTTCCCCATGCGATGATTTACCCATTTATGATGAGTTTGATGATTGCCATGTGGAGTCTATTAGTTGTGATGCCATGTTGCATAGGATTTCTTGTGATAATTCTCTCGGTCACATCATGTTTGACAATCCACTTGACTTGTCATATGCTATGCATGAGATCAATCATATGTCATATTTGCAATCTCTTCATAGTAACTATGCATATGCCATTAAGTTAATCCCAATTTGTACATATGGCATAGATGACAAGCCCATGGTTATTGGCATTTGTTTTTCCTGTGATGATATTGACATGCTTCCTTTGCATCATATCCATCATATGCCATGCCATGAACACCTAGCTTCAGATATGCATTGTTTTGGAGATTGTTCCATTCTCCATATTATGCTTTCGATATTGCTCATGAGGAGACCCAAATAGTTTCCTCATACATTTTAGGAGATTTTGGTCCATCCCATCCATTGCATGATCCCCATACTTGTATGCTCAATTTGCATCCACACCATGCTATACACAATAACTATTCATTCATGATGGATGACACGTTCTTATACCATGCATCAAATTTCTTTGAGCGATGCTTATCTTGTGCTAACTCACACATGCACATACACATCATGATGGATGATGTGTACATTTACCACACGCACAATTTCTTTGGTTTGTGTCTATTTTGTGTAGGTACCCATCCATACTCGTCAAGTTCATAAACGCACGAGTTGACGAAACGAGCTCTAGAGAGCAATGATGACTTGGGTACCCATGGATTATCTTTTCCACCGCTCCCTTCGCGCAAAGACTTCGCGGGTTTCTTCTACATGGCCTTCACATGGTTATGGGTTATTGTCCATTATATCTCTTATGCCCCTCTTGCCTTGTTCACTTTGCATGATATGCCAATTCCTTTGCCTTTGCCATGCATTTGTGACCCATGCTTTGCATTACACATGATGATTGATTCTCATACTTGTATGTGTATTTGCAAGCTTGGTGGAAATATTGCTTGTTATTGCCATGTTTGCTTTGTGCCAAATGCCTATGATGATACCTTGTTTATGCTATATGCTCGTGCTTGTTATATGTCATGTGCATTGCTTATGCCTACTATTGGCTCACATGACATGATTGCTATGAACTAATCTAGTGTGTTGCATCTTCACTCCACTAGTTTGCACGACATGATTAATATGCTTGCTTATGTTGCATCACCGATGATTCATACTTGCTCCTTTCATGCGGTTGATGACAACCATTGCCATGCTTTGCACATGATTGATATTTCTTGTTGTCATATGTCTCCACATGTTGCCTCTCTCATGCTACCATGTATTGAGCGCAACCATGATTTTAGTCTTGCCAATGAGATTGCCCCCATAGCATTCTCGCATTTATTTGGAGATTATGGCATCATTCTTGTGAAGCATGCTTGTTTTACCTCCTTGCACCATATGCCTAGTGCCATGAATATAGCTATTGTTGCATCATATTATTCATGCACTTTTGCTCCTAATGGTTATGTGCAAGAGAAGAGAACCATCATGATGGATGATGTGTTTATCTACCATGCGCATACATTCTTTGTTTTGTTGTGTGCATGTGTAGGCTACTTGGACTTCGTGTCGACTTTCACTTCACGTAAGTTGCCCATTCGAGCTCTTGAGAGCGAACCACCTTTGTTCACGGCGCTTCTACATCGCACTTGCTTGTGCTTCGGCATTGTGAAGGATGCACAAGGACACACTTTCGTGGTGATATCCTTATCTTTCAAGAAACCACAATCCATGAGCATGAACATTGTGGCTCATACTAGTTGTGTTGCTTGCACCATGACACTTTGCACACATGCTAGAGATCTTTATTTGACTTGCCATTGCCACATTGCCATGCTTCATGCTATATATGCCTTGTGTGTTGCATCCAACTTGTTGCCTACTTGCTCATATCACATGTTTGGTTGCACCAATGTCATCCCTTCACATATGCCATGTCACATTGCTTTTCACATGATTGACTTGATTGCCTCACACATGATGAACAATTGCTCTTTCTATTGTTTTGAGTGCCATACTATCTTCACTACACCCTATGCACATTATGCTTGGATTGTCTTGCACTTGACCCATGTGTTTAGACACTTCATTTTACATGGTGTTGTGAATGATTCTTGTGCCTACCATAGACCTTTCATTGAGCGCTTTATGCATTCTTGCTATGACCATGAGGTAGATGCTTATTCTCTTGTCACACCCTATGCTATGCTTGATGACAACACTTGTTGGGTAAATCACCTCTTGAATGTTTGGTTTTGCACTAACGCTAACCAAATTTGTTTTTCCAAGTGTTTGTTGTCTTTGCTCCTTTTGAAGGAATCACTAGATAGTGCGACATTGGAGAGTGCCCATGTTGAGCTTCAAGATGATGAGCACTTCGTGATCGTCCACATCTACACGACGACGCCACCTCTTTCCCATGTTGATTTGGTTTTCGATCCGAAGTCGGATCTTTCCCAAGGGGGACGGGATGATGCGGAGCATCCTATGGACATCACCATGTCAAGAGTCAGCTTGGCAAGTGACACATACGACCTCTACTTCTCATACAAAAAGGTGAATCATCTCCTTTACACGTGTTCACTTGACCCCTTCGAGGATGGTATACTACTTGACACTCCACTCGTGTGCATGCATAGGTATTGTCGGAGCTTCACGGATGACGAGGAGGAGTGCAAGCGCCAAGGGTCACCTACACCATCTGCGAGGGAAGCGTGGAAGAGAAGACGGAAGAAACGGAGCTGCTGCAAGCTACAGGCTCCGGAAGACCGGCGTTTACCGGACGTCCGACGCGTCCCAGGCGACCGGACGACCGGCAGCCACCGGACGTCCGTGACATCCTTCACAGAACCAAAATAGCGGAAGTCCGAGAGCTACCGGACGTTCGGTCCCTCCCGAGCCACCGGACGTCCGCTCCCTGCCTGTGCGCAGCCGCGAGCCTTTTGGCCATGTACCCCTTTCGCCCCTCACTTACCCCTTCGTGGCCTTAGACTATATATACTCATCCACCACCATTTTAGGGTTTGCATTGGTTTAGCTCATATGTGAGATAGAGCTTTGCTCATCCATTACGGATCTACTCCACGAGAGAGACCGTGGCCCCTCTACGGAGAAGATCCACCTTGGATTCAAGACCCCTAAACGGGAAGATCCTTCACGGATTCAAGACCTCCTCTCGGAGATGAACTTTACCTTGTATCTTTCCCTTTGTTGTTCATGTACCTTGTGATCTTGTGTGTTTGATTGTCTAGTGGATGTGTGATTGGACTTGTTCTTGAGTGTTTTCCCTTGTGTTTTCTCCCCGTGTTCATCGTGTTCTTTGTGGGATCCTCTCCATTTCGTTAAAGAACGGCCATATAGGGTTCCATCCTACATCACGTGCTCATGCAAGAAAAGCTACCAATTGCTTACTTTAGTGAGAAGCTATCCGGAGCGCAACTTAATTACCCCATTTATGACAAAGAGCTTTATGCCTTGGTGAGAGTTTTACGTGTTTGGGAACATTACCTTAGACCTCATGAATTCATTCTTCATACGGACCATGAGACTCTCAAGTATCTCAAGGGTCAAACTAAGTTGAACAAGCGTCATGCTAAGTGGAGTCAGTTCATTGAGTCTTTTCCCTATGTCATCAAATACATCAAAGGCAAAGAAAATGTTGTGGCGGATGCGCTTTCCCGCAAATGCATGCTTGATACACAACTTGAGTTGAATGTGATTGGCTTTGAGCACATAAAAGATTTATATGAGCATGATCCTTTCTTTGCAAATCCTTATGCTAAGTGTTTGACTCACACTTCTTGGAAACGTTACTACCTAAAGGATGGATATCTTATGAGAGCTAACAAACTTTGCATTCCCGAGTCTTCGCTTCGTTTGCTTCTTTTGCAGGAATCGCATGGAGGAGGACTCATGGGACACTTTGGACGCGAAAATACATTTGCCGCGCTATCCAAGAACTATTTTTGGCCCAAGATGCTCCGTGACGTCTCACGCCTCACCAACCGATGTTCTACATGCCGCAAAGCTAAGTCAAAAGCTCAATCTCATGGTCTTTACATGCCACTTCCTATTCCATACCATCCATGGGAAGACATGATGCGGGGTCAACCCTATTCTAGGCCGATCTTTCACGAAAAGGAGGGATCCCGCGAGGAACACGATGAACACGGGGACGAACAAGGAGAAATCACAAGGGAAAACACTCAAGAACAAGTCCAATCACACATTCACTAGACTATCAAACACACAAGATCTCAAGGTACATGAACAACAAAGGGAAAGATACATGGGTAGAGTTCATCCCAAATCCAAAGGAGATGGGGGCTTGAATCCTAGAAGGATCTTCTCCGTGAGGAGGTCTTGAATCCATCATGGATCTTCTCCGTAGAGGGGTCGCGGTCTCTCCTAGGAGTAGAACCACTAAGATGAGCAAAGCTCTAGTCTAAAATGAGCTATCACATTTGCTAACCCTAAAATGGTGGAGGTGGAGGAGTATATATAGTCTAGGGTCATGAAGGGGTAAGTGAGGGCGAAACGGGTACATGGGCATCGGCCCGGATACATGCACACAAGCAAGGCTGGATGTCCGGGGCTTCGGGGTGAGCCGGATGTCCGGGGTCACGGCCGGATGTCCGGGCTGAAGGGGCTCGGTCCCGATGCTCTCTTGATAGGATGGTCCGGATTTCCGGGCCGAAGGCCGGATGTCCGGGAGTTGGCCAAGCGCCGGATGTCCGGCGTTTGGCCCGGATGTCCGGCTGCTGTAGCTTCCACAACTATGTCTTCTTCCGTCGGCGCTTCCAAGCTTCCCTCATGGATGGTGTAGGTGTTCCTCGACGCTTGCACTCCTCCTTGTCGTCGGTGAAGCTCCGACAATACCTATGCATGCACACGAGTGGAGTGTAAAGTAGTATACCATCCTCGAAGGGGTCAAGTGAACACGTGTAAAGGAGATGATTCACCTTTATGTATGATAAGTAGAGGTCGCACGTGTCACTTGTCAAACGGACTCTTGATATGGTGATGTCCTTAGGATGCTCCGCATCATCCCCTCCCCCTTGGAAAAGATCCGACCTCGGATCGAAAGCCAAATCACCATGGGAAAGAGATGGCGTCGCCATGTCGAAGCGGTCGATCACCAAGCACGCATCATCTTGAAGCTCAAAATGGGCACTCTCCAATGTCGCACCATCTAGTGATTCCTTCAAAAGGAGCAAGGACAATAGACACTTGGAAACACAAATGTGGTTAGCTTTAGTGCAAAACCAAGCATTCAAGAGGTGATTCACCCAACAAGTGTGGTCATCAAGCATAGCATGTGGTGTGACAAAGGATTGCGACATGGCATGTAAGCATATGAATTGAGGACAATCAAGGTCATCATGGAAACAAGCATGTAAATCTGAGGTAGAGGTGCACATATGTGTGACAAGAGAGTAAGCATCTACCTCAACGTCGTAGCAAGCATGCATAAAGCGCTCAATGAAAGGTCTATGGTAGGCATACGAATCATTCACAACACCAAGTAAAATGAAGTGTCTTAACACATGGGTCAAGTGCAAGACAATCGAAGCATAACGTGCATAGGGTGTAGTGAAGATAGTATGGCACTCAACACAATAGAAAGAGCAATTGTTCATCATGTGTGAGGCAATCAAGTCAATCATGTGAAAAGCAATGGGATATGGCATATGTGAAAAGATGACATTGTTGCAACCAAGCATATGATAGGGACAAGTAATCCAAGAATTGGATGCAACGCACAAGGCATATATATCATGAAGCATAGCCATGTGGCAATGGCAAGTCGAAGCAAGATCACCAACATGTGCGCAATCAAGTGGTCTAAGATGACCAAGAAGTCTCATGGTGCAAGCAACACATGTAGTATGATACACAATATTCATGCTCATGGTTTTGTGGTTCTCGAAAGATAAGGATATCACCTTGAAAGCATGTCCTTGTGCATTCTTCACAATGCCGAAGCAGAAGCAAGTGCGATGTAGAAGCGTGGTGGTAGAAAGTGGTTCGCTCTCAAGAGCTCGAATGGTCAACTCACGTGAAGTGGAAGTCGACACATAGTCCAAGTATCCTACACATGCACACAACAAAACAAACAACGTATGCGCATGGTAGATAAACACATCATCCATCATGATGGTTCTCTTCTCTTGCACATAACCATTAGAAGCAAAAGTGCATGAATAATATTGTGCGACAATGATGAGGACATGGCTACCTTGGATACGACTAAAAATATTGCATACATGTATATTTGTGAGGTGATTTCTAATGCAAACTATGCAACAATTTATTTATGTCATCCAGGACAAAAATACTTCACAGACTTTTGTGCCATGTCTAATTCCAGGTGTATGGGACATTTGTACAATCCACATATGAAGATAAGGGAAAAAGATAAGTTTAGGTGTTTTTCAAAAAGTTCTCTCACGTCACTTTTGGTCCAAGAGAAGATAGAGTCCAAGTCCTTCACGTTCTGCATCCAGATTCGGACTGCACAGACATACCTGACTCAAAACGGCAAGAACTCCTTCATACGGATTTCGTACACTTTCCAACCCAATTGAATATACCTTTAAATTCGTCCGGAGAGTTTAGATATCGACGAAACAATCAGATGCTGCAGCAGAATCCGAGTCAAACTACAAGTCCAAAGGTGTTGCATCACCTCCACTTGGGCCCATGAGCCTTGTACGACCTAGGGTTAGTTTTAGGATGCCTTGGGACGTCCTTCCACCTCCTTGGCCGCCACCCCTTGCTCCTATATAAGTAGATCCATCTAGTAGCTTTTTCTTGGGGATTTGTTTAGTCAAAAGTTAGCCATTGCAACTTCGTGTACTTTGTTTGTGTCCAACGACCAGACCAAGACCGCTTACGGATCCCCATCTTTATCAATACTTCATATATATTTGCAATATTCAGATTGCTTTATCATATTCTTGCTTGTTCTTCGATTGCATGCAGGAATAGACCTTCGTGGTCAGGCTGATCGTGCTTCTGGCATCGTCAGTAACCCCTGGAGATTGGTTTAGCGATTGCTAAGGCGCAATGTCGTGCACGTTTGTAGTCGGATCGTCAAAGTCGTCTCCACCAAATCTATAGTTACCATCTCATCGAAAGATCGAGCCCCTCGCCTCTATCAAGTGGTATCAGTTTTCAGGTTGCTCGGTGAGAATTTCCAGTTATTCCTAGATTAGATTTAGTTTCTTACCTATTGTCCAAGAAAAAGTCCAAAAAAAAGTTAGATCTATTCATCGTTTGTCCAAGCCAGTCTGAGCCTTTGCAATTTTCTTTTCATTGTTTGCATTATTGAATTATCGGTTGCATCGTCGTGTCGAGTTGCTGGTCTTAGTGTCTAGTTCGTTAGAGTTTCGAGTTCTGTTCACATTAGTCACTTCGCCGCTGCATCGTTATCCCTTCCACTGTCCACCAACTCATCCATCAATTTCCACCTCGTGCTACCCATCATTCATTGTCACAATCAGAGTTGAAGTCATTCGCATCTTTGCTTGATCCAATCTGTATCTTATCTAGTTTGTCTTGGAAAGAGGGAGAAAGAAAAAAAAAGGCAGAGAAAAAAAAAGTAAAATAAAAAGAGGAGAGAAAGAAAAAGAAAAAGAAGGAAAAGAAGGTTGGAGAGAGTGTTGTTGTATATTCTGCTTGGCAGTTGTTTTCATCATTATCTTTACTGTCGTTGTGATCTTCACTTATATCTTGCTGGCCAGAGCTACTTCGTATCCTTTATTGATGCTAGTTGTGCTACACCGTGACCTCATTAGTGTTATAGGCTCGCGTCTCTATTCTACTCTAGCATAGGACCAGCACAGTACCGTCGTTGAGCGTTTATTCAACATTGCATCTCTGAATTGATTATTGCTTATCTTTTGCTACCATATATAAAGCCAACCCAGCTCCACATATTTCTACACCGTGTTTACATACGTTCACCTGGCAATCGCTTTACTCAATCTTTGGAGTTATTTGACACCGCTGGTTGCCTATCACCACCTACTACATGGTAAGAACTTGTAAGATATTGATATTTGCTTTACTATGAGCGCTTTACCACTACATCCTAGTAGTTCATAGGAACATTATTTTTGGATTTTGTTTCTTGTTTCTACTAATCAGGCAGGTTCAAGAGTCAATTGGGCTTCATCG
Organism: Secale cereale; assembly: GCA_902687465.1. Taxonomy (NCBI): domain Eukaryota; kingdom Viridiplantae; phylum Streptophyta; class Magnoliopsida; order Poales; family Poaceae; genus Secale; species Secale cereale. The sequence continues at coordinate 366,792,520 of LR738712.1, read as the reverse complement.
ATCGTGGGAGAGTGCCATCACCTCAGAAAATACAACCACCATCACAAGAGGTACAAAGTCATCAGAATGCGCACAAACAGGTTCTTATTTCCATGCCACCTTTTCATGGTTGTTTTAAACCTGATTTATATATTTAATGGAAGTTCAACATCAATAATATATTTGCTTCCCATAGTTTTGATGAACGTAAAAAAGTTAAGGTTGCGGTTGGTTCTTTCACTGGTTATGCTTTAGTTTGGTGGAGTGAATATTGTCGGTTATACCCTAATCATGTATCTACTACTTGGGATGATTTAAAACTTGTGATGAGAGATATATTTGTAAATGTTTATTATACTCATGGCATGATTAAAAAACTACAACATTTGAAACAAGGTAGTGACACCGTAACAAAATATTATGATGATTTACGAACTACCTTGTTGCACTCCTTTTTAGAGGAAAGTGAAGATGATTTTATGGATAGATTTTGGGGAGGATTAAACCGTGATATTCAGGAGATGGTAATTCATGAAGAGTGTTATCCTATGGACCATTTGTTTCGTCTTGCTTGTAGCCGCCGACAAGCACTTACCTACCAACCATCATGGAGAGAATTGTGAGAGAGTGAGCCACCAAAAGGAGAGTGAGAGCCACAAGCCAAATACGAGCGACTCCACGATGAGCGACAAGAAGCAACTAGTGCTATTTGCCACCAAAAGTGAGATGAGAGAAGTGTGTGAGAACCCATCGAGTGTCTTTCACCTTGTGCTTTTATGCAAAGGGGAAGCCAAACCTACTAACACTTCACCACCTCTACCTTTAGTGTTGTCTCAATTGTTATAGAAATTCTCGGACGTCTTTCCCGATGAACTACCTCTGGGTCTACCTCCACTTCGCGGAATAGAACACCGCATCGACCTCATACCCGGCGCACCACTTCCAAACAAGGCTCCTTACCGCATGAACCCCGAGGAAACAAAGGAGATACAACGGCAAGTACAACAACTCATCGACAAGGGTAGGTAAGTGCTTGTCGGCGGCGACAAGCAATACGTCGTTTTATTTCCTGTTCAGCACTACAAGCAAGACAAAACAAATGGTCCATAGGATAACACTCTTCATGAATTAGCATCTCCTGAATATCACGGTTTAATCCTTCCCAAAATCTATCCATAAAATCATCTTCACTTTCCTCTAAAAAGGAGTGCAACAAGGTAGTTCGTAAATCATCGTAATATTTTGTTACGGTGTCACTACCTTGTTTCAAATGTTGTAGTTTTTTAATCATGCCACGAGTATAATAAACATCGACAAATCTATCTCTCATCACAAGTTTTAAATCATCCCAAGTAGTAGGTACATGATTAGGGTATAACCAACAATATTCACTCCACCAAACTAAAGCATAACCAGTGAAAGAACCAACCGCAACCTTAACTTTTTTATGTTCATCGAAACTATGGGAAGCAAATATATCATTGATGTTGAACTCCCATTCAATATATAAATCAGGTTTAAACCGACCATGAAAAGGTGGCATGGAAATAAGAACCTGTTTGTGCGCATTCTGATGTCTTTGTACCTCTTGTGATGGTGATTGTATTTTCTGAGGCGATGACACGTCTCCCACAATCGATGAAGCCCAACTGACTCTTGAACCTGCCATGATTAGTAGAAACAAGAAACAAAATCCAAACATAATGTTCCTATGAACTACTAGGATGTGGTGGTAAAGCGCTCACAGTAAAGCAAATATCAATATCATACAAGTTCTTACCATGCAGCAGGTGATGATAGGCAACCATCGGTGTCAAATAACTCTAAAGATTGAGTAAAGCGATTGCCAGGTGAACGTACGTAAACACAGTGTAGAAATATGTGGAGCTGGGTTGGCTTTATATATGGTAGCAAAAGATTAGCAATAATCAATTCAGAGATGCAATGTTGAATAAACGCTCAATGACGGTACTGTGCTGGTCCTAGGCTAAACCGGACTAGAGAAGCGAGCCTAGAACACTAATGATGTCACGGTGTAGCACAACTAGCGTCAATAAAGGATACGAATTAGCTCTGGACAGCAAGATATAAGTGAGGATCACAACGGCAGTAAAGATAATGATGAAAACAACTGCCAAGCAGTATATACAACAACACTCTCTCCAACTTTCTTTTCCTTCTTTTTCTTTTTCTTTTTTCTCACACTTTTTTTCTTTTTCTTTCTCTCCTTCTTTTTTTTCTCTGTCTTTTTTTTTCTCCCTCTTTCCAAGACAAACTAGATAAGATGCAGATTGGATCAAGCAAAGATGCGAACGACTTCAACTATGATTGTGACAATGAACAATGGGTAGCACGAGGTGGAAATTGATGGATGAGGTGGTGTACAGCGGAAGGGATAACGATGCAGCGGCAACGTGACTAATGTGAACAGAACTCGAAACTCTAACGAACTAGACACTAAGACCAGCAACTCGACACGACGATGCAACCGATAATTCAATAATGCAAACAATGAAAAGAAAATTGCAATGGTCAGACTGGTTCGGATATGATGACCTAACCCTAATTTTTTTTGGCTTTTTCGTGGACTATAGGTATGAAGAACAGACTTGATCTAATCTACGAAAAACTGTAAAATCTCACCGAGCAACCTGGAAATCTGATACCACTTGATAGAGACGAGGGGCCCGATCTTTCGATGAGATGATAACTATCGATTTGGTGGAGTCGACTTTGACGATCCGACTACAAACGTGCACGACGTTGCGCCTTAGTAATCGCTAGACCAATCTCCAAGGGTTACTGACAATGCCAGAAGCACGATCAGCCTGACCACGAAGGTCTATTCCTACATACAATCGAAGAACAAGCAAGAATATGATAAAGCAATCTGAATATTGCAAATATAGATGAAGTATTGATAAAGGTGGGGATCCGTAAGCGGTCTTGGTCTGGTCGTTGGACACAAACGAAGTACACGAAGTTGCAATGGCTAACTTTTAACTAAACAAATCCCCAAGAAAAAGCTACTAGATGGATCTACTTATATAGGAGCAAGGGGTGGCGGCCAAGGAGCTGGAAGGACGTCCCAAGGCAGCCTAAATCTAACCCTAGGTCGTACAAGGCTCATGGGCCCAAGTGGAGGTGATGCAACACCTTTGGACTTGTAGTTTGACTCGGATTCTGCTGTAGCGTCAGATTGTTTCGTAGATATCTCAACGCTCCGGACGAATTTGAAGGTGAATCCAATTGGGTTGGAAAGTGTACGAAATCTAGTTTCTAACAAAAAAAGAAACACCCAATTCGGAGTCTGTATGAAGGAGTTCTTGCCGTTGTGAGTCAGGTATGTCTGTGTAGTCTGAATCTGGATGTAGAACGTGAGAGACTTGGACTCTATCTTCTCTTGACCCAAAAATGACGTGTGAGAACTTTTTGAACATCAACTAAACTTCTGTTTTTCCCTTATCTTCATATGTGGATTGTACAAATGTCCCATACACCTAGAATTAGACATGGCACAAAAGTCTGTGAAGTATTTTTGTCCTGGATGACATAAATAAATTGTTGCATAGTTTGCATTAGAAATCACCTCACAAATATACATGTATGCAATATTTTTGGTCGTATCCAAGGTAGTCATGTCCTCATCAAAAATGTATGAACTTTCTATCCCAAGTATGCTATGTGTATGATGTTCTAGTGCTTTTAGCACAAGATGATCCAAGATGATCAAGTATGATATCATATGATGCGATGCTATGTCTCTTGCTTACAAGCTTCTTTGTCTTTCTCTTTTTGCTTAAAAGCTTTATTCTCTTACTTTCTTTCTTTTTTTGTATGGCCACGATGTGAAATGCACAAACCAAGATGGCATTTGTGTATATGCGGGAACAATCTTGTGACACAAGGGATGATATGATGATACCAATATGATATGGTATATATGCAATGGAAGATCGTATCGATGATCACTAATGTGCACAAGTAACGTTGCCGGCAATACTCAAAGACTAGTCACGATAGGCAAGTGGCGCAAAATGGGCTAGGGGTTAACAATGCAATTGCAAGGGAATATACAATGATGTCGTCGAAGTTACCGTCCGTGTCAATGATGAGAGGTGGTGCTCTTGAGGTAGACCCGTTCCTAATTAGCCGAAACACCTTAGGAAACGGAAAAACCACAACTCAAAATCTCAAGGACAAATGTCAAATGGTGGTAGCGGACAAGCGGTGGTTGTTGCGGAATTGTTGGTGGAAACCCGGTCAAAATTGGTTATGGTGGTGGAAGTGTATGATGGGCTATACACGATGTCGAAGTTGAAGTCACGGTCCCTAAGTAGCCGAAACACCTTAGGAGACACGAGCCACAACTCAAACAAGCTCGAACAAAAAAATTGGGTTAAGTTTCGTTGGCTATGTATAGTGGGCAAGGCTATGCGGAAGCGATGGTGGTGGTTGATGAAGAAGCAATTGTCCCTAAGTAGCCTAAACACCTCAGGAGACTCAAATCACTACTCAAGCAACCACAAATGCTATGGGGAACAAAATGGGTTAGGTTGCGGAAGTCGGTGGTGGTGTAGTGGATGATGTGGTGGAAGCCCTAGGCAAAGATGCCAAAATTCACAAAATATGATGGAGTCAAATGATTATGGTGGTATTTTTGTGTTATGGGGGATGTCAAGAGCTTCAAAACAAGCTCAAGAACGTCGAAATCAGAATCCGGATGAATTAGTTATGGACAAAACGGTGAAATGAGGAAGTCTGAAAGTACAGGGGTCGGACATCCGGGGTGGAGCCCGGATTTCCGGGGTCTGATGTCCAGAACCGCGCGGGATTTTGCCCTCCAGGGGCCGGATGTCCGGCCCGATGGCCCGGATGTCCGGCCTATGGCCCGGATGTCCGGCCCGAAGATTCCAGATCAGAATCGGGATGGAAATTTTCGAATTGGGGAGGAATTTGATGATTCCAAGGGCAAAATTGAAGAGATTTCGTGGAGGAAAGATGGAGAAACTTCAGGAAATGCTAGATCCACTTGAAACCAAGCAAATCCATGGATCAAAATCAACAAAATATCATCAAATCAACAGATCAAAAAAAATTGGGGCTATTTTTGGTGGGGATTTTCGAAATTGGGGACGAATTCACACAAAACAAGGGTAGAAAACGGTGGGGAGGCTCCAAATTCGTGGGAAACCATGGCTCATCATACCATATGATCACTAAACTAGGTGGGGGGCTCCAATTTCGTCAGAAACCATGGCTCTTGATACCATATGATGCGGGTCAACCCGATTCTAGGCCGATCTTTCACGAAAAGGAGGGATCCCGCGAGGAACACGATGAACACGGGGACGAACACGGAGAAATCACAAGGGCAAACACTCAAGAACAAGTCCAATCACACATTCACTAGACTATCAAACACGCAAGATCTCAAGGTACATGAACAACAAAGGGAAAGATACATGGGTAGAGTTCATCCCAAATCCAAAGGAGATGGGGGCTTGAATCCTAGAAGGATCTTCTCCATGAGGAGGTCTTGAATCCGTCGTGGATCTTCTCCGTAGAGGGGCCATAGTCTCCCCTAGGAGTAGAAGCACTAAGATGAGCAAAGCTCTAGTCTAAAATGAGCTATCACATTTGCTAACCCTAAAATGGTGGAGGTGGAGGAGTATATATAGTCTAGGGTCATGAAGTGGTAAGTGAGGGCGAAACGGGTACATGGGCATCGCCCTGGATACATGCACGCAGGCAAGGCCGGATGTCCGGGGCTTGGGGGCGAGCCAGATGTCCAGATGTCCGGGAGTTGGCGAAGCGCCGGATGTCCGGCGTTTGGCCCGGATGTCCGGCTGTTGTAGCTTCCGCAGCTCCGTCTTCTTCCGTCGTCGCTTCCAAGCTTCCCTTGCGGATGGTGTAGGTGTTCCTCAGCGCTTGCACTCCTCCTCGTTGTCCGTGAAGCTCCGACAATACCTATGCATGCACACGAGTGGAGTGTCAAGTAGTATACCATCCTCGAAGGGGTCAAGTAAACACGTGTAAAGGAGATGATTCACCTTTATGTATGATAAGTAGAGGTCGCACGTGTCACTTGTCAAACGGACTCTTGATATGGTGATGTCCTGAGGATGCTCCGCATCAAGACATAAGCATGGCCTGTGTACTTGGATTGCCTAGGACTCAAAATGGCAAAGATTCCGTGTTTGTTGTCGTGGATAGATTCTCTAAAATGGCTCATTTCATTCCTTGTAACAAGATCGACGATGCTTCACATGTTGCAAATCTCTTTTGTAGGGAGATCATTCGTCTACATGGAGTGCCCAAGACGATCGTGTCGGACTGGGACGTCAAGTTCTTGAGTTACTTTTCGAAGACTCTATGCGCCAAACTAGGAATCAAGCTACTCTTCTCCTCGGCATACCATCCACAAACCGACGGCCAAACGGAGGTGACGAACCGCACGCTTTGGACACTTCTTCGCGTGTTGATCAAGAAGAACATCAAGGAATGGGAGCAATGCTTGCCCATCGCCGAGTATGCCTACAACCGCGCAACACATTCGACTACCGGCAAGTCCCCCTTCGAGCACGTCTACGGCTTCTACCCGTTGTCCCCATTGGACATCCTACCTCTACCTCTACAAGAGCACACGAACATGGACGCAAGTGCACGAGCGAGCTATCTCAAGAAGGTGCACGAAGATACAAGGGCAATGATCGAGCGACAAGTCCATCGTCTCACCACAAAGATCAACGTCAACAGGGCACCAATGGTGTTCTAACCGGGAGATCTTGTTTGGCTTCATCTTCACAAGGACCGTTTCCCACACGAGCGCAAGTCCAAACTACTACCTCGCGCCGACGGACCCTTCAAGGTGCTTGCATGCTACAACAACAACGCCTACTAGATCGACATCCCACGAGACAAGTACTGCATGAGCGATACTTTCAACATCAAGGACCTATCTCCTTTCCATGGTGATGAAGATTTCGATCCGAGGTCGGATCTTTCCCAAGGGAGGGGAGATGATGCGGAGCATCCCAAGGTCATCCCCATGGACCCTCCATCGCCTCACCAAGTGCCTCAAGGACCAATGACACGTGCTCGTGCTAGAGCTCTCGAGACCGAGGTGACGTCACTTCTAGCCCAACTTCCATATGAATCTTGCGAGACATGGTTACTACCTCAGACGGATGTGCTTTGTGTACTCAGATGTGAAGAAGACCACATTGGAGATGTGCGTGAAGATGGACAAGTCCCCAAGCTCACGGACGAGGCTTTGCATCAAGAAGGGCTGAAGAAGGCTCCAGGCCCCGGACATCCGGCCTCCTGGCCCGGACATTCGGCCCCTGGACATACAACTACAGAAGGGCACCAGCGGCCGAAGCAACAGGGCCCGGACATCCGGCCTCGGTCCCGAAAATCCGGCGCCACTCTACAGAAGCCACCCGAGACTCGACCCCTCCAGCCCAGACATCCGGCCCCTCGCCCCGGACATCCGGCGACCCGTGAAGCCCCGGACATCCGGCCCGTCGCCCGGATGTCCGGCCCCTGATTGCCTGCGCGCATCCCTTTGGGCCATGGCCCGTGTATCCCTTCGCTCCGTACTCTATATATACTCCTTTCCCCACATCTTTTAGGGTCAGCTTTTGGATAGCTCATCATAGACCTTTGTGATTCCACTCCTACGAGACTGCGGCCTCTTCGGAGAAGATCCACCTCGGATTCAAGGCCTCCACACCGGAGAAGATCCCAAGGGATACCCAAGACCTCCTCTGGGAGAAGACTATCTTTGTACCACCGTTGTTGACTATGGATCGTGTATCTTGATGTGTATCGTGGATCTAGCACCTGTGTGACCGTACTTGTGTTGATTTGAGTGTTTCTCCTCGTGTTTTCCTCCGTATCTTCCTTGTGTTCTCCGTGTTCATCGTGGGATAACCTCCTTTCGTGAAAGATCTGCCGACTAGGGTTCCACCCTACATCAGATATGGTTAGGCCAAGGGGTCATGCCCACGGGGCTATAGGTCGGTGCAAAAGGATGTTTTGCAGTGGTCGGGGCCCAAACGCCGGAGACCCTGGCGTCTAGCCTTGGGCCAGACGCCGAGGCCCAAGGCGCCTGGGCCAGACGCCAAGGGCTATGGCGTCTGGTCCTAGAAGTCCGAGAAGGACCCTTCCTTGCAAGCAAAACCGACTTCGATGAGGCTTTTTCTCCAAGTTTCGACCCCAAGGCTCAACATATAAATAGCCGGGCAGGGCTAGCACCCGGAGGACATCAAGATACACCAAGCCGTGTGCCGGCAACCCTGTCCCCTCTAGTTTATCCTCCGTCTAGTTTCTGTAGTGCTAGGGCGAAGCCCTGGGGAGATTGTTCTTCATCACCAACCGTCACCACGCCATCGTGCTACCGAACTCATCTACTACTTCGCCCCTCTTGCTGGATCAAGAAGGCGAGGACATCATCGAGCTGAACGTGTGCTGAACGTGGAGGTGTCATTCGTTCAGTACTTGATCGGGGCGGATTGCGAAGGTGTACGACTACATCATCCGCGTTGATTAATGCTTCCGCTTAGCGATCTTCAAGGGTATGAACATGCTCTCCCCCTCTCGTAGCTATACATCTCCATGGATAGATCTTGCGTGTGCGTAGATTTTTTTTCCATGCAACGTTTCCCAGCACGGACACCTCCGGAATCCCTAGAAACTTCTGGAAGCTTCCCGGTACAATACTGAAAAACTGCACCTTTTTCCGGAATCCCAAGAATGATTTTCCATATATATATTTACCTCTCGACCATTCTGTGACTCCTCATGACGTCCGAGATCTCATCCGGGACTCGAACAACATTCAATCACCAACATGTATATCCCAATATTACTGTTCTCACACCCTGATTTTTATGCCACAACACTTAAGCTAATAAATCATGATAAAATGTGGTTTGACAAAAAACTTTTGAGTGTTTTGAACTTTTCTTGATTGGATTTTTGTTTGATGTTTGCAAGTGCTCTAAAAATCAAATAAACTCTCCAACTCTTATACTCCTTCTCCTTGATCCAAAACTTTTCCCAATAATCATGCCATGTGTATAGGACAGAATAGTATTTTCTTACAAAAAATATTTGGCCAAAAAGTACTTTCTAAATTAGCGTGTCAAAATACCCCTGAATTGAGACTTGAACCACAAGTACTTAATTAAGGGTGTCAAAAATCTTTCAAAAATTATATTTGACTCCTATTAGATATAGGACTCCCAAAACCCACAAAAATCTTTTTTTAAAGTTATTTTACTATTTGATTTAAAGGTTTTTTCTTAAGGCTAGAAATGGTCATTAATAGGTTAAAATCATGTTAATGTTTCAAAAGCATTTGAGAAAATTTAGGGACGCTCAGTGGACATATATTGTCCATATATAGGAGTTTCAGCACATGGTCATGTTCAAAATATTGGTCAAATCAATCAAAAACACTTTCTGGATATTTCAAGCTTTTGAAATATCTACAAAGGAAATATTCCCTGTAAATTCTAGGGAAAGTCTGGCATGTCACAAATGCCCTATTTGGTGATCTTGCCAAGTCTCATGTTTTGGAGAACAAGATAATATCACCAAAACCCCTCAAAGCCATTTCTGTCCATTTTGAAATTTGAGCAACTTTACATTGCCAAACATGTCCAAATGCTCTCAAACTTGGTACACTTTCTCAAATTGTCTAATTATTCATCTAGAACAAATGGCACAAGTTGGAGAGAAGGATAAGTTGATCAAAGTGGCCCAAAACCCTCTTTGTCCAGAACAAAGTTTGAAGAACTCTACATTGCCAACTTTCTCCTTTTCATCTCAAATTTTATGGACATGCTCAAATCTTCAAATGATGACACTACACCAAGTGGTATATCATGTATAATAGATTTGCATGACTAAAACTTGGGAAACCCATTTCTATTGATTTCTAGGGTTTGCCAAAGTTACATTGGCAACTTTCTTCAAATAAGCTAAAACTTGGTGACCAACCTCATTTCTATATGCCATTTGAACCTGTATTGTAGGGTGGAACCCTAGGTGGAGATCTTTCACGAATTGAAGGGGAATCCCCAAGAACAAGAGGAGCACAAAGGGAAGAACACAAGAGAAACACTCAAGAACAAGCCCAAATCACACATCCACTGGACTCACAAACACATGAGATCCACAAGGTACAAGAACAATCAAAGGTAAATAAGATACATGGTGGAGTTCATCCCAATCCTATGAGGAGAGAGGTCTTGATAATCCACAAGGATTCTTCTCCCTTGGGAGGTCTTGCATCCACTAGGGATCTTCTCCAAGGTGGAGGTCTTGGCCTCCAATGGAGTAGTCTCTCTCTCTCAAGAGGAGAAGGTAGAGGCAAACCTCACATACAAATGAGCTATCATATTTGCTAAACCTAGAAAGGAGGTGGAGGTGGTCTATTTATAGTCTAAGCCACGAAGGGGTAAGTGGCGAGGGATACAAGGCCAAAGGCCGACGGTTGCACACAGGCAGGGCGGTAGTATCGGAACCTCGGGCGGTAGTAACGCTTGGGAGCGGTAGTACCGCTTTTAAGCGGTAGTACCGCCCGTTCCAGACTGGACAAGTCGTTCTTCTTCCGTCTTCGCTTCCACGCTTCCCTCGTGGATGGTGTAGGCGTTCCTTGGCGCTTGCGCTCCTCGTCATCGTCCGTGAAGCTCCGACAATACCTATGCATGCACACGAGTGGAGTGTCAAGTAGTATACCATCCTCGAAGGGGTCAAGCGAACACGTGTAAAGGAGAAGATTCACCATTATGTATGAGAAGTAGATGGCACACGTGTCACTTGCCAAATGGGCTCTTGACATGGTGATATCCGTAGGATGCTCCGCATCATCCCCTCCCCCTTGGGAAAGATCCGACCTCGGATCGAGAACCAAATCACCATGGGAAAGAGATGGCGTCGCCGTGTAGAAGTTGATGATCACCAAGTACTCATCATCTTGAAGCGCAAAGTTGTCACTCTCTAATGTTGCACCATCTAGTGATTCCTTCAAAAGGAGCAAGGACAACAAACACTTGGAAAAACAAATGTGGTTAGCGTTAGTGCAAAACCAAGCATTCAAGAGGTGATTCACCCAACAAGTGTGGTCATCAAGCATAGAATGTGGTGTGACAAAGGATTGTGACATGGCATGTGAGCATATGAGTTGAGCACAATCAAGGTCATCATGGAAACAAGCATGTAAATGTGAGGTAGAGATGCACATATGTTTTACAAGAGAATAAGCATCTACCTCAAAGTCATAGCAAGCACGCATAAAGCGCTGAATGAAAGGTCTATGGTAGGCGTACGAATCATTCACAACACCAAGTAAAATGAAGTGTCTAAACACATGAGTCAAGTGCAAGACAATCCAAGCATAATGTGCATAGGGTGTAGTGAAAGTCGTGTGGCACTCAACACAATAGAAAGAGCAATTGTTCGACATGTTTGAGGCAATCAAGTCAATCATGCTACAAGCAATGGGACATGGCATATGTGAAGAGATGATATTGTTGCAACCAAGCATATGATATGAGCAAGTAGGCAACAAGTTGGATGCAACACACAAGGCATATATATCGTGAAGCATGGCAATGTGACAATGACAAGTTGAAGCGAGATCTCTAACATGTGTGCAATCAAGGGGTCCAAGATGACAAATAAGTCTCATGGTGCAAGCAACACATGTAGTGTGATCCACAATATCCATGCTCATGGTTTTGGGTGTCTCGAAAGAGAAGGATATCACCTTGAAAGCATGTCCTTGTGCATCCTTCACAATGTCGAAGCACAAGCAAGTGCGATGTAGAAGAGTCGGGAACGAAGGTGGTTCACTCTCAAGAGCTCGAATGGTCAACTCATGTGATGTGGAAGTCGACACGATGTCCAAGTATCCTACACATGAACACAACAAAACGAAGAACGTATGCGCATGGTAGATAAACACATCATCCATCATGATGGTTCTCTTCTCTTGCACATAACCATTAGAAGCAAAAGTGCATGAATAATATGGTGCAACAATGGCTATATTCATGTCACTAGGCATATGGTGCAAAGAGGTAAGACATGCATGCTTCGCAAGAAATATGTCAAAATCTCCAAATAAATGCGAGAATGCTATGGGGGCAATCTCATTAGCAAGACTAAAATCATGGTTGCGCTCAATGCATGGACAATCAAATAGCATGAGAGAGGCAACATGTGGAGACATATGACAAAAAGCAATATCAGTCATGTGCAAAGCATGTCAATGGTGGCTATCAACCGAATGAAATGAGCATGTATGAATCATGCGTGATGCACTACACAAAGCAAGCATGGTAATCAAGTCGTGCAAGCTAGTGGCGCAAAGATGCAACACACTAGAGGAACTCATGGCAATCATGTCATGTCAGCAAATGATGGATATAGGCAATGCACATGACATATCCCAAGCACGATCAGAAATCAAGATCAAAGCATCATAATAGGCATGGGGTACAAAGGCATCATGGCAATAACAAGCAATATCTCCACCAAGCTTGCAAATACACATACAAGTATGAGAATCAATCATAATGTGTAATGCGAAGCATGGGTCACAAATGCATGGCAAATGCATATAAATGAGCATATCATGCAAAGTGAACATGGCAAGAGGGGCATAAGAGATATAATGGACAATAACCCATAACCATGTGAGGGCCATGCAGAAGAGATGCGCAAAGTCTTTGTGCGAAGGGAGCGGTTGGAAGGATAATCCACGGAATCCCAAGTCGTCGTTGCACTTTAGAGCTCGTTTCGTCAACTTGTGCTCTTGCGAGGTTGACGAGTAAGTATGGGTACCTACACAAAAGATACACAAACCAAAGAAATTGTCCGCGTGGTAAATGTGCACATCATCCATCATGATGTGTATGTGCACGTATGAGTTAGCACAAGATAGGCATCGCTCAAATAAATTTGAGGCACGATAGAGAAATATGTCATCCATCATGATAGAATAGTTGTCATGTATAGCACGATGGGGACACAAATTAGAGCAAGTATGTGGCACAACAATAGCATTGGCATTCATGGGGAGCATATTGTGCACACAAGTATGAGGATCATGCAATGGATGGGGTGGATCAAAATCTCCTAAAATGTATGAGGAAACTATGGGGGTCTCCTCATGAGCAATATCGGAAGCATAATGTGGAGAAGTGGAACAACATCCAAAACAATGCATGTCTGAGGCTAGGTAATCATGGCATGGCATATGATGGATATGATGCAAAGGAAGCATGTCAATATCATCACAAGAAAAACAAATGCCAATAACCATGAGCTTGTCATCTATGCCATATGTGCAAATTGGGTTTATCTTAATGGCATATGCATAGTTACTACGAAGAGATTGCAATTGTAACATATGGTTGATCTCATTCATAGCATATGACAAGTCAAGCGGATTGTCAAACATGATGTGACCGAGAGAAGTATCACATGAAATCCTATGCAACATGGCATCACAACTAATAGACTCCACATGGCAATCATCAAACTCATCATAAATGGGTAAATCATCGCATGGGAAAATCATACTAGCACGAAGCATGGCAATAGGTGGATCAACATCATGCAAGCAATCAATGTCGACATGGTCCACTAGTGGGACGAGAGCATCACCTTCACCTTTGTTACCTTTCTCATTCCACTCATGTGGTGTAGGTGAGGTGGGAAAGACCAAATGGTGGTCATCATGTTCATCTTGATGGAACCATGTGGGAGGTGCATCATATTCCAACATGGCCATCATCTTGTCCAAAGGAAGGACGAAGTCGTCCAGGATCGGTGCGTCATCATATATGGGACCTAGCACCAAATGAGAAGACACAATAGAGGTAGAGGTCAAGTCATTAGTGTTGAAAGTGGCCTCACACGCCCTATCAACTACCTCACTCTCTCTATGTGGTGGTAGCTCACTCACTCCCTCAAGGTAGGTGCACTCAATGTCACATATGGTGGAGTCACTCAAATCACTCAAGTGGTGGTGGTGGTAACTCTCCTCACATGGGAATTGTGGCAGCTCATCATATATGGGGCTAGTGGTGAAGTCACTCTCACTCTCAATATGGTGGCAAAAGTCACTCAAGTCATCATACGTCGCCGTGGTCGAAGGGAAAATCCCATGCTCAACCATCTCGTAATTGTCGCCGTGGATGAAGGCCGAAGATGGCACATCATCACTCTCGCCTCCAAAGATGGAAGCATCATCCTCGCTCGCCACCTTGTCGCTCGCCTCGAAAGCTTGGTCCTCGAATGACTCCATAGTCTTAGTCGTCGCCGCACCGTCTTGAAAAAGAGTCGAAGTAGACTCGACATCATCAATGCGACAAAGAGGTATGGCAGTGGAGTCAAAGTTGGGAGCGTCATCTTGGAGCTCGTTGGGCTTGGACATCGCGGTGGTACTAGCCTCATGCTCGCCATCTTGGAGTTTGGTCTTCGAGAAGTGTGCTTGTGGTGGAGAAGTCTTGGCCTTCATGAGTTCTTGTTCCACCTTGAGAGCACCAATGTAGTTATCGTCGAGGGACTTGTAGTTCTCGAGGAAGATAGTCTTGGAGATGTCGTTGTCCAATCCCATCAGGAAGTAAAACTTCATCCAAATGGGGTCGTCCACGCCGGCACATCGCAAGGCCTTCTTCATCTCCTTGAAGTACGCGTCGATGGACTTGGATCCTTGTATGGTGTTCTCCAATTGGCGAAGAAGATGTTCCGTGTAAGTAGGAGGCACGAACTCTCGCCGCATAGCTTTCTTCGTCTTGGCCCAACTCATGGCGTAGCTCTCTGAAGGTGTGTGAAGCCACCATGTCGACGCGCGGTAGTGGAAGTTTCTTGTGGCGCATTTCACTTGATCTTCGGGAGGAACTTGAAGTAGCGTGAGGTAGTCGTCCATCAAGCGCTCCCACTCGAGATACTCCTCGGGGTCTTGAATCCCATAGAAAGGAATCGCGTAGTCGTTGTCGAGGTCGTAGTATCTCATGGAAGTCGCGGACTTGAGCTTGGGGAGCTTCTCTTGAGGTGTGGGTCGGCGAAGATGCCGCAAGTCCGAAGGCGAAGATGCCTTGAAGTCACTTGGCAAAGATGCCAAGGTAGATGGTGAAGTCGTTGAGCAATTGTTAGTGTTGAGCTCATGAACTTCACGTTTTTGTCGTTGATGGTGTCGATGCCGATGTGATCTAGTCATGGCACCGAACTCGTCGTTGTTGTTGTAGACCGGAAATGAATTGCTTTGCCTATCCATCACAAGACTCGAGTACAGGGTGAGTAGGAAATGAGATAAACAATACCAAGATACCGTTTCCCAAAGTTGAGGATGTATCCCGTTTCATTCAAAGTGAAATGAAAGAATAGTGGAATTGGTACCGGACTTGTTCACTCACACCTACAAATTAAAGCTTATGATGGAGCTCGGTGAGGATAGTGGCACAAAAAAATGATGCAAAATGTTAGCAAGAGTCAATAATGTTGAAAGAGATTCACAAATTCGCAAATGTAACAAGTAGACCAATAGCAATATGTGGCACACGGAAACACACACACGGATAGATAAATGGGGTCGTGCAACCAAGGAATGAGCACAAAATGTGGAGTCCACGGCTCGTGTTGCACAACTCAAGAGAGACGCTAGCATGATTGCTCAATAGGCGGATATGACACTTGTGCACAACCTATAAGATGCAAAATGCATGAGCCTTCTATCCCAAGTATGCTATGTGTATGATGTTCCCGATGTTCTTCTCAAGATGATCCAAGATGATCGGATATGACAATCTTAAGTGCAAAGTGGTATGATGCTATGGCTCTTGCTTACAAGCTTCTTTGTCTTTCTCTTTTTGCTTAAAAGCTTATTCTTTTTTTTAAATGGCCACTATGCCAAATGCACAAACCAAGATAGCAATTGTGTATATGCAGGAACAATATTTTGGCACACGAGGGATGGTACTAAGATAGCAAGACGATACCAATATGATATGGTATATATGCAATGGATGGTGTATAATGATGACCACTAATGTGCACAAGTAACGTTGCCGGCAATACTCAAATGGCTAGTCTCGATGGGCAATTGACGCAAAATGGGCTAGGGGTTCACAATGCAATTGCAAGGGGGATATACAATGGTGTCGTCGAGGTTACCGTCCGATGATGATGATGAGAGGCGGTGTTGTCGATGGTGACCCGTTCCTAATTAGCCGAAACACCTTAGGAAACGGAAAAACCACAACTCAAAATCTCAAAGGCCAAAGTCAAATGGTGGTAGCGGAAAGTGGTGGTGGTGGTGTCGAAGATGGCAATGCGGAAGTGGTGGTGGTCGTTGATGAGAAGCACTCGTCCCTAAGTAGCCGAAACACCTTAGGAGACTCAAGTCACAACTCAAACAACCACAAATGCTAAGGGAAACAAAATTGTTAGGTTGCGGAAAGGTATGGTGGCTATGCGGATGATATGGTAGAGGGCCTAGGCAAACATGCCAAATTTGACAAAATTTGATGGAGTCAAATGGTGGTAAAACCAAGATGAGCAGCTCGGGCACGTCGCTAGCTTTCCAACGAGCCAAAGAACACCCAAATCGGAGTTCGGGAGTGAAAGTTATGGTCAAAACGGTGAAACTCGGAAGGCTGGAAATGTGCAGGGCGGTAGTACCGCTAGTAGGGCGGTAGTACCGCTTGTGGTTATAGGAGGTAGTACCGCTGGTGTCGGGAAAACTTCACAGATCGGGATCGGGGCAAATTTGGGGCGGAAATGGATGATTTCGGGGGCGAAATTGGTTGTATTTCGTGGATGGAAAGTGGTGAAACTTGGGGAGATGCTAGATCCACTCGAAACCAAGCAAATCCATGGATCAAATCCAACAAAACTTCATCAAACCAGCAAATCAAAAAAAAAATTGGGGCTATTTTTGGTGGGGATTTTCGAAATTGGGCAAGAACACAACAAAATTAGGCTAGAAAACAAGAAGGGGGTTCCAATTTCGTGAGAAACCATAGCTCTAGATACCATGATGTTGTAGGGTGGAACCCTAGGTGGAGATCTTTCACGAATTGGAGGGGAATCCCTAAGAACAAGAGGAGCACAAAGGGAAGAACACAAGAGAAACACTCAAGAACAAGCCCAAATCACACATCTACTGGACTGACAAACACATGAGATCCACAAGGTACAGGAACAATCAAAGGTAAATAAGATACATGGTAGAGTTCATCCTAATCCTATGAGGAGAGAGGTCTTGATAATCCACAAGGATTTTTCTCCCTTGGGAGGTCTTGCATCCACTAGGGATCTTCACCAAGGTTGAGGTCTTGGCCTCTAATGGAGTAGTCTCTGTCTCTCAAGAGGAGAAGGTAGGAGCAAAGCTCACATACAAATGAGCTATCATATTTTCTAAACCTAGAAAGGAGGTGGAGGTGGTCTATTTATAGTCTAAGCCACAAAGGGGTAAGTGTCGAGGGATACAAGGCAAAAGGCCGACGGTTGCACACAGGCAGGGCGGTAGTATCGGAACCTCAGGCGGTAGTACCGCTTGGGAGCGGTAGTACCGCTTGTAAGCGGTAGTACCGCCCGTTCCGGACTGGACAAGCCGCTCTTCTTCCGTCTTCACTTCCACGCTTCCCTCGTGGATGGTGTAGGCGTTCCTTGGCGCTTGCGCTCCTCCTCGTCGTCCGTGAAGCTCCGACAATACCTATGCATGCACACGAGTGAGTGTCAAGTAGTATACCATCCTCGAAGGGGTCAAGCGAACACGTGTAAAGGAGAAGATTCACCTTTATGTATGAGAAGTAGATGGCGCATGTGTCACTTGCCAAATGGGCTCTTGACATGGTGATGTCCGTAGGGTGCTCCGCATCAACCTGTTAAATCTCAAATCAAGTGGAATCCATTTGCTTGACCAGACTAGCATCAAACACCTTCTTTTATTTTCCAAAAGTTGATGTTTTGGCCAATTACCTAGTTCTCCTTAACCCCAATTTTTTACCCCGGCTTATGCTAACGCTCTTCTACATCCAGTAAGTCTTGCCAGCTCTTAGATCAATCATAGAATGGGGTAAAACCCCACTTTCTCTCTCTCTGGACATCACATTTCTTTCTCTCAACCCCACCTCTCGCGGAGTGGTTCACAAGGGCATACAAGGACATCTCTGCTTTGTTTACTCACCCCTAGACCCACTAGGCACCAATGGATAGGGTGGATATGTCCACAACGCATGAGGGCACGGCCATGCCAGCCATATGGGCGCTTTGGAGAGCGCTACAGTGTGCTCCCGCACTGTAGCCACGTCCTGCCCAAGGCACCCAACTACCTAGGGCCTCCCCCTCGTGTCTCTCGAGGCCGCCTCGGCGTCCAGGACACGGCACGCTGTCGGCCCCCTCCTGAACCTCTCTCCTCACCCTCCTCGAGCTCACACGAGCACAGCCTGGACGGCACCCATGGTGCACCGGTGCCCCCCTTATAGAGACTCCCCTCGTGCTCTCTCTGGTCTCTGCTGATCCCTCTCTCTCTCTCTCTCTTGTTCACCTCCTAGACGGGTCCCCTCTCCCTCTTGTGCCCTCCGGCTCCCTCCATGGCCAAGGTGCCACCGTTGGTCTCCTCCCGAATTCCCGCAAAGCGAAGCCTCCCATCTCCTCCTTTGAGCACCAATGGAGGCGCCACACGCCAGCGAGGCACCTCCGCCCTTTACCTCCTCCTCTGCTGCCCCACAACCCCAGAACCCCTCTTGCCATATGTCGTCGTCCGCCCTCCTGTTGAGCTGCTCGCTCCTGGTCGCCATTGTGCCCAACGCGGCTACCCCCCGAGTGCGACGTGGAGTGGGGCATCCGCCCAGACCACCGGAACACCGTTCGGCGCAGCAGAGCGGCCGGCGCCCTCCTCTGTCCCCAGTCGGGAGGAAGAAGGAGGAGGCGAGAGAAGGAGAGAGCTCTCGGAGGGCCCCGGGTGTAAGTGACTCCGAGGGTCGGGCCCACGAGTTAAGTGGAAACGGCTTCCTCTCAAGCCATCTCCCTGGAGCGAAAGCGCCTTCCTAGAAACCTGCCTTCGGCGTCGCCCCTCCCCTCTTGTGCAACTAGGCAGCTGGGCCAGGCCCAGTACGCTCCGGCGCTGAGCCTCACCTAGAGCACCAAATAAGGTTTAAACCTTTTTCCTTTTTCTTTTCAGAGAAAAATTGTAAAATCCCTGAACAATTCAAATGAAATCCAAATTTGATGATTGAAATTTGTAGTAATCCTAAATTCATGATCTATCACATGGTGCAGATTGCGCATTTTTCCAGAAACATTTTCTTCACAAATATTTTTCAAAATCCTACTTTTCCATTTATGTGATAAACTTTAGAAAATCACAGAGAGCCCATTTTTTATCCAAATGCCATGATTCAAATTCCTAGATACTTATAAGTTCAAAACTTAGTTTTTGAACATTTTTCCCAATAATTTCTATGGCACATGAAAATATTGGTCCATTTCTCCATATATTGCCAACTTTGCAAATTCATAGGAAAATCATTTGAACTCCAGATCCAGTGAAACCAACTCCTACATGCTTCTAAAATCATGCTTTTATTAATGGGTGCCTTTGCTCATTTTTCAAAAATATATTTCTGTAGACTCCTTACAGATGCATTAAACCCCTTGATTCCATCATATTGGAATATTCAAAATATCCACTGATCCAATTCCAATGTAACCACTCTGGTTATTTTTCATATAACCAGGGATGTCCTAGAAAATTCAAATCCATATTTTTAGAGCACTTTTATTTTTGCCTTGTTATGTTTCTTATTGTGTTTGTTTCCGACATTAGTTGACGAAGTAGACGGAATACTCGGAGATGGAATAGAAGGATTGAAGACCTTGTTGAGCCAGGCAAGCAGCCCTTTGACCATGATATACCACTTTTGTTCATCAATAAATTCCGTATGCGTGATGATGGTGTTGATGATGGGCTTGCTATGCATGTTGCATTGATGCACGGTCCATTCATACTTACATGATTCGTAGCTCTATTTTGTGCTTGGAGATACGATGGTGAAACCATAGTGGTTGATGCATGGACTTGCATAAATTCTATGAAAATCACCTTGAGAGAAATCTCTCGAAAGCCCAATGGGTGCCACTAATGCCGTTGGGAGATGATGATGAACAAGGTCACTGCTTGGTGGAGAAGTAGTGTACCGAGGCTTGATGAAAGTGTTGTTTACCAAGATGGATTAGATTTAAGATTGTCTATCGTCTCAACCAAACATGTACAACCAGACTACCCCTTATGGGACGGGGCATTATTGATACCTAGTTCGTGCTAGCATGGATGCCTACATTACTAGTGACGGGAGTGGCGTGGTCACTCTCTGGACGAGGTCGTGCTTGGATAGGCGGCCATGACTATTTTCACGGGGCACCGGGCACATTGTTTGTACCCCCGTGCTCGAATTATGTGATAGATATGGGAGTGTGGCTCCAGTAAACTAAAACATGATTGTGGGACGGGGGTTGTTGCCAATCAAGTGGATTCTATGTTAGTCACGGCAAGGGAAAGGTAGTGATCGGGTGCTTACTGATAACCCACAAGTATAGGGGATCGCAACAGTTTTTGGGGTAGAGTATTCAACCCAAATTTATTGATTCGACACAAGGGAGCCAAAGAATATTCTCAAGTATTAGCAGCTGAGTTGTCAATTCAACCACACCTAGAAAACTTAATATCTGCAGCAAAGTATTTAGTAGAAAAGTAGTATGGAAGTAATGGTAACGGTGGCAAAAGTAACAGTAGCAGTTTTATAGTGATGGTGACAACAGTAGTAACGAAAGTAACGAATCAGGTATCAATATTGTTGGGGATATAACTACTGAGTATAAACCGCCCAGGAGGGGCCGGGTCATACCTGTAATGAGTTATCCATATTGAAGCCCGTGAAAACAAGGAGTATGGCGCTTTACTACAGAGATCTAGAAGCCCAGGGTCCAAAGGGGAATTAAGGCTCGTAGACATAAACTGTCATAAGGTGTGTAACTTGTGTTGTAAGATAGGAAATGATAGAGACCGGGCCGGACACGTTTATGAGCCGGCCTTAGGATTCTCTAAACCGCCGGGCGTCAACCTGTGTGATGCGGAGCATCGTACGGACATCACCATGTCAAGAGCCCATTTGGCAAGTGACACGTGCGCCATCTACTTCTCGTACATAAAGGTGAATCTTCTCCTTTACACGTGTTCACTTGACCCCTTCGAGGATGGTATACTACTTGACCCTCCACTCGTGTGCATGCATAGGTATTGTCGGAGCTTCACGGACGACGACGAGGAGCGCAAGCGCCAAGGAACGCCTACACCATCAGTGAGGGAAGCATGGAAGCAAAGAGGGAATAAGAATGGCATGTCCAGTCCGGAACGGGCGGTACTACCGCTTACAAGAGGTACTACTACTCCCAAGCGGTACTACCGCCCTGCCTGTGCGCAACCGTCGTCCTTTGGCCTTGTATCCCTCGCCACTTACCCCTTCATGGCTTAGACTATAAATAGACCACCTCCACCTCCTTTCTAAGTTTAGCAAATATGATAGCTCATTTGTATGTGAGCTTTGCTCCTACCTTCTCCTCTTGAGAGAGAGAGATTACTCCATTGGAGGCCAAGACCTCCACCCTGGAGAAGATCCCTAGTGGATGCAAGACCTCCCAAGGGAGAAGAATCCTTGTGGATTATCAAGACCTCTCTCCTCAAAGGATTGGGATGAACTCTACCATGTATCTTATTCCCTTTGATTGTTCTTGTACCTTGTGGATCTCATGTGTTTGTGAGTCTAGTGGATGTGTGATTGGACTTGTTCTTGAGTGTTTCTCTTATGTTCTTCCCTTTGTGCTCCTCTTGTTCTTGGGGATTCCCCTCCAATTCGTGAAAGAACTCCACCTAGGGTTCCTGATGCGGAGCATCCTACGGACATCACCATGTCAAGAGCCCATTTGGCAAGTGACACGTGCGCCATCTACTTCTCATACATAAAGGTGAATCTTCTCCTTTACACGTGTTCGCTTGACCCCTTCGAGGATGGTATACTACTTGACACTCCACTCGTGTGCATGCATAGGTATTGTCGGAGCTTCATGGATGACGAGGAGGAGCGCAAGCGCCAAGGAACGCCTACACCATCCGCGAGGGAAGCGTGGAAGCGAAGACGGAAGAAGAACAGCCTGTCCAGTCCTGAACGGGCGGTACTACCGCTTACAAGCGGTTCTACCGCTCCCAAGCGGTACTACCGCCCGAGGTTCCGGTACTACCGCCCTGCATGTGAGCAACCGCCGGCCTTTGGCCTTGTATCCCTCGCCACTTACCCCTTCATGGCTTAGACTATAAATAGACCACCTCCACCTCCTTTCTATGTTTAGCAAATATGATATATCATTTGTATGTGAGCTTTGCTCCTACCTTCTCCTCTTGAGAGAGAGAGACTACTCCATTGGAGGCCAAGACCTCCACCTTGGAGAAGATCCCTAGTGGATGCAAGACCTCCCAAGGGAGAAGAATCCTTGTGGATTATCAAGACCTCTCTCCTCATAGGATTAGGATGAACTCTACCATGTATCTTATTTCCCTTTGATTGTTCTTGTACCTTTTGGATCTCATGTGTTTGTGAGTCTAGTGGATGTGTGATTTGGGCTTGTTCTTGAGTGTTTCTCTTGTGTTGTTCCGTTTGTGCTCCTCTTTTTCTTGGGGATTCCCCTCCAATTCGTGAAATATCTCCACCTAGGGTTCCACCTTACAACATCATGGTATCTAGAGCTATGGTTTCTCACGAAATTGGAGGCCCCCTTCTTGTTTTCTAGCATAATTTTGTTGTGTTCTTGCCTAATTTCGAAATCTCCACCAAAAATAGCCCCAATTTTTTTTGTGATTTGTTGGTTTGATGAGGTTTTGTTGGATTTGATCCATGGATTTCCTTGGTTTCGAGTGGATCTAGCATCTCCCCAAGTTTCACCACTTTCCATTCACGAAATCCATCCAATTTCGCCCCCGAAATCATTCATTTTCGCCCATAATTCGCCCCGATCCCGATCTACGAAGTTTTCCCGACACCAGCGGTACTACCGCCCCTCCAAGCGGTACTACCGCCTATAACCACAAGCGGTACTACCGCCCTACAAGCGGTACTACCGCCCCGCACATTTTCAGCCTTCTGAGTTTCACCGTTTTGACCATAACTAATTCATCCGGAGTCCGATTTTGACGTTCTTTAGCTCGTTTTGAAGCCCTTGACATCCTCCATAACACAAAAATACTACCATCATCATTTGGCTCCATCATATTTTGTGAATTTTGATATCTTTTACTAGGGCTTCCACCACATCATCCGCAATACCACCATAGCTCTCCGCAACCTAAGCATTTTTTCCCATAGCATTTGTGGTTGTTTGAGTGGTGACTTGAGTCTCCTAAGGTGTTTCGGCTACTTAGGGACGAGTGCTTCTTCATCAAACACCACCACCACTTCCACATTGCCATCTTCGACACCACCACCATCGCTTTCCACTACCACCATTTGACTTTGGCCTTTGAGATTTTGAGTTGTGGTTTTTCCGTTTCTTAAGGTCTTTCGGCTAATTAGGAACCGGTCGCCATCGACAACACCGCCTCTCATCATCATCATCGGACGTTAACTTCGATGACACCGTTGTATATTCCCCTTGCAATTGCATTGTTAATCCCTAGCCCATTTTGCGTCACTTGCCCATCGAGACTAGCCATTTGAGTATTGCCGGCAATGTTACTTGTGCACATTAGTGGTCATCGATATACACCATCCATTGCATATATACCATATCCTATTGGTGTCATCTTGCTATCATGTTACCATCCTTCGTTTGCCAAAAGACTGTTCCCGCATATACACAATTGCTATCTTGGTTTCTGCATTCCGCATAGTGGCCATACCTAAAAAAAAGAATAAGCTTTTAAGCAAAAGAAAAAGAGAGCAAAGAGCTTGTAAGCAATAGCCATAGCATCGCCACCTTGCATATCATAATACCATATTGATCGTCTTGGATCTTCGTGAGCGAAACACCGGTACATCATACACATAGCATACTTGGGATAACAAGTTCATACATTCTGCATCTTATAGGTTGTGCACAAATGTCGTATCCGCCTATTGAGCAATCATGCTAGCGTCTCTCTCGAGTTATGCAACACGAGCGTTTTCCGTGGACTCCACATTTTGTGCTCATTCCTTGGTTGCACGACCCCATTTATCTATCCGTGTGTGTGTTTCCGTGTGCCACATTTTGCTATTGGTCTACTTGTTTCACTTGCGAATTTGTGAATCTTTTCCAACATTATTGACTCTTACTAACTTTTTGCATCAAATTTTTGTGCCACTATCCTCACCGAGCTCCACCATAAGCTTTAATTTGTAGGTGTGAGTGAACAATTCCGGTACCAATTCCACTATTCTTTCATTTCACTTTGAGTGAAACGGGATACATCCTCAACTTTGGGAAACGGTATCTTGGTATTGTTTATCTCATTTCCTACTCACCCTCTACTCGAGTCTTGTGATGGATATGCAAAGAACGTCTACTTCGGTCTACAACAACAACGACGAGTTCGGTGCCATGACTAGATCACATCGGCATCGACACCATCAACGACAAGAACATGAAGGTCACGAGCTCAACATCAACAACCGCTCAACGACTTCACCATCTACCTTGGCATCTTCGCCAAGTGGCTTCAAGGCATCTTCGCCTTCGGACTTGCAGCATCTTTGCCGACCCGCACCTCAAGAGAAGCTCCCCAAGCTCAAGCCCGCGACTTCCATGAGCTACTACGACCTCGACAACGACCATGCGATTCCTTTCTATGGGATTCAAGACCTCGAGGAGTATCTCGAGTGGGAGCGCTTAATGGACGACTAACTCATGCTACTTCAAGTTCCTCCCGAAGATCATGTGAAATGCGCCACAAGAAACTTCCATGACCGCGCGTCGACATGGTGGCTTCACACACCTTCGGAGAGCTACGACATGAGTTGGGCCAAGACGAAGAAAGCTATGCGGCGAGAGTTCATGCCTCCTACTTACACGGAACATCTTCTTCGCCAATTGGAGAACACCATACAAGGATCCAAGTCCATCGACGCGTACTTCAAGGAGATGAAGAAGGCCTTGCGACGTGCTGGCATGGACGACCCCATTTGGATGAAGTTTTACTTCATGATGGGATTGGACAACGACATCTCCAAGACTATCTTCCTCGAGAACTACAAGTCCCTCGACGACAACTACATTGGTGCTCTCAAGGCGGAACAAGAACTCATGAAGGCTAAGGCTTCTCCACCACAAGCACACTTCTCGAAGACCAAGCTCCAAGATGGCGAGAATGAGGCTAGTACCACCACGATGTCCAAGCCCAACGAGCTCCAAGATGATGCTCCCAAGTTCGACTCCACCGCCATCCCTCTTTGTGGCATTGATGATGCCGAGTCTACTTCGACTCTTTTTCAAGATGGTGCGGCGCTGACTACGAATACGGAGCCATTCGAAGACCGAGCTTTGGAGGCGAGCGACAAGGTGGCGAGCGAGGATGATGCTTCCATCTTTGGAGGCGAGAGTGATGATGTGCCATCTTCGGCCTTCATCCACGGCGACGATTACGAGATGGTTGAGCATGGGATTTTCCCTTAGACCACGGCGACGTATGATGACTTGAGTGACTTTTGCCACCATATTGAGAGTGAGAGTGACTTCACCACTAGCCCCATATATGATGAGCTGCCACAATTCCCATGTGAGGAGAGTTACCACCACCACCACTTGAGTGATTTGAGTGACTCCACCATATGTGACATTGAGTGCACCTACCTTGAGGGAGTGAGTGAGCCACCACCACATAGAGAGAGTGAGGTAGTTGATAGGGCGTGTGAGGCCACTTTCAACACTAACGACTTGACCTCTACCTCTATTCTTTCTTCTCATTTGGTGCTAGGTCGCATATATGATGACTCGCCGATCCTCGACGACTTCGTCCTTCCTTTGGACAAGATGATGACCATGGTGGAATATGATGCACCTCCCACATGGTTCCATCAAGATGAACATGATGACCACCATTTGGTCTTTCCCACCTCACCTACACCACATGAGTGGATTGAGAAAGGTTACAAAGGTGAAGGTGATACTCTCGTCCCACTAGTGGACCATGTCGACATTGATTGCTTGCATGATGTTGATCCACCTATTACCATGCTTCGTGCTAGTATGATTTCCCCATGCGATGATTTACCCATTTATGATGAGTTTGATGATTGCCATGTGGAGTCTATTAGTTGTGATGGCATGTTGCATAGGATTTCATGTGATACTTCTCTTGGTCACATCATGTTTGACAATCCACTTGACTTGTCATATGCTATGAATGAGATCAACCATATGTTACAATTGCAATCTCTTCGTAGTAACTATGCATATGCCATTAAGATAAACCCAATTTGCACATATGGCATAGATGACAAGCCCATGGTTATTGGCATTTGTTTTTCTTGTGATGATATTGACATGCTTCCTTTGCATCATATCCATCATATGCCATGCCATGATTACCTAGCCTCAGACATGCATTAATTTGGATGTTGTTCCACTTCTCCACATTATGCTTCCGATATTGCTCATGAGGAGACCCCCATAGTTTCCTCATATATTTTCGGAGATTTTGATCCACCCCATCCATTGCATGATCCCCATACTTGTGTGCATAATATGCTCCCCATGAATGCCAATGCTATTGTTGTGCCACATACTTGCTCTAATTTGTGTCTCCATCGTGCTATACATGACAACTATTCTTTTATGATGGATGACACATTTCTCTATCGTGCCTCAAATTTATTTGAGCGATGCCTATCTTGTGCTAACTCATACGTGCACATACACATCATGATGGATGATGTGTACATTTACCACGCACACAATTTCTTTGGTTTGTGTGTCTTTTGTGTAGGTACCCATACTTACTCGTCAACCTCGCAAGAGAACGAGTTGACGAAACGAGCTCTAGAGAGCAACGACGACTTGGGATTCCGTGGATTATCCTTCCAACCGCTCCCTTCGCGCAAAGACTTCGCGCATCTCTTCTACATGGCCCTCACATGGTTATGGGTTATTGTCCATTATATCTCTTGTGCCCCTCTTGCCATGTTCACTTTGCATGATATGCTCATTTATATGCCTTTGCCATGCATTTGTGACCCATGCTTCGCATTACACATTATGATTGATTCTCATACTTGTATGTGTATTTGCAAGCTTGGTGGAGATATTGCTTGTTATTGCCATGATGCCTTTGTACCCCATGCCTATTATGATGCTTTGATCTTGATTTGTGATCGTGCTTGGGATATGTCATGTGCATTGCCTATATCCACCATTTGCTCACATGACATGATTGCCATGAGTTCCTCTAGTGTGTTGCATATTTGCGCCACTAGCTTGCACGACTTGATTACCATGCTTGCTTTGGGTAGTGCATCACCCATGATTCATACATGCTCATTTCATGCGGTTGATAGCCACCATTGCCATGCTTTGCACATGATTGATATTGCTTGTTGTCATATGTCTCCACATGTTGCCTCTCTCATGCTATATGATTGTCAATGCATTGAGTGCAACCATGATTTTAGTCTTGCCAATGAGATTGACCCCATAGCATTCTTGCATTTATTTGCAGATTTTGACATATTTCTTGCGAAGCATGCCGTCTTACCTCTTTGCACCATATGCCTAGTGACATGAATATAGCCATTGTTGCACCATATTATTCATGCACTTTTGCTTCTAATGGTTATGTGCAAGAGAAGAGAACCATCATGATGGATGATGTGTTTTATCGACCATGCGCATACGTTCTTCATTTTGTTGTGTGCATGTGTAGGATACTTGGACATCGTGTCCACTTCCACATCACGTGAGTTGACCATTCAAGCTCTTGAGAGTGAACCACCTTCGTTCCCGACTCTTCTACATCGCACTTGCTTGTGCTTCGACATTGTGAAGGATGCACAAGGACATGCTTTCAAGGTGATATCCTTCTCTTTCGAGACACCCAAAACCATGAGCATGGATATTGTGGATCACACTACATGTGTTGCTTGCACCATGAGACTTATTTGTCATCTTGGACCCCTTGATTGCACACATGTTAGAGATCTCGCTTCAACTTGTCATTGTCACATTGCCATGCTTCATGATATATATGCCTTGTGTGTTGCATCCAAATTGTTTCCTACTTGCTCATATCATATGCTTGGTTGCAACAATATCATCTCTTCACATATGCCATGTCCCATTGCTTGTAGCATGATTGACTTGATTGCCTCACACATGTCGAACAATTGCTCTTTCTATTGTGTTGAGTGCCACACGACTTTCACTACACCCTATGCACATTATGCTTGGATTGTCTTGCACTTGACTCATGTGTTTAGAAACTTCATTTTACTTAGTGTTGTGAATGATTCGTACGCCTACCATAGACCTTTCATTGAGCGCTTTATGCATGCTTGCTATGACTTTGAGGTAGATGCTTATTCTCTTGTCAAACATATGTGCATCTCTACCTCACATTTACATGCTTGTTTCCATGATGACCTTGATTGTGCTCTACTCATATGCTCACATGCCATGTCACAATCCTTTGTCACACCACATTCTATGCTTGATGACCACACTTGTTGGGTGAATCGCCTCTTGAATGCTTGGTTTTGCACTAACGCTAACCACATTTGTTTTTCCAAGTGTTTGTTGTCCTTGCTCCTTTTGAAGGAATCACTAGATGGTGCGACATTAGAGAGTGACAACTTTGCGCTTCAAGATGATGAGTACTTGGTGATCATCCACTTCTACACGGCGACGCCATCTCTTTCCCATGGTGATTTGGTTCTCGATCCGAGGTCGGATCTTTCCCAAGGGGGAGGGGATGATGCTGAGCATCCTACGGACATCACCATGTCAAGAGCCCATTTGGCAAGTGACACGTGCGCCATCTACTTCTCATACATAAAGGTGAATCTTCTCCTTTACACGTGTTCACTTGACCCCTTCAAGGATGGTATACTACTTGACACTCCACTAGTGTGCATGCATAGGTATTGTCGGAGCTTCACGGACGACGAGGAGGAGCGCAAGCGCCAAGGAACGCCTACACCATCCGCAAGGGAAGCGTGGAAGCGATGACGGAAGAAGAATGGCCTGTCCAGTCCGGAACGGGCGGTACTACCGCTTACAAGCGGTACTACCGCTCCCAAGCGGTACTACCGCCCGAGGTTCCGGTACTACCGCCCTGCCTGTGCGCAACCGCCGGCCTTTGGCCTTGTATCCCTCGCCACTTACCCCTACGTGGCTTACACTATAAATAGACTACCTCCACCTCCTTTCGAAGTTTAGCAAATATGATAGCTCATTTGTATGTGAGCTTTGCTCCTACCTTCTCCACTTGAGAGAGAGAGACTACTCCATTGGAGACCAAGACCTCCGCCTTGGAGAAGATCCCTAGTGGATGCAAGACCTCCCAAAGGAGAAGAATCCTTGTGGATTATCAAGACCTCTCTCCTCATAGGATTGGGATGAACTCTACCATGTATCTTATTTCCCTTTGATTGTTCTTGTACCTTGTGGATCTCACGTGTTTGTGAGTCTAGTGGATGTGTGATTTGGGCTTGTTCTTGAGTGTTTCTCTTTTGTTCTTCCCTTTGTGCTCCTCTTTTTCTTGGGGATTCCCCTCCAATTCGTGAAAGATCTCCACCTAGGGTTCCACCCTACAATAGTTCCACCCTACAACATCATGGTATCAGAGCTATGGTTTCTCACGAAATTGGAGCCCCCCTTCTTGTTTTCTAGCCTAATTTTGTTGTGTTCTTGCCCAATTTTGAAAATCCCCACCAAAAATAGCCCCAAAATTTTTTGTGTGATTTGTTGGTTTGATGAGGTTTTGTTGGATTTGATCCATGGATTTGCTTGGTTTCGAGTGGATCTAGCATCTCCCCAAGTTTCACCACTTTCCATCCACGAAATCCATCCAATTTTGCCCCCGAAATCATCTATTTCCGCCCATAATTCGCCCCGATCCGGATCTGCGAAGTTTTCCCGACACCAGCGGTACTACCGCCCCTCCAAGCGGTACTACCGCCTATAACCACAAGCGGTACTACCGCCTACAAGCGGTACTACCGCCCCACACATTTTTAGCCTTCCGAGTTTCACCGTTTTGACCATAACTTTCACTCCCGAACTCCGATTTGAGTGTTCTTTGGCTCGTTGGAAAGCTAGCGACGTGCCCGAGCTGCTCATCTTGGTTTTATCATCATTTGACTACATAAAATTTTGGCCATTTTTACAAGTGTGTTTAGGCCATCCACCATATCATCCACCATACCACCATAGCTTTCCGCAACCTAACCCATCTCGACCCATATAGCATTTACGGTTGTTTGAGTAGTGACTTGAGTCTCCTAAGGTGTTTCGGCTACTTAGGGACGAGTGCTTCTTCATCAAACACCATCACCACTTCCACATTACCACCTTCGACACCTCCACCATCGCTTTCCACTACCACCATTTGAGTTTGGCCTTTAAGATTTTGAGTTGTGGGTTTTCCGTTTCCTAAGGTGTTTCGGCTAATTAGGAACGGGTCGCCATCGACAACACGGCCTCTCATCATCATCATCGGACGGTAACCTCGACGACACCATTGTATATACCCCTTGCAATTGCATTGTTAACCCCTAGCCCATTTTGCGTCACTTGCCCATCGAGACTAGCCATTTGAGTAATGTCGACACCGTTACTTGTGCACATTAGTGGTCATCGATATACACCTTCCATTGCATATATACCATATCATATTGGTATCCTCTTGCTATCATAAGTACCATCCCTTGTGTCACAAGATTGTTCCCGCATATACACAATTGCTATCTTGGTTTGTGCTTTTCGCATTGTGGCCATACAAAAAAGAGAGAAGAAGAATAAGGTTTTAAGCAAAAAGAGATCAAAGAGCCTGTAAGCAATAACCATAGCATCGCCACATTGCATATCATACTACCATATTGATCATCTTGGATCATCGTGTGCGAAACACCGGAACATCATACACATAGCATACTTGGGATAGCAAGTTCATACATTTTGCATCTTATAGGTTGTGCACAAGTGTCGTATCCGCCTATTGAGCAATCGTGCTAGCGTCTCTCTTGAGTTGTGCAACACGAGCGTTTTCCGTGGATTCCACATTTTGTGCTCATTCCTTGGTAGCACGACCCCATTTATTTATCCGTGTGTGTGTTTCCGTGTGCCACATTTTGCTATTGGTCTACTTGTTTCACTTGTGAATTTGTGAATCTATTCCAACATTATTGACTCTTGCTAACTTTTTGCATCAAATTTTTGTGCCACTATCCTCACCGAGCTCCACCATAAGCTTTAATTTGTAGGTGTGAGTGAACAAGTCCGGTACCAATTCCACTATTCTTTCATTTCACTTTGAGTGAAACGGGATACATCCTCAACTTTGGGAAACGGTATCTTGGTATTGCTTATCTCATTTCCTACTCACCTTTGCTCGAGTCTTGTGATGGATAGGCAAAGCATTTCATCTCCGGTCTACAACAACAACAACGAGTTCGGTGCCATGACTAGATCACATCGGCATCGACAACATAAATGACAAGAACGTGAAGGTCATGAGCTCAACACAAACAATTGCTCAACGACTTCACCATCTACCTTGGCATCTTCGCCAAGTGACTTCAAGGCATCTTCGCCTTTGGACTTGCGGCATCTTCGCCGACCCGCACCTCAAGAGAAGCTCCCCAAGCTCAAGTCCGCGACTTCCACGAGCTACTACGACCTTGTCAATGACCACGAGATTCCTTTCTATGGGACTCAAGACCCCGAGGAGTATCTTGAGTGGGAGCGCAAGATGGACGACTACCTCAAGCTACATCAAGTTCCCTACGAAGATCAAGTGAAGTGCGCCACAAGAAACTTCCACGACAACGTGTCAACATGGTGGCTTCACACACCTTCGACGAGCTTGAACGTGAATTGGCCCAAGACAAAGAGAGCTATGCGGCGAGAGTTCGTGCCTCCTACTTGCACGGAACCTCTTCTACGCCAATTGGAGAACACCATACAAGGATGCAAGTCCATCGACAAGTACTTTAACGAGATGAAGAATGCCTTGCGACGAGTCGGCGTGGACGACCCCATTTGGATGAAGTTTTACTTCATGATGGGATTGGACAACAACATCTCCAAGACTAGCTAATAGAGGCAAAGGTGTCCCGTCTTTCGATGAGATGATGGCCATCGTTTTGGAGGAAGTCGACTTGGACGACCCGACTACGAACATGCGTGGACGTCGCGCCTTAGCAATCGCTAAACCAACTCTGAGAGGTTATTGACCACGCTGGAGCACGATCAACCTGACCACGAAGGTCTGTTTCCTGCAGGGAAATGAAGAACAAGCAAGAAAGTGAGATTGCAATCTGGATATTGTGAATTCAAGAGGAAAGCTTCATTGATCAAGTGGGGTTCTGTGACGTCTTTGTCTGGTCGTTGAACATAAACGATGTACGAGGAGTTGCAGCTATGGCGACCTTTAATCCAAACAAAACCCAAAGTCTAAACGACGCCCTAAGGGCTGTATATATGGGGGGAAGAGGGGGGAATTTCGTGGCCCTTGGTGGAGGGGTCCGAAACCAACCCTAACTCTTGTTTCCCCACACATACGGACTCTAAAAACAGCCTATACTCAAGTATTTTGAAATTACATGGGCCTGGCCCAATAATAAGGTGACGCAGCACCTATAATAGCCTCTAGACGAAATTTATGAAGTGGCATCTTGTATATTTCGTCCAAGTCTTCACGCACTCATTATGGTGGCTTCAAAGTCTTGAAATCATCACTTGTAACTCCATTCTTGTTCCCCTTGCGCATGATCTCCATGCTTGATCTTGCTCCAATGTTCATCCTTCTTGTCCAATCTAGGCCCTTCATTTGTAAGCAAGACAAATGTATCCAATTTAGGCAGCATCATATTCTCATGAACATTAGATTCATTACCAAGAAACTAAAGTACCTGGTAATTTAATTGGCGTGCGCGAGCTCTAGTAATTGGTCCTGTATATGTGTCAGTTGGAGCTGTGGGTGTAACCTTGTTAGTGATGTCCTCATCACTATCTTCCTCGAGAACTACAAGTCCCTCGACGATAACTACATTGGTGCTCTCAAGGCGGAACAAGAACTCATGAAGGCCAAGACTTCTCCACCGCAAGCACACATCTAGAAGACCAAACACCAAGATGGCGAGCATGAGTCTAGTACCACAGAGATGTCCAACCCAACGAGCTCCAAGATGACGCTCCCAACTTTGACTCCACCGCCATACCTCTTTTTGGCATTGATGATGCCGAGTCTACTTCGACTCTTTTTCAAGACGGTGCGGCGACGACTATGACTATGGAGCCATTCGAGGACCAAGCTTTGGAGGCGAGCGACAAGGTGGCGAGCGAGGATGATGCTTCCATCTTTGGAGGCGAGAGTGATGATGTGCCATCTTTGGCCTTCATCCACAACGACGACTACGAGATGGTTGACCATGGGATTTTCCCTTCGACCACGGCGACGTATGATGACTTGAGTGACTTTTGCCACCATATTGAGAGTGAGAGTGACTTCACCACTAGCCCCATATATGATGAGCTGCCACAATTCCCATGTGAGGAGAGTTACCACCACCACCACTTGAGTGATTTGAGTGACTCCACCATATGTGACATTGAGTGCACCTACCTTGAGGGAGTGAGTGAGCCACCACCACATATAGAGAGTGAGGTAGTTGATAGGGCATGTGAGGCCATTTCGATTTCTAACAACTTAACCTCTACCTCTATTGTGTCTTCTCATTTGGTGCTAGGTTCCATTTATGATGACGCGCCGATTCGCGACGACTTCGTCCTCCCTTTGGACAAGACGATGGCCATGGTGGATTATTACGCACCCCCCCACATGGTTCCATCAAGATGAAGATGACCACCATTTGTTCTTTACCACCTCACCTACACTTGAGTGGAATGAACAAGGTAACATAGGTGAAGGTGATGCTCTCGTCCCACTAGTGGACTATGTTAACATTGATTGCTCGCATGATGTTGATCCACCTATTGCCATGCTTCATACTAGTTCGACTACCTCATGGGATGCATTACCCATTTATGATGAGTATGATGATTGCCATGTGGAGTCTATTAGTTGTGATGCCATGTAGCATAGGATCTCTTGTGATCATTCTTTAGGTCACATCATGTTTGATAACCCGCTTGACTTGTCATATGCTATGAGTGTGATCTCCCATATTGCAGCATTTCAATCTCAACATAGTAACTATGCATGCCCCATTAAAGTAAATCCTATTTGCACTTGTGGCATAGATGACAAGATGATGGTCATTGGCTTTTGTTTTTCATGCGATGATATTGCCATGCTTCCTTTACATGATTTGCGCAATTCATCTCCTATGCCATGCCATGATCACATTGTTCCAAATATGCTTTGTTTTGGATGTTGTCAATATTCTCCATGTGATTTTCCACTAATTCTCATGAGGAGACCCACATAGTTTCTTCATACATATTAGGAGATTTTGATCAATCCCATCCATTGCACTATTCCCATGTTTGTGTGCACAATATGCTCCCCATGAATGCCAATGCTATTGTTGTGCCACATACTTGCTCTAATTTGTGTCCCCATCGTGCTATACATGAGAACTATTCTTTTATGATGGATGACATATTTCTCTATCGCGCCTCAAATTTCTTTGAGCGATGCTTATCTTGTGCTAACTCACGCATGCACATACACATCATGATGGATGATGTGTACATTTACCACGCACACACTTTCTTTGGTTTGTGTCTCTTTTGTGTAGGTACCCACGAATACTTGTCAACCTCACAATCTCATGAGTTGACAAAACGAGCTCTAGAGAGCAACGATGACTTGGGATCACATGGATTGCCTTTCCCACCGCTCTCTTCGCGCAACCACTACGCGCATCTCTTTTACATGGCCCTCACATGGTTATGGGTTATTGTCCATTATATCTCTTATGCCCCTCTTGCCATGTTCACCTTGCATGATATGCTCATTTATAGGCCTTTGCCATGCATTTGTGACCCATGCTTCGCATTACACATGATGATAGATTCTCATACTTGTATGTGTATTTGCAAGCTTGGTGGAGATATTGCTTGTTATTACCATGTTTGCTTTGTGCCAAATGCCTATGATGATACCTTGTCCATGCTATGTGCTCGTGCTTGTGATATGTCGTGTGCATTGCTTATGCCTATTATTGGCTCACATGACATGATTGCTATGAGCTCATCTAGTGTGTTGCATCTTCGCTCCACTAGTTTGCACGACATGATTGATATGTTTGCTTATGTTGCATCACCGATGATACATACTTGCCCCTTTCATGCGGTTGATGTCAACCATTGCCATTCTTTACACATGATTGATATTGCTTGTTGTCATATGTCTTCACAAGTTACCTCTCTCATGCTATATGATTGTCCATGCATTGAGCGCAACCATGATTTTAATCTTGCCAATGAGAATGCCCCCATAGCATTCTCGCATTTATTTGGAGATTTTGACATATTTCTTGTGAAGCATGCTTGTCTTGCCTCTTTGCATCCTATGCCTAGTGCCATGATTATAGCCATTGTTGCATCATCTTATTCAAGCACTTTTGCTTCTAATGGTTATGTGCAAGAGAAGAGAACCATCATGATGGATGATGTGTTTATCTACCATGCGCATATGTTCTTTGTTTTGTTGTGTGCATGTGTAGGATACTTGAACTTCGTGTCGACTTCCACTTCACGTGAGTTGACCATTCGAGCTCTTGAGAGCGAACCACTTTCTACCACGATGCTTCTACATCGCACTTGCTTGTAGTTCGATATTGTGAAGGACGCACAAGGATACACTTTCAAGGTGATATCCTTCTCTTTCGGGACACCCAAAACCATGAGCACGGATATTGTGGATCACACTACATGTGTTGCTTGCACCATGAGACTTATTTGTCATCTTGGACCCTTTGATTGCACACATGTTAGAGATCTCGCTTCGACTTGCCATTGTCACATTGCCATGCTTCATGATATATATGCCTTGTGTGTTGCATCCAGCTTGTTGCCTACTTGCTCATATCACATGTTTGGTTGCACCAATGTCATCCCTTCACATATGCCATGTCCCTTTGCTTGTCACATGCTTGACTTATTTGCCTCACACATGTCGAACAATTGCTCTTTCTTTTGTGTTGAGTGCCACATGACTTTTACTACACCCTATGCACGTTATACTTGGATTGTCTTGCACTTGACTAATGTGTTTAGACACTTCATTTTATTTGGTGTTGTGAATGATTCCTATGCCTACCATAGACCTTTCATTGAGCGCTTTATGCATGCTTGCTCCGACTTTGAGGTAGATGCTTACTCCCTTGTCACACATATGTGCATCTCTACCTCACATTTACATGCTTGTTTCCATGATGACGTTGATTGTTCTCAATTCATATGTTTACATGCCATGTCACCACCCTTTGTCACACCCTATGCTATGCTTGATGACAACACTTGTTGGGTGAATCACCTCTTGAATGCTTTGTTTTGCACTAATGCTATCCACATTTCTTTTTCCAAGTGCTTGTTCTTCTTGCTCCTTTTGAAGGGATCACTAGACGACACGACATTGGAGAGTGACAACTTTGAGCTTCAAGATGATGAGTACTTAGTGATCATCCACTTCCACACGGTGACGTCATCTCTTTCGCATGGTGATTTGGTTCTCGATCCGAGGTCGGATCTTTCCCAAGGGGGAGGGGATGATGCGGAGCATCCTACGGACATCACCATGTCAAGAGCCCATTTGGCAAGTGACACGTGCGCCATCTACTTCTCATACATAAAGGTGAATCTTCTCCTTTACACGTGTTCACTTGACCCCTTCGAGGATGGTATACTACTTGACACTCCACTCGTGTGCATGCATAGGTATTGTCGGAGCTTCACGGACGACGAGGAGGAGCGCAAGCGCCAAGGAACGCCTACACCATCAGCGAGGAAAGCGTGGAAGCGAAGAAGGAAGAAGAATGGCCTGTCCAGTCCGGAATGGGCGGTACTACCGCTTACAAGCGGTACTACCGCTCCCAAGCGGTACTACCGCCCGAGGTTCCGGTACTACCGCCCGAGGTTCCGATACTACCGCCCTGCCTGTGCGCAACCGTCGGCCTTTGGCCTTGTATCCCTCGCCACTTACCCCTTCGTGGCTTAGACTATAAATAGACCACCTCCACCTCCTTTCTAATTTTAGCAAATATGATAGCTCATTTGTATGTGAGCTTTGCTCCTACCTTCTCCTCTTGAGAGAGAGAGATTACTCCATTGGAGTCCAAGACCTCCACCTTGGAGAAGATCCCTAGTGGATGCAAGACCTCCCAAGGGAGAAGAATCCTTGTGGATTATCAAGACCTCTCTCCTCATAGGATTGGGATGAACTCTACCATGTATCTTATTTCCCTTTGATTGTTCTTGTACCTTGTGGATCTCATGTGTTTGTGAGTCTAGTGGCTGTGTGATTGGATTTGTTCTTGAGTGTTCCTCTTATGTTCTTCCCTTTGTGCTCCTCTTGTTCTTGGGGATTCCCCTCCAATTCGTGAAAGATCTCCACCTAGGTTTCCACCCTACAACACCGTGTATATAAAGGGACGACCCGGCGACATTTCAGGGACACGGACACGGATAACAACTCGAGAGCCAGGTTAAGCGGATTCGCTTCCTGGTCGTGGAAACCCTAGCAATTCCACAACAACTAGAGTCGGCCTTTACCTTCACCGCAAGGGGCCGAACTAGTATAAATTCCTTGCTTCCTTTGTTCCACTTTAACCCCTTTAAGCTAACCCGTCACGATGGCTCCACGACTAAGTCCTCACGCTAGGACATCTGCCGTGAAAAAACCACGACAGTTGGCGCCCACCGTGGGGCTATCGCACGATGGTTTCGAGTTCTTAGAGGGCAGCTTCGAAGGGCTCAAGGGATACGCGATGGGCCGGATGACCAAGAGTCATCGCGACAAGATCTACATTGACGACGCAGGCTGGGGCCCCGAGGCCGATTCAATTTATTATGGGTACCGGGTCCCCTTTGACGGCATTCACGTCTTAGATCGGTGAACCGGGCCCTGAGCCGGACATCTGCACCGACATCGTCTAAATGGCTCAGCATGCGAGACCTGCCTGGTTTCGGCCTACCATGAAGCGTGCCTTCGTGGAAGTCATCCACGGAGCGGAATCTCGGGATAGATCGGTGTCTGGTGGTGAGACCGTCGTTTGCTCTGGTGACAAGTCATCTACCGGAGAGACCCAGTCATTGTACTAGCTGCAAGATGGCCGGTTTGGGGGCTGTTCTGATGGCGACAGTATTCTGGACCCCCTCGATCCGCCGAGCCGAGTTGCGGTCTTCATGGCCGGATCACAGTCCGTGCAACACTCATCGACTGCAGCAGCGATGATCTCCGGTTTAGAGGCGGCAACAGCAGCTGGGGCAGGAGGCCCTGCGCAGCCACCAGCTCAGTTTTTGTCCGGTTTATTCGACACTTTGACAGCACTGTTGGCCGCTCAAGTTAGTCCGGCAGATCAGGAGCGGCATGACGCAGAAGTTGCTAAGGTGAAGGATCAGATAGCTCAAGCCAAGGTAGATCTGGCAGCTGAAAACACCAGGATGGCTACAGAGCGGGCCGAGTTGGATGCACGGGCTTATCGGCTTATGTTGGATCACAACGCGTCAAATGATGTAATGAGGCGAAGGTAACTGTCTTACCTGCCTCCGGTTTATGAGGCAAGGAATCTCTTTAACACACCAGGAGCATAAACCAGCAATCAGCCAGTGATAAACTGGGTAGAAGCACCTGGAATGGGGTGCCGGTCCAGCCGCGCCCAATGGATCCGCCTCGTTAGAACATCCCGTCACAACATTTGTCGATGTCTCCGGGTCATTACTCCAACCCCTTGGATAACATAGTCGCTGCTGCTTCACAATTAGCGGCCGTCCCAGTCGAAGGCGAGTCCCCCGTAGCAGTTGAGATGCGACGGGCTAGGGAGCTCCTTCAGACAGCTTTGACTCAGCAGTAGCTTTATTCGTACAGCCGCGAGAGGATTCACTCCACCCCCCGCCCAAGCCAGAGTTACAGCAGGCATGTGGATGAACCGGTCGAATCAAGCAGTGCACGGAACCGTAACCTGCCTCGGGGCTTAACCCGATGCGTGGTGGCGCTAATGCTCAGGATATAGTGGATCAGGGTAGAGAACGTCGAGAAGCCGAGTTAGTGACACAGTACACGGCCCGTCAACTTACCCTGGTTCGTCCAATAACTTTGGTGGAGCCAGGAGTTACTTCCAGTTCTTTGGGGGTGCCGTGTCTCACCCCGGCTTTACGTAATGTACGACTGCCTAAGGATTTCAAAGGTCCTCGAAAGGTGCCCAATTACACTGCTGATGTATCCCCCGATTCATGGGTTGAAAGCTATGAGATGGCGATGGGGATGCTGGATGTGGACAATGCGGCATGTGCTAAATACTTCACCATGATGTTGGAAGGAACGGCTCGAACTTAGCTGAAAAGCTTGCCGGCTAACTCCATTGGGTCATGGGCCGAGTTAAGAGCCCGGTTTATCCAGAATTTCAAAGACACATGCAAGCAGCCCAAGTCAATTATGGACTTAGTTACCTGTGTCCGAGGAGAAAATGAATCAATGAGCCATTGGGTACGCCGGGTTTCAGAAATCTTGCATTCATCGGACCACATCAATGCCAATACAACAGTTTTAACGTTGGAAGGAAATTGCTGGTTCATGCCTCTGAAGTTGAAGTTGGGACGGCTCAAGCGTCACTGCGATGACATGGGAATGCTCATGGCACCTCTGGTTAAGTACGGCGATTCTGATAGTACCAAGGACCCTGAGTCTGACAATGAGAAGCCATAAAAGGGAAAGAAGAACGGCAAAGGGCAGCAGCATAACCCGGCGGGCCATGGAAACAACGGTAAGCGTAAGGCGGATACCAATTCAGATTTTGTGACTAACATCAACACGCAGAATGATGGTCAGTGTCGTAAGGGTAGGCCGCCCCCGCGGAGCGGAGGAGCAGGTATCAATCTTGACCGCTTGTTAAATCAGCCTTGCCCGAGGCACAGGACGAAAGAAAGGCCAGCTACGCACCTCTGGAAGGATTGCTTTATTATGCGGGAGTTCAAAAATTCGGATCATTTCCAATATGATCATGGACCATCCGGTGGTTCAGGGCCCAATTCGCATGGGCTGGGTTTTGGTGGAGGCAGTTTTGGCTCATGATTTCAAGGCAATTAAAGCGGGCATGGCAATCAGGGCAGTCAAGGCAGCCAGGGTGGTTATAATCATCAGGGGAATCATCAGCAGCAACAGTCGGGTTACTAGAGCAACCCGAAGCAGTTGAATAGTGGGCAGTATCATGTCTTCACCACTAGCCTATGTAAGCGTGACCAGAAGCTTCATAAAAATGCAGTGAACTCCGTTGAACCGGCGGTGCCCCGTTACTTATGCTAGTCTGAACAGCCCATTGTGTGGAGTCGAGAGGATCATCCGCCCCGGGTTGATAACCCGGGTCAGCTGGCATTAGTGGTGACGCCTCAGGTTGGAGGGTATAAATTCACAAAGGTGCTCATGGATGGGGGGAGTAGTATCAACATCCTTTATTGTGAAACCTTCTGCCGCATGGGGTTAATAGATAAAAATCTTAAACCGTCAAACACCGTTTTCCATGGTGTGATGCCTGGTAAATCGGCATATCCAGTTGGTAAGATAGCTCTGGAGGTTACTTTTGGAGATGAGTATGATTCAAGATCAGAGACCTTGACTTTTGAAGTGGTAAAAATCAAGAGCCCGTATCATGCCCTGTTTGGACGGCCGGTTTATGTTAAGTTCATGGCAAGGCCCTGTTATGTTTATCTGTAGCTCAGAATGCCGGGTCATAAGGGAACCATCACAGTACATGGGAGTCGTACGATCGCTTTGGAATGTGAAGAAGGTGATGCGGCATATGCTGAGGTGGTTTGTGCAACAGAGGAATTGAAGTTCTACAAGGACAATGTTGATCCGGCAGATATGACTTCTTTAAAAAAGCCAACTACAGAGCATGATCCGGCCTTGAAGTTTAAATCGGCCGATGAGACTAAGCTAGTTGATTTTGTTCCTCGCGATTCATCCAAGCAGTTTAGCATCAGCGCTAACCTGGATCCAAAATAGGAAAGCGTGATCATCGAGTTCATCCGTGAGAACCGGGACATCTTTGCATGGAAACCTTCGGACATGCCAGGTGTATCGAGGGAACTCGTTGAGCACACTCTTAATGTTGATCCCAAGTTTAAACTGGACAAGCAGCTTCTCCGCCACTTCAATGAAGAAAGACGCAAGGCCATTGGTGCGGAGGTAGCCAGGCTCTTGGCGACTGGGTTTATCATTGAGGTATTTCATCCTGAGTGGTTGCCTAATCCGGTGCTAGTACATAAGAAGAACGACACTAGGCTTATGTGTGTGGATTACACAGATTTGAACAAGGCATGTCCAGCTGATCCTTTTGCTCTTCCTCGTATTGATCAAATTATTGATGCTACAGCGGGTTGTGAGCGTTTGAGTTTTCTGGATGCTTATTCCGGTTTTATCAGATCAAAATGGCCTTTAAGGACCAGGAGAAGACAACTTTTATAACTCCCTTTGGAGCCTTCTGCTATGCATCTATGCCCTTTGGACTCAAGAGTGCCTAGGCGACTTATCAGCGTTGTGTGCAGAATTGTCTTCATAAACAGATTGGGCGTAATGTTCATGCATATGTGGATGATATTGTGGTGAAATCCAGAAAGGAGGAGATGTTAATAAATGATGAAAAGACAGACAATTTTGTCTGGAGTGAAGCTGCTAATGTGGCGTTTGAGGATTTGAAGAAACAGTTGGCAGAGCCACCTGTCCTTGCTGCCCCGGTCGATAAAGAGCCGATGTTGTTGTACGTGGCTTCTAATGCCCGTGCTATTAGTGTGTCCATTGTGGTGCAGCGCAAGGAGGCAGGGAAGGAATATCCGGTTCAACGGTCGATTTACTATATCAGCGAGGTGCTTATTGAGTCAAAACAGAGGTACCCACATTGGCAGAAACTGGTGTATGGAGTTTTCACGGAAAGCCGGAAGCTTAAGCAATATTTTCAGGGTCATCCCATCAACGTGGTCAGCTCTGCCCCTTTGGGAGATATAATCCAAAACAGAGAAGCAACTGGCCGGGTTGCCAAGTGGGCCATCGAGCTTGGACCTCACGGGTTAAAATATGTGCCTCGTACGGCAATCAAGTCCCAAGCACTTGTGGATTTCATCAATGACTGGACGGAGTTACAAGCGCCGGAGGAAAAGCCGGATCATACTTATTGGACTATTCATTTCAATGGATCCAGGCAATTGGAGGGCTCGGGGGCTGGAGTCGTGTTAACTTCCCCATGAGGTGATAAGTTTTATTATGTTCTACATTTAATGTTCCCTTGCACTAACAATGCAGCTGAATATGAGGCTTTACTCCACGGTCTTCGAATGGCTAAGGAGATGAATATAAGTCGGGTTAAGTGCTTTGGTGACTCGGACCTGGTGGCTAAACAAGTATCTGGTATTTGGGATTCCAAGGACCCGCTCATGGCAGCATATCGTCGAGAGGTGGATACTGTTGCTGGACACTTCAAAGGTTATCAAGTTGACCATGTGGACCGGCGAAAGAATGAAGCGGCGGACGCTTTAACCCGCTTGGGTTCCCAACGTAAACCGGTTCCACCCAATGTTTTTCTGGACGTTTTGCATAACCCGTCGATCAAGTTACCTACAGAGGAGGATTTGGCTATTCCTGATCCGGAGGCTCATGTCATGCCCAAGATGCGATTCTATCCTGATCACGTGATACACTCGTGATTGGGGCACAACCGCATTTCAGGCGCTTAGCAAGATGGATATCATTACATCCTACCATTACATAAATACTTGGGGATACAACAATTCATACAAGTCACAAGAATACAACAACATCAATACAAGACATCCGACTACGGATGCAAACATGAAAAGCACAACGACATCCATCCTGCTATCCCACGCTGCCGACCAGGAACCTAACCCAAGACCGACGAAGAAGAAGAAGAAATAACTCCAACTCAAAGAACATCGCTCTCGGTCAAGCCATCGGAAACCTGCACCTGCAACTAATGTTGTAGTATCTATGAGCCACGAGGGCTCAGCAATCCCATAACCATGGGTATCAAGACTAGCAAAGCTTAAAGGGTATGGAGAGGGTAAGTGGTGAGGTTGCAACAACGGCTAAGCATATGTATGGTGCCTAACTTATGAGTACAAGAATAAGATGAGCATCT
The DNA here is from genome assembly GCA_902687465.1 of Secale cereale. Taxonomy (NCBI): domain Eukaryota; kingdom Viridiplantae; phylum Streptophyta; class Magnoliopsida; order Poales; family Poaceae; genus Secale; species Secale cereale. The sequence continues at coordinate 366,748,940 of LR738712.1, read as the reverse complement.
ACGCAAACGGTCGCAAACTAGTAATGATCGCTAAAGATCCTGAATTACCTACGAGTCAAACATAACCCCACCGTGTTCTCTTCTCAAAGTGAAAAGAGACTGTCACGGTTACTCACGCGGTTCGTGTATTCTATTTCGGATCCTCTATCAAGTTTTCTACAACCGGACCTTAACAAATTCCAATCTGCCACATAACCGCGGGCACGACTTTCGAAAGTTCATAACCCTGCAGGGGTGTCCCAACATAGCCCATCACAAGCTCTCACGATCAGCAGAGGTAAAAATAATAATACCCCTTATCTTAGGGACAACCTGGTCAGACTCGGAATCTCGATGCACAAGACATTTTGACAATGGTAAAACAAGTCCAGCAAGACCTCCCGACGTGCCGACACCCTGATAGTAGTCGCGCGTATCTCGTCTCAGGCCACGTCCGGATGGGACAAGCTACGGGAGCCAGATACCTCGAGTTTCCCCAAGGCGACCCCGCAGGTTGCCCATTTGGGACCAACACCATCAGCACTGGCCCCCCTGTATGTAGAAGAATCCTCGGGTAGCGCTAACTCCCTATGCAATTTAATTAATTAATTAAGTTTTTATGATGTTGCAAATTAAAACCAAAGTTGGGCCTTGCTGGAGGAGTTTTATTCAAAGACGAACTGTCAAGGGGTCCCCATATACCCAACCGTGTTAGGAATGCAAAATCAAGGAACATAACGCCGGTTTATCGGTTCTTAAGGCGGCACGAGTGGAACAAAACACCGAGCAAAAGTCCAAGCCTTCCACTCATAGCCAAGTATATAGGTGTGTTAATAATAATAATAATAGATACTGTGATATTCCCAACATATCCAAGATCCGACATGGACCAATCTTCATCTTCACATGCAACTAACAAAGCCAAACAATGGTTTGCTGGGAAGGAGTTAAAGGTTAGAGGTTTCATGGCAACAAGGAGAGAGGTTGACAAAAAATGATGGGTAGCGCGACATATAGCGATAGCATCGAGACAACTAGCATAGCAATGATACAAATGAGATCCAAGGGGATGGTCATCTTTCCTGAGATCCTGCAAGGAGGAAGAACGAGTCCATGAAGAAGATGAAGAAGAAGCCACGAAGGCGAACCAAGTGTAGTCGAACGAATCCTCACGATCGCAACGAAATATGAACTAGCGAGAAGAAGCACACAACATGGTAAACACACCACTCAAGAACATGACAAGATGCTCAACCAAGTATGATACAAGACAAGTCTATATGATGCAAAACATGGCAAGGGATGATGCATACAAGAACAACACAACCCAACAAGTTTAAATAAGGCCGAAAAGAACATATAACAATTCCGGTAAGTCCTCGTATGCAAATTTCGAAAATGGTCAAGATCTGAAAAAACATTAAGTTTAAGTTGTTAAACAACAAGTTAACATGCACCATGATGATCTACTCGAAATTTTAGTCAAGTTACATATAAAGTTCATTTAATTTGGAGCTACGGCCTAGAAGATATGAGCAAAACAAGTCAAGCATGTCATTGATGCAAAACGCATCCAAACATCAAGCAAACACACTCCAAATATGTATACAACATGTTATTATGCATCTACATGCAAAAACACACAAGTTTCATATAGGACACGCTCAAAACGGAGCAACGGTTCAACACATACACATGAAATAAGATATAACAACAAGCTGTCCAAAACAGCAACATGTCACTTAGTTGACAAAAAAACAACATGATACAAGACCATTTCATGGCATCAAAGGGCATGGCAAGCATGTACATGTCAAGCACTACAAGCATGAACACTGAGCTACTACAAAACACCACTAGAACATGGTCAAAACATCATGACAAGATTGCAAAAGATAACAGATTCTCAGACTTAGTGAAATAAACTAAACATGGCAGCAACAACGACAAGTAGGCATGTTTGCAAGCTTGTGCAACTCATCTCAAAGCATATCATGGCATGTGAATATAACCAACAGCAAGAAGACATGTTTATGAAGCTACTCATGGCAAGAACATGGTCATAGGATGCATAGATCAATAGCAATTCACATGGCAAAACTGAACTTGCTGATAACAGGCTGACAGAAACATTTTATAGCAATTTGAGAGCAAGAAATAAACAAGCTACAACAGGCCATTAAAGCAAACAAGGGCATGTATGGATAGAGAATAACATGGACAACAAGACATGATCATTGGACAACCCTAAACATTCATGGATTTCAGTGGGGCATCAAGCAAACATGGCATCAAGTTATAATAGTTTTAGACTTAGCAGTTTTCAACAAGTCATAGAAATTAGCAACAGCGAGTAGATCACTTTGCAAGCTTGTTGCACTCACCACAAGGCATATCATGAAAAGTGGATTGCACCACAGCAAAGATGACATGATTGTGCCATGATGGAATTATATCATGGACTCAAAAAACGGATCTGAATGTGACTGAAATGCACGATCTTCACAGGTATCACTTTTCCCTAAAATATGGAATAGCGATTTTCGAACCATTTCTTATAAGAGAATGGTTTCCATTACTTTGAGAAATGGATTCTTATATCAAACTATAGGTATTGCATTAAAGAAGAAAAGAAACTAATAGAAGTCGAAGACGCGGAATGATAGTGAATAGAGAGAAAGATTCTACTGATTTTCTTGTTTCTATCTACTAGATGCCGTAGAGAATTGAGAATTTTCATGTAAAACATATTGACATGTAGCTCAAACAAAAATCTCACATAAGGATATGAAAAAGACAAATCAGCATCTCATAACAAGTTTCGGCACTTAACAACCACATGCACTTTTACAAAAGAGATAAACATGGCAATATGTCATCTAACATGAATGCAACAGCCACCATCATCTAGAGCAATTCACAATGAACATTTTGACATATACATGCTTCATTTGGACAACCACTCAAAAAGTTACACTCACCCAAAGATGCACACATAATAATGGATTTCAGCGACTTTGTAAAAAACGCAAACAGTAAAAAAACACGCTGGGCCGAATTAGGGTGGACTGGGCCTCACTAGAGCAGGCCGAGGCCCAGGAAGAAGAAGAGGCAGGCGGGTCAGCGGGGAGGTAGCTAGGCCGGGGCGGTGCAGGCTGGCCTGGCAGTGCGGCTGGGCCGCGGGCAAGGAGGACGCTGCAGCTCCGAGCGGGCGCGGTCAATGTCGGCGCTGGCTCGAACCACAGCGAGCTCGGCGGGGGTTGGGTTCGAGGCACGGCGGGGCTCTTCGGATCCAGCCGAGGGCTGGAGCAGGGGCATGTATCCGGATCAGGACGAGTTCGGGGACGCGTCTGACGGCGGCGGCTATACTCCAGGTGGCGGAGCTCCATGGAGGTTGCGGGGCGGCGGGAGCCGCGGGGGCCGGTGGCGGCTAGCTCTGGTGGGAGCTTGCCGGCGGGAGGCGAGGCGCTGGAGCTCGGGGAGCTCGTGGAAGGAGGACGGCGGCGCGGGATCCTGGGCGCTCGGGCCTCGCGGGCGAGCGGCGGCGGCGCTCGGGATCGGGCGGGCCAGGCACGGGCCTCGCGTGCCAGGCACGATGATGTAGGGTGGAACCCTAATCGGTAGATCTTTCACGAAAGGAGGTTATCCCACGATGAACACGGAGGACACAAGGAAGATACGGAGGAAAACACGAGGGGAAACACGAGAGAATCACTCAAACCAACAAGAACATGTCACACATATGCTAGATCCTCAAAACACAAAGAGATACAAGATCCATGATGAACAAGGGACGATACAAAGGGTAACCGGTTCTTCTCCGTGAGGAGGTCTTGGGGTATCCCGCGGGATCTTCTCCATGAAGGAGATCTTGAATCCAAGGTGGATCTTCTCCGAAGAGGCCGCGGTCTCATAGGAGAGGAACCACAAAGGTCTATGATGAGCTATCCAAAAGCTGACCCTAAAAGATGGAAGGGAAGGAGTACTTATAGTCCAAGGGGTAAGTTGGGGGATACATGGGGTGAAACCCCTTCATCTGCGCGCAGGCAGGGCGGTAGTACCGGTTTTTACGGTTTTAGCGGAAGTTTCGGCCTTACACCGGTCGATCACAGAAGGTAGACCGGTAGTACCGGCAGACCGGTAGTTGGACCGGTAGTACCTCTTTCTCTGCGCTGGGAAAATCCTTGTCCATGCATTTGGTGTCCATCTTGCGCCCTTCCTTCTCCTTGTTGGTTCCTTGGTACCTAGGCACACGAAGTGTCTTTGTTTGAGGTAGTAGCCATGTCTCATGTGTGTCCAAGGGAAGTTGAACAAGGAGAGAGTTCACCTTATGTCCAACGGCACAAGTTGGAGGTCTCATTGTATGTCCACTTGGGGCTTGGGGAATAGTCGTAGTGTACATGGGGATGATCGTAGGATGCTCCGCATCATCTCCCCTCCCTTGGGAAAGATCCGACCTCGGATCGTAAACCTTATCACCATGGAAACGGTTGTCGTGGACGGACTTGTAGTTGGACGGAGTTGAAGACATAGCGCAATCCAAGTACTCCAAGGTGTCTCCGGTATGTGGTACATGCAAAATGAGCAAACACAAAGTACAGTTGGAAATACAATGGTTAGCATACACAAAGTGTCCATCATGTAAGAATGAGTCTATGTGACAAGGTCCATGAAGCTTAGCAAGATGATATAGTATGAGATGTAAAGCATTCATGTGATCAAATGCATTTGTGGTGCACACAAAGGTATTGTGAATGTGATCAATGCAACCATTGTGCAAAATGATGTCATAGTGTGATGGTTTATCAAGAGCATGAACATGGCAATGGATGCTCAATATGTGTATGTTATCATGCAATTGATGGAGGACAATATGATCATGATGTGTGAATATGCCATCAAGAAAGATCACAACAAATTTGCTAAGGAAATGCACAAGCTCATATATCATGCATGACATTGGAACACACAATGCAACAAGGCAATCATAATGTGAGTCAATCCATGCATAAGATGCAGATTTGGTATGTGAATGATATGTCCATGGAGCATGGCATGTGAGCACACAATCAACAAATATGAAGGTTTTGGTGCAATGTGCCAAAGGAGTTTTGATATACCAATGCTCGATGTCGTGGCATGATTGAAGGTCCGAAGGTGCATCCAATAAGTCCGAGCGCTCCTCATCTTGAAGGTCCATCTCCAATGTAGGTCCTCTCTCCAATAGATGTATCATGTAGACAATAAGAAGAAGACAACAATGAAATAATGACCCATCCAATATGCGTATGTGAGGATGGCTCAAAGGGAAGGAGTGCACCTTAAGGAGGGTCTCGAGAATATTGGTGTTGCACATCATGTATGCCTTCGCATGACCAAGTTGTCGCATGAAGGCACCGCCTTGTGAATCCTTCAAAATGAAAGAACATGACAAACACTCGGAAAAACAAATAAGGTTCGCGTGCATGCAAAACCTAGCATTCGTGAGGGAAAATACCCAACAAGTGCTTGCATGATTCTCATCATAAGAAAGGAGAAGGTAATGTGGCATGGCATGTAAGCATATGATGCGATAACAACCAAAGGCATTAGGCTCAAACAAGCAAGAATGCATCACAAGTATGGTATCCAAGTCTCCAAGATCAACAAACATAGCATTGTCGCACTCAATACAAGTGATGAGAGATGCAACTAGTGGAGACAAATGACAATGGTTAATGTGAATCATGGGAATGGCATGAACATATATGTCATCAACCCAAGAAAGCAAGTAAGAGATGAACATGGGTGATGCAACATAGCAAGCAATCATAGTGAGCAAGTCAAACAAGCTAGTAGTGCAAAGATGCAACGTACTAGAGGTAATCATGGCAAGCATGTCATGTGTGCAAATTGTAGGCATGAATAATGCACATGGCATAGCACAAGCATGAAAGCAAGATGTGAACAAAGTCTCATAATTGTGGTGGTAAGAAGTCCTATGTAAATAGCAATGGAACATCATGACTCCCCCAACACAAGAATCAACAATAGCAAGGGGCACAAAGAAATCTTGGCAATAGCTACAAGTATCTCCACCAAGCTTGCAAATACACATATAAGTTGCATAATGGTAAATCATGTGTAAAGGCAAGCAAGGGTCACAATCGCATGGCAAAGTCATATCAAGCGGTATAGCATGCAAAATGAACACGATAAAAGGGGCATAAGATGACAAATGGTAAATAGCCCATAGTCGTGTGAGAGCCAAGCAAAAGAGATGCGCGTAGTGGTTGCGCAAAGAGAGCGGTGGTAGGGATACTCCACGGGATCCCAAATCGTCGTTGCTCTCAAGAGCTTATTTTGTCAACTCATGGGATTGTGAGGTTGACAAATGTTCATGAGTACCTACACAAAACAAAGACAAAGGAAAAATTGTGTGTGCGTGGTATATGTACACATCATCCATCATGATGCGCACGTGCATGTGTTGGTTAGCACAAAATAGCCAATGCTCAAATAAATGAGATGCGTGATATCGAAACATGTCATCCATCATGAGAGGTTTGTTGTTATGTATAGCATAATGGAGACTCAAATTGTGTAATGCATCATGACAAGTGGGTAGAGCATTGTTATTCATGGAATGCATATGGTGCACACAATCATGGTAATTATGCAAGGTATGGAATGCATCAAGATCTCCTAGTATGTATGAGGAAACTATGAGGGTCTCCTCATGAGCATCAATGGAAACATCACATGGAGAATATTGATAACATCCAAAACAATGCATATTGGGAACAATGTGATCATGGCATGGCATAGTTGATGAATTGCGCAAATCATGTAGAGGAAGCATGTCAATATCATCGCAAGAGAAACACAAGCCAATGACCATCATCTTGTCATCTATGCCACCAGTGCAAATAGAATTGATTTTAATGGGGCATGCATAGTTACTATGTTGAGATTGAAATGAAGCAATATGAGAAATCTCACTCATAGCATATGACAAGTTCAAAGGATTATCAAACATGATGTGACCAAAAGAATTTTCACATGATCTCCTATGGAGCATGGCATCACAACTAGGCAATTCAATGTGCTCATCATCATATTCATCATAAATAGGTAAGTCATGACATGATGAAGTCGCACTAGCATGAAGCATGGCAATAGGTGTGTCAACATCATGCAAGCAATCATTGTCAAGATAGTCCACAAGTGGGACGAAAGAAGCACCATCACCTATGTTACCTTTGGAGCATTGCTCATGTATTGTAGGTGAGGTGTTCAAGATCCAAACGTTGTTATCTTCATCTTGATGGAACCATGTGGGTGGTGCATATTCTTCCACCATGGCCATCGGGTTGTTCATTGGAGGGATGGACTCATTGAGGGTGGTATTGTCGTCATGTAGGAGACCTAGCACCAAAGAAAACACACTAGGAGTAGAGGTTAAGTCATTAGAGATCATAGTGGCCTCACATGCCCTCTCAACTACCTCACTCACTAAGTGTTGTGGCTCACTCACTCCCTCTTGGATGCTCTCACTCGTATGGTTGGTGAAGTCACTCAAATGGCTCTCAACCTCACATAGGAGAAGTGGCATGCTCTCATGTATGGGGCTAGTAGTGGTCACTCTCATCCTCTCAAAGGAAATGCTCTCAATGTCACATATGGTGGAGTCACTCGTATCACTCATGTGGTGGTGGCTCTCCTCACATAGGAATTGGGGCATCTCGTCATAAGTGGATGTCGAAGAGGTGTAGGTGCAATAGTCACCATTCTCAACTTCCTCATCCGTAATGCCTCCAAAGATGAATGCCGTGGGATGTGGTAAATCATCACGCTCCTCCGAGGTCAAAGAGAAGGTCTCATGCTTGCTCGCGTAGCTTGACCCAGAGTAGTAGTCCAATATGGGCATCGTCTTCATGGTGTCGAAGAGGTTCATGCTCGTCGCCTTGGTCGAAGGGGATGGCCCATGCTCGACCGTCTTGTCGCCGTCGCTCGTAGATGATCGGCTTGATGATGAAGACGTCGATGTAGGCGAGCTCATGGGAAGTAGGCGAAGATGTCGTACGTCCACAGGCGAAGATGCCTTGATAGCACTTGGCAAAGATGCCGAAGTGGTGGTTTTAGCCGTAGCTCCGTATTGGGTGTGCTTGTCTCGAGGTCTTCTTATGTTCTCTTGAAGCTTGGGCTTGGCGTGAAGTAGAGCGTCTTCGGACTTGTATGTTTGCGCGTAATGAGCATCTTCATCTTGATGGTGTCGTTGTAGTGCTTGAGCTCTTGGTAGATGTCGTTCGTTGTCGTCATGCACATGATGCTTGGAGGTGACTTGCCCTTCATGACGATGTCGATGGTCACCATGGTGGTGTGGACGTGGAAGACTTGCACTTGCATCATGTTTGCGCTCCGAAGACTTGTGACTTGAACGTCGCCGCCGAGAGGATGACGAAGGGGAAGAAGACTTGTAATCGACCACCAAGTGTTGGAGCTCCGCCATTTGTTTGTTGAAGGAGTCGCACATGTCGTCGAAGGAAGCCATTGTCCTTGTCTCGGAGTGTCGTAGTTCGATGGCGATGTTGGCCAAGCGCTCTTGCATTGCTCGTTGTAGTCCGATGGTTTTCGCGTGGATGTCATTGTTCGCGCTGTCGATGTCGAAGACCGAAGATGAAATGCCTTGCCTATCCATCACAAGATGCTAGCAAGTATGAGTGGGAGAAAGAGAAAAACTATAACAAATGTACCTTGACCGATGTTGAAGATGGATCAATGATCACTCAAATGTGGAACAAGGAAATAGCACAATTGGTACCAATTCTTGTCGGTTTCTCACACCTACACAAGTAAAGCTTATGGTGGAGCTCGGTGAGGATAGTTGCACACAAAAAATTGATGTGAAATGTTAGCAAGAGTCAATAATGTTGAAAAAGATTCACAAATTCACAAGTGAAACAAGAAGACCAATAGCAATATGGGTGGCACACGGAAACACACACACGGATAGATAAGTGGGGTCGTGCAACCAAGGGGTGAGCCGAAATGTGGAATGCACGAAAATGCTCTTGTTGCACAACATTAGAGAGACGCTAGCGCGATTGCACAATAGGCGGATACGAACTTGTGCACAACCTACTAAGCAAAATGCAACGACTTCTATCCCAAGTATGCTATATGTATGGTATTCCGGTGGTATGATCCAAAATGATCGAGTATGACAATCTTAATGAAGTATGATGCTATGGTTCTTGCTTAAAAGCTCTTTGCTTATATTTTTCTTTGTGCTTAAAAGCTTGTTTGGCTCTTTCTCTTTTGAGCTCTTTTCTCATGCAATACTTCACGAACCAAGATAGGAATTGAGTATATGCGATGACAACCTTGTGTCACAAGAGATGATACCAAGATATGCACCACGGTGACATGGTATGTATGCTATGGGAAGTATGATCACTAATGTGCACAAGTCACGTTGTCGGCAATACTCGAATGGCTAGTCTCGATAGGTAAGTGACGCAAAAATGGGCTAGCGGTTAACAATGCAATTGCAAGGGAATGTACAATGATGTCGTCGAGGTTACCGTCCTTTTGTACGATGACGACCTCGTGGCGATGATGAGTGGTGGTGTGCTCGATGTAGACCCGTTCCTAATTAGCCGAAACACCTTAGGAAACGGAAAAACCACAACTCAAAATCTCAAGGACAAATGTCAAATGGTGGTTTCGGAAATGCCGAGGTGGTTGCGGAAGTGGAATGATGGGCTATACACGATGTCGGAGTTGAAGTCACGGTCCGTAAGTAGCCGAAACACCTTAGGAGACACAAGCCACAACTCCAACAAGCTCAACAAAATTGGGTTATGTTGGGTTGGCGGAAAAGTATAGTGGACTAAGCTATGTGGAAGTGGTGGTGGTGGTTGATGAAGAAGCGATGGTCCCTAAGTAGCCTAAACACGTTAGGAGACTCAAATCACTACGCAAGCAACCACAAATGATATGGTGGACAAAATGGGTTAGGTTGCGGAAAGCTATGGTGGCTAAGCGGGTGATATGGTGTAGGGCCTATACAAACTAGCCAAATTTTACAAAATTTGATGGAGTCAAATGATGATGGAACCTATCTAGGTGGATGGAGGATGTCAACAGCTACTCAACGAGCTAAAGAACACGAAAATCGGACTCCGAATGTGAAAGTTATGGTCAAAACTGTCAATCAGCCGAGGCTGAAACTGGGAGGGGCGGTTGTACCGCTCCTGGAGCGTCCCGGGGCACCAGTTTTGGCTACCAGGTGATGGGGGGCAGTAGTACTGCCTTGGGGGCCGGTTGTACCGCTGGTGTCGGGAAAATTCGTAGATCTGGATCGGGATGGATTTTGGGGCGGAAATGGATGATTTCGGGGGCAAAATTGTGGAGATTTCGTGGATGGAAGATGGGGAAACTTGGGGAAATGGTAGATCCACTTGAAACCAAGCAAATCCATGGATCAAAATCAACAAAACATCAACAAACCAACAGATCACAATAAATTTTGGGGCTATTTTTGGTGGGGAATATTCAAAATTGGGCAAGAACAAAACAAAATTAGGCTAGAAAACGGTGGGGAGGCTCCAAATTCGTGAGAAACCGTGGCTCATGATACCATAATGATTTAGGATGGAACCCTAATCGGCAGATCTTTCACGAAAGTAGGTTATCCCACGATGAACACGGAGGACACAAGGAAGAGACGGAGGAAAACACGAGGGGAAACACGAGAGAATCACTCAAACCAACAAGAACAAGTCACACATATGCTAGATCCTCGAAACACAAAGACATACAAGATCCATGATCAACAAGGGACGATACAAAGGGTAACCGGTTCTTCTCCGTGAGGAGGTCTTGGGGTATCTCGCGGGATCTTCTCCGTGAAGGAGGTCTTGAATCCAAGGTGGATCTCTCCGAAGAGGCCGCGGTCTCGTAGGAGAGGAACCACAAAGGTCTATGATGAGCTATCCAAAAGCTGACCCTAAAAGATGGAAGGGAAGGAGTACTTATAGTCCAAGGGGTAAGTTGGGGGATACATGGGGTGAAACCCCATCATCTGCGCGCAGGCAGGGCAGTAGTACCGGTCCTGGGACCGGTAGTACCGGTTTTTACAGTTTTAGCGGAAGTTCCGGCCTTGCACCGGCCTTGCACCGGTCGATCACAGAAGGTAGACCGGTAGTTGACCGGTAGTACCGGCAGACCGGTAGTTGGACCGGTAGTACCTCTTTCTCTGCGCTGGGAAAATCCTTGTCCATGCATTTGGTGTCCATCTTGCGCCCTTCCTTCTCCTTGTTGGTTCCTTGGTACCTAGGCACACGAAGTGTCTTTGTTTGAGGTAGTAGCCATGTCTCATGTGGGTACAAGGGAAGTTGAACAAGGAGAGAGTTTACCTTATGTCCAATGCCACAAGTTGGAGGTCTCATCGTATGTCCACTTGGGGCTTGGGGAATAGTCGTAGTGTACATGGGTATGATCGTAGGATGCTCCGCATCACACGGGCCTCACAGGCCGGCGGCACGGGAGGAGGGAGGTTGCTGCGCTGACGTGGCAGGCGGTGGTTGGCTGCGGCGTGGATAGGAGCGACGTGGCAGCGCTCGATTGGTCGGAGCGACGTAGCCGGCTAGACATGTCCGGCGCGGATGGACATGTCCGGCGGCGCGAGGGGGGGATGAGGCTAGGGTTTGCCCGTGATTTGAGGAGGGAGAGGCAAATATATAGGTAGAGGGAGCTAGGAGAGTCCAAATGAGGTGCGGTTTTCGGCCACACGATCACGATCCAACGACCGAGAGCATGGAGGTAGTTGGGATGGGCTAGTGGGCTGTTGTGGAGGGGTGCTGGTCCAAAAGAGAAGGGGCTTCCGGCGGTTAACACGGTTAATCATTTGGCTATCAAATGAACTTCGAATGCGACGAAATTTGACAGACGTTCTACCTATGCTATTATAAGACCACACGCCAAGTTTCGACCCATTCCAAGAACGTTTTTTGGCCACTTATAAAATAAATATTCGGAGGTGCCGTGGGCGCGTGTGAGTGTGTCTGGGCTCAGAACGGACAACGGAGAGGACGGGGCAACTACGAACGGATGCAAGTTTCGAAAACATGCTGATTCAATGCACACGATGACATGGCAAAATGCAACACGCAAGCAGATGACATGGCAACGTCGACGAAAATAACTAGCTGACACCTGGCGCATCGTCTTGGGGTGTCACAACACTCCCCTACTATCAAGAGATCTCGTCCCAAGATCTTAGGAACGGGACGGAAGGGGAAAAGGAAGAAGGTGAAACCAAAGAACCTTGAGAGGTTGAACAATTTGAAAAATGAACACAACGGAGGAGAACGAAGTTGCAAACACTTTGTTAGACAAAGAAGAACAAGGGATACGACGAGAACCAAAAGTTTGAAGGATATGAAGTACGAGTTGAAGGAACAAGAATGAATTCGAAACCACTCCGGTTAAGAGATAGAAAGGAATTTGAACGATGGAATCTGGGCAGCACTCCGGCTGAAAATGGAAGGGATAGTACATAACCTCGAGAAGATGGGATGATGCTCGACGAGATTAACAACACGATGTGTAATGCCCCAGATGTAACACTTTCCCTATATGGCAATATATAAACTTTGGCTTCATCATTTCCTTCCGGGCTCTTCTCTCTTTTCGGGTTTCTTCGTTTTGTCGTGTGCGTGTGTGCATTTCATCCATGTCATGTTGTCATGTGCATTGCATTGCATTTGTGTTTTCACTTGCATCCGGTCCCACTCGTCTCTTCCCGTTGTCTGTTTCGAGTTCTGACACTCTCACACGTGCCCGTGGCATCCCCGAGTCCTTTCGTGTGTGGCCGTGTAATGTTTCCGGAATGGCGTGAGACTTGTCGTGCGATGTTGTTTTGGTACGTGTAGGCCGTCTGTCAAGTTTCGTCACATTTGGAGTTCGTTTGGTACTCCAACGGTTAACCTAGTGGGCTAAAAGAACCTCTTCTTTGAGGCCCAAGACCCCTCCACAACAGCCCACCAACCCAGCACAACGCTTCCCATCATCTCGGTCGTCGAATTGTGATCGCGTGGCCGAAAATCGCTCCGCATTTGGACTCTCTTAGCTCTTTGTAACTATAAAAACGCCCACCCCTCCTTTTTCGTCCAAAAAACACTAGTCTTCTTCCTCGTCCTGCTCCCACCTCGGAATCCGCACCAGGCGGACGTGTCCAACCCGGGCCGGACAGACCACGCCGCCCCCCTCGGCCTATTTGTGAGCGACACGTCACCCCGAGCCCCACTTGGCCGCCGGGCCCCGCGGAGCCCGCCTCCGGCCCGCTCCGGGCCGCATCGGGCCAGATCCCGCACAGTCTCCGCCCCGGCCGCCTACAGGCGCCTCCCAACGCCGCGCTCGAGGGCCTCCCGCCGGTCGCCGCGGACCGCCGTCGCCGCCGCCGTGGGCCGCCGACGCAGCCCAGCTCGCCTTCCGCCGGCCGCCCGCCTCCCGTGAGCTTCCGCTCCGCCCGGCTCGAAGCCGCCCCACCGCCGGCATCCCGCCGCTCCGGCCGGTCCCTCACCATCGCGGCCTCCTCCGGCCGAGCTCGCCGGCCGGCCCGGCCGCCTCGCCGGAGGAACGAGCCGCCGCCGTCAGATCACCAGCCGCCGCCCGATTCGGTGCGGACGAACCCTAATGGGTGCCCGCGGACCTGCATCGCCGTTTGCCCGCTTCGATCCGCTTCGCCCGATCCACCTCGTTGACCCGCTCCGCCGTTCCGCCGTTGACCCGCGAGGAGGTTGACCCCGTTTTCCTCTAAGTCTTTGTTGATTTTTGTTGTCTGATGCATTCGTGTGATGGCAATAACTTTTTCTGTGCTTGTCCGTTTTGTGCATATGATATGTCAAAATGATCGTGGTGATGTGTACTATGTTTTGTTCTATTGTGTCATGCTTGTTTGAGTCCATCTAGATGTCTTAATCTTCGTGTCAAGAGTGCTACATGATATGAACTGCTGCTACTTGTTATTTTCATGCCATGTTTGAGATGTGATAACTTGGTGCATGTTTATCCAAATGAAGCAAATGATATGTCAAAATGTTCATCGTGAGATGCTCTACATGTTGGTTGCTATAGCATGCATGTTAGAGTTCATTTTGCCATGTTCATCTCTGTTGCAAAAGTGCATGTGGCTGTTAGGTTTTGCAACTTGTTACGAGATGCCTAGTAGAGGAGCTCGTTGCTATTGATGTGTTTGTCCCCATGTGGCATATGCTCATACGTTTTAGATTCCCCTTCATGTGATCTTTGATGTGGTGCAAACCACTTGCCATGATATGCTTTGAAGTGACTTAAACATGCTCACAAACATGCCATGATAATGTTACTGTTTTAACACTTAGTGAAATTTAACTAAGTCTGGAATCTGTAATATCCTGATGCTATGTTTGCTTGTTGTCCTATGCAAATCCATGTTAGTTTTGGGGTGGCCTTTGATCATTCCTTGTTGTATATGTTGTTGTCTATCCATTCATGCCCTCACATGCTCATTTGGGTTGCTGCAGAATATTTAATTCTTGCTCCGAAGTTGCTATAAAATATTATTGTCAGGTTTTAGTGTCATGATCAAAATGTTGTAGCTTGTTGCTATTGATCCATGCCTCCTATGGATATGCTCCAATGGAGTTGTTTGCTGTAGGATATGTCTACTTCATGTCCATGCTTCTTATCACCATGTTTGAGTGCTGTAGAGTATATATTTCTTGCTCCAAAGTTGCTATGTGGCTGTTAATTTCAGCTTTGCTTCGTTTCTTGTTTCGGGTGTATCTTTTAGCCCGTTGCTCCGTTTTGAGCATGCCCTACATGAAACTTGTGTGATTTTGCATGTAGATTCATAATATCATCTTGTGAACATGTTTGGAGTATGTTTGCTTGATGTTTGGGTGCATCTTGCACCGTTGCCATGCTTAACTTGTTTTGCTCATATCTAATAGACCGTAGCTCCGTTTTAAACAAACTTTATATGAAACTTGACTAGATTTTAGTGTAGATCATCATGGTGCATATTAACTTGCTGTTTAACAACTTTAGCTTAAGGTTTGTTCAGATCTGGACTAATTTCAAACTATGCATATGAGGACTTACCGGATTTGTCTTAAGTAGTTTCCGGCCTCTTTTAAACCTGTTGTTTCTTGTGTTGTTTCTCTATGCTTCCTACCTTGCCATGTTTTGCATCATAAATAGACTTGTCTTGTATCCTACTTGCTTGAGTATATTGTCTTGTTCTTGTGCTGTTTCTCTGTGCTTCCTGTGTGGTCATGTTGTGCATCCTAAGTGCATCTGCAGTGCTTCCTAAGTGCATCATACATGCAACCTGTAGTTTGCGCATTGCACCTTGTTTGATTTCGTGCCTCGTGTGTTCTTGTGTTGAGTAGAGCCGGAAGCCGAGACCGAGTACGAGAACGAGGTTACTACCGAGGTTGAGAACGAGGAGCCGTCTTACGATCCTATCGATGACTCGACAGGCAAGATGACCTGACCCAGATATCATTACTATCTTTGCCTATTGCTAGAAGTCTCGCTCTTTAGCTTATTGCCTCGATGCCCATGTTTTCCTGTCAGCCTCCTATTGTAACCATGAATCTGTCTAACCACCCAACCTATGCAAACCTTTGTTTGGCTACGTAGGGTTCGCTCAGCCCCTCTTATAGCATTGCTAGTTGCAGGAGAAGATTTGAAGATTCTTGATTCATGTTGAAGTTATGTTGGGATATCACACTATATATCTATTAAATGAAATCATCTATATATTGGTAATGGGTGGAAGGCTAAGCCTCTTGCTTGGTGATTTGTTCCACTCATGCCGCCCTAGGAACCGTATAAACCGGTGTTATGTTCCTTGATTATGCGTTCCTCACACGGTTGGGGTTATGGGACCCCCTCGATAACCCGCTTAGCGCTAAACCTTTTCCAGCAAGGCCCAACATTGGTACTCCATTTGCCTAACAACTAAAACTTGCATAGGGTTTTGCAAACCCGAGTTCTTAATTAACAACCCCCGGGCCAGTGCTCCACATGAGTGTTGGTCCAACCAGGCCGACTGCGGGGTCACCACGAGGAAACTCGAGGATTGGTATTTTCCTGTAGGCTGTCCCATCCGGTCGTGGCCTAAGACTAGATATGCGCGGCTATTGTCAGGGTGTCGGCACGCCGGGAGGTCTTGCTGGATTAGTTTTACCTATGTCGGTATATCTTGAGCACGGGATTCCGAGAATACTCGGGCCTTCCCACCTTGGAGTTGCGACTCCGCGGATCGTGGGCTTGTAATGGGCCAAGTTGGAACACCCCTGCAGGGTTTTGAACTTTCGAAAGCCGTTCCCACGGTTATGTGGCAGATGGGAATTTGTTAATATCCGGTTGTAGAAAACTTGACACCATGTTCAGAACACACTACCAGCGTGAGTAACCGTGACGGTCATTTTCCGAAAGGGGTTCGGGAAGTGAACACGGTGGGGTTATGTTTGACGTGCTTAGATAGGATCACTTCGTGATCACTTTGATGCTCGTGGCACTTCTCTTCTCGCTCTTAACACGTAAGCTAGTGCTAGTGCAGCTGCAACCTTTTATCTTTATCCAGCCTTGTTCCACACCCAAGGCTTAGATAGTTTTGCTACCCGAGAACGGGATTACTGAGTCCTCCATGGCTCACAGATTCTACACCAGACCAGATGCAGGTACGATGGTGAACTACTCAGGTGACGGCACAGAGCTGTACTGGGAGTACGATGAAGAATGTAGCCGATACTATGTGCACTATCCCGATGATCAGTAGTGGTTTCTACTAGGGGCGATTCGAACCTGTGGCTTTATGTATTTTGGTATCTTTCATTTGGATCTTCACCCGTTGCCGGGTTGTGATGTTATTTGGATGATGTTTTGCTATGTAATGAATTGTGTGACGTGGCGAGTGTAAGCCAACTATCTCCTTTTACAATTTCATCCCTATTTTTACATGCGTCGTGCAAAGATACCCAACTTGAGATCATTCCACAATGGGCTTATACCTTTAAGTCATGCCTTGACACGTAGGAGGTATAGTCCCATCCTGGGTATTACACGATGCCTCCCGAAGAAATTGAAGAATGGAATGAAAGAATGCTAAAGAAGAATACAACTTCTACCACAAATGAATTTGAAAGAGAATCTTCAAAGAATGCTTGAACAGAGTTGTTGATAAATCAATAACAAAAGAATAAGCTTGTTGTGGGCTTATTGAAAACATCTCAAAGCTTGAGGTGAATTATGCTGCAACCAAAAGATTGAATAGCCGAGAATGAAGAAATGCAAAACTCCCTTTCAAAAGAATGCGGAGAATTATTTGCACAACTAGAGGGGCAAGAAAAAGAATGCTTGAGTTTCTCCATCCAGAACTTATGAACACTTGACAGATGAATTAACTCATGATGAACCACAATGAAGAACTCCGATAACGAAAAGATGATGAAGGATGAGAAGAATAAGAATAAGTCCTTGCGATGATTTAGACGGGGTTCCGACGAGAAGGCTAAGAAATTGTGAACTCCGGAAAGAAAATATGAAAGCACATGGTACTAAAATTTATTCATCAAGAATAAACTCCGAATGAAGGAATAAATGAGGTTGACAAGAATGATTAAGAATTATGTTATGCTCATCCTTCATCTATTAAATTGATGAAAGCAATGGATTCGCATACTACTTATTCTCATTGAAATGATTAAAGAGGGATATCTCGCGAACTTGCGAAAATCTTCATGAAACACCGATAGGATTGGAATAAAAATGAATGGATTGATATGATAACACTTGAAAAGAACTCTTGAGCGAACCACCGTGAGAATTGAAACCACGTGAAGAAGAAAAAAAAGAACCATCGTGAAGAAACGGAAATTGAGTGAATACAAGAGAATGAATCGCCGGGAAGAATAAAGCACTTGAGGAAATTTAGATACAGAGAACGAAGAGATCGTGAACTGATTAAAGAATACTTGAATGAAGCATCGAACGAATGTGAGATGAACGAAGAGGCATCAATGAAGAATATTTGGAGGACGAAGTTGAAAACTGAGAACGAAGAAATCTTCTGAAATGATGGCCTTCGGAGGAACACAAAGAAAAGAATGCATGAAATACTCCGGAGGAATGAAAAGAAGAAAGGTTGAACCAACGATGAAAATAATTAAAAGCGATCTTGAAGAAGGCATATGACTGATGGAGTCCATATTTACGTCACACTTGTAAAGAATTTGGGATTCACTCCGGAAGAATTAGAAGAGTCAGGTAAGATCCTGGGAAAAGACCTGTGGGTTATGAGCCCACCGAAGAGAAAACACTGTTTGATGTCGGGTGGAACCCTAGTCAGCAGATCTTTCACGAAAGGAGGTTATCCCACGACGAACACGGAGAACACAAGGAGGATACGGGGAAAACACGAGGGGAAACACTCAAATCAACACAAATACGGTCACACAGGTGCTAGATCCACGATACACATCAAGATACACGGTCCATAGTCAACAACGGTGGTACAAAGATAGTCTTCTCCCGGAGGAGGTCTTGGGTATCCCTTGGGATCTTCTCCGATGTGGAGGCCTTGAATCCGAGGTGGATCTTCTCCGAAGAGGCCGCGGTCTCGTAGGAGAGGAACCACAAAGGTTTATGATGAGCTATCCAAAAGCTACCTCGAAAGGATGGAAGTCAACGTGTATATGTTACATGTGATGACACTGTCGGGACGGACGTCCGCTGGTCACCGGACGTCCGGTGGTTCCGGAGGGGCCAGCCGTCCGGTAATCCTCGGATTTCTTCTATTTTGCTTCTGTGGTCGATGTCACGGACGTCCGGTGGCTTCCGGTCATCCGGTCGTCAGGGAGTCGCCGGTCGTCTGGTGGACGCCGGTCGTCCGGTGCGTGGAAGTCATCGGTCGTCCGGTGTGGGCCGGACGTCCGGTGCCTGTAGCATCTTCAGCCGAACTTCTTCTTGTTCCAAGCGCTTGTCGGTTCCGCCGTCTTGTCCGCTGTGCAGAGCTTTCCTGTGGTCTTCACCCAAGTACCTGAGTATGCATAGAGTTTCGGATGAGGGTAGAAGCCATGTCTCATTTGCTTCGGAAGGGTGTAGAGAAAGGAGCGAAGTCACCTCGGTTTCAAAAGCTCTTGCACGGGCTCGAGTCATTGGTCCTTTGGGCACTTGGTGAGGCGATGAATGGTCCATGGGGATGGCCTTTGGATGCTCCGCATCATCTCCCCTCCCTTGGGAAAGATCCGACGTTGGATCGAAATCTTCATCACCATGGAAAGGAGATAGGTCCTCGATGTTGAAAGTATCGCTCACTGAGTACTTGTCTCGTGGGATGTCGATCTTGAAGGCGTTGTTGTTGTAGCGTGCTGGCACCTTGAGGGGTCTGTCGGCGCGAGGTAGTAGTTTGGACTTGCGCTCGTGTGGGAAACGGTCCTTGCAAAGATGAAGCCAAACAAGATCTCCCGGTTGGAACACCATTGGTGCCTTGCTGACGTTGAGCTTGGTGGCGAGACGATGGACTTGTCGTTCGATCATTGCCCTTGTATCTTCGTGCACCTTCTTGAGATAGCTTGCTCGTTCACTTGCGTCCATGTTGATGCGCTCTTGTAGAGGTAGAGGTAGGATGTCCAATGGGGACAACGGGTTGAAGCCGTAGACGACCTCGAAGGGGGAATTGTCGGTAGTCGAATGTCTTGCGCGGTTGTAGGCGTACTCGGCGATGGGCAAGCATTGCTCCCATTCCTTGATGTTCTTCTTGATCAACACGCGAAGAAGCGTCGAAAGCGTGCGGTTCGTCACCTCCGTTTGGCCGTCGGTTTGTGGATGGTACGCCGAAGAGAAGAGTAGCTTGATTCCAAGTTTGGCACATAGGGTTTTCCAAAAGTAGCTCAAGAACTTAACGTCCCGGTCCGACACGATCGTTTTGGGCACGCCGTGTAGACGAATTATCTCCCTACAAAAGAGATCTGCAACATGTGAAGCATCGTCGATCTGGTTACAAGGAATGAAATGAGCCATCTTAGAGAATCTATCGACGACAATGAGCACGGAATCTTTGCCATTTTGAATCCTAGGCAATCCAAGTACAAAGTCCATGCTTATGTCTTCCCATGGATGGTATGGAATAGGAAGTGGCATGTAAAGACCATGAGATAGAGCTTTGGACTTAGCTTTGCGGCATGTAGAACATCGGTTGGTCAGGCGTGAGACGTCACGTAGCATCTTGGGCCAAAAGTAGTTCTTGGAGAGCGTAGCAAATGTCTTGTCGCGTCCAAAGTGTCCCATGAGTCCTCCTCCATGCGATTCCTGCAAAAGGAGCAAACGAAGCGAAGACTCGGGAATGCAAAGTTTGTTAGCTCTCACAAGATATCCATCCTTTATGTAGTAACATTCCCAAGAAGTGTGTGTCAAACACTTAGCATAAGGAGTTGCAAAGAAAGGATCATGCTCATATAAATCTTTTATGTGCTCAAAGACGATAACATTCAACTCAAGTTGCGTAGCAAGCATGCATTTGCGGGAAAGCACGTCCGCCACAACATTTTCTTTGCCCTTGATGTATTTGATGACATAGGGAAACGACTCAATGAACTCACTCCACTTAGCATGACGCTTGTTCAACTTAGTTTGACCTTTGAGATACTTGAGAGTCTCATGGTCCGTATGAAGAATGAATTCATGAGGTCTAAGATAATGTTCCCAAACACATAAAACTCTCACCAAGGCATAAAGCTCTTTGTCACAAATGGGATAGTTAAGTTGCGCTCCGGATAGCTTCTTGCTAAAGTAAGCAATTGGGCGCTTTTCTTGCATGAGCACGCCACCTATGCCGGTACCACTAGCGTCACAATGGATCTCAAATGGTTTGTCAAAGTTTAGTAGGGCTAGAAGTGGTGCGTGGGTAAGCAAGCTTTTTAGCTCATTGAACGTGGTGTCTTGCGAAGGACCCCAAATGAAGGGTGCGTTCTTCTTGCTCAAGGCGTGTAGAGGCATAGCGATAGTGCTAAAGTCCTTCACAAAACGTAGGTAGAAACCGGCTAGACCAAGGAAACTACGCACTTGCATGAGATTTGTTGGTTGAGGCCAAGTTTTAATTGCTTCAATTTTAGTTTCATCAACGTGAACACCTTGTGAAGAAACGACAAATCCTAGAAAGACAACCTTGTCAATGCCATAGGTGCATTTCTCCATATTAGCATATAAGCGCTCTTTCCGAAGGGTTTGTAAAACCATATGGATGTGTGTCACATGGTCCTATAGCGTCTTTCTAAAAACGAGGATGTCATCAAAGTAAACCACTACAAAGACACCTATGTAGGGTCATAGACAAAAATGCATAAGACGCATAAATGAACCGGGTGCTTCCGATAAACCCATTGGCTTAACAAGCCACTCATATAACCCAAATTTGGTTTTGAAAGCCGTTTTCCACTCATCACCCTCTTGAATGCGAATTTGGTAGTAACCACTTTTAAGATCAATTTTCGAAAAGATGGTGGCACCACATAATTCATCAAGCATGTCGTCTAAGCGTGGGATAGGATAACGGTATCTAACGGTGATAGCATTTATAAGGCGGCAATCGGAGCACATGGGAAAACTTCCATCTTTCTTAGGCACGAGAATAACCGGAACGGCACAAGGGCTTAAGCTTTCATGTACATGACCTTTGTCGATGAGTTGTTGTAATTGTCGTTGTATCTCCTTTGTTTCCTCGGGGTTGACGTGGTAAGGAGCCTTGTTTGGAAGTGGTGCGCCGGGTATGAGGTCGATGCGGTGTTCGATTCCGCGAAGTGGAGGTAGACCCGGAGGTAGTTCATCGGGAAAGACGTCCGAGAATTCCTGCAACAAATTAGACAACACTAAAGGTAGAGGTGGTGAAGTGTTAGTAGGTTTGGCTTCCCCTTTGCATAAAAGCACAAGGTGAAAGACACTCGATGGGTTCTCACAAACTTCTCTCATCTCACTTTTTGTGGCAAATAGCACTAGTTGCTTCTTGTCGCTCATCATGGATTCGCTCATATTTGGCTTGTGGCTCTCACTCTCATTTTGGTTGCTCACTCTCTCACCATTCTCTCCACGATGGTTGGTTGGTAAGTGCTTGTCGGCGGCTACTTGACTTGGAGACATTGGTCGTAGCACGAATTCCTTGCCCTTCATCTTGAAGCTATAGTGATTTGTCCGTCCATTGTGTGTGACTCCACGATCATATTGCCATGGACGTCCAAGAATAAGGTGGCATACGGACATGGGGATCACATCTCATTCAAGAGTGTCCTCGTAGGCGCCTATCTTGAAAGAGACTTGCACGGTGTGCTCGACTCGAAGAATTCCGACGTCGTTAAGCCATTGGACCTTGTAGGGGTGAGGATGCTTCGTCTCGACCAATTGAAGCTTATCACATAGCTCTTCGCTTGCCAAGTTGTGACAACTTCCTCCATCGATGATAACCTTGACGGAGCGTCCATTGATGCCGACCTTGGTATGGAAGATATGACATCGTTGGTCGTCATCTTGTTGGTGTTGGAGTGTCAAGACCTTGGAGACAACAAGATTGGGACTTGAGTCATTGTCACAAAACACGTGATGGTCTTCTTCTTCATTCACTTGGCGATGCATAGCTACATGCTCAAGTGCTTCCATCTCATCGTCGCTCGTTGAGTCATAAGATCCGTCATCGTTTATGATCATGGTACGAACGGTCTTGCACTCAAATGACTTGTGGCCTCGCCCTTGGCACTTGAAGCATTTGATGAAACTCGTCTTGGAGTTGTCCTCGGTTGGAGTTGTAGATGATGAAGCTCTAGGCTTGAAGTTGTTGGTAGAAGGTGGACGACTCGATGTAGTCGCATCCTTGTAGCTTGACTTGTCACCGAAGTTTGTAGATGGCTTGGTAGAGGTAGGAGGAGTAGCCGAAGTCGTTGAAGCTTGTTTGTAGGAGCCGAAGTTCTTGGAGTTGAATTTGGAGTACTTGTAGTCCTCTTGAACTTGTCGCTCCGCTTTGGTTGCTTGATGCACTAGCTCGAGGAGATTGGTGTATGGTTGAAAGTCCGCAATCTTCTTGATAGGATAGTTGAGTCCATTCAAGAATCTCGCCATTGTTTGCTCTTCATCTTCCGTGATGTTTGCTCTTATCATGGCAATCTCCATCTCTTTGTAGTATTCTTGAACGGACTTGGTACCTTGCTTGAGGAGTTGTAGCTTCTTGAACAAGTCACGGTTGTAGTGTGTAGGCACAAAGCGTGCTCTCATGACTTCCTTCATGAACATCTTTTGCTTCTCTTCGCTCTATGATTTGCTCCCACCATATGAGAACATAGTCTTGGAACTCAAGGGATGCCATTGCGATCTTCTTCTCTTCATCGAAGTTGTGAAGGCGAAAGATCTTGTCAACCTTCAATGCCCATGAGAGGTAGTCTTCGGGGTCAATGCTTCCGGAAAACTTTGGCATGGTGAACTTGAGCTTGCCATAGCGATGCTCTTCATTGTTTCCTTGCCTATTGGGAGGGCGGTCTTGATTGGGATGATTCGCAATCTCATGTTGCTCTTGTCGAAGTAGATGTCCATTGTCGTGGTGTACTTATCGAGCTTGTGGTTCTTGTTGGAGTTGTTACTCTTGTCGCGCTTGAGGAGGAGCTTCTTCTTGCATTCTTGCTTGGTGGCGTCTCTCTTGCATCTCATCGCGAAGGAAATCCTCTTCTTGACGAGTGTGTCGAGTGCGAGCTGCCACATTGCGATGTGCATCACGTAATGCTCGTTGCGCCTCAAGAGCTTGAGCTTCTCGATGTTGTTGTGCTTGGCGATTAGCCTCTTCATCTTGTTCTTCTTGGTATTGACGTGCTCTCTCTTGTTGTTGTTGGCGTAGTCGTTTCCGTTCTTGTGCTTGCTCAAGTGTAGCTTGGTTTTGGTGATGTCGACTTTCTTGCTCGTCAAATAGCTCTTGTGAACTCTTGTCATGAGGTGGATTCCAGTTGTCATGTCGAGCTTGACGTGCGGCTTGACGAAGAGTGTTTGATGTAGGGGTACTTGATCCATCCGTGGATTCGGTATGTCGACTTGAGCGGCTTCGTCTTTGAGAGGATGTGGAAGAAGAACGTCGATTAACTATCAATGTCCGTAGCTCGTTGAATTGAGTAGACATGTTGGTGTTGATGATGTCGAATTGCTCTTTTGTTCTTGATTCAAATTGGCGCACGTCCTCGGCGACTTGACCAATGTACTCGCGCATAGCTTCACTTTCTTGATGGAGAGCTCGTTGGACATCGAAGAGATGTAGTGGTGACGTAGTTGTTCGCTTCTTGAGGATCGTCGAAGATCGGGTTGGAAGATGTACTTGGCCTATCCATCATCACAAGCAAGTATGTGAGTGGGAGAAAGGAGAAGACAATACCAAATGTACCTTAACCGAAGTTGAAAATGGATCAATGATCACTCAATAATGTAACCCGGAAATAGCACTATTGGTACCACTTCATGTCGATTCTCACACCTACACAAGTAAAGCTTTGAGAGGAGCTTGGTTAGGATGGTGGCACCAATTCAATACATTCGTCAAAGTGATTCAAAGATGTTGAAAATGGTTCACCATTTGCTCATGCAACAAGTAGATCACTAGCAAAGTAGCACACGGAACACACACACGGATAGATAAATGTGGTTGTGCAACCAAGGGTGACCGAAAATGTGGAATCCATGGAAAATGCTCGTGTTGCACAACACTAGAGAGACGCTAACCGATTGCTTAATAGGCGGATACGCACTTGTGCACGACCTATAAGAGGCAAAATGTAACGACTATCTATCACAAGTATGCTATGAGTGTATGATGTGCCGATGCTTGAGCACAAGATGATATTGCTATGTCATATGATCTCTTTTGATGCAAGGCGTATGATGCTATTGTCGTTTTGCTTATAAGCTTTGGTTGGCTCTTTTGCTTAAAAGCTTGTGAGCTCTTTCTTTGGATACTTATGCATGCTTCTCAGATCAAGGTAGCTATTGTGTATGCGGATCACTCTTGTGGCACACGGAGATATGATGATATGGTATGCAATATCTATGACTATCACTAATGTGCACAAGTGTCGTGGCCCGGCAATACTCAAATGGCTAGTCTCAATGGGAAAGCTACGCAAAGATGGTCCATAGGTTGACAATGCAATTGCAAGGTAGAATGAACAAAGTGTCGTCGATGTTACCGTCCTTGCCGAAGTTGAGCGGTGGTGTTGCCGAAGTCTTGCCGTTCCAAGGTAGCCTAAACATCCAGGGAAACGGTGAAACCACAACTCATGTATCCAAGGCGAAGGAAGACAAGATGTTCCAAATCGTAGCGGTTAATCGATGGTGGTTGCGGAAGTGGTGGTGGAAAGAAAGGTAGGTGGTAGCGGAAGGTGGTACAAAACTGAGAAAATTCAGTTTCGTCAGGGTACGTCGGACGTCCGGGAGACGCCGATCGTCCGGTCGCTCGAAAGGGGTCGGACGTCCGGTAAGTCTCGGAAATCCGGTAAAAGTCTCTGTAGGTGGGGTGCAGGCCGTCCGGTGTTTAGCGGACGTCCGGTATCTCGTGAGGTGCCGGACGTCCGGTAAACCGTCGGTCGTCCGGTAGGTCTAGGCTGGGGCTCGTGGATCCGTGGACAAATTGGTCAAACTAGCTCGAATTCGCGGAAGAAAATCGGTGAAAAGGTGGGGAAAAGCTAGATCCACTCGTGGCACAGCAAATCCATGGAACAAAGCCAACAAAATATTGCCAAAACACCAGATGACAAAAAAAATTGGGGGGGCTATTTTTGTGGGGATTTTCAAAATTGGGAAGAACACAACAAAAACAAGCTAGAAAACAGGGTGTGGGGCTCCAAATTCGTGATCAACCTATGCTCTGGATACCAAAGATGATGTAGGGTGGAACCCTAGTCAGCAGATCTTTCACGAAAGGAGGTTATCCCACGACGAACACGGAGAACACAAGGAGGATACGGGAAAAAACACGAGGGTAAACACTCAAATCAACACAAATACGGTCACACAGGTGCTAGATCCACGATACACATCAAGATACACGGTCCATAGTCAACAACGGTGGTACAAAGATAGTCTTCTCCCGGAGGAGGTCTTGGGTATCCCTTGGGATCTTCTCCGATGTGGAGGCCTTGAATCCGAGGTGGATCTTCTCCGAAGAGGCTGCGGTCTTGTAGGAGAGGAACCACAAAGGTTTATGATGAGCTATCCAAAAGCGAAAGGATGGAAGTCAACGAGTATATATTACATGTGACAACGCCGTCGGGACGGACGTCCGCTGGTCATCGGACGTCCGATGGTTCCGGAGGGGCCGGACATCCGGTAATCCTCGAATTTCGGCTATTTAGCTTTTGTAGTCGATGTCACGAATGTCCGGTGGCTTCCGGTCGTCCGGTCAACTGGGAGTCGCCGGTCGTCCGGTGGACGCCGGTCGTCCGGTGCCTGGAAGTCGCCGGTCGTCCGGTGTGGGCCGGACGTCCGGTGCCTGTAGCATCTTCAGCCGAACTTCTTCTTGTTCCAAGCGCTTGTCGGTTCTGCCGTCTTGTCCGCTGTGCAGAGTTGTCCTGTGGTCTTCACCCAAGTACCTGAGTATGCATAGAGTTCCGGATGAGGGTAGAAGCCATGTCTCATGTGCATCGGAAGGATGTAGAGAAAGGAGCGAAGTCACCTCGATCTCTAAAGCTCTTGCACGGGCTCGAGTCATTGGTCCTTTGGGCACTTGGTGAGGCGATGAATGGTCCATGGGGATGGCCTTTGGATGCTCCGCATCACCGTTGGAAAGGATTGAAAGGAGATGATGCACCGGAACAATTAAAGACTCGAAGGAGGTGACAACCTCGAATTAATTGGAACACAGACGAATCTCCTGAGATGTCTTCGGAACTCCGGAACGATTAAATGGCGAGAGGCGAATGAGGAGGGAAACAATGAAAAGAGTATGATGAACACCGAATACTTGAATTGAATCCACCGGAGAATAAAGAGATGAAGGATGTCGAACGAGATGAGAATCGCAAGTTGCAATAATTACGGAAAGAAAGCAAAGCATCGCACGAGTAGGACGGATACTTGATTAAGTACTCCGACTCCGAGAAGAAAAAGGGTGGGCGGGTGGGAAAAAGAATGACCACATCGGACGGGGAAAACGATGTCGGTTGGAAAGAACTGAGGGTTGAACTTGCAAAAGATGAAGAGGGTCGAATCAACTCGAGGAGAAGTGCATGGATGACAAGAGCTGACAACGCAACAAACGAAAACTAACTGCGTGATCCTAAAAAAAATTTGAAGGGGAAGAGAAATAATTCAAAACACCTACGTCAAGAATCCTCACCAGAGCGATGAAGGGAGTGAGGAGTAAAAAGAATTCCTACTCTCCGATATAACTAGTGATGTGGAGCATCCCACGATCATCCCCATGTTCACTTCGACGAGACCTCAACTACACACAATTGGACACAAGGTTAACTCGCTCCTCTCCGAACCTCCACTTTCTACATGTGAGACATGGCTACTACCTCAAATATATGTGCTATGCATGACCAGGAACCAAGAGGGAGGCCATGGAACAGCTAGGAGCATTGGACAAGACGGCGAGGAGACCAAGTACAAGGATCAAGAGAAGCTGCTAGAAAAGCTACAGGCTCCGGACGTCCGGACTTCACCGGACGACCGGCGCGTCCCAGGCGACCGGACGACCGGCAACCACCGGACGTCCGTAACAGCGATCACAGAAGGAAAATAGCGGAAGTCCGAAGACTTCCGGACGTCCGAACCCTCGCGAGCCACCGGACGTCCGGTAGCCGTCGGACGTCCGCTACATGCTGTCTGCACACAGTTATCAGGCCAGAGGCCCATGTATCCCTCTCCCACTTACCCCTTCGTGGCCCTAGACTATATATACTCCTCCACCTCCTCCTAGTGAGGGCTAGCTTAGTGATAGCTCATTTGATACTTAGAGCTTTGCTCATTTAGTGGTTCATCTCCTCGAGAGTGACTGCGGCACCTCTTCGGAGAAGATCCACACGGATTCAAGACATCCTTCACGGAGAAGATCCCGCGGGATATCTCAAGACCTCCTCACGGAGAAGAACCGGTTACCCTTTGTATCGTCCCTTATTGATCATGGATCTTGTATCTCTTTCTGTTTCAAGGATCTAGCATATGTGTGACTTGTTCTTGTTGGTTTGAGTGATTCTCTCGTGTTTCCCTTCGTGTTCCCCTCTCGTGTTCTTCGTGTTCATCGTGGGATCCCCTCCATTTCGTGAAAGATTGGCCATCTAGGGTTCCACCCTACATCATTATGGTATCAAGAGCCACGGTTTCTCATGAATTTGGAGCCCCCTCCACCGTTTTCTAGCTTGTTTTTGTGGTGTTTTTCCCCAATTTCAAAAATTCCCCACCAAAAATAGCCCCAATTTTTTTTGTGATCTCTTGATTTGATGATGTTTTGTTGATTTTGATCCATGGATGTGCTTGGTTTCAAGTGGATCTAGCATTTCCCCAAGTTTCCCCATCTTTCATCCACGAAATCTCATCAATTTCGAGCCCAAAATCTCCATTTTCCGCCCAAAATCGCGTCGCGGAACTCAAATCTCGCGTTGACCCCGACCCACCGGACGACCGGCGATTTACCGGACGTCCGGACCACCGTACGACCGGAATCACATATACAGAAGAAAATACCGGATTTCCGGCCTTTACCGGACGTCCGGTACCTCAAGTTTTTGAATTCGGCTGATTTTTGTTTTGGCCATAACTAATTCATACGAACTCCGATTTTGACGTTCTTGAGCTCGTTTTGAAGCTCTTGACATTACCCATACCAGAAAAATACTATCATCATCATTTCACTCCATCAAATGTTGTCAAATTTGGCAAGTTTGTATAGGCCCTCGACCATATCACCCGCATAGCCACCGTAGCTTTCCGCAACCGAACCCATTTTGATCCCCATAGCATTTGTGCTTGCTTGAGTAGTGATTTGAGTCTCCTAAGGTATTTAGGCTACTTAGGGACCATTGCTTCTTCATCAACCACCACCACCACTTCCGCATAGCCTAGTCCACCATACATAGCCAACCCAACTTAACCAAATTTTGTTCGAGCTTGTTTGAGTTGTGGCTTGTGTCGCCTAAGGTGTTTCGGCTACTTAGGGACCGTGACTTCAACTCCGACACCGTGTATAGCCCATCATACACTTCCACCACCATAACCCATTTTGACCGGGTTTCCACCAACAATTCCGCAACCACCACCGCTTGTCCGCTACCACCATTTGACATTTGTCCTTGAGATTTTGAGTTGTGATTTTCCCGTTTCCTATGGTGTTTCGGCTAATTAGGAACGGGTCTACATCAAGAGCACCACCTCTCATCATCGACACGGACAGTAACTTCGAAGACATCATTGTATATCCCCTTGCAATTGCATTGTTAACCCCTAGCCCATTTTTGCGTCACCTACCTATCGAGACTAGCCATTTGAGTATTGCCGGCAACGTTACTTGTGCACATTAGTGATCATCGATCCGCGTCTCCATAGCATACATACCATATCACCGTGGTGCATATCTTGGTATCATCTCTTGTGACACAAGGTTGTCATCGCATATACTCAATTGCTATCTTGGTTCGTGAAGTTTTGCATGAGAAAAAAGCTCAAAAGAGAAAGAGCCAAACAAGCTTTTAAACACAAAGAAAAAGATACGCAAAGAGCTTTTAAGCAAGAACCATAGCATCATACTACATTAAGATTGTCATACTCGATCATTTTGGATCATACCACCGGAATACCATACATATAGCATACATGGGATAGAAGTCGTTGCATTTTTCTTAGTAGGTTGTGCACAAGTTCGTATCTGCCTACTGTGCAATCGTGCTAGCGTCTCTCTAGTGTTGTGCAACACGAGCATTTTTGTGGATTCCACATTTTGGCTCATTCCTTGGTTGCACGACCCCATCTATCTATCCGTTTGGGTGTTTCCGTGTGCCACCAATATTGCTATTGGTCTACTTGTTTCACTTGCGAATTTGTAGATATTTTTCAACTTTATTGACTCTTGCTAACATTTCACATCAATTTTTTGTGCCACTATCCTCACCGAGCTCCACCAGAAGCTTTACTTGTGTAGGTGTGAGAAACCGACAAGAATTGGTACCAATTGTGCTATTTCCTTTTTCCACATTTGAGTGATCATTGATCCATCTTCAACATTGGTCAATGTACATTTGGTATAGTTCTTCTCTTTCTCCCACTCATACTTGCTAGCATCTTGTGATGGATAGGCAAGGAATTTCATCTCCGGTCTTCGACATCGACGGTGCAAACAAGGACATCCACGCGAAAACCATCGGACTACAACGAGAAATGCAAGAGTGCTTGGGCAACATCGCCATCGAACTACGACACTCCGAGATAAGGACAATGGCTTCCTTCGACGACATGTGCGAATCCTTCAACAAACAAATGGCGGAGCTCCGACACTTGGTGGTCGATTACAAGTCTTCTTCCCCTTCGTCATCCTCTCGGCGACGACGTTCAAGTCACAAGTCTTCGGAGTGCAAACATGATGCAAGTGCAAGTCTTCCACGTCCACACCGCCATGGCGACCATCGACATCATCATGAAGGGCAAGTCACCTCCAAGCATCATGTGCACAACGACGACGAACGACATCTACCAAGAGCTCAAGCACGACAACGACATCATCATCATGAAGATGCTCAACAAGCGCATACCTACAAGTCCGAAAACGCCCTACTTCATGCCAAGCCCAAACTTCAAGAGAACATAAGAAGACCACGAGACAAGCACACCCAAGACGGAGCTACGGCTACAACCACCACTTCGGCATCTTCGCCAAGTGCTATCAAGGCATCTTCGCCTTTGGACGTACGGCATCTTTGCCTACTTCCCATGAGTTCGCCTACATCGACGTCTTCATCATCAAGGCAATCATCTACGAGCGACGGCGACAGGACGGTCGAGCATGGGCCATCCCCTTCGACCAAGGCGTCATGCATGAACCTCTTCGACACCATGAAGACGGCGCCAATATTGGACTACTACTCCGGGTCAAGCTACGCGAGCAAGCATGAGACCTTCTCTTTGACCTCGGAGGAGCGTGATGATTTTCCACATCCCACGGCATTCATCTTTGGAGGCATTACGGATGAGAAAGTTGAGCATGGAGACTATTGCACCTACACCTCTTCGACATCCACATATGACGAGATGCCCCAATTCCCATGTGAGGAGAGCCACCACCACATGAGTGATACGAGTGACTCCACCATATGTGACCTTGAGAGCATTTCCCTTGAGAGGATGAGTGTGCCAACCACTAGCCCCACACATGAGAGCATGCCACTTCTCCTATGTGAGGTTGAGAGCCATTTGAGTGACTCCACCAACCATACGAGTGAGAGCATCCACGAGGGAGTGAGTGAGCCACACCACTTAGTGAGTGAGGTAGTCGATAGGGTATGTGAGTCCACTATTATTTCTAACGACTTAACCTCTACTCCGAGTGTGTTTTCTTTGGTGCTAGGTCTCCTACAAGAGGACATGCCTACCCTCGAAGAGTCCGTCCCTCCAATGGACAAACCGATGGCCATGGTGGAAGACGATGCACCACCCACATGGTTCCATCAAGAGAAAGATGAGAACAATCGGATCTTGAAAACCTCACCTACACCACATGAGTGGAACTCCAAAGGTAACATAGGTGACGGTGCTTCTCTCGTCCCACTAGTGGACTATCTTGACAAAGATTGCTTGTGTGATGTTGACACACCTATTGCCACGCTTCATGCTAGTGCGACTTCATCATGTCTTGACTTACCTATTTATGATGAATATGATGATGAGCATGTTGAGTTGCCTAGTTGTGATGCTATGCTCCATAGGATATCATGTGAAAATTCTTTTGGTCACACCATGTTTGATAATCCTTTGAGCTTGTCATATGCTATGAGAGAGATCTCCCATATTGCATCATTTCAATCTCAACATAGTAACTATGCATGCCAAATTAAAGTAAATCCTATTTGCACTTGTGGCATATATGACAAGATGATGGTCATTGGCTTGTGTTTCTCTTGCGATGATATTGCCATGCTTCCTTTACATGACTTGCGCAATTCATCTACTATGACATGCCATGATCACATTGTTCCGGATATGCATTGTTTTAAATGTTATCAGTATTCTCCATGTGATGTTTCCATTGATGCTCATGAGGAGACCCCCATAGTTTCCCCATACATACTAGGAGATCTTGATGCATTCCATACTTTGCATAGTTCCCATAATTGTGTGCACCATATGCATTCCATGAATAACAATGCTCTACATATTTCTTGTGATGCATTACACAATTCGAGTCTCCATTATGCTATACATAACAACAAACCTCGCATGATGGATGACATGTTTCTATATCACGCATCTCATTTATTTGAGCATTGGCTATTTTGTGCTAACTAACACATGCACGTGCGCATCATGATGGATGATGTGTACATATACCACGCACACACAATTTTTCCTTTGTCTTTGTTTTGTGTAGGTACTCATGAACATTTGTCAACCTCACAATCCCATGAGTTGATAAAACGAGCTCTCGAGAGCAACGACGATTTGGGATCCCGTGGATTGTCCCTACCACCGTTCTCTTCGTGCAACCACTACGCGTATCTCTTTTACTTGGCTCTCACACGGCTATGGGCTATTCGCCACTTGTCACATTATGCCCATACTATCGTGTTCACTTTCATGTTATGCCTCTTGCTATGATTTTTCCATGCAATTGTGACCCTTGCTTGCAATTACCCATGATTCACCATTATGATACTCCTATGTGTATTTGCACGCTTGGTGGAGACACTAGTAGCTATTGCCATGATTTATTTGTGCCCCATGCTATTGTTGATTCTTGTGTTGGGAGAGTCATGATATCCCATTGCTATTTCCATATGGCCTCTCATCAACACATTGATGCTATTTTGCTCATATCTTGCTTTCATGTTTGTGCTATGCCATGTGAATCACGTATGCTCACTATTTGCACACATGACATGCTTGCCATGATTACCTCTAGTACGTTGCATCTTCGCACTACTAGCTTGTTTGACTTGATCACTATGATTGCTTGCTATGTTGCATCACCCATGTTCCTCTCTTACTTGCTTTCTTGGGTTGATGACATATATGTTCATGACACTCACATAATATATCTTGATCATTGTCATTTGTCTCCACTAGTTGCATCTCTCATCACTTGTATTGAGTGCAACAATGCTATGTTTGTTGATCTTGGAGACTTGTACACCATACTTGTGATGCATGATTGTTTGTTTGAGCCTAATGTCTTTGGTTGTTATCGCATCATACGCTTACATGCCATGCCACATGCCCTTGTACTTTCTTATGATAAGAATGATGCAAGCACTTGTTGGGTATTTTCCCGCACGAATGCTAGGTTTTGAATTATGGCTAACCTCATTTGTTTTTCCGAGTGTTTGTCATGTTCTTTCATTTTGAAGGATTCACAAGGTGGTACCATCATGAGGCATCTTGGGCATGTGAAGGCATACACGTTGCGCGACACCAACACCTTCAAGAACATACATAAGGTGAATTCCTTCTTTGTGAGCCATCCTCACATATGCATATTGGATGGGCCATACTTTCATTGTTGTTTCCTTCTTGTTGTCTACATGATACATCTACGGGATGGAGGACCGACATTAAAGATGGACCCTATGGATTCACCACCGGTCTACCACTCTTGCCATGACATCGAGCATTGGTATGTCAAAACCCCTTTAACACATTGCACCAAAACCTTCATATTTGTTGATTGTGTGCTCACATGCCATGCTCCATGGACATATCATTCCCATAACAAATTTGCATCTTGCCCATGGACTGACTCACATTATGATTTCCTTGTTGCATTTTGTATTCCCATGTCATCCATGATATATGAGCTTGTGCATTTCCTTAGCAAATTTGTTGTGATCTTTCTTGATGGCATATTCATATATCATGACCATCTTGTCCTCCATCAATTGCATGATAACATACACATATTGAGCATCCATTGCCATGTTCATGCTCTTGATAAACCATCACACTATGACATCATTTTGCACAATGGTTGCATTGATCACATTCACAACACCTTTGTGTGCACCACAAATGCATTTGATCACATGAATGCTTTACATCTCATACTATATCATCTTGCTAAGCTTCATGTACCTTGTCACATGGACTCATTCTTACATGATGGACATTTTGTGTGCGCTAACCATTGTATTTCCAAGTGTACTTTGTGTTTGCTCATTTTGCATGTACCACATACCGGAGACACCTTGGAGTACTTGGATTGCGACATGACCTCAACTTCGTCCAACTACAAGTCCGTTCACGACTACCGTTTCCATGGCGATGAGGTTTTTGATCCGAGGTCGGATCTTTCCCAAGGGAGGGGAGATGATGCGGAGCATCCCACGATCATCCCCATGTTCACTTCGACGAGACCTCAACTACACACAATTGGACACAAGGTTTACTCGCTCCTCTCCGAACCTCCACTTTCTACATGTGAGACATGGCTACTACCTCAAATATATGTGCTATGCATGACCAGGAACCAAGAGGGAGGCCATGGAACAGCTAGGAGCATTGGACAAGACGGCGAGGACACCAAGTACAAGGATCAAGAGAAGCTACTGGAAAAGCTACAGGCTCCGGACGTACGGCCTTCACCGGACGACCGGCGTGTCCCAGGCGACCGGACGACCGGCAACCACCGGACGTCTGTAACAACGATCACATAAGGAAAATAGTGGAAGTCCGAAGACTTCCGGACATCCGGACCCTCGCGAGCCACCGGACATCCGGTAGCCGTCGGACGTCCGCTACATGCTGTCTGTGCACAGTTATTGGGCCAAAGGCCCATGTATCCCTCTCCCACTTACCCGTTCGTGGCCCTAGACTATATATACTCCTCCACCTCCTCCTAGTGGGGGTTAGCTTAGTGATAGCTGATTTGATACTTAGAGCTTTGCTCATCTAGTGGTTCATCTCCTCGAGAGTGACTGCGGCACCTCTCCGGAGAAGATCCACACAGATTCAAGACCTCCTTCACGGAGAAGATCCCGCGGGATATCTCAAGACCTCCTCACGGAGAAGAACTGGTTACCCTTTGTATCGTCCCTTGTTGATCATGGATCTTGTATCTCTTTGAGTTCCGAGGATCTAGCATATGTGTGACTTGTTCTTGTTGGTTTGAGTGATTCTCTCGTGTTTCCCCTCGTGTTCCCGTCTCGTGTTCTTCGTGTTCATCGTGGGATCCCCTCCATTTCGTGAAAGATCGGCCATCTAGGGTTCCACCCTAAATCAACTAGACTCCGAAAATAGTTTTTGCTAGACTCGACAACGGCCAAGCTACGATCAATCAAGGGGGCTCCTATGGTCGGTCGAGGCTCTGATACCAACTTGTCACGCCTGATTCTATCCCAATCATGTGATACACTCATGATTGGGGCACAACCGCATTTCAGGCGCTTAGCAAGATGGATATCATTACATCGTACCATTACATAAATACATGGGGATACAAAAATTCATACATGTCACAAGAATACAACAACATCAATACAAGACATCCGACTATGGATGCAAACATGAAAAGCACAACGACATCCATCCTGCTATCCCAGGCTACCGAACAGGAACCTAACCCAAGACCGACGAAGAAGAAGAAGAAAGAACTCCAACACAAAGAACATCGCTCTCGCGTCAAGCCATCGGAAACCTCCACCTACAACTGATGTTGTAGTATCTGTGAGCCACGAGGACTCAACAATCCCATAACCATGGGTATCAAGACTAGCAAAGCTTAAAGGGTATGGAGAGGGTAAGTGGTGAGGTTGCAGCAGCGGCTAAGCATATGTATGGTGGCTAACTTACGAGTACAAGAATAAGATGAGCATCTACGCAAATGGTCGCAAACTAGTAATGGTCGCTAAAGATCCTAAACTACCTACGAGTCAAACATAACCCCATCGTGTTCTCTTCTCAAAGTGAAAAGAGACGATCACGGTTACTCACGCGGTTCGTGTATTTCATTTCGGATCCTCTGTCAAGTTTTCTAAAACCGGACATTAACAAATTCCAATCTGCCACATAACAGCGGGCACGGCTTTCGAAATATCATAACCATGCAGGGGTGTCCCAACTTAGCCCATCACAAGCTCTCACAATCAGCACAGGTAAAAATAATAAAACCCCTTATCTTAGGGACAACCCGATCAGACTCGGAATCCCGGTGCACAAGACATTTCGACAATGGTAAAACAAGTCCAGCGAGACCTCCCGACGTGCCGACACCCTCATAGTAGCCGCGCGTATCTCGTCTCAGGCCACGTCCGGATGGGACAAGCTACGGGAGCTAAATACCTCAACTTTCCCCAAGGCGGCCTCGCAGGTTGCCCGTTTGGGACCAACACCCTCAGCACTGGCCCCCTGTATGTAGAAGAATCCTCGGGTAGCGCTAACTCCCTATGCAATTTAATTAATTAATTAAGTTTTTATTATGTTGCAAATTAAAACCAAAGTTGGGCCTTGCCGGAGGAGTTTTATTGAAAGACGAACTGTCAACGGGTCCTCATATACCCAACCGCGTTAGGAATGCAAAATCAAGAAACATAACTCCGGTTTATCGGTTCTTAAGGCGCCATGAGTGGAACAAAATAATGAGCAAAAGGCCAAGCATTCCACTCATTGCCAAGTATATAGGTGTGTTAATAATAATAATAATAGATACTGTGATATTCCCAACATATCCAAGATCCGACATGGAGCAATCTTCATCTTCACCTGCAACTAACAACGCTATAAGAGGGAATGAGCGAGCGGGTAACAAAGCCAAACAACGGTTTGCTGGTGATGAGAACATCACTAACAAGGTTACACCCACATCCCCAACTGATACATATACATGACCAATTACTAGAGCTCGCGCACGCCAATTAAATTACCAGGTACTTTCGTTTCTTGGTAATTATTCTGATGTTCATGAGAATATGATGCTGCCTAAATTGGATACATTTGTGTTGCTTACAAATGAAGGGCCTAGCTTGGACAAGAAGGATGAACATTGGAGCAAGATCAAGCATGGAGATGATGGCATGCGCAAGGGGAACAAGAACGAAGTTACAAGTGATGATTTCAGGACTTTGAAGCCACCATAATGAGTGTGTGATGCCTTGGACGATATATACAAGATGCCACTTCATAAATTTCGTCTAGAGGCTATTATAGGTGCTGCGTCACCTTATTATTTGGCCAGGCCCATGTAATTTCGAAATACTTGAGTATAGGCTATTTTTAGAGTCCGTATGTGTGGGGAAACAAGAGTTAGGGTTGGTTTCGGACCCCTCCTCCAAGGGCCACGAAATCAACCCCTCTTCCTCCATATATACAACCCTTAGGGCGTCGTTTAGACTTTGGGTTTTGTTTAGATCAAAGTTCGCCATAGCTGCAACTTCGCATACTTCGTTTGTGTTCAACGACCAGACAAAGACGTCACAGAACCCCACTTGATCAATAAAGCTTTCCTCTTGAATTCGCAATATCCAGATTGCAATCTCAGTTTCTTGCTTGTTCTTTGTTTGCCTGTAGGAAACAGACCTTCGTGGTCAGGTTGATCGTGCTCCGGCGTGGTCTTCTCGGAGTTGGTTTAGTGATTGCTAAGGCGCGACGTCCTCGCACGTTCGTAGTCGGATCTTCAAAGTCGAATTCCTCCAAAATGATAGCCACCATCTCATCGAAAGACGGGACACCTTTGCCTCTATCAAGTGGTATCAGATTTCCAGGTTGCTCGATGAGATTTTACAGTTTTTCGTAGTTTAGATCGAGTCTGTTCTTCATACCTATAGTCCACGAAAAAGCCAAAAAAAATAGGGTTAGTTCATCCCATCCGAACCATCTGAGCCTTTGCATAATCTTTTCTGTATTTGCTTTGTTGAATTTGCGGTTGCATCATCGTGTCAAGTTGCTGGTCTTAGCGTCTAGTCCTTTAGAGTTTCAAGTTCTGTTCACAGGTTGTCACGTCGTCGTTGCCATATATCACCACCGCACCAACTTCATCACCGCTGCCATATACCACCACCACATATTCACCGCCAATCCGAGTCCATATAGGCCACCACATATCCGCCGCCTTAACGCCAATCCGAGTCCACCTGCAACATATATCTGCCACCAGTCCGAGTTCCACCAGATTCATCTCCGCCACCAGTCCTATTCCGAGTCCAGTATTTTGTTACTCTGTTTTGGATTTCCAGATCACGCCATACTCCGAGTCGTGACAGAGAAGGACTCGCAAACATCCGTGCTACCCGCAGTAGAAAAATAGATCCAAACTCAAAAAAAACTAAGTCTGGAAAATTCTGGCTAGGCAGTTTTTAGACCATTTGTAGACTTTTTCGAAAAAAAATTGTTGCGGAGCAAAAAAAGTGCAAAAAAAAGAGAAAAAAAATTCAGAGTGTGCTCCTCCCTTGTTTACGTGCCGCGCTGTGATTTTGTTAGTGTTCGAGGCTCGCGTCTCTAGCATGGTCTTGCCTAGGACCAGCACAGTACCATCGTTGAGCGTTTATTCAACTTTGCATCTCTGAATTGATTATTGCTGACCCTTTTTACTACCATATTATAAGCCTTCCCAGCTCCACATAAATCTACGTCGTGCGTTTGACTCTCCCTGGTAATCGCTCTATCCTAGCTTTGAGTGTTTTGACTACATCGATTGCCGATCACAGCCTGCTCCTGGGTAAGAACTGGTAAGAATTTGAGATTTGCTTGACGGATTTGTGACACCCGCCACCACCACCACTTGTTAGTAGTCTATAGGATCATATTCTTGTGTGTTTCTATTGCTGCTAACCATGCCAGGATCACAAGCCGACGAGACTGACTGGGAGAACTTGACGAACAAGGAGCTTCATGATAAGTTTCAGAAATGATGAGTGGACAGGTGCAATATGTGCTAAACAGATTTGAAACAAAGCTCGAGAACAAGTTTGCTGAATTGCTTTTACGTTTTCCAGCACCACCGGCCGCTGCAGCTGCCACACCTCTACAACAACAACAACAACAACAACAACAACAACAACAACATCGCCTTCCAAATCAAGTGAGACGAGCACAGCGCGTTCCCCTTGAGCCTGGTCAAACTTCTGGTGCTGCTGTTGATGCTTCTGTAGCTCCTGCTGCTACTGCAGAGGTGGAGGACCATTACGAGGATGAGGTTGACCAAAATCAGAACTACGTGCAACCACCAGCAC
Organism: Secale cereale; assembly: GCA_902687465.1. Lineage (NCBI taxonomy): Eukaryota > Viridiplantae > Streptophyta > Magnoliopsida > Poales > Poaceae > Secale > Secale cereale. The sequence continues at coordinate 366,709,545 of LR738712.1, read as the reverse complement.
CACCACCACCAGGTCGTCCTCATGCATATCATCGCAACTGTAGGGCTGCACCACCACCTGAGGTACATGACCATACTCCTAAACTGAAATTGAATATTCCACCATTTGAGGGTAGATATGTTCCTGATATATATCTTACTTGGGAGTTAGAAACTGAACAACATTTTACATGTTTACAATATCCCGAGGAGAGACGTGTTCATGCTGCTGTTTGTGCTTTCACTAGTTTTGCATGTGTTTGGTGGTCTGAACATTGTAGATTATATCCTATTCTAGCCACTTGGGCTGCTTTGAAAACTGCTATGCGTACTCGTTGGGTTCCACCATATTATCAACGTGAATTACTTCAAAAATTGCAGCGCTTAAGACAAGGAAAAAATTATGTAGAAGAATATTATCAGGAATTACAAACTGGCATGATTAGATGTGGTATTGTTGAGGAGAATGAAGCTATGCTTGCATGTTTTATGGGTGGATTAAATAGAGAGATTCAGACCATTCCAGAGTATAAGGATTATAATAATATCACTCGTTTATTTCATCTTGCTTTTAAAGCTGAACGTGAAGTGCGGGATCGACAGGCATTGGCGCGGGCTAACTTTTCTGCATGTCGACCTTCATCATGGACACCGCGTGCATCCTCTACTTCACACATTCTACTCCACCGACACCTCCATCAGCTCTTACCTCCAGCCGTGATACAAGGAAGCAGGCACAACCACCATTATCTGCCAAGAGCACACCTATCGGGCCTGCACAGAGTTCTTCTTCTTCCATGGCATCAACAGGGCACACCAGTGATATTATTTGTCGTCGTTGTAAGGGAAGAGGACATTTTGCGAGAGAATGCAAATCTCAACGTGTGATGATTGCCACTGAGGATGGTGGGTATGAGTCCGCTAGTGACTATGATGAGGAGACTTTGGCTCTTATTACACGTGAATAACACGGTGGAGACAATTCTGATCATGAGACACAATACATGGCTCCTAAAGATGCTGACAGGTATGAATGTTTAGTTGCTCAACGTGTTTTGAGTGTGTAGGTTACACAAGCTGAGCAAAATCAGAGGCATAATTTGTTCCATACAAAGGGAGTTGTGAAGGAATGTTCTGTTCGCGTGATCATAGATGGAGGGAGTTGCAATAACTTGGCTAGCATGGAGATGGTGGAGAAGCTATCTCTCACCACAAGACCACATCCACATCCTTACTACATCCAATGGTTCAACAACAGCGGCAAGGTTAAGGTAACACGTATTGTTCGTGTGCATTTTAGTATCTCTACATATGCCGATTATGTTGATTGTGATGTGCTACCTATGCAAGCATGTTTGTTGTAGGGTGGAACCCTAGGTGGAGATCTTTCACGAATTAGAGTGGAATCCCCAAGAACAAGATGAACACAAGAGAGGGAAAACACTCAAATTGACTAGATCCAATCACACATATGCTAGATCCAAGAACATGCAAGACTTCACAATGATTCAAGAACAACAAAAGGAAAGATACAAGGTAACTAGTTCATCCCACTCCTAGAGGAGGTGAGGTCTTGATGATTTTCTCCCTTGAGAGGTCTTGCAATCCACAAGGATTCTTCTCCCTTGGGAGGTCTTGATCTCCTAGAGGAGGGGATACAAGGAGCAAAGCTCTCAATGTCTATCAAAATACTTTGCTAACCCTTAGAAAGAAGGTGGTGGCGGTCTATTTATAGTCTAAGCCACGAAGGGGTAAGTGGAGAGGGATACAAGTCCAAAGGCCCGCGGCTGCGCACAGGCAGGGCGGTAGTACCGGACCTCAGGCGGTAGTACCGCTTGGGAGCGGTAGTACGGCCCGTAGGCGGTAGTGCCACATGGGAGCGGTAGTACCGCTTGTAGGCGGTAGTACCGCCCGTTCCGGACTGGACAGACCCTTCTTTGCTTGTGTCGCTCCTTTCCTCCTTCTTCTCGTACGTCTCCGTGTGGACTTGGTGGTGCTCCCCAGCTTCATGTAGGTGGTCATCCTTGTACCTAAAGATGCACGATGTTCCATGGTGAGGTAGTGACCAAGTCCAAATGATATTCATGTAACTCTCGAAGAGGAGCGAGTTCACCTTAAGTCCGGTAGGTTCACTTGGGGCTTGAGGAGCTATGACGGTCTACATGGAGATAGCCGTAGGATGCTCCGCATCATCTCCCCCCCCTTGGGAAAGATCCGTCCTCGGATCATGAACCATATTGTCATGTACACGGTAGGCATGGATGAACTTGGAGTTGGACGACTCCAAGATGTCGTCGGAATGGTAGGCATGCAAAAAGAGCAAACACAAGGGACACTTGGAAATACAATGGTTAGTGGACGCAAGGTGTCCATCATTTAAGCATGAGTCCGTCCAAAGAAATCGGTAGTGGCAATGAGCATGAATTGTAGCAAAATGAAAGAGCATTGCATACAATGCATTCATGTAATCAAGCTCATTGTGCAAGAAGTTGGAAATTCTACCATTGTGCAAAATGATGTCGTAATGGGATTGTGTATCAAAAGCATGAACATGGTAAATGATGCTCAATGTGAGTATGCGATCATGCAATTGATGCTTGGCGATGTGATCAATATGTATGAAGAGTCCATAAAGAAAGATCACAACAAATTTGCTAAGAAAATGCACAAGCTCATATATCATGGATGACATGGGAATACAAGATGCAACAAGGAAATCATAATGGGAGTCAATCCATGCGCAAGATGCAAATTTGTTATGGGAATGATATGTCCATGGAGCATGGCATGTGAGCACACAATCAATAAATATGAAGGTTTGGGTGCAATGTGCCAAAGGAGTGTTGATATACCAATGCTCGATGTCGTGGAAAGAGTGAAAGTCCGAAGGTGCATCCAATAAGTCTGAGCGCTCCTCATCTTGAAGGTCCATCTCCAATATAGGTCCTCTCTTAAGGAAATTATCGTGAATGTTGGTGTTGTACATCATGTATGCCTTCGCATGACCAAGTTGTCGCATGACGGCACCGCCTTGTGAATCCTTCAAAATGAAAGAACGTGACAAACACTCGGAAAAACAAATGAGGTTAGCGTGAATGCAAAACCTAGCATTCGTGAGGAAAAATACCCAACAAGTACTTGCATCATTCTTACCATAAGAAAGGACAAGGTAATGTGGCATGGCAAGTAAGCATATTATGCGATAACAACCAAAGGCATTAGGCTCAAACAAGCAAGCATGCATCACAAGTATGGTGTCCAAGTCTCCAAGAGCAACAAACATAGCATTGTTGCACTCAATACAAGTGATGAGAGATGCAACTAGTGGAGACAAATGACAATTATCAATATGAATCATGTGAATAGCATGAACATATATGTCATCAACCCAAGAAAGCAAGTAATAGTGGAACATGGGTGATGCAACATAGCAAGCAATCCTAGTGATCAAGTCAAACAAGCTAGTAGTGCGAAGATGCAACGTACTAGAGGTAATCATGGCAAGCATGTCATGTGTGCAAATAGTGAGTATACGTGATGCACATGGCATAGCACAAGCATGAAAGCAAGATATGAGGAAAATAGCATCAATGTGTTGATGAGAGGCCCTATGGGAATAGCAATGGGATATCATGACTCTCCCAACACAAGAATCAACAATAGCATGGGGCACAAAGAAATCAACAATAGCATGGCAATAGCTACTAGTGTCTCCACCAAGCATGCAAATACACATAGTAGTATCATAGTGGTGAATCATGGGTAATTGCAAGCTAGGGTCACAATTGCATGGCAAAATCATAGCAAGGTGCATAACATGCAAAGTGAACACGATAGTAGGGGCATAATGTGATAAGTGGCAAATAGCCCATAGCCGTGTGAGAGCCAAGTAAAAGAGATGCGCGTAGTTGTTGCGCGAAGAGAACGGTGGTAGGGACAATCCACGGGATCCCAAATCGTCGTTGCTCTCAAGAGCTCGTTTTGCCAACTCATGGGATTGTGAGGTTGACAAATGTTCATGAGTACCTACACAAAACAAAGACAAAGGAAAAATTGTGTGTGCTTGGTATATGTACACATCATCCATCATGATGCGCACGTGCATGTGTTCGTTAGCACAAAATAGCCAATGCTCAAATAAATGAGATGCGTGATATAGAAACATGTCATCCATCATGAGAGGTTTGTTATTATGTATAGCATAATGGAGACTCAAATGGCGTAATGCATCATGACAAATATGTAGGGCATTGTTATTCATGGAATGCATATGGTGCACACAATCATGGTAATCATGCAAGGTATGGCATGCATCAAGATCTCCTAGTATGTATGAAGAAACTATGGGGGTCTCCTCATGAGTATTAGTGGAAAAATCACATGGAGAATATTGACAACATCCAAAACAAAGCAAATTTGGAACAATGTGATCATGGCATGGCATAGTAGATGAATTGCGCAAATCTTGTAAAGGAAGCATGGCAATATCATCGCATGAAAAACAAAAGCCAATGACCATAGGCTTGTCATCTATGCCATATGTGCAAATTGGGTTTATCTTAATGGCATATGCATGGTTACTACGAAGAGATTGCAAATATGACATATGGTTGATCTCATTCATAGCATATGACAAGTGAAGCGGATTGTCAAACATGATGTGACCGAGAGGATTTGCACATGAAATCCTATGCAACATGGCATCACAACTAATAGACTCCACATGGCAATCATCAAACTCATCATAAATGGGTAAATCATCGCATGGGGAAATCATACTAGCACGAAGCATGGCAATAGGTGGATCAACATCATGCAAGCAATCAATGTCGACATAGTCCACTAGTGGGACGAGAGGATCACCTTCACCTTTGTTACCTTTTCCATTCCACTCATGTAGTGTAGGTGAGGTGGGAAAGACCAGATGGTGGTCATCATCTTCATCTTGATGGAACCATGTGGGGGTGCATCATCATCCACCATGGCCATCGTCTTGTCCAAAGGGAGGACGAAGTCGTCGTGAATTCGGCGCATCATCATATATGGGACCTAGCACCAAATGAGAAGACACAATAGAGGTAGAGTTCAAGTTGTTAGAAATGGGAATGGCCTCACGTGGCCTATCAACTTCCTCACTCTCTCTATGTGGTGGTGGCTCACTCACTCCTTCAAGGTAGGTGCGCTCAATGTCACATATGGTGGAGTCACTCAAATCACTCAAATGGTGGTGATGGTAACTCTCCTCACATGGGAATTGTGGCAACTCATCATATATGGGGCTAGTGGTGAAGTCACTCTCACTCTCGATATGGTGGCAAAAGTCACTCAAGTCAACATACGTCGCCGTGGTCGAAGGGAAAATCCCATGCTCAGCCATCTCGTAGTCGTCGTCATGGATGAAGGCCGAAGATGGCACATCATCACTCTCGCCTCCAAAGATGGAAGCATCATCCTCGCTCGCCACCTTGTCGCTCGCCTCCAAAGCTTGGTCCTCGAATGGCTCCATAGTCGTAGTCGTCGCCGCGCCGTCTTGAAAAGGAGTCAAAGTAGACTCGGCATCATCAATGCCAAAAAGAGGTATGGCGGTGGAGTCGAAGTTGGGAGCGTCATCTTGGAGCTCGTTGGGCTTGGACATCGCGGTGGTACTAGCCTCATGCTCACCATCTTGGGGTTTGGTCTTCGAGAAGTGTGCTTGCGGTGGAGAAGTCTTGGCCTTCATGAGTTCTTGTTCCGCCTTGAGAGCACCAATGTAGTTGTCGTCGAGGGACTTGTAGTTCTCGAGGAAGATAGTCTTGGAGATGTCGTTGTCCAATCCCATCATGAAGTAAAACATCATCCAAATGGGGTCGTCCACACCGGCTCCTCTCAAGGCATTCTTCATTTCGTTGAAGTACTTGTCGATGGACTTGGATCCTTGTATGGTGTTCTCCAATTGGCGTAGAAGATGTTCCGTGTAAGTAGGAGGCACGAACTCTCGCCGCATAGCTCTCTTCATCTTGGGCCAATTCATGTTGTAGCTCTCCGAAGGTGTGTGAAGCCACCATGTCGACGCGCGGTCGTGGAAGTTTCTTGTAGCGCATTTCACTTGATCTTCGGGAGGAACTTGAAGTAGCGTGAGGTAGTCGTCCATCAAGCGCTCCCACTCGAGATACTCCTCGGGGTCTTGAGTCCCATAGAAAGGAATCTCGTGGTCGTTGTCGAGGTCGTAGTAGCTCGTGGAAGTCGTGGACTTGAGCTTGGGAAGCTTCTCTTGAGGTGCGGGTCGGCGAAGATGCCGCAAGTCCAAAGGCGAAGATGCCTTGAAGTCACTTGGCGAAGATGCCAAGGTAGATGGTGAAGTCGTTGAGCGGTTGTTGTTGTTGAGCTCGTGACCTTCACGTTCTTGTCGTTGATGGTGTCGATGCCTATGTGATCTTGCCGGAGATGAAATGCCTTGCCTATCCATCACAAGACTCGATCAAATGTGAGTCGGAGAAAGGAAAGAACTAGACCAAATGTACCTTTCCAATGTTGAAGAAGGATCAATGATCACTCAATAATGTATCAACGAAATAGCACAATTGGTACCGGATCTTGTCAATTCTCACACCTATACAAGTAAGGCTTATGGTGGAGCTCGATGAGGATAGTGGCACAAAAATTTGATGCAAAATGTTAGAAAGAGTCAATAATGTTGAAAGATATTCACAAATTCGCAAGTGAAACAAGTAGACCAATAGCAAAATGTGGCACACGGAAACACACACACGGATAGATAAATGGGGTCGTGCAACCAAGGAATGAGCACAAAATGTGGAATCCACGGAAAACGCTCATGTTGCACAACTCAAGAGAGACGCTAGCACGATTGCTCAATAGGCGGATACGACACTTGTGCACAACCTATAAGATGCAAATGTATGAGCCTTCTATCCCAAGTATGCTATGTGTATGATGTTCCGGTGCTTTTAGCACATGATGATCTAGGATGATCAAGTATGATATGATATGATGCGATGCTATGGCTCTTTCTTACAAGCTTGTTTGTCTTTCTCTTTTTGCTTAAAAGCTTATTCTTCTTCTTCTTTTTTTGTATATGGCCACGATGCACAAACCAAGATAACAATTGTGTATATGCGGGAACAATATTGTGACACAAGGGATGATATGATGATACCAAGATGATATGGTATGTATACAATCGAAGGGCGGATCGATGATTACTAATGTGCACAAGTAACGTTGCCGGCAATACTCAAAGGCTAGTCTCGATATGCAAGTGACGCAAAATGGGCAAGGGGTTAACAATGCAATTGCAAGGGGTATATACAAAGATGTCATCGAAGTTACCGTCCGATGATGATGACGAGATGCGGTGCTCTTGATGTAGACCCGTTCCTAATTAGCCGAAACACCTTAGGAAACGGAAAAACCACAACTCAAAATCTCAAGGACAAATGTCAAATGGTGGTAGCGGACAAGCGGTGGTGGTTGTGTATGATGGGCTATACACGTTGTCGGAGTTGAAGTCACGGTCCCTAAGTAGCTGAAACACCTTAGGGGACACAAGCCACAACTCAAACAAGCTCAACAAAAATGGGTTAAGTTGGGTTGGCGGAAATGTATAGTGGGCAATGGGTATGCGGAAGTGGTGGTGGTGGTTGATGAAGAAGCAATTGTCCCTAAGTAGCCTAAACACCTTAGGAGACTCAAATCACTACTCAAGCAACCACAAATGCTATGGGGATCCAAAAGGGTTAGGTTGCGGAAGTCGGTGGTGGTATAACGGATGATGTGGTGGAAGCCCTAGGAAGAGATGTCAAAATTCACAAAATATGATGGAGTCAAATTGTGGTAAAACCAATATGAGCAGCTCGGGCACGTCGCTAGCTTTCCAACGAGCCAAAGAACATTCAAATCGGAGTTCGGGAGTGAAAGTTATGGTCAAAACGGTGAAACTCGGAAGGCTGAAAATGTGCGGGGCGGTAGTACCGCTTGTAGGGCAGTAGTACCGCTTGTGGTTATAGGCGGTAGTACTGCTTGGAGGGGCGGTAGTACCGCTGGTGTCGGGAAAACTTCGCAGATCGGGTTCGGGGCGAATTTGGGGCGGAAATGGATGATTTCTGGGGCGAAATTGGATGGATTTCGTGGATGGAAAGTGGTGAAACTTGAGGATATGCTAGATCCACTCGAAACCAAGCAAATCCATGGATCAAATCCAACAAAACCTCATCAAACCAACAAATCACAAAACAAAAGTGGTGCTATTTTTGGTGGGGATTTTCGAAATTGGGCAAGAACACAACAAAACAAGGCTAGAAAACAAGAAGGGGGGCTCCAATTTCGTGAGAACCCATAGCTCTAGATACCATGATGTTGTAGGATGGAACCCTAGATGGAGATCTTTCAAGAATTAGAGGGGAATCCCCAAGAACAAGATGAAGACAAGAGAGGGAAAACACAAAAATTGACTAGATCCAATCACACATATGCTAGATCCAAGAACATGCAAGAGTTCACAATGATTCAAGAACAACAAAAGGAAAGATACAAGGTAACTAGTTCATCCCACTCCTAGAGGAGGTGAGGTCTTGATGATCTTCTCCCTTGTGAGGTCTTGCAATCCACAAGGATTCTTCTCCCTTGGGAGGTCTTGATCTCCTAGAGGAGGGGATACAAGGAGCAAAGTGTAATGCCCAGGATGGAACTATACCTCCTACGTGTCGAGGCACGACTTAAAGGCATAAGTCCATCCTAGAATGATCTCAAGTTTGGTAATCTTTGCACATCTCATGTAAAAGAGGGGAATTGTAAACATAATTAGTTGGCTTACACTCGCCACGTCACACAAATACAATACAAGTCTCAAACATCATACATTAAGAACATCACAACCCTCTAAGGGAAAAATCCAAATGTCAAGATACCAAACTTAAATAAAATCCACAGGTCGGATCGAATCCTAGTAGAAGTCTCCACTACTGATCATCCGGATAACGAACATAGTATCGACTACGCTCCTCGTCGTACTCCCAGTCTAGCTCGGTGCCATCACCTGGATAGCTCACAGCTGGACCTGCATCTGGTGTGGTGAAGTAACTGTGAGCCACAGAGGACTCAGCAATCCCGTTCCCGGGTAACAAGACTATTTAAGCCTTGGGAGAGGATAAGGCTGAAGAAAAGAATAAGTGTCTACATCAGCAACTAGCAACTAGCTTACGTGAGAGAGAGCGAGAAGAGAAAGCCTCGGACGAGAAGTGATCACGAAGTGATCATAGCTAAGCTCAACAAACATAACCCCTCCGTGTTCAACTCCCGAATCCCTATTCGGAAATTGACAGTCACGGAACACACGCTGGTAGTGTATTAGAAACATTGTGTCAAGTTATCTACAACCGGATATTAACAAGCTCCCATCTGCCACATAACCGCGGGCACGGCTTTCGAAAGTTCATAACCCTGCAGGGGTGTTCCAACTTGACCCATTACAAGCCCACGATCCGCGGAGTCGCAACTCCAAAGTGGGAAGACCCGAGTATCCTCGGAATCCCGTGCTCAAGATAATCCGAACTAAGGTAAGGCTAATCCAGCAAATCCTCCCGGCGTGTAGACACCCTGATAGTAGCTGCGCGTATGTAAGCCTCAGGACACGACCGGATGGTCATCCTACAGGTTTTTACCAAACCTCAAGTTTCCTTGAGGTGGCCCCGCAGTCTGCTCGTTTCGGACCAACACTCATGTGGAGCACTGGCCCGGGGTTGTAGAATTAAGAAAGAGGGTTAATTACTCCCTATGCAAGTTTAGTTTGTTATTAGGCGAATAGTACCAATGTTGGGACTTGCTGGAAAAGACTTAGCACTTAGCGGTTTATCGAGGGGGTCCCATACACCCCAACCGTGTTAGGAACGCATAATCAAGGAACAGAACACCGGTTTATACGGTTCCTAATGGCATGAGTGGAACAAATCACCAAGCAAAAGGCTTAGCCTTCCACCCTTGCCAATATATAGATGATTTCATTTAGCAATTATATAGTGTGATATAACCCAACCAAACTTCAACATGGCAAGCATCTTCGATCTTCACCTGCAACTAGCAATGCTATAAGAAGGGCTGAGCGAAGCGTACTTAGCCAAGCAACGGTTTGCATAGGTAGGGTGGTTAAACATGGCAATGGTTACAAGTAGGAGGCTTACAGGAAGAACATGGGCATCGAGGCAAAACTATAGAGCGGAACTACTAGCAATAGGCAAAGATAGTAATGTTATCGGGGTTCGGTCATCTTGCCTGAAGTGAAGTCGTTCGGATCGTAAGAAGGGTCCTCGTGCTCAACCTCGTTGGTAACCTCGTTCTCGTACTCGTACTCGGTCTCAGCTTCCGGCTCTAAACAATACAATCACACAAGGCACGAATCAACAAGATGCAATGCGCACTCGAAAATGATGGATGCATGATGGATGCACTAAGGATGCACACGGAGTACGTAAAATAGCACTCAAGCAATTCACCTCAAAACAATATAACAACAGGAGATTATGATTCTACACGGAAAATCAATCAAGTTTCATATAAGACTCGCTGAAATCGGAGTTACGGGCTAAAAGTTATGCCCGAAACAAGAAATGAGCGAAAGCTGAAAATTACAGCAACATAGCAACTTCGGAGCACAAAATAATTAAGCTACAACACTCAAACATCGTGGCAAAGGACATGAACACAAACTAGACATATACTACAGCAAATAAGTCCAAAGGTGCACCCACAAAGGAGCCACGGATCAATAGCAATAAGCTTGGACATATTGAACTTGACAATAAAATTCTGGCAGCAGAATTTTATTGAAACTTTGGAGCAAAAGATAAACATGCTACAGCCACTTAAATAAACATATGAGTACATGAATGGAAAGCCAACAATATATACTACAAGGAACAATCAAGATCCACTCCAAAACTATCATGGTTTGTCCTAGAGCAGCAAGCAAACATGGCATCGGAACGTTACAGATTTCAGACTTAGTGAAAAACCACTAAGTCCTAAAACAGCAGATTCATCATGGCATCTAAAAGAGCAAGCTTAAGTCACCTCGAAACTAAACATGGCAAGTGGTAAGCACCTCATTAAAGTACACATGATGGTGATTCCGAAACATACAAGCATGCATCATGGAGATAAACACAACGATAGCAACGAGCTCAACAAGATGGCATTTCATAACAAGTGAAATAACATCACAGCCACATGGCACTTTGCAACGAAGATATACATGGCAATAATAAATCTATCATGCAACCTATCACCAACAACATGTAGAGCATGGCAAGACGAACACGTGGACATGTCATTTGCATCATTCGGATAAACAAGCTAAAAGATATCACTATGCAAAGATGGCATAAAAACATCACATAGCAGCAGTTTTATCACGATGCACTCTTGCAACAGAAAAACAAGCACCTAGATGATCTCTAACATGCATGACACAAAAAGATAAAACGTAGTGCTAATCACCACGAACGTCTCGACATGCTATTTGCGCGAAACGGACAAACGCACTAAAAGTTATCAGCAGTTGAATATTGCATCAGAAATTAATCACAAGGACTTGGAGGAGAAAAGAGGTAAACCTCTGGAGATCTGAAAAAAAACAACCAACGCCCGGGAAGCAGATCTGGCCCGAACTGGAGGAGGACGCGGCCTGGCCCGGTGGAGCGGCGGAGTGGCCCGCGGGGCAGGCCGAGGCGGCGGCCCGGTCGGAAGGGGCGGCTGCAGCCCGCGGAGACGGCGTCCCACCCGAGGCGAAGGCCCGCGCGGATCCTGGCGCGGCGGGAGCGAGGTCGGCCCGGGATCCGGCTGAGGCGAGGGGGCCGGCGGCCTGGACTGCGGGAGGCGGAGGCCCGCGCTGCTGGCGCGGCCCAGCAGTGGAGGCGGCCTGCGGTGGCGATCTGGCGACGAAGTGGTCCTCGGTGCGGGAGGAGGCGCCGATCGAAGCGAGGGAGTGGGCCGGCGCGGAGTGTACGGGCCTAGCGACGGCTGTGCGGGGATGTGGTCCGATCCGGTGGAGTGGAGGCAGCGTATGGATCGCGAGGAGAGTGGGCCGGTGCGGAGGGCCCTCGGCGATGTGGTCCTCGCGCGAGGCAGCCGGTGCGGACGATCGGGCGATGGAGCTGGGGGCCGTTGACCAGCCTGGATCGAGGGATCTAGCCCTCGAGGCCGGCGGCTGGGATCGAGGGATCTGGCCAAGAGGTAGTTGGTGGCTAGATCTGAAAAAAAAATGAGGTGGAGAAGTGGGGAAGAAGGAGCTAGGGTTAGGGATGCCAAAATAGACTAGGGGGGTCTATCATATAGCAGATTTTTAGGGTTAGGGGGGATTTAGGGGTGTTAGGAGCCCTCCGGTCGCGATCCGACGGATCCGATCGTGGAGGAAGTTTAGATGGGCGTAGGAGAGAGTAGTGGGCTGCTGCAGGGGGTGTTTTTGGGACACAAAGTGAAGGCACTTTGGGCCCACACGAATAGCTGAAGGGATAGCAAACGGAGTCCAAACGCGACGAGATTTGAGAGGCGGGTTGCACACAACAAAACAACAACACACGACAAGTCTCGCGGCACACCGGCAACGTTACACGCCCAAACAACAAGGTAGGCCTACGGGACGTCACGGACACGTGAGGGAGCTCCGGAACGCGAAACGGACAACGGGAAGGAACGCGTGGAACCGGATGCAACCGACAACACAAATGCAATGCAATGCACATGTCTACATGATATGAATGAATTCCACACACGCACACAACAAAAACAACGAAAACCCGAAAGACAAAGAACCCGGAATGGAAATAGATGAAGCCGGAGATATATTATATGCCCAAAAAGGAAAGTATTACATCCGGGGCATTACAAACTCTCCTCTACTACAAAAAGATCTCGTCCCGAGATCTAGGACTGGAAAAAGGAAGGGTACTCGGAACGAAGATGATCTTCTCGTTCCCACGTAGCCTCTCGGTCGGTGTGATGTGACCACTTGACTTTCAAGAATTTGATGGACTTGTTGCGGGTCTTGCGTTCGGTTTCTTTGAGAATAGCAACGGGATGCTCTCGGTAAGACAGGTCTTGTTGAAGATCAATCTCTTCAAACGGAATCATGCGCTCAGGTGCCTTGAAGCATTTGCGGAGTTGAGACATATGGAAGACATCATGAACATTGGCGAAGTTGGAAGGGAGCTCAAGTTGATAGGCTAGATCGCCTCTTTTGCCAAGAATCTTGAAAGGCCCGACGTATCTAGGAGCAAGCTTTCCTTTGATACCGAATCTTTGGGTGCCTTTCATCGGAGACACACGGAGATAAACATGATCATCAATGTTGAATGCCAAATCACGATGCTTGCCGTCATAGTAGCTCTTCTGACGCGACTGAGCGGCCTTGAGATTCTCACGTATGACTTTGCACATCTCTTCGGCTTCTGAGATCAAGTCATTGCCAAGAAGTTGACGTTCGCCTGTTTTAAACCAGTTGAGAGGGGTACGGCACTTTCTGCCATAGAGGATTTCAAACGGTGCTTTGCCTGCACTTGCTTGAAAGCTGTTGTTGTAAGAGAACTCGGCAAATGGAAGGCAGTCTTCCCATTTCATGCCAAAAGAGATGACACAGGCTCTGAGCATATCTTCTAGAATCTGATTCACACGCTCGACTTGACCACTAGTCTGAGGGTGAAATGCAGTGCTGAACCTGATCTTAGTGCCCATGGCAGACTAAAAGGAGTCCCAGAACCTTGATGTCAACAAGCTTCCACGGTCTGAGGAGATAACTTGAGGAATGCCATGTAAAGACACAATTCTGGAAGTGTACAGCTCTGCCAATTGAGCTGCATTGATTGATTCTTTGACTGGCAGGAAGTGAGCGACTTTCGTAAGCTTGTCAATCACCACGAAGATAGAATCATTTCCTCGCTTGGATTTAGGAAAGCCAGTGACGAAGTCCATTTCAATGTGGTCGAACTTCCACTCGGGGATAGGAAGAGGTTGGAGAAGACCGGCTGGACGTTGATGTTCTGCTTTCACTCTTCTGCAAACATCACATTCATTCACGAATTGGGCAATTTCCCTTTTCATGCGTGTCCACCAGTAAGATTGCTTGAGGTCTTGGTACATCACTGCCAGGATGAATGGAAAGGAGAGAATCATGTGCTTCTTCCATTATGAGCTTCCTGAGATCACCTTTGTGAACAACGAGTCTGTCCTCGAAGAACAAGGTATCTCTCTCATCAACACGAAAGCACTTGTATTTCGGAATGCCCTTAGCAATAGCATGTTTCACTTTTTTCACCATGGTATCACTGAGTTTGGCCTCACGGACTTGATCTTCCAAGGTAGGAGCAATTTGAAGATTTGCAAGAAAACCCTGTGGAACAACTTGGAGGTTGAGTTTCCTGAAAGCTTCACAAAGCTCAGGCTGGTACGGCTTGATAAGAAGGCTGTTGCAATATGCCTTTCTGCTCAAAGCATCTGCAATCAAATTCACCTTGCCAGGAGTGTATTCAATGCTGGGATTATACTGTTGGATCATTTCAACCCAACGAGTCTGGCGGAGGTTCAGATACGGCTGTGTGAAGATGTACTTCAAGCTCTTGTGATCGGTGAAGATGTCGACTTTTCTGCCCAACAACAGATGTCTCCACGTAATCAAAGCATGTACCACAGCTGCTAGCTCGAGATCATGTGTGGGATAGTTCTTCTCACTTGGCTTCAGCTGACGAGAAGTGTATGCCACAATTCTCTTATCTTGCATAAGCACACCACCAAGACCTTGAAGAGAAGCATCACAGAAAACTTTATAGGGCTTGGACTCATCTGGAGGAGTCAGAACTGGAGCAGAGACAAGCTTTTCTTTGAGAGTTTTGAATGCCACTTCACACTCTGGAGACCAAAAGTATTTGACATTCTTCTGAAGCAAGTTGGAAAGAGGCTTGGCAATCTTGGAGAAGTTCTCAACAAACCTTCTGCAATAGCTGGCAAGACCCAGAAAACTGCGGAGTTGCTTGACGTTTTGAGGAGCTTCCCAGTTGACAATTGCTTCAACTTTCTCGGGATTTACCGCAATGCCGTCAGCTGAGATGATATGGCCCAGGTACAAAACCTTATCGAGCCAAAATTCGCACTTGGAGAACTTGGCATAGAACTTATGCTCTCGGAGTCGATCAAGAACCAGACGTAAGTGCTTTTCGTGATCTTCTTCATTCTTGGAAAACACCAGAATATCATCCAGATACACAAGCACAAACTCGCCAGTATAGGGGTTGAAGATGTAATGCATCATCCTTGAAAAGGTAGGAGGAGCATTGGCGAGACCAAAAGACATGACGGTATACTCGTATGAACCGTAGCTCGTTCTGAAGGCCGTCTTGGGAATGTCTTCCTCGCGAATGCGAACTTGATGATAGCCCATTCGGAGGTCAAGCTTAGAGAACACTTTAGCTCCTTTGAGCTGCTCGAAGAGTTCGTTAATGTTGGGGAGCGGATACTTGTTCTTAATCGTCTTCTTGTTCAATGGTCGATAATCAATGCAGAGACGCTTCGTGCCATATTTCTTCTTGACAAATAAGACACCACAGCCCCAAGGAGATGTACTAGGCCTGATGAGACCCATACTCTCCTGTTTATCAAGCTGCTTCTTCAATTCCTTCAATTCATCCGGAGAGATCTTGTACGGGCGCCGGCATGCTGGCTCAGTACCCGGCTCGAGTTCAATGACAAATTCCACCTGACGGTGTGGAGGCATGCCTGGAAGTTCTTCAGGAAAGACGTCTTGATATTCGTTCACCACCGGAATTTGAGATATGGCATTAATTTCGCCCTTATCATTGAGAGAGAAAAGCCTGATAGTGTTATCCCTGGAGGCAAAGATAATCACATCTTCATCAGGATGAGTCATCTTGACTTCCTTCTGTGCACAATCAATGTGAGCATCATGCTGAGAAAGCCAATCCATTCCGAGGATGAGGTCGATGTCAGAATTACCAAGAACCACCGGATTAGCCAGAAAGCGATAATCACCCATGCGAATAGAAACATTCGGAGCATATATACTGGAATGCATCTGCTTTCCCAGAGAAGAAACTGCCAACTGTCTTGGTAAAGCTGCTGTGGTCACACTATGCTTGGATGCAAAAGGGTATGACATGAAAGAATGTGAAGCACCCGAATCAAATAACACTTTAGCAGGGATAGAGTTCACTGGAAGCTTACCCAAAATGACATCAGAAGAATTCTCCGCTTGTGCTGCATTCATCAGATTGATCCTTGCAGCCTTTGGATCATGCTTGACCATAGCGGTACCGACAGGTGGAGGAGGCGGAAGGCGCCTAGGGTTGTTGCACTTGTTGGAATAATGACCCTTCTGGCCACACTTGTAGCAAGTCACCTCAAAAAGTGGACGAGTAGGAGGAGCACTTAGTCTTGGAGCTTGGAACTGTTGCTTGGACTGCTTGTTGGAGTTGGGTGGGTGGGAGAAACCACGTCCACTAGAGTTCTTGTTGTTGGAGTTGTTGGAGTTGTTGGAGTTGTTGTAGGGAGCTCGAATCACTGGAGGAGGAGGAAGCCAGAATTTCTGTTGCTTCGAGACCATCTGAGACGATGAGGAAGAGTGAACGGCATCTCGAATTCTCTTTTTAGAAGCCTCCATCTTAAGCTGAGCTGCCTCTTGTTTCAAAGCCATGTTATAGAATTTGTCGAATTCATCCGGCTCGAACAAGGTGAGAGCAAGTTGAAGTTCATCTTTGAGACCTCCACGGAACTGGTAGATTTTGCTCTTGGCATCAGGAATGTCTTGCTTAGCATAGCGGGCGAGGTTTTGGAACTTGACATTATACTGATAGACTGTCATGGAGCCCTGCTTCAGGTTGCGGAATTGCTCACGCATACCCTCGATGACACTTGTAGGAATGTGGTGCGAGCGAAAGTCCTTGCAGAAATTCTCCCAAGAGATCACTTGACCTGGCCTGGAGTCTTTGTACTGCTGCCACCAATCAGCTGCTTGATCTTTGAGTTGGAAGGCTGCAAATTTCATATAGTCATCTTCCTTCACGTTACTGCACTCAAAATGCTTCTTTATGTCGGTTAACCAATCTTCAGCATCAAGAGGGTCGACACAGTAACTGAAAGCTTTTGGATTATTGGCCAAGAACTGGTTGAGAGTAGCATGGTGCTGCTGGTTGAACAAGTTGCCTTGATTCCTTGGAACACCCTGATTAGCTTGATTAGCTTGCATCTGTTGCATCATCTGCATCAACAACTGGGTGTTCTGAGCTGTAGTCTGCATAATCGCTCTCCAAGCCTCAGACGGAGGAGGAGGGGAAGGAGGACGTTCTGGGACCTCTTCACCCTCTGGGTTAGCGTTGGAAACTCGTTTCGGAGCCATCCTGAAAGAGATGACCACGAATCAGCAATTGATTGACAAATGGTATAAGCTGAATCAATGGAATGAATTGCAACAATTCTTCACAATAATCATTCGAACAATAGGAATGAATGAAATCATCCGAACAAGAGGAACGAATGAAATTCTCAGTTAAATGATAACATCAGTCTTCACGAGAAGCCACATAGGGGACAAAAGGTAAAATAAGAAAAACAACAAGGTACAGACGGGAACAAACACAAGATAGGAGCTTCGTTCTAACATCTTTGTGCTGAAAGCATATGAACGCGTTACGAAAAGGTTTTGCAATCCCCGGATCAGCATAGCCAAGGACCCTTTAAGATGCAACTCCTGATAGTAACATCGGTCATAAACCACTTCACTCAATGTAGAACCCCGAACTCGCTAACCTGCATTCGTTGGAAGAATGCCTACGATCTACTGGATAAACCCACCTATAAATTTCCGAAAGATTCCAGTTATGCAATCAGGTGTTGGGGATACACAGGAAGCACCGCGCAATCAACTCTAAACCTACATCCAGGTGTATCCATCCTTCAACACATAACCAGTCTTTCTCGGAAACTGTCTACCTCGGACCTTCGAAAAGCATCCACCATAACAAGCTATGGCAATACTCCCGAACTACCTCCCCAGTACTGGGTGATGTCGGGGTTATCTTGCCACCGGCCGTATAGGAGAGATTTTCGATGTCGGCCGTCTTAAGTATTTAGTACTGCCGCGATATGCTTGTGACGACAATACCCCAAAGCTCAACTCCCCGGGACACTGCCACAACCCCTAATGTCAGGAGGCATCGAGAACAATATTCTCGTCACTAGAACATCGAAACAATCCCAGAATACTCGCGGGATTCCTAAAAAAAAATTGGTGCAATTTTTGAAGATAGAAGAGACAAGAGTAGTCGTCAGGAGTCCTCACCAGAGAGAAAGGAGATGAGAAGCAAAGAAATCCTACTCTCCGATATAATATAGGACTCAAAACATTTTCAGTGTGTGCCTAGACTCGACCGTCAACGATTCGATCAAACAGTGGGGGCTCCTAGGTCGGAGAAGGCTCTCATACCAACTTGTAATGCCCAGGATGGAACTATACCTCCTACGTGTCGAGGCACGACTTAAAGGCATAAGTCCATCCTAGAATGATCTCAAGTTTGGTAATCTTTGCACATCTCATCTAAAAGAGGGGAATTGTAAACATAAATAGTTGGCTTACACTCGCCACGTCACACAAATACAATACAAGTCTCAAACATCATACAGTAAGAACATCACAACCCTCTAAGGGCAAAATCCAAATGTCAAGATACCAAACTTAAATAAAATCCACAGGTCAGATCGAATCCTAGTAGAAGTCTCCACTACTGATCATCCGGATAACGAACATAGTATCGACTACGCTCCTCGTCGTACTCCCAGTCTAGCTCGGTTCCATCACTTGGATAGCTCACAGCTGGACCTGCATCTGGTGTGGTGAAGTAACTGTGAGCCACAGAGGACTCAGCAATCCCGTTCCCGGGTAACAAGACTATTTAAGCCTTGGGAGAGGATAAGGCTGAAGAAAAGAATAAGTGTCTGCAGCAGCAACTAGTAACTAGCTTACGTGAGAGAGAGCGAGAAGAGAAAGCCTCGGACGAGAAGTGATCACGAAGTGATCCTAGCTAAGCTCAACAAACATAACCCCTCCGTGTTCAACTCCCGAATCCCTATTCGGAAATTGACAGTCACGGAACACACGCTGGTAGTGTATTAGAAACATTGTGTCAAGTTATCTACAACCGGATATTAACAAGCTCCCATCTGCCACATAACCGCGGGCACGGCTTTCGAACGTTCATAACCCTGTAGGGGTGTTCCAACTTGACCCATTACAAGCCCACGATCCGCGGAGTCGCAACTCCAAAGTGGGAAGACCCGAGTATCCTCGGAATCCCGTGCTCAAGATAATCCGAACTAAGGTAAGGCTAATCCAGCAAATCCTCCCGGCGTGTCGACACCCTGATAGTAGCCGCGCGTATCTAAGTCTCAGGACACGACCGGATGAGTCATCCTACAGGTTTTTACCAAACCTCAAGTTTCCTTGAGGTGGCCCCGCAGTCTGCTCGTTTCGGACCAACACTCATGTGGAGCACTGGCCCGGGGTTGTAGAATTAAGAAAGAGGGTTAATTACTCCCTATGCAAGTTTAGTTTGTTATTAGGCGAATAGTACCAATGTTGGGACTTGCTGGAAAAGACTTAGCACTTAGCGGTTTATCGAGGGGGTCCCATACACCCCAACCGTGTTAGGAATGCATAATCAAGGAACACAACACCGGTTTATACGGTTCCTAACGACATGAGTGGAACAAATCACCAAGCAAAAGGCTTAGCCTTCCACCCTTGCCAATATATAGATGATTTCATTTAGCAATTATATAGTGTGATATAACCCAACCAAACTTCAACATGGCAAGCATCTTCGATCTTGACCTGCAACTAGCAATGCTATAAGAAGGGCTGAGCGAAGCGTACTTAGCCAAGCAACGGTTTGCATAGGTAGGGTGGTTAAACATGGCAATGGTTACAAGTAGGAGGCTGACAGGAAGAACATGGGCATCGAGGCAAAACTATAGAGCGGAACTACTAGCAATAGGCAAAGATAGTAATGTTATCGGGGTTCGGTCATCTTGCCTGAAGTGAAGTTGTTCGGATCGTAAGAAGGGTCCTCGTGCTCAACCTCGTTGGTAACCTCGTGCTCGTACTCGTACTCGGTCTCAGCTTCTGGCTATAAACAATACAATCACAGAAGGCACGAATCAACAAGATGCAATGCGCACTCGAAAATGATGGATGCATGATGGATGCACTAAGGATGCACACGGAGCACGTAAAATAGCACACAAGCAATTCACCTCAAAACAAGATAACAACATGAGATTATGATTCTACACGGAAAATCAATCAAGTTTCATATAAGACTCGCTGAAATCGGAGTTACGGGCTAAAAGTTATGCCCGAAACAAGAAATGAGCGAAAGCTGAAAATTACAGCAACATAGCAACTTCGGAGCACAAAATTATTAAGCTACAGCACTCAAACATCATGGCAAAGGACATGAACACAAACTATACATATACTACAGCAAATAAGTCCAAAGGTGCACCCCCAAAGGAGCCACGGATCAATAGCAATAAGCTTGGACATATTGAACTTGACAATATAATTCTGGCAGCAGAATTTTATTGAAACTTTGGAGCAAAAGATAAACATGCTAAAGCCACTTAAATAAACATGTGAGTACATGAATGGAAAGCCAACAATATAAACTACAAGGAACAATCAAGATCCACTCCAAAACTATCATGGTTTGTCCTAGAGCAGCAAGCAAACATGGCATCGGAACGTTACAGATTTCAGACTTAGTGAAAAACCACTAAGTCCTAAAACAGCAGATTTATCATGGCATCTAAAAGAGCAAGTTTAAGTCACCTCGAAACTAAACATGGAAAGTGGTAAGAACCTCATCAAAGTACACATGATGGTGATTCCGAAACATACAAGCATGCATCATGGAGATAAACACAACGATAGCAACGAGCTCAACAAGATGGCATTTCATAACAAGTGAAATAACATCACAGCCACATGGCACTTTGCAACGAAGATATACATGGCAAGAATAAATCTATCATGCAACCTATCACCAACAACATGTAGAGCATGGCAAGACGAACACGTGGACATGTCATTTGCATCATTCGGATAAACGAGCTAAAAGATATCACTATGCAAAGATGGCATAAAAACATCACATAGCAGCAGTTTTATCACGATGCACTCTTGCAACAGAAAAACAAGCACCTAGATGATCTCTAACATGCATGACACAAAAAGATAAAACGTAGTGCTAATCACCACGAACGTCTGGACATGCTATTTGCGCGAAACGGACAAACGCACTAAAAGTTATCAGCAGTTGAATATTGCATCAGAAATTAATCACAGGGACTTGGAGGAGAAAAGAGGTAAACCTCAGGAGATCTGAAAAAAAAACAAGCAACGGCCCGGGAAGCAGATCTGGCCCGAACTGGAGGAGGACGCGGCCTGGCCCGGCGGAGCGGTGGAGTGGCCCGCGGAGGCGGCGGCCCGGTCGGAAGGGGCGGCTGCAGCCCGCGGAGACGGCGGCCCACCCGAGGCGAAGGCCCGCGCGGATCCTGGCGCGGCGGGAGCGAGGTCGGCCCGAGATCCGGCTGAGGCGAGGGGGCCGGCGGCCTGGACTGCGGGAGGCGGAGGCCCGCGCTGCTGGCGCGGCCCAGCAGTGGAGGCGGCCTACGGTGGTGATCTGGCGACGAAGTGGTCCTCGGTGCGGGAGGAGGCGCCGATCGAAGCGAGGGAGTGGGCCGGCGCGGAGTGTACGGGCCTGGCGACGGCTGTGCGGGGATGTGGTCCGATCCGGTGGAGTGGAGGCAGCGGCTGGATCGCGGGGAGAGTGGGCCGGTGCGGAGGGCCCTCGGCGATGTGGTCCTCGCGCGAGGCAGCCGGTGCGGACGATCGGGCGATGGAGCTGGGGCCCGTTGACCAGCCTGGATCGAGGGATCTAGCCCTCGAGGCCGGCGGCTGGGATCGAGGGATCTGGCCAAGAGGCAGTTGGTGGCTAGATCTGAAAAAAATGAGGTGGAGAAGTGGGGAAGAAGGAGCTAGGGTTAGGGATGCCAAAATAGACTAGGGGGTCTATCATATAGCAGATTTTTAGGGTTAGGGGGGATTTAGGGGTGTTAGGAGCCCTCCGATCGCGATCCGACGGATCCGATCGCGGGGGAAGTTTAGATGGGCCTAGGAGAGAGTAGTGGGCTGCTGCAGGGGGTGTTTCTGGGACACAAAGTGAAGGCACTTTGGGCCCACACGAATAACTAAAGGGATAGCAAACGGAGTCCAAACGCGACGAGATTTGAGAGGCGGGTTGCACACAACAAAACAACAACACATGACAAGTCTCGCGGCACACCGGCAACGTTACACGCCCAAACAACAAGGTAGGCCTACGGGACGTCACGGACACGTGAGGGAGCTCCGGAACGCGAAACGGACAACGGGAAGGAACGCGTGGAACCGGATGCAACCGACAACACAAATGCAATGCAATGCACATGTCTACATGATATGAATGAATGCCACACACGCACACAACAAAAACAACGAAAACCCGAAAGACAAAGAACCCGTAATGGAAATAGATGAAGCCGGAGATATATTATATGCCCAAAAAGGAAAGTATTACATCCGGGGCATTACACAAAGCTCTCAATGTCTATCAAAATACTTTGCTAACCCTTAGAAAGATGGTGGGGGTGGTCTATTAATAGTCTAAGCCACGAAGGGGTAAGTGGATGATAGAGGCAAAGGTGTCCCGTCTTTCGATGAGATGGTGGATATCGTTTTGGAGGAAGTCGACTTTGACGATCCGACTACGAACGTGCGAGGACGTCGCGCCTTAGCATTCGCTAAACCAACTCCGAGAGGTTATTGACCACGCCGGAGCACGATCAACCTGACCACGAAAGTCTGTTTCCTGCAGGCAAACGAAGAACAAGCAAGAAACTGAGATTGCAATCTGGATATTGCGAATTCAAGAGGAAAGCTTTATTGATCAAGTGGGGTTCTGTGACGTCTTTGTCTGGTCGTTGAACACAAATGAAGTACGTGAAGTTGCAGCTATGGTGAACTTTAATCTAAACAAAACCCAAAGTCTAAACGACGCCCTAAGGGTTGTATATATGGGGGTAAGAGGGGGGGAATATCGTGGCCCTTGGTTGAGGGGTCCGAAACCAACCCTAACTCTTGTTTCACCACACATACGGACTCTAAAAACAGCCTATACTCAAGTATTTCGAAATTACATGGGCGTGGCCCAATAATAAGGTGACGCAGCACCTATAATAGCCTCTGGACGAAATTTATGAAGTGGCATCTTGTATATTTCGTCCAAGGCTTCTCGCACTCATTATGGTGGCTTCAAAGTCCTGAAATCATCAATTGTAACTCCATTCTTGTTCCCCTTGCGCATGCCATCATCTCCATGCTTGATCTTGCTCCAATGTTCATCCTTCTTGTCCAAGCTAGGCCCTTCATTTGTAAGCAAGACAAATGTATCCAATTTAGGCAGCATTATATTCTCATGAACATTAGATTCATTAGCAAGAAACGAAAGTACCTGGTAATTTAATTGGCGTGCGCGAGCTCTAGTAATTAGTCCTGTATATGTGTCAGTTGGAGCTGTGGGTGTAACCTTGTTAGTGATGTCCTCATCATCCTCCCCTTCTTGAATTGAAGTCGTCCTCGACGGAAGCTCATCTTCCTCACCCAAGTAAGGCTTCAAATCTGCAATGTTAAATGTGGGACTAACCCCAAAATCTGCAGGCAGCTCAAGTTTATATGCATTATCATTTATTTTCTCTAACACCTTGAAAGGACCATCAGCACGTGGCATTGGCTTTCACTTGCGCAAATTAGGAAACCTATCCTTACGTAAATGTAACCAAACAAGATCTCCAGGTGCAAATACAACACGTTTTCTACCCTTATCTCCAACAAGTTTATATTTAGCACGTTTTTTAATATCAATTCAGCACGTTGTTTAGCATCAAAATTAACCTTCTCCGAAGATGGAAGAGGCAACAAATCAATAGGTGCATGATGTAGGAAACCATAGACAATTTCAAAGGGCACATCTTAGTAGTAGAATGCAATGAACGATTATAAGCAAATTCAATATGAGGCAAGCATTCTTCCCACATTTTCTTATTATTTTTAAAAACAGCCCTAAGCATAGTAGACAAAGTTCTGTTGACTACTTCAGTTTGTCCATCAGTTTGGGGGTGACAAGTAGTACTAAAAAGCAGTTTAGTCCCCAACTTGGCCCATAAACATCTCCAAAAGTGGCTAAGAAATTTAGTATCCCGATCTGAAACAATAGTATTTGGCACACCATGCAAGCAAATAATTTCACGAAAGAACAAATCAGCAACATTAGCAGCATCATCGCTTTTATGACATGGTATAAAGTGTGCCATCTTCGAGAACCTATCCACGACAACAAATATGCTATCCCTCCCCTTCTTTGTTCGAGGTAAACCCAAAACAAAGTCCATAGATATATCTTCCCAAGGAACACTAGGGATAGGCAAAGGCATATATAAACCATGAGGATTGAGTCGTGACTTAGCTTTTTTGACATGTAGTGCAGCGATCAACAAAACGCTCAACATCCCGTCGCATCTTTGGCCAAAAGAAATGTGTAGCAAGTACGTCCTCCGTCTTCTTCACGCCAAAGTGTCCCATTAATCCTCCTCCATGCGCCTCCTGCAACAACAAAAGACGAACAGAGCTAGCTGGAATGCATAGCTTGTTAGCACGAAACACAAATCCATCATTAACGACGAACTTGTTCCATGTTCTCCCTTCTTTACAATTCTGCAATACATCTTTAAATTCAGCATCATGCACATATTGATCTTTGATGGTCTCCAAACCAAATATTTTAAAGTCAAGTTGTGAAAGCATAGTATAACGACGAGACAATGCATCAACAATAACATTTTCTTTTCCCTTCTTGTGTTTAATAACATAAGGGAAAGTCTCTATGAATTCAACCCATTTAGCATGTCTACGGTTCAGTTTTGCTTGACTTTTAATGTGCTTCAAAGATTCATGATCAGAATGTATAACAAATTCTTTGGGCCATAAATAATGTTGCCATGTCTCCAAAGTCCGAACAAGAGCATATAATTCCTTATCATAAGTAGAATAATTCAGACTAGGCCCACTCAATTTTTTTCAGAAGAGTATGCAACAGATTTACCATCTTGTAATAACACACCTCCTAACCCAATTCCACTAGCATCACATTCAAACTCAAAAGTCTTATTAAAATCAGGAAGTTGGAGTAAAGGAGCATGTGTCAACTTATCTTTCAATACCATGAATGCATCTTCCTGTGCAGTACCCCAAACAAAAGGCACATCCTTCTTTGTAAGCTCATTGAGAGGTGCAGCAATGGTGCTGAAATCACTCACAAAACGCCGATAGAATCCAGGGAGGCCAAGGAAACTCCTCACGTGTGTGACCGTTTTGGGCTGCGACCAACTCTCAATAGCTTCAATCTTGGCTTTATCAACCTCAATTCCCTGTGGAGTAACAACATAGCCAAGAAAAGAGACTCGGTCGGTGCAAAAGGTGCACTTTCCAAGGTTACCAAACAAACGTGCATCACGTAGAGCAATAAAAACAGCACGTAAATGTTCCAAATGTTCCTCCAAAGATCTGTTAAAAATCAATATATCATCAAAGTAAACTACCACAAATCGTCCAATGAAAGCACGTAAAACTTCATTCATTAATCTCATGAAAGTACTAGGTGCATTAGTTAACCCAAAAGGCATGACTAACCACTCATATAATCCAAACTTAGTTTTAAATGCTCTTTTCCTTTCATCTCCCAATTTCGTACGAATTTGATGGTATCCACTACGCAAATCAACTTTGGAGAAAATTGTAGAGCCACTCAATTCATCAAGCATATCATCTAGCCTAGGAATAGGATGACGATAACGAATAGTAATATTATTAATGCTTCTACAATCAACACACATACGCGATGTACCATCCTTTTTCGGCACTAGAATAATAGGACCAGCACAAGGACTACGGGATTCGCGTATATAACCTTTGTCGAGTAGCTCCTGTACTTGACCCATAATCTCCTTCGTCTCTTCTGGATTGGTACGGTATGGTGCGCGGTTGGGTAGCGATGCACCGGGAATTAAGTCAATCTGATGCTCAATCCCTCGAATAGGTGGTAATCCCGGTGGCACGTCTTGTGGAAAAACATCGGCGAACTCCTGCAAAATGTTAGTGACAGAAGGAGGCAAAGAGGAAGGCACGTCCTCGAATGAAAATAATGCCTCTTTGCACACAAAAGCATAGCAAACAGATTTGCTAAAATCTAGATCATCAATATCAGATTTGGTGGCAAATAAACATGCAGTTTTCAATTTAATTTCAGAAGCAACAGTAGATGGTTTATTATTAGGCTTCATTTGTTGCTCAAATTCTTGTGCCACAATCTGATTTTCACTCATATTTTTCTCCTGTTTTGCTTTATTAGCTCTATTAATATCATCTTTCAAAATGGAATCAGGAGTCATAGGAAGCAAAGTAATATTTTTATCCTTATGAACAAGAGTATACTGATTGTTTCTACCATGGTGTACAGAATTTTTATCAAATTGCCATGGTCTACCAAGTAATAAGGAACATGCTTGCATAGGTACCACATCACAATCAACATAATCAGCATATGTAGAGATACTAAAATGCACACAAACAGTACGTGTTACCTTAACCTTGCCGCTGTTGTTGAACCATTGGATGTAGTAAGGATGTGGATGTGGTCTTGTGGTGAGAGATAGCTTCTCCACCATCACCATGCTAGCCAAGTGGTTGCAACTCCCTCCATCTATGATCACGCGAACAGAACGTTCATTCACAACTCCCTTTGTATGGAACAAATTATGCCTCTGATTTTGCTCAGCTTGTGTAACTTGCACACTCAAAACACGTTGAGCAACTAAACATTCATACTAGTTAGCATCTTCAGGAGCCATGTATTGCGTCTCATGATCAGAATCATCTCCACCGTGTTCTTGACGTGTAATAAGAGCCAAAGTCTCCTCATCATAGTCACTAGCGGATTCATATCCACCATCCTCAGTAGCAATCCTCACACACTGAGATTTGCATTCTCTCGCAAAATGTCCTCTTCCCTTACAACGACGACAAATAATATCACTGGTGTGCCCTGTTGATGCCATGGAAGAAGAAGAACTCTATGCAGGCCCAATAGGTGTGCTCTTGGCAGATAATGGTGGTTGTGCCTGCTTCCTTGTATCACGGCTGGAGGTAACAGCTGATGGAGGTGTCGGTGCAGTAGAATGTGTGGAAGTAGAGGATGCACGCGGTGTCCATGATGAAGGTCGACCTGCAGAAATGTTAGTCCGTGCCAATTCCTGTCGATCCTGCACTTCACGTTCAGCTTTACAAGCAAGATGGAATAAACGAGTGATATTATTATAATCCTTATACTCTAGAATGGTCTGAATCTCTCTATTTAATCCACCCATAAAACGTGCAAGCATAGCTTCATTCTCCTCAACAATACCACATCTAATAAGGCTAGTTTGTAATTGCTGATAATATTCTTATACAGAATTTTTTCCTTGTCTTAAGCGCTGCAATTTTTGAAGTAATTCACGTTGATAATATGGTGGAACCCAACGAGTACGCATAGCAGTTTTCAAAGCAGCCCAAGTAGCTGGAATAGGATATAATCTACAATGTTCAGACCACCAAACACATGCAAAACTAGTGAAAGCACAAACAGCAGCAGGAACACGTCTCTCCTCGGGATAGTGTAAACATGTAAAACGTTGTTCAGTTTCTAACTCCCAAGTAAGATATATATCAGGAACATATCTACCCTCAAATGGTGGAATATTCAATTTCAGTTTAGGAAGATGGTCATGTACCTCAGGTGGTGGTGCAACCCTACCGTTGCGATGATATGCATGAGGACGACCTGGTGGTGGTGGGGCTGGTTGTTGCACGTAGTTCTGATTTTGGTCAACCTCATCTTCGTAATGGTCCTCCACCTTTGCAGTAGCAGCAGGAGCTACAGAAACATCAACAGCGGCACCAGAATTTTGACCAGGCTCAAGGGGAACGCGCTGTGCTCGTCCCACTTGATTTGGAAGGCGATGTTGTTGTTGTTGTTGTTGTAGAGGTGCGACAACTATAGCAGCCGGTGGTGATGTAAAACGCGAAAGCAATTCAGCAAACTTGTTATCGAGCTTTGTTTCAAACGTCTTCTCTATGCCATCTATCTTCTCCATGGCCTCATCAAATCTGTTTAGCAGATCTTGCACCTGTTCACTCATCATTTGCTGAAACTTATCATGAAGCTCCTTGTTCGTCAAGTTCTCCCAGTCAGTCTCGTCGGCTTGTGATCCTGGCATCATTAGCAGCAATAGAAACACACAAGAATATGATCCTACAGACTACTAGAAAA
Organism: Secale cereale; assembly: GCA_902687465.1. Taxonomy (NCBI): domain Eukaryota; kingdom Viridiplantae; phylum Streptophyta; class Magnoliopsida; order Poales; family Poaceae; genus Secale; species Secale cereale. The sequence goes on along the minus strand of LR738712.1, from coordinate 366,681,053 downwards.
TGGTGGTGGTTGGGCGTCACAAATCCGTCAAGCAAATCTCAAAATCTTACCAGTTCTTACCCAGCAGCAGGTGGTGATCGGCAACCGTGGTAGTCAAAACTCTCAAAGGTTGGATAAAGCGATTACCAGGGAGATTTCAAACGCACGACGTAGATGTATGTGGAGTTGGGAAGGCTTATAAGATGGTAGGAAAAAGGGTCAGCAATAATCAATTCAAAGATGCAAAGTTGAATAAACGCTCAACGACGGTACTGTGCTGGTCCTAGGCTAGACCATACTAGAGACGCGAGCCTAGAACACTAACAATATCACGGCGCTGCACGTAATCAAGGGGAAAGCACACTCTGAATTATTATTTTTTGCCTCTTTTTTTGCGCTAATTTTTTTTGCGCTTCCTTTTTTTGCCGAAAATCATTATAATGGCGAGTGTCTCAAAACACTTCCCAAGTCAAACAAAGATGATAGGCACAAAAAAAATTTGACGAAATTTTTTTTCGGAATCAGGGCAGCGACGATGAAAAAGCGCGGTAAAAAAATAGTATGGTGGCACGTGTCTCAAAAGACTCCGAAAAGCCCAAAAATAGGATAGGGGAAAAAATTTACCTGCCGATTTTTTTTTCGAGACCTACTCAGGCAAGGAAACACGAAACCGAAACTAGATGGATCTCGAAAACCAATCTAAAACGAAAAGAACTCGGATTGTTGGTGGATATGTGGTGGTAGAATATGGCAGCGGTGGTGATGCGGAGCATCCAAAGGTCATCCCCATGTACCCTTCATCGCCTCACCAAGTGCCCAAAGGACCAATGACTCGAGCCCGTGCAAGAGCTCTCGAGACTGAGGTGACTTCGCTCCTCTCTCGACATCTTTTCGATTCACATGAGACATGGCTTCTACCCTCATCAGAAACTCTGTGCATACTCAGGTACTTGGATGAAGGCCACGGGACAGCTCTGCACAGCGGTCAAGACGGCGAGATCGACAAGTGCTTGCAACAAGAAGACGGAAGGCTGAAGATGCTACAGGCATCGGACGTCTGGCCCACACCGGACGACTGGCGACTCCTAGGCACCGGACGACCGGCGTCCCCCGGACGACCGGCGACTCCCAGACGTCCGGACGACCGGAAACCACCGGACGTCCGTGACACCGACCACAGAACGTAATTAGCGGAAATCCGAGGATTACCGGACGTCCGGTCCCTCCGGAACCACCGGACGTCCGGTGACCAGCGGACGTCCGTCCCGACGGCCTCATCCCATGTAATATATACTCGTTGACTTCCATCCTTTCGAGGTAGCTTTTGGATAGCTCATCATAGACCCTTTGTGGTTCCTCTCCTACGAGACCGCGGCCTCTTCGGAGAAGATCCACCTTGGATTCAAGGCCTCCACATCGGGGAAGATCCCAAGGGATACCCAAGACCTCCTCCGGGAGAAGACTATCTTTTGTATCGCCGTTGTTGACTATGGATCATGTATCTTGATGTGTATCGTGGATCTAGCACCTGTGTGACCATATTTGTGTTGATTTGAGTGTTTCCCCTCGTATTTTCCCCCATATCCTCCTTGTGTTTTCCGTGTTCGTCGTGGGATAACCTCCCTTTGTGAAAGATCTGCTGACTAGGGTTCCACCCTACATCATCTTTGGTATCATGAGCATAGGTTGATCACGAATTTGGAGCCCCACACCCTGTTTTTCTAGCTTGTTTTTGTTGTGTTCTTCCTAATTTCGAAAATTCCCCACAAAAATAGCCCCAAAAACTTTTTGTGATCCGTTGATTTGGCAAGATTTTGTTGACTTTGCTCCATGGATTTGTTGTGCCACGAGTGGATCTAGCTTTTCCCCACCTTTTCACAGTTTTTCTTCCGTGAATTCGGGCAAGTTTGACCAATTTGTCCACGGACCCTCCAACCCTAGCCCCGACCTTCCGGACGACCGACGGTTTACCGGACGTCCGGCACCCCACGAGACACCGGACGTCCGCTAAACACCGGACGACCGGCACCCCACCTACAGAAACTATTACCGGATTTCCGGGACTTACCGGACGTCCGACCCCTTACGATCAATCGTACGACCGACGCCTTCCGGACGTCCGACAAACCCTGACAAAGCTGAATTTGTTCAGTTTCGTTCCACCTTCCGCTACAACCTACCTTTCATCCCATCACCACTTCCGCAACCACCATCGATTAACCGCTACGATTTGGAACATCTTGTCTCCCTTTGCCTTGGATACTTGAGTTGTAGTTTCACCGTTTCCTTGGATGTTTAGGCTACCTTGGAACGGCAAGACTTCGACAACACCACCGCTCAACATCGGCAAGGACGGTAACATCAACGACACTTCTCTCATTCTACCTTGCAATTGCATTGTCACCCTATGGACCATCTTTGCGTAGCTTTCCCATTGAGACTAGCCATTTGAGTATTGCCGGGCCACGACACTTGTGCACATTAGTGATAGTCATAGATATTGCATACCATATCATCATATCTCCGTGTGCCTCAAGAGTGATCCGCATACACAATAGCTAACTGGATCCGAGAAGCATGCATAAGTATCCAAAGAAAGAGCTCACAAGCTTTTAAGCAAAAGAGCCAACCAAAGCTTATAAGCAAAACGACAATAGCATCATACGCCTTGCATCAAAATAGATCATATGAGATAGCAATACCATCTTGTGCTAAAGCATCGGCACATCATACACTCATAGCACACTTGTGATAGTTAGTCGTTACGTTTTGCCTCTTATAGGTCATGCACAAGTGCGTATCCGCCTATTAAGCAATAGGTTAGCATCTCTCTAGTGTTGTGCCACACGAGCATTTTCCGTGGTTTCCACATTTTCGCTCACCCTTGGTTGCACAACCACATTTATCTATCTGTGTGTTTTCTGTGTGCTACTTTGCTAGTGATCTACTTGTTGCATGAGCAAATTGTGAACCATTTTCAACATCTTTGAGTCACTTTGACGATTGCATTAAATTTATTGCCACCATCCTAACCAAGCTCCTCTCAAAGCTTTACTTGTGTAGGTGTGAGAATCGACACGAAGTGGTACCAATAGTGCTATTTTCGGGTTACATTATTGAGTGATCATTGATCCATTTTCAACTTCGGTTAAGGTACACTTGGTATTGTCTTCTCCTTTCTCCCACTCACATACTTGCTTGTGATGATGGATAGGCCAAGTACATCTTCCAACCAGATCTTCGACGATCCTCAAGAAGCGAACAACTACGTCACCAAACTACATCTCTTCGGTGTCCAACGAGCTCTACATCAAGAAAGTGAAGCTATGCGCGAGTACATTGGGCAAGTCGCCGAGGACACGCGCCAATTTGAAGCAAGAACAAAAGAGCAATTCGACATCATCAACATCAACATGTCTACACAATTTGACGAGCTACGGACTTTGATAGTCAATCGACGTTCTTCTTCCACATCCTCTCAAAGACGAAGCCGCTCAAGTTGACATACCGATTCCACGGATGGCTCAAGTACCCCTACATCAAACACTCTTCGTCAAGCCGCACGTCAAGCTCGACATGACAACTGGAATCCACTTCATGACAAGAGTTCACAAGAGCTATTTGAAGAGCAAGAGAATCGACATCGTCAAAACCAAGCTACACTTGAGAAAGCACAAGAACGGCAACGACTACGCCAACAACAACAAGAGCGAGCACGTCAATACCAAGAAGAACAAGATGCCGAGGCTAATCACCAAGCACAACAACGTCGAGAAGCTCAAGCTCTTGAGGCGCAACGAGCATTACGTGATGCACATCGCAATGTGGCAGCTCGCACTCGACACACTCGTCAAGAAGAGGATTTCCTTCGCGAGGAGATGCAAGAGAGGCGCCACCAAGCATGAATGCAAGAAGAAGCTCCTCATCAAGCGCGCCAAGAGCAACAACCCCAACAAGAACAACAATCTCGGCAAGTACACCACGACAATGGACATCTACTACGGCAAGAGCAACATGATATTGCCAACCGCCAAAATCCAGACCGCCCTCCCAATAGGCAAGGAAACAATGAAGAGCATCGCTATGGCAAGCTCAAGTTCACCATGCCAAAGTTCTCCGGAAGCATTGATCCCAAAGATTACCTCTCATGGGCATTGAAGGTTGACAAGATCTTTCGCCTTCACAACTTCGATGAAGAGAAGAAGATCGCGATGGCATCTCTTGAGTTCCAAGACTATGTTCTCATTTGGTGGGAGCAAATCATAGAGAGTTGAGAAGCAAAAGGCGAACCTCCTATCACCACTTGGGCTCAAATGAAGGAAGTCATGAGAGCACGCTTTGTGCCAACACACTACAACCGAGACTTGTTCAAGAAGCTACAACTCCTCAAGCAAGGTACCAAGTCCGTTGAAGAGTACTACAAGGAGATGGAGATTGCCATGATAAGAGCCAACATCACGGAAGAGGAAGAGCAAACAATGGTGGGATTCTTGAATGGACTCAACTATCCTATCAAGAAAATTGCAGACTTTCAACCATACAACAATCTCCTCGAGCTAGTACATCAAGCAACCAAAGCGGAGCGACAAGTTCAAGAGGACTACAAGTACTCCAAGTTCACCTCCAAGAACTCCGGCTCCTACAACCAAGCTTCAACGACTTCGACTACTCCTCCTACCTCTACCAAGCCATCTACAAACTTCGGCGACAAGTCAAGCTACAAGAATGCGACTACATCAACTCATCCACCGTCTACCAACAATTTCAAGCCAAGAACTTCATCATCAACAACTCCAACCGAGGACAACTACAAGACGAGTTCCATCAAATGCTTCAAGTGCCAAGGACGAGGCCACAAGTCATTTGAGTGCAAGACCGTCCGCACCATGATCATCAACGATGATGGATCTTATGAATCAATGAGCGATGATGAGATGGAAGCACTTGAGCATGTAGCTATGCATCGCCAAGTGAATGAAGAAGAAGACCATCAAGTGTTTTGCGACAATGACTCAAGTCCCAATCTTGTTGTCTCCAAGTTCTTGACACTCCAACACCAACAAGATGACCACCAACGATGTCATATCTTCCATACCAAGGCCGGCATCAATGGACGCTCCGTCAAGGTTCTCATCGATGGAGGAAGTTGTCACAACTTGGCAAGCGAAGAGCTATGCGACAAGCTTCAATTGGTCAAGACGAATCATCCTCACCCTTACAAGGTCCAATGGCTCAACGACGCCGGAATTCTATGAGTCGAGCACACCGTGCAAGTCTCGTTCAAGATAGGTGCCTACGAGGACACTCTTGAATGTGATGTGATCCCCATGTCCGTATGCCACCTTATTCTTGGACGTCCATGGCAATATGATCGTGGAGTCACACACAATGGACAGACAAAGCACTATAGCTTCAAGATGAAGGGCAAGGAATTCGTGCTCCGACCAATGTCTCCAAGTCAAGTAGCCGCCGACAAACACTTAACTACCAACCATCATGGAGAGAATGGTGAGAAAGTGAGCCACCAAAAGGAGAGTGAGAGCCACAAGCCAAATATGAGCGACTCCACGATGAGCGACAAGAAGCAACTAGTGCTATTTGCCACCAAAAGTGAGATGAGAGAAGTGTGTGAGAATCCATCGAGTGTCTTTCACCTTGTGCTTTTATGCAAAGGGGAAGACAAACCTACTAACACTTTACCACCTCTACCTTTAGTGTTGTCTCAATTGTTGCAGGAATTCTCGGACGTCTTTCCCGATGAACTACCTCCGGGTCTACCTCCACTTCGCGGAATCGAACACCGCATCGACCTCATACCCGGCGCACCACTTCCAAACAAAGCTCCTTACCACGTCAATGGGTTTATCGGAAGCACCCGATTCATTTATGCGTCTTATGCATTTTTTGTCTTCGACCCTACATAGGCATCTTTGTAGTGGTTTACTTTGACGACATCCTTGTTTTTAGCAAGACACTAGAGGACCATGTGACACACATCCGTATGGTTTTACAAACCCTTCGGAAAGAGCGCTTATATGCTAACATGGAGAAATGCACTTTTGGCGTTGACATGGTCGTCTTCCTAGGATTTGTCGTTTCTTCTCAAGGTGTTCACGTTGATGAAACTAAAATTGAAGCAATTAAAACTTGGCCTCAACCAACGAATCTCATGCAAGTGCGTAGTTTCCTTGGTCTAGCCGGTTTCTACCGACGTTTTGTGAAGGACTTTAGCACTATTGCTATGCCTCTACACGCTTTGAGCAAGAAGAACGCATCCTTCATTTGGGGTCCTTCGCAAGACACCGCGTTCAATGAGCTGAAAAGCTTGCTTACACACGCACCACTTCTAGCCCTACCAAACTTTTATAAACCTTTTGAGATTCATTGTGACGCTAGTGGTACCGGCATAGGTGGCGTGCCCATGCAAGAAAAGCGCCCAATTGCTTACTTTAGCGAGAAGCTATCCGGAGCACAACTTAACTACCCCATTTATGACAAAGAGCATTATGCCTTGGTGAGAGTTTTACTTGTTTGGGAACATTATCTTAGACCTCATGAATTTATTCTTCATACGGACCATGAGACTCTCAAGTATCTCAAAGGTCAAACTAAGTTGAACAAGCGTCATGCTAAATGGAGTGAGTTCATTGAGTCTTTTCCCTATGTCATCAAGTACATCAAAGGCAAAGAAAATGTTGTGGCGGACACGCTTTCCCGCAAATGCATGCTTGTTACGCAACTTGAGTTGAATGTTATCGGCTTTGAGCACATAAAAGATTTATATGAGCATGATCCTTTCTTTGCAACTCCTTATGCTAAGTGTTTGACTCACACTTCTTGGGAACATTACTACATAAAGGATGGATATCTTATGAGAGCTAACAAACTTTGCATTCCCGAGTCTTCGCTTCGTTTGCTCCTTTTGCAGGAATCGCATGGAGGAGGACTCATGGGACAGTTTGGACGTGACAAGACATTCGCTACACTCACCAAGAACTACTTTTGGCCCAAGATGCTCCGTGACGTCTCACGCCTCACCAACCGATGTTCTACATGCCGCAAAGCTAAGTCCAAAGCTCAATCTCATGGTCTTTACATGCCTCTTCCTATTCCATACCATCCATGGGAAGACATAAGCATGGATTTTGTACTTGGTTTGCCTAGGACTCAAAATGGCAAAGATTCCGTGTTAGTTGTCGTGGATAGATTCTCTGAAATGGCTCATTTCATTCCTTGTAACAAGATCGACGATGCTTCACATGTTGCAAATCTCTTTTGTAGGGAGGTCATTCGTCTACACGGCGTGCCCAAAACGATTGTGTCGGACCGGGACGTCAAGTTCTTGAGCGACTTTTGGAAAACCCTATGTGCCAAGCTCGGAATCAAGCTACTCTTCTCTTCGGCGTACCACCCACAAACCGACGGCCAAATGGAGGTGACGAACCGCACGCTTTCGACGCTTCTTCGCGTGTTGATCAAGAAGAACATCAAAGAATGGGAGCAATGCTTGCCCATCGCCGAGTACGCCTACAACCGCGCAAGACATTCGACTACCGGCAAGTCCCCCTTCGAGGTCGTCTACGGCTTCAACCTGTTGTCCCCATTGGACATCCTACCTCTACCTCTACAAGAGCGCATCAACATGGACGAAAGTGCACGAGCAAGCTATCTCAAGAAGGTGCACGAAGATACAAGGGCAATAATCGAGCGACAAGTCCATCGTCTCGCCACCAAGCTCAACGTCAACAAGGCACCAATGTTGTTCCAACAGGGAGATCTTGTTTGGCTTCATCTTCGCAAGGACCGTTTCCCACACGAGCGCAAGTCCAAACTACTACCTCGCGCCGACGGACCCTTCAAGGTGCTAGCACGCTACAACAACAACGCCTACAAGATCGACATCCCACGAGACAAGTACTCCGTGAGCGATACTTTCAACATCAAGGACCTATCTCCTTTCCATGGTGATGAAGATTTCGATCCGAGGTCGGATCTTTCCCAAGGGAGGGGAGATGATGCGGAGCATCCAAAGGTCATCCCCATGGACCCTTCATCGCCTCACCAAGTGCCCAAAGGACCAATGACTCGAGCCAGTGCAAGAGCTCTTGAGACCGAGGCGACTTCGCTCCTCTCTCGACATCTTTCTGATTCACATGAGACATGGCTTCTACCCTCATCAGAAACTCTGTGCATACTCAGGTACTTGGATGAAGGCCACGGGACAGCTCTGCACAGCGGTCAAGACGGCGAGATCGACAAGTGCGCGTAACAAGAAAACGGAAGGCTGAAGATGCTACAGGCACCGGACGTCCGGCCCAGACCGGACGATCGGCGACTCCCAGACGACCGGACGACCGGAAACCACCGGACGTCCGTGACACCAACCATAGAACGTAATTAGCGGAAATCCAAGGATTACCGGACGTCCGGTCCCTCCGGACGTCCGGTGACCAGCGGACGTCCGTCCCGACGGCGTCATCCCTTGTAATATATACTCGTTGACTTCCATCCTTTCGAGGTAGCTTTTGGATAGCTCATCATAGACCTTTGTGGTTCCTCTCCTACGAGACCACGGCCTCTTCGGAGAAGATCCACCTCGGATTCAAGGCCTCCACATCGGAGAAGATCACAAGGGATACCCAAGACCTCCTCCGGGAGAAGACTATCTTTTGTATCGCCGTTGTTGACTATGGATCGTGTATCTTGATGTGTATCGTGGATCTAGCACCTGTGTGACCGTATTTGTGTTGATTTGAGTGTTTCCCCTCGTGTTTTCCCCTGTATCCTCCTTGTGTTTTCCGTGTTCGTCGTGGGATAACCTCCTTTCATGAAAGATCTGCTGACTAGGGTTCCACCCTACATCAGGTGGTGGTATATGGATACGAATTGGTGGTGGTATATGGATACGAATCGGTGGTGGTATGTGGCAGTAGCGATGAAGATGTTGCAGCGGCGGCGTGACAACTTATGACCAGAACTCGAAACTGTAAAAGCCTAGACGCTAAGACCAGCAACTTGACACGACGATGCAACCGCAAATTCAACTAAGCAACAAGGAAAAGATTATGCAATGGCTCAGACTGGTTCGGATATGATGAACTAACCCTAATTTTTTTTGGCTTTTTCGTGGACTGTAGGTATGAAGAACAAATCGATCTAATCTACGAAAAACTGTAAAATCTCACCGAGCAATCTGGAAATCTGATACCACTTGATAGAGGCAAAGGTGTCCCGTCTTTCGATGAGATGGTGGCTATCGTTTTCAGTGGAGTAGAATTTGATGATCCGACTATGAACGTGCGAGGACATCGCGCCTTAGCAATCGCTAAACCAACTCCAAGAAGTTATTGACCACGCCGGAGCACGATCAACCTGACCACGAGGGTCTATTTCCTGCAAGCAAACGAAGAACAAGCAAGAAACTAAGATTGCAATCTGGATATTGCGAATATAAGAGGAAATCTTTATTGATCAAGGTGGGGTTCTGTGACGCCTTGGTCTGGACGTTGAACACAAACGAAGTACTTGAAGTTGCAGCTATGGCGAACTTTTAATCTAAACAAAACCCAAAGTCTAAACGATGCCCTAAGGGCTGTATATATAGGGGAAAGAGGGGGGAATTTCGTGGCCCTTGGTGGAGGGGTCCGAAACCAACCCTAACTCTTGTTTCCCCACACATACGGACTCTAAAAACAGCCTATACTCAAGTATTTCGAAATTACATGGGCCTGGCACAATAATAAGGTGATGCAGCACCTATAATAGCCTCTGGACGAAATTTATGAAGTGGCGTCTTGTATATTTCGTCCAAGGCTTCACGCACTCATTATGGTGGCTTCAAAGTCCTGAAATCATCACTTGTAACTCCATTCTTGTTCCCCTTGCGCATGCCATCATCTCCATGCTTGATCTTGCTCCAATGTTCATCCTTCTTGTCCAAGCTAGGCCCTTCATTTGTAAGCAAGACAAATGTGTCCAATTTAGGCAGCATCATATTCTCATGAACATTAGATTCATTACCAAGAAACAAAAGTACTTGGTAATTTAACTGGCGTGCGCGAGCTCTAGTAATTGGTCCGGTATATGTGTCAGTTGGAGCTATGGGTGTAACCTTGTTAGTGATGTCCTCATCACTGCCCAACCCGGAACGAGTGGTACTACCGCCCCTCCAAAGCGGTACTACCCCTCCTGCCAACAAGCGGTACTACCGCTCCTTAAGCGGTACTACCGCCCTGCCTGCGCGCAGCCTTCGGCCTTTGGCCATGTTCCCCTTTTCCCCTCTTACCCCTTCGCGGCATAGACTATAAATAGACCCCCTCCACATCTTTTGAGGGTTAGCAAAGATATTGAGAGACCTTGAGAGCTTTGCTCCTTGTATCCCCTCCTCTAGGAGATCAAGACCTCCAAGGGAGAAGAATCCTCGTGGATTGCAAGACCTCGCAAGGGAGAAGAATCCTCTTGGATTGCAAGACCTCCCAAGGGAGAAGAATCCTCTTGGATTGCAAGACCTCACCTCCTTTAGGAGTGGGAAGAACCTTACCTTTGTGCTTGTTTCCTTGGATTGATCTTGTGATCTTGTGGATCCTTTGTATGCTACTATTGTGGATGTGATATTGGGTTTGTTTTGAGAGATTTGTGTCTTGTGTTCTTGTGTGTTCTTCCTATTTTTCCCTCCAAGTGTGAAAAGAACCCCCTAGGGTTTCACCCTACAACATCTTGGTATCATGAGCAAGGTTGATTCACATCTTGGAGTCCCATCCCCCCAATTTCTAGCTTGATTTCGTTGTGTTCTTGCCCAATTTCGAAAATCCCCACAAATATAGCCCAAATTTTTTTCTTGCAATTTGTTGGATCTTGTGAGATTTGGTTATTTTGGTCCATGAATTTGATGTTTGGCAAGTGGATCTAGCCCCTCCACAACAATCCCCACCAATCCCACCATGAAGTCCATCCAATTTTGCCCCCGAAATCATCCATTTCCGCCCATAATTCGCCCCGATCCCGATCTGCGAACATTACCTGACACCAGTGGTACTACCGCCCCTCCAAGCGGTACTACCGCCTATAACCACAAGCGGTACTACCGCCCCTCACTGTTTCAGCTTTCTGAGTTTCTCCGTTTTGACAATAACTTTCACTCCCGAACTCCGATTTGAGTGTTCTTGGGCTCGTTGACAAGCTAGCGACGTGCCCGAGCTGCTCATCTTGGTTTTATCACCATTACCCTCCATCCAAAAATCAACACAACAACACCCACCATCCGCATTTGTCCGGTTTCGAGTTGCGATTTGGCGTTTCCTAAGGTGTTTCGGCTACTTAGGAGCGTGTGACATCGACATCATCGCCTCGGAGTATCTTCGCCGCTAACCGTAAGCAAGGACGGTAACCTCGACGACACTTACATTTTACTTTTGCATTGATAGCCCGAGCCATTTGTGTTGCTTACCCATCAAGACTAGCGAGTTGAGAATTGCTGGGCCACGCTCTTGTGCACCGTAGTGATCATGTTATCATCTTAGTGCCATAAGTCTCTCCCGTGCATATCTTACATACTTGTCTCATATTATCCTCCGCTCGAGCATCAAGCTTTCAAAAAAAGAAAAAAAAAGCTTTTAAGCAAAAAGAGGAGAAACAATGAGCTTATAAGCAATAGCATTGAGAAACTTTACTTACTCATATCATCTTGGTCACCGCATACATAGCATAGTTGGGATCGAGGACGACACGTTTCTCTCATAGGTTGGTGCACAAAGCGTATCTCGCCCATTTGAGCAATCGAGCTAGCGTCTCTCTAGTATTCACACAACAAGAGCATTTTGCGTGATCACTCACATTTTGCGCTCACCCTTGGTTGTGCGGATCCCATCTATCTTCCGTGCGTGTATTCCTAGTGATACCCTTGGCTTTGATCTATTTGCTTTACATGCATCTTTGTGAATCTTCTCAACCTTATCGATATCTTGACTAACATTTTGTTTGAAATTTTGCCACCATCCTAACCAAGCTACTCTGATGAGGACATGACTACCTTGGATACGACCAAAAATATTGCATACATGTATATTTGTGAGGTGATTTATAATGCAAACTATGCAACAATTTATTTATGTCATCCAGGACAAAAATACTTCACAGACTTTTGTGCCATGTCTAATTCCAGGTGCATGGGACATTTGTACAATCCACATATGAAGATAAGGGAAAAAGAGAAGTTTAGTTGTTGTTCAAAAAGTTCTCTCACGTCACTTTTGGGCCAAGAGAAGATAGAGTCCAAGTCTCTCACGTTCTGCATCCAGATTCGGACTACACAGACATACCTGACTCAAAACGGCAAGAACTCCTTAATACGGACTCTGAATTGGGTGATTCTTTTTTTGTTGGAAACTAGATTTCGTACACTTTCCAGCCCAATTGGATTCACCTTCAAATTCGTCTGGGGCGTTGAGATACCGACGAAACAATCTGACGCTGCAGCAGAATCCGAGTCAAACTACAAGTCCAAAGGTGTTACATCACCTCCACTTGGGCCCATGAGCCTTGTACGACCTAGGGTTAGTTTTAGGCTGCCTTGGGACGTCCTTCCACGTCCTTGGCCGCCACCCCTTGCTCCTATATAAGTAGATCCATCTAGTAGCTTTTTCTTTGGGATTTGTATAGTCAAAAGTTAGCCATTGCAACTTCGTGTACTTCGTTTGTGTCCAACGACCAGACCAAGACCGCTTACGGATCCCCATCTTTATCAATACTTCATCTATATTTGCAATATTCAGATTGCTTTATTATATTCTTGCTTGTTTTTCGATTGCATGCAGGAATAGACCTTCGTGGTCTGGCTGATCGTGCTTCTGGCATCGTCAGTAACCCTGGAGATTGGTTTAGTGATTGCTAAGGCGCAACGCCGTGCACGTTTGTAGTCGGATCGTCAAAGTCGTCTCCACCAAATCGATAGTTACCATCTCATCGAAAGATCGGGCCCCTCGCCTTTATCAAGTGGTATCAGTTTTCAGGTTGCTCGGTGAGAATTTCGAGTTATTCCTAGATTAGATTTATTTTCTTACCTATTGTCCAAGGAAAAGCCACAAAAAAAAGTTAGATATATTCATCCTTTGTCCAAGCCAATCTGAGCCTTTGCATTTTTCTTTTCATTGTTTCCATTACTGAATTATCGGTTGAATCGTCGTGTCGAGTTGCTGGTCTTAGTGTCTAGTTCGTTAGAGTTTCGAGTTCTATTCACATTAGTCACGTCGCCGCTGCATCGTTATCCCTTCCGCTGTCCACCACCTCATCCATCAATTTCCACCTCGTGCAACCCATCGTTCATTGTCACAATCATAGTTGAAGTCGTTCGCATCTTTGCTTGATCCAATCTGCATCTTATCTAGTTTGTCTTGGAAAGAGGGAGAAAGAAAAAAAGACAGAGAAAAAAAGTAAAAAAATAGGAGAGAAAAAAAAAAGTGTGAGAAAAAAAAAGAAGGAAAAAAAAGTTGGAGAGAGTGTTGTTGTATATTCTGCTTGGCAGTTGTTTTCATCATTATCTTTACTGCTGTTGTGATCTTCACTTATATCTTGTTGTCCAGAGCTAATTCGTATCCTTTATTGATGCTAGTTGTGCTACACCGTGACATCATTAGTGTTCTAGGCTCGCGTCTCTAGTCCGGTCTAGCCTAGGACCAGCACAGTACGATCGTTGAGCGTTTATTCAACATTGCATCTCTGAATTGATTATTGCTAATCTTTTGCTACCATATATAAATCCAACCCAGCTTCACATATTTCTACACCGTGTTTACGTACGTTCACCTGGCAATCGCTTTACTCAATCTTTGGAGTTATTTGACACCGCTGGTTGCCTATCACCACCTGCTGCATGGTAAGAACTTGTAAGATATTGATATTTGCTTTACTGTGAGCGCTTTACCACCACATCCTAGTAGTTCATAGGAACATTATTTTGGATTTTGTTTCTTGTTTCTACTAATCATGGCAGGTTCAAGAGTCAGTTGGGCTTCATCGATCGTGGGAGACATGTCATCACCTCAGAAAATACAATCACCATCACAAGAGGTGCAAAGACATCAGAATGCGCACAAACAGGTTCTTATTTCCATGCCTCCTTTTCATGGTTGTGTTAAACCTGATTTATATATTGAATGGGAGTTCAAAATCAATAATATATTTGCTTCCCATAGTTTTGATGAACGTAAAAAAGTTAAGGTTGATGTTGGTTCTTTCACTGGTTAGGCTTTAGTTTGGTGGAGTGCATATTGTCGGTTATACCCTAATCATATACCTACTACTTGGGATTTTAAAACTTGTGATGAGAGATAGATTTGTCGATGTTTATTATACTCATGGCATGATTAAAAAACTACAACATTTGAAACAAGGTAGTGACACCGTAACAAAATATTATGATGATTTACGAACTACCTTGTTGCACTCCTTTTTAGAGGAAAGTGAAGATGATTTTATGGATAGATTTTGGGGAGGATTAAACCGTGATATTCAGAAGATGCTAATTCATGAAGAGTTTTATCCTATGGACCATTTGTTTCGTCTTGCTTGTAGGGCTGAACAGGAAATAAAATGACGTATTGTCCATAAGGAGAATAAGCGCCAGGTGCACATTCCAAGAGATGATACGGTTGGTCCTTCCACTACTAGGCGTACTATGACAGACACATCCATTGTTGTGAGGACTACATCACCTCCGCCATGTGACACATCACCTCCGACAGTGCCTACATCATCTGAGTTGATCATAAGAGGTAATGACAAAGGTACCGATCTTCCACCTCCACATGAGTATGATGAATGCCTTGTGAATTTAAATGAACCATGCGATGAGCTATCCACTACTTTGATCACACCAACTATTTTAGAGGAATATGTTCGTGATTTGACTTTTCCATGTGATCAAACAATTGTGAGTGAACCAATTGAATTAACTATTGATGCGAAAGAATGATTTGAATCAGGGAATAAATCAGATTTGGATCATACGTGTGAAAATAGTTGTGCCAATGTTTAATCATTTTGATATGACCTTTAATCTTGGTGATGGTTCATCAAGGTTGGGATGGTTCAATGATGAGAATGGCCAATCTTTTCTAACGATTAAGAGCTTCACTTATATGTGCAAATTGAGTTGCAATATTTTCATGCCTTCTACTTCTTGTGATAATATTTTGGCTTTATATTTTATGAACTACGAAAGTTACTCATCTATACATGTGTCATATGTGCGAAAATTAAGGGAAGTAAAAATGGATGACATATACATATACAACATGTACACCTTGTCTATTTTCTTACCCACATTTCAGATTAAGCAACGCCGAGGACGGCTTTATTTTCAAGAAAGGGAGGATGATGAGGACATAACTACCTTGGATACGACCAAAAATATTGCATACATGTATATTTGTGAGGTGATTTCTAATGCAAACTATGCAACAATTTAGTTATGTCATCCAGGACAAAAATACTTCACAGACTTTTGTGCCATGTCTAATTCCAGGTGCATGGGACATTTGTACAATCCACATATGAAGATAAGGGAAAAAGAGAAGTTTAGGTGCTGTTCAAAAAGTTCTCTCACGTCACTTTTGGGCCAAGAGAAGATAGAGTCCAAGCCTCTCACGTTCTGCATCCAGATTCGGACTGCACAGACATACCTGACTCAAAACGGCAAGAACTCCTTCATACGGACTCCGAATTGGCTGATTCTTTTTTTGTTGGAAACTAGATTTTGTACACTTTCCAACCCAATTGGATTCACCTTCGAATTCGTCCGGAGCATTGTGATACCGATGAAACATATGACGCTGCAGCAGAATCCGAGTCAAACTACAAGTCCAAAGGTGATACATCACCTCCACTTGGGCCCATGAGCCTTGTACGACCTAGGGTTAGTTTTAGGTTGCCTTGGGACGTCCTTCCACCTCCTTGGCCGCCACCCCTTGCTCCTATATAAGTAGATCTATCTAGTAGCTTTTTCTTTGAGATTTGTTTAGTCAAAAGTTAGCCATTGCAACTTCGTGTACTTCGTTTGTGTCCAACGACCAGACCAAGACCGCTTACGGATTCCCTTCTTTATCAATACTTCGTATATATTTGCAATATTCAGATTGCTTTATCATATTCTTGCTTGTTTTTCGATTGCATGCAGGACTAGACCTTCGTGGTTAGGCTGATCGTGCTTCTAGTATCGTCAGTAACCCCTGGAGATTGGTTTAGCGATTGCTAAGGCGCAACGCCGTGCACGTTTGTAGTCGGATCGTCAAAGTCGTCTCCACCAAATCGATAGTTACCATCTCATCGATAGATCGGGCCCCTCGCCTCTATCATACTCCATAGGCCTCTTTACATGTAGGCATGAGGAACAAACCCGGTTCCAACTCTACTATTCTGGCATTTCATTGAGTGAAACTTGTTACATTTTCAATCTTCGGAAGAGGTAACCTTGGTATTGTTCTCTCATTTACCTACTCACCTCCACTTTACATGATGGATAGGCCAAGTTCTTCGACCGACCCGATCGATGAGCATCTAGTGGAAGCACCAAACTACGTCACCAGGAATCACCTTTTCGGCGTCCAACGAGCTCTTCACCAAGAAAGCGAAGCTCTGGGCGACCGCATCGAGCAACTCGCTTCCGACTTTCGCACATAAATGCAAGAGTTCCGCCACATCTTGGTGAACCGCACGTCTCCGCCTCCTTCATCAAGACGGCGCCATTCAAGTCGACGCTCAAGCGACCACTCTTCGGCTTACTCTTCCACGGATGCAAGTCCTCCACGTCCTCGGCAAGCCCAACAATTCGTCAATCAAGATCGACAATCTCCGGACAATCCATTCCATGGCAATGGGTTACGAGATCGAGTTCGAGCACGCGAGCAAGGGCGCCACCAAGAGCAACAACGCCCACATCAAGTACATGAAGATGACGATGCAATCCGGCAAGCACAAGAACGGCGTGACGATCAAGCACGCAACGCACAACAAGCTCTTCGTGACTCCACGCGCATCTTCGCCGACCGCAACCGCCAAGTACGTCAACAAGAAGCACTTCATCAAGAGCGACAAGAGGAAGCCGCTCATCGCGAAGCGGAGCAAGAACGACGAAATGGGAACGACGTGCCGCGCCACCACCGGCAAGACCATCGCGAGGAGCACGTTTTCGCGGAGCGACCACATCGTCATGAGCGACACCACCATCATAAACATGACGAAGAACAACGCTTCGGCAAGCTAAAGTTCACTATGCCCAAGTTCTCCGGAAGCACCGATCCCGAAGAATACCTCTCATGGGCATTGAAGGTCGATAAGATATTCCGCCTCCACAACTTCGAAGAAGAGAAGAAGATTGCCATGGCCTCTCTCGAGTTTCAAGACTATGTCCTCATTTGGTGGGAACAAACGATCAAGCGACGACATACAAGAGGCGAACCACCCATTACAACTTGGTCAGAAATGAAGAATGTCATGCGAGCTCGCTTCGTGCCTACACACTAGACCCGTGATCTCTTCAAGAAGTTGCAACTTCTCAAACAAGGCACGAAGACGGTGGAGGAATATTACCAAGAAATGGAGATTGCCATGATACAAGCCAACGTCAAGGAAGATGACGAGCAAAGAATGGCCCGCTTCTTGAACGGCCTCAATCACCCAATCAATAGGATAGCCGACTTCCAACCGTACTCCAACCTTCTCGAGCTAGTTCATCAAGCATCCAAGGCCGAGCGACAAGTCCAGGATGACTTCAAATACGCCAAATACTCGTCCAAGAACTACGGCTCCTACTCTCAAGCTCCCGCGACTTCGGCACCTCCTACCTCAACTAGAGCATCACCAAGTACCGGCGACAAGTCAAGTTCCAAGCAAACTACACCTTCCTCGACTCGTTCTTCGGCAAGCAACTACAAACCCAAGACTCCCTCACCTTTGGCACCACCATACGACCCCGTGAAGACTAGTTCCTTCAAGTGCTTCACATGTGGTGGCCGAGGTCACAAGTCCTTCGAGTGCACCAACAAGAGAACCATGATCTTCAACGACGACGACACATATGACTCGATGAGCGAAGACGAAGTGGAAGTATTGAGCATGTGGCCATGCACCGGCGCATCAACGAAGATGAAGATGATCAAGTGTTTTGTGACAATGATTCAAGTCCCTCTCTCGTGGTATCCAAGGTCTTGACCCTCCAACACCATCAAGACGAAGACCAACGATGCCATATTTTCCACACAAAGGCCGGCATCAACGGACGTTCCGTCAAGGTCATCATCGACGGAGGAAGTTGTCACAACTTGGCAAGTGACGAGCTATGTTCCAAGCTCCAATTGGTCAAGAAGAAGCACCCTCGTCCATACAAGGTACAATGGTTGAGCGACTCCGGCACCATTCAAGTGGATCATATGGTACAAGTTTCTTTCAAGATCGACGCCTACGAGGACACCTTGGAGTGTGATGTAGTTCCCATGACGGTGTGCCACCTTCTCTTGGGACGACCTTGGCAATTTGACCGTGGAGTCATCCACAACGGACGAACCAACTACTACAGCTTCAAGATGAAAGGAAAGGAATATGTGCTTCGACCAATGTCACCAAGCCAAGTGATCGCCGATAAGCAAGCATCCACCCATCATGGAGATCCAAGTGAGAGAGTGATCCACCAAAAAGAAAGTGAGAACCACAAGCC
This sequence comes from Secale cereale, assembly GCA_902687465.1. Classification (NCBI taxonomy): domain Eukaryota; kingdom Viridiplantae; phylum Streptophyta; class Magnoliopsida; order Poales; family Poaceae; genus Secale; species Secale cereale. The sequence goes on along the minus strand of LR738712.1, from coordinate 366,662,368 downwards.
AAAATTGAGCGCCTCTTCGCCAAGAGAGAAAAACTTAGTCCTCCTAGCCACCAAACGTGAGATGAGAGAAGTGTGTGAGAACCCCTCCAGCGTCTTCCACTTTGTGCTTCTATGCAAAGGGGAAGCCAAACCTACTAACACTTCACCACCTCCACCTTTTGTGTTGTCTCAATTGTTGCAGGAATTTTCGGACGTCTTTCCCGATGAGCTACCACCGGGTCTACCTCCACTTCACGGCATCGAACACCGCATCGACCTCGTACCCGAAGCACCACTTCCGAACAAGGCTCCTTACCGCGTCAACCCGGAGGAAACAAAGGAGATACAATGTCAAGTACAACAACTCATCGACAAAGGTCATGTACGTGAAAGCTTAAGCCCTTGTGCAGTTCCCGTTATTCTCGTGCCTAAGAAAGATGGAAGTTTTCGCATGTGTTCCAATTGTCGTCCGATAAATGCTATCACCGTTAGATACCGTCACCCTATTCCACGCCTAGATGACATGCTTGATGAATTATGTGGTGCCACCATCTTTTCCAAAATTGACCTTAAAAGTGGCTATTACCAAATTCGCATTCAAGAGGGTGATGAGTGGAAAACAGCTTTCAAAACCAAGTTTGGGTTATATGAGTGGCTGGTCATGCCGATGGGCTTATCGGAAGCGCCCGGCTCTTTCGTGCGTCTTATGCATTTCGTTCTCCGACCTTATATCGGCGTCTTTGTAGTGGTTTACTTTGATGACATACTAGTCTTTAGCAAGTCGCTTGAGGAACTTGTTAACCACGTCTGTATGGTTTTGCAAGCCCTTCGAAAACAACAATTATATGCTAATATGGAGAAATGCACTTTTAGTGTTGATAAAGTTGTTTTTCTAGGATTTGTCGTGTCTTCACAAGGTGTTCACGTTGATGAAACTAAAACTGCAGCAATTAAAACTTGGCCTAAACCAACGAACCTTTAACAAGTGCGTAGCTTTCTTGGTTTAGCCGGTTTCTATCGACGCTTTGTGAAGGACTTTAGCACAATTGCTATGCCCTTATACGCCTTGAGGAAGAAGAATGCACCCTTCATTTGGGGTCCCTCGCAAGAGACCGCGTTCAATGAACTTAAAACCTTTCTTACACACGCACCACTTCTTGCCCTACCGAACTTTGACAAACCGTTTGAGATACATTGTGACGCTAGTGGTACCGGTATAGGAGGCGTGTTAATGCAAGAAGAGCGTCTGATTGCGTATTTTAGTGAAAAACTATCCGGAGCTCAACTTAACTACCCCATCTATGATAAAGAGCTCTATGCTTTGGTGAGAGTTTTACGTGTTTGGGAACACTATCTTCGACCCCATGAATTTATTCTTCACACGGACCATGAGACGCTCAAGTATCTCAAGGGTCAAACGATGTTAAACAAGCGTCATGCTAAGTGGAGTGAATTCATTGATTCTTTTCCCTATGTCATCAAATACATCAAAGGCAAAGAAAATGTTGTGGCGGATGCTCTTTCCCGCAAATGCATGCTTGTTACCAAACTTGAGTTGAATGTTATTGGCTTTGAGCACATAAAAGACTTATATGAGCATGATGTTTTCTTTACAAATCCTTATGCCAAATGTGTAGCACATACTTCTTGGGAGCAATACTACATAAAGGATGGATATCTCTTGAAAGCTAACAAACTTTGCATTCCCGAGTCTTCGCTTCGTTTGCTCCTTTTGCAGGAATCTCACGGAGGAGGGCTCATGGGACACTTTGGACGTGAAAAGACATTTGCTACGCTCTCCAAGAATTACTTTTGGCCCAAGATGTTCCGTGACGTCTCTCGCTTCACCAACCGGTGCTCTACATGCCGCAAAGCTAAGTCAAAAGCTCAATCCCATGGCCTTCACATGCCACTTCCTATTCCTTTCCATCCATGGGAAGACATTAGCATGGATTTCATTCTTGGATTACCTAGAACTCGAAATGGAAAGGATTCCGTATTCGTTGTTATGGATAGATTTTCCAAGATGGCACATTTCATTCCTTGTCACAAGATAGACGATGCTTCACATATTGCGACTCTCTTTTGTAGGGAAATCTTGCGGCTACATGGCGTGCCCAAGACGATTGTCTCGGACCGTGACGTCAAGTTCTTGAGCTACTTTTGGAAAACTCTATGCGCCAAGCTCGGCATCAAGTTACTCTTCTCCACGGCATACCACCCTCAAACCGATGGCCAAACCGAAGTCACCAACCGGACGCTTGCAACTCTCCTATGTGTGTTGATCAAGAAGAACATCAAGGAGTGGGAAGAGTGCCTACCCATCGCCGAGTACGCCTATAATCGCGCGAGACACTCTACAACCAGCAAGTCCCCCTTCGAGGTTGTCTATGGCTTCAATCCATTGTCACCTTTGGACATCCTTCCTCTCCCGCTTCAAGAACGAGCCGACATGGACGCAAGTGCAAGAGCAGCCCATCTCAAGAAGATGCATGAAGAAACACGTTCCATGCCCGAGCGTCAAGTACAACGCCGCGCCATCAAGCTCAGCACCAACAGAACACCAATTGTGTTCCATCCGGGTGATCTCGTTTGGCTACACCTTCGCAAAGACAGCTTCCCCAAGGAACGCAAATCCAAGCTTCTTCCACGAGCCGACGAACCATTCAAGGTGCTAGCACGCTACAACGACAACGCTTACAAGATCGACATCCCCCGTGACAAGTACAACATAAGCGACATCTTCAACGTCAAAGACTTGGCCAAGTACCATGGTGATGAAGACCATGATCCGTGGACGGATCTTCCCCAATGGGGGGAGATGATGCGGAGCATCCGGCAAGCATCCCCATGGACACTCCGTCATCGGCACAAGCACGCAAGGGACCAATGACTAGAGCACGTACACGCGCTATCGAGGACGAGGTGAATTCTCTCCTCTTCGAGTTTCGTTTGGATTCGCACGAGGATTGGGTTCTACCTCACAAGGAGATGTTGTGCATTCTCAGTTGCCAAGGAGATGATCACGTGGAAGCAAATAAGAACCTATTCAGTCCGGATCGCGTGGAAGCAAATGAAGACCTGCCCAACCCAGAACGAGCGGTACTACCGCCCCTCCAAAACGGTACTACCGCTCCTGCCAACAAGCAGTACTACCGCTCCTTAAGCGGTACTACCGCCTGCCAGCGGTAATACCGCCTGAGGGGCCGGTACTACCGCCCTGCCTGCTCGCAGCCTTCGATCTTTGGCCATGTACCCCTTTTCCCCTCTTACCCCTTCGTGGCATAGACTATAAATAGACCTCCTCCACATCTTTTGAGGGTTAGCAAAGATATTGAGAGACCTTGAGAGCTTTGCTCCTTGTATCCCCTCCTCTAGGAGATCAAGACCTCCAAGGGAGAAGAATCCTCGTGGATTGCAAGACCTCCCAAGGGAGAAGAATCCTCTTGGATTGCAAGACCTCACCTCCTTTAGGAGTGGGAAGAACCTTACCTTTGTGTTTGTTTCCTTGGATTGATCTTGTGATCTTGTGGATCCTTTGTATGCTACTCTAGTGGATGTGATATTGGATTTGTTTTGAGAGATTTGTGTCTTGTGTTCTTGTGTGTTCTTCCTAGGGTTTCACAAGATCGCCCTAGGGTTTCACCCTACAACATCTTGGTATCATGAGCAAGGTTGATTCACATCTTGGAGTCACATCCCCCCACTTTCTAGCTTGATTTCATTGTGTTCTTGCCAAATTTCGAAAATCCCCACAAATATAGCCCAATATGATGTAGGGTGGAACCCTAGTCGGCAGATCTTTCACGAAAGGAGGTTATCCCACGATAAACACGGAGAATACAAGGAAGAAACGGAGAAAAACACGAGGGGAAACACTCAAATCAACATAAACACGGTCACACAGGTGCTAGATCCACGATACACATCAAGACACACGATCCATAGTCAACAACGGTGGTACAAATATAGTCTTCTCCCGGAGGAGGTCTTGGGTATTCCTTGGGATCTTCTCCGGTGTGGAGGCCTTGAATCCAAGGTGGATCTTCTCCGAAGAGGCCGCGCTCTCGTAGGAGAGGAACCACAAAGGTCTATGATGAGCTATCCAAAAGCTAACCCTAAAAGATGTGGGGAAAGGAGTATATATAGAGTACGGAGCGAAGGGATACACGGGCCACGGCCCAAAGGGATGCGCGCAGGCAATCAGGGGCCGGACATCCGGGCGACAGGCCGGATGTCCGGGGCTTCGCGGGTCGGCGGATGTCCGGGGCGAGGGGCCGGATGTCCGGGCTGGAGGGGTCGAGTCTCGGGTGGCTTCTGTAGAGTGGCGCCGGATTTCCGGGCCCGAGGCCGGATGTCCGGGGCCTGGCCGGATGTCCGGGCCCTGTAGCTTCGGCCGCTGGTGCCCTTCTGTAGTTGTATGTCTAGGGGCCGGATGTCCGGGCCAGGAGGTCGGATATCCGGGGCCTGGAGCCTTCTTCAGCCCTTCTCGATGCAAAGCCTCATCCGTGAGCTTGGAGACTTGTCCATCTTCACGCACATCTCCAATGTGGTCTTCTTCACACCTGAGTACACAAAACACATCCATCTGAGGTAGTAACCATGTTTCGCAAGATTCATATGGAAGTTGGGCCAGGAGTGACGTCACCTCGGTCTCGAGAGCTCTAGCACGAGCACGTGTCATTGGTCCTTGAGGCACTTGGTGAGGCGATGGAGGGTCCATGGGGATGACCTTGGGATGCTCCGCATCACGTAGACTTTCCCATCCAGTCGTGGCCTGAGACAAGATACGTGCGGCTACTATCACGGTGTCGACACGCCGGGAGGTCTTGCTGGACTTGTTTTACCATTGTCGAAATGTTTTGTGCACCGAATTCCGAGTCTGATCGGATTGTCCCTAAGATAAGGGGTAATACTTTTACTTCTGCTGATCATGAGAGCTTGTGATGGGCTAAGTTGGGACACCCCTGCAGGGTTATGATATTTCGAAAGCCGTGCCCGCGGTTCTGTGGGAGATTGGAATTTTTTAATGTCCGGTTGTAGAAAACTTGATAGAGGATCCGAAATAAAACACATGAACCGCGTGAGTAACCGTGACCGTCTCTTCTCATTTTGAGATGAGAACACGGTGGGGTTATGTTTGACTCGTAGGTAGTTTACGATCTTTAGCGATAATTACTAGTGTGCGACCGTTTGCGTAGATGCTCATCTTATTCTTGTACTCGTAAGTTAGCCACCATATTATGCTTAGCCGCTGCTGCAACCTCACCACTTAACCTCTCCATACCCAATAAAGCTTTGCTAGTCTTGATACCCATGGTTATGGAATTGATGAGTCCTCCTGGCTCAGAGATACTACAACAACAGTTGCAGGTGCAAGTTTCTGATGACTTGACGTGAGAGTGAGTTACTTGTGTTGGAGTTCTTCCTTCTTCTACTTCGTCAGTCTTGGGTTAGGTTCCTGGTCGGCAGCCTGGGCTAGCAGGATGGATGTCGTTGTGTTTTTCATGTTTGCATCCATAGTCGGATGCCTTGTATTGATGTTGTTGTATTCATGTGACTTGTATGAATTGTTTTACCCCCCATGTATGTATGTAATGGTACGATGTAATGATATCCATCTTGCTAAGCGCCCGAAATGCGGTTATGTCTCAATCACAAGTTCTTATCCAGTGATCGAGATAGAATCGCATCTTGGGTCTGACAAGTTGGTAACAGAGCCTCGACCGACCATAGGATCCCCCTTGATTGATCGTAGTTTGGTCGTTGACGAGTCTAGAAGAAAACTATTTTGGAGTCTAGTTATATCGGAGAGTTGGAATTCGTTTACTCCTCAGTCCCTTCGTTTCTCTGGTGATGAATCTTGACGTAGGTATTTTGAATTACTTCTCTTCCCCTTAAAAGAAATTTAGGATCACGCGGTTAGTTTTCGTTCATTGCGAGGTCTGTTATTTTCATCCGGTGCAATTCTCGTCAAGTTAATTCGTCCGTCTTTCTCTTTTGCCAGTCTAATCCTCGGTTCTTTCCATCCGACATCATTCCCCGTTCGATGTTGTCTTTCTTTTTCCCACCCACCCATCCCTTTTCTTCTCGGAGCCGGAGTCCTCAATCGAGTTTCCATCCTACTCGTGTACATCCTTTGATTCCTTTCCTCAGTTATTCCAACTGGTGAATTCTCATCTAGTTCAGCCTTCCTCATCTATTTTTCTTCTCCGGTGGATTCAATTCAAGTTTTTGGTGTTGATCTTATTCTTTTCCATTGCTCAAGAGCTTTCCCCTTCTCTCGTTCGCCTCTCACCATTTAATTATACCGGTGTTCCAAAGACATTTCAGGAGATTCGTCTGTGTTCCAATTAATTTGAGGTTGTCACCTCATTCGAGTCTTTGAAACATTTCTGGTGCATCATCTCCTTTTGTCAATCAATTCTCAATGGTGGTATTCTCTTTGGTGGGCTCATAACCCACATGTCTTTTTCCAGGATCTTACCTGACTCTTATTATTTCCGGAGTGTTCCAAAATTCTTTCAAGTGTGACGTAAGTATGGATTCCATCAGTCATGTGCCTTCTCCAAAAACACTTACAATTCTTTTCATCGTGGGTTCAATTTTTCCTCTTTTCATTCGTCTGGAGTATCTCAACAATTCTTTGTGGTATTCTCGTCGTCATCTGAAGACCGAAGAAGAGATTTTCCTCCGAATCTTGTCTGCCCTCTCGAAGATTCGTGGTTCTAGCTTCATGTTATCCTCTCAGTTATTCCGTTCGTCATATTTTTTTTCCTTACCGTCCGGAGCATTTCATCAATTCTTTTCATTATGTTCCTCCGAAGGCCATCATTTCAGAAGATTTCTTCGTTCTCAGTTTTCAACTTCGTCCTCCAAATATTCTTCATTGATGCCTCTTCGTTCGTCTCACAGTTGTCCGATGCTTCGTTCAAGTATTCTTTAAACAGTTCGCGATCTCTTCGTTCTCTTGTACTAAATTCCCCAAGTGCTTATTCTTCTCAACGATTCATTCTCTTGTATTCACTTGATTTTAATTCTTCACGATGGCTTCTTCTCTTTCATCACTCGATTTTAATTCTTCCCGCTGGTTCGTTTCTTTTCTTCACTCAGCTTCAATTCTTCACGGTGGTTTGCTCAAGAGTTCTTTTCATGTGCGATCATATCAATTATTTTGTTCTTTCTAATCCTACCGGTGGTTCATGAAGATTTTCGCAAGTTCGCGATATATCCCTCTTTAATCATTTCAACGAGAATAAGTAGTATGCAAATCCATTGCTTCTCATCAATTTAATTGATGAAAGATAAGCATAACATAATTCTTATACTTTCATCAAGTTGATTTAATCTTTTCCTTCGGAATTTGTTCTTGATGAATAAATTTTATTCCCAAGTGTGTTATTCTTTTCTTTTCCGGAGTTCATAGTTTTCTCGGCTCTTTCGTCGGAACATCCATCTAAATCAGTGCAAGGCTTTATTCTTATTCTTCAATCCTTCACTTCTATCTCATCATCCTTTTGTTACCGGAGTTCTTCATGGTGGTTCTTCCTGATTTAATTCATTCTTCAAGTGTTAATAATAATTCGTGTGGAGCAACTCAAGCATTCTTATTCTTGCCTCTCGAGTGCAATTAATTCTCCGTATTCTTTTGAAGTGGAGTGTTGCATTTCTTCCTTCATCATATCGATTCAATCTTTTGGTTATGGCACAATTCACCTCAAGTTTGGGATGATTTTCATAAGTCGACAACAAGCTTATTCTTTTGTTGTTGATTTTCGCAACAACTCGATTCAATCCTTCCTTCTAAGGATGCCTTCAAATTCATTGATGAGGACATCACTAACAAGGTTACACCCACAGCTCCAACTGACACATATACAGGACCAATTACTAGAGCTCGCGCACGCCAGTTAAATTACCAGGTACTTTCGTTTCTTGGTAATGAATCTAATGTTCATGAGAATATGATGTTGCCTAAATTGGATACATTTGTCTTGCTTACAAATGAAGGGCCTAGCTTGGACAAGAAGGATGAACATTGGAGCAAGATCAATGATGAGGACATGACTACCTTGGATACGACCAAAAATAGGCGATTTCTAATGCAAACTATGCAACAATTTATTTATGTCATCCAGGACAAAAATACTTCACAGACTTTTGTGCCATGTCTAATTCCAGGTGTATGGGACATTTGTACAATCCACATATGAAGATAAGGGAGGTGCTGTTCAAAAAGTTCTCTCACGTCACTTTTGGGCCAAGAGAAGATAGAGTCCAAGTCTCTCACGTTCTGCATCCAGATTCGGACTGCACAGACATACCTGACTCAAAACGGCAAAAACTTCTTCATACGGACTCCGAATTGGGTGATTCTTTTTTTGTTGGAAACTAGATTTCGTACACTTTCCAAGCCAATTGGATTCACCTTCAAATTCGTCCGGAGCGTTGAGATACCGATGAAACAATTTGACGCTGCAGCAGAATCCGAGTCAAACTACAAGTCCAAAGGTGTTACATCACCTCCACTTGGGACCATGAGCCTTGTACGACCTAGGATTAGTTTTAGGCTGCCTTGGGACGTCCTTCCACCTCCTTGGCCGCCACCCCTTGCTCCTATATAAGTAGATCCATCTAGTAGCTTTTTCATTGGGGATTTGTTTAGTCAAAAGTTAGCCATTGCAACTTCGTGTACTTCGTTTGTGTCCAACGACCAGACCAAGACCGCTTACGGATCTCCATCTTCATCAATACTTCATCTATATTTGCAATATTCAGATTGCTTTATCATATTATTGCTTGTTCTTCGATTGCGTGCAGGAATAGACCTTCGTGGTCAGGCTGATCGTGCTTCTGGCATCGTCAGTAACCCCTGAAGATTGGTTTATCGATTGCTAAGGCGCAACATCGTGCACGTTTGTAGTCGGATCGTCAAAGTCGTCTCCACCAAATCGATAGTTATCATCTCATCGAAAGATCGAGTGATGTAGGGTGGAACCCTAATCAGCGGATCTTTCACGTTTTGGAGAGTGTCACACGATGTACACGGAGAACACAAGGAGGAAGACGGGGAAAACACAAGAGGAAACACTCAAATCAACACGAAGATAATCACACAAGCGCTAGATCCACGATACATAGTGCGATACATGGTCCATAGTCAACGACGGTGGTACAAGGGTAGTCTTCTCCGTGAGGAGGTCTTGATTATCCCGTAGGATCTTCCCCGATGTGGAGGCCTTGAATCCGTAGTGGATCTTCTCCGTAGAGGCGCACGGTCTCGTGGGAGAAATCCACACAAGTCTGAGAAATGAGCTAACCAATAGCTAACCCTAAACGGAATGAGGAAAGGAGTATATATAGTGTACGGGGCGAAGGGGTACACGGGCCTCGGCCCAGGGGCTGCAGGCAGGCAGATCAGGAGCCGGACGTCCGGGCGACGGGCCGGATGTCCGGGGCTTCGCGGGGCGCCGGATGTCCGGAGGAGCCGGATGTCCGGGCTGGAGCGGTCTGGTCTCGGGTGCTCTCTGGACACAGGCGCCGGATTTCCGGGCCTGGGGCCGGATGTCTGGGCCATGCCTGGCCGGATGTCCGGGCCCTGGCCGGATGTCCGGGCCCTGTAGCTCCTGTGGCTGGTGGCTTTCTGTAGCTGCTCGTCCAGGGGCCGTATGTCCGGGCCAGGGGGTCGGATGTCCGGGGCCTGGAGCTTCCTTCTGTCCTTCTTGATGCATCACCTCGTCCGTGAACCTGGGGACTTGTCCATCTTCACGCCCTTCTCCAATGTGGTCTTCTTCACACCTGAGCACATAAAGCACACCCGTTTGAGGTAGCAACCATGTCTCGCAAGATTCATATGGAAGTAGGGCTAGGAGTGACGTCACCTCGGTCTCGAGAGCTCTAGCACGAGAACGTATCATTGGTCCTTGAGGCACTTGAGGAGGTGAAGGAGGGTCCATGGGGATGACCTTGGGATGCTCCGCATCGTCTCCCCTCCCTTGGGAAAGATCCGACCTCGGATCGAAATCTTCATCGCCATGGAAAGGAGAGAGATCCTTGACGTTGAAGGTGTCGCTCACGGAGTACTTGTCTCGCGGGATGTCGATCTTGTAGGCGTTGTCATTGTAGCGAGCTAGCACCTTGAATGGTCCGTCGGCGCGAGGTAGAAGTTTGGACTTGCGCTCGTGTGGGAAGCGGTCCTTGCGAAGATGAAGCCAAACAAGATCTCCCGGTTGGAACACCATTGGTGCCTTGTTGACGTTGAGCTTGGTGGCGAGACGTTGGACTTGTCGCTCGATCATGGCCCTTTGTAGGATCGAAAGTATGTCTAGAAGGGGGGGGGGGTGATTAGACTACTTGTAAATATAAAAATTCTGCCTTTTGACAAAGAACAATTTTTGGTAGTTTCACAATTATGATCAAGTCAAGTATCACCCTACACATGCAATTCTAGAGTATAGGCAGCGGAAAGTAAATTGCACTGTAGTAAAGAGAGGTGGAGAAGAGCAAACGCAATTTTGGAGACGCGGTGATTTTTCCTGTGGTTCCGATAGGTGGTGCTATCGTACATCCACGTTGATGGAGACTTCAACCCACGGAGGGTAACGGCTGCGCGAGTCCACGGAGGGCTCCACCCACGAAGGGTCCACGAAGAAGCAACCTTGTCTATTCCATCATGGCCTACGCCCACGGAGGGCTAGCCTTACTCGGGGTAGATCTTCACGAAGTAGGCGATCTCCTTGCCCTTACAAACTTCTTGGTTCAACTCCACATCTCGATGACGGAGGCTCCCAAGCGACACCTAACCAATCTAGGAGGCACCACCCTCCAAAAGGTAATAGATGTTGTAGATGATGATGAACTCCTTGCTCTTGTGCTTCAAATGATAATCGCCCCAACACTCAACTCTCCTCACTGATTTGGCTATGGTGGAAGAAAGGATTGAGTGGAAAGCAACTTGGGAAGGTTAGAAATCAAGTTTCATATGGTAGGAGTGGAGCAACTTGATCTCAACACAAGGATAGGTAGTTCTCTTCTCAGAAAGTGTAAGGTAGGAGTGGTAGTTCTTTCTGATGCCTCTCTCCACGAATGAAGAGGGGGTGGAGGGGTATATATAGCCTCCACACAAAATCCAACCGTTACACACATAATTGAGCAATCTCGGTGAGACCTAAGTGGACAACTCGGTCAGACCGAAAGTTCAAATAATGTGAACGTTGGGGTTTTCGGTGGGACCGAAAATACCATCTCGGTTATTCTAATTTGAGCAGAGACAGGAACATGCCAGTTTCGGTGGGACCGACTTCATCAACTCGGTGACACCGATTTGATGACAAACGGTTACAGAAGCTTGGCAGCCCATGTTTCGGTGAAACCGATTTCAAACTCGGAATATCCGATTTTTCTAGGGTTTGGCTTATGGCTGAGGTGGTTCATCTCGGTGTGACTGAGTTTGGATAATCGGTGGGACCGAGATTACTTATGAGTGAATTTTGTAGTGAAGGTTGCTGATAGTTGAAGGAGATATATCACTAAGCACTTGAGCAACCAGATCATCAACACAACCTCATCCCCTTTTAATAGTATTGGCTTTTCCTATGGACTCAATGTGATCTTGGATCACTAAACCAAAAATGGAGTCTTGAGCTTTTGCCAATGCTTGCCTTAGCATTTTGAGGGGTCCACTTCTTCAGTCATTGCCATACCCATATCACTGAACTTCTCTGAAATGATTCTCAAGAAACTATTAGTTCAATGATATATATGTTGTTATTAATTGCCAAAACCACCCGGGGATTAGTTGCACTTTCAATCTCCCCCTTTTTGGTAATTGATGACAACATATAGATCAAAGCTTCGACAAAGGATATAATCAATGAATAATATCGTCGCTTTGAGAAGTATGTGATAAGCAAGAGCTCCCCCTAAATTTGAGCATTATTTAAGATTTGCGTTTGAATGCAAATGCACAATCGATTAGGATCATGGGTCACTCTTCCATGTCACATACATCTTGGTGGAGCGCACAAAATGATAAGAATGAATAGCATGCACCCAATCACCAAGACATGAGTAAATAGCCATACAAGATAGGAATAGCATATGATAAGCATTAAACACACATTAAAGCATAGTATGACCAAGCACTCATTAAGGTAGCATCAAACGTAGTATCAAGCACACTGAAAGTTTCGAAAACCAAAAGTATCTCAAGGAAACCGCAAAAGAACGAAAGAGCACTCTCTCTCTCGAAGCCCTATGATCTATACAATTTCTCCCCCTTTGGCAACAAGTTACCAAAAAGTTTGAAAAAGCATAGAGCTAAACGTCACTGTGGGCTCTGCTGGCGGCTCCCGTCTGGGTAGATGTCCGAGTAGATATGACGGCATCGGCGAAGACTTCAGCTGATGTCTGAGCTAGAGGAGTGGACACTGGAGCTGTAGCTGGAGTAACTGCTGAAGCTGTAGGAGGTGCTGAAGTTGTAGTCCTTGTGTCAGTCACTAGAATAGCATCTGATCGGGATCCTCTGGGAACCGGAGCAGTCTGGCGATGAGAGTCCTGGACTAAGTCATCCTACACAAGCTCTGCCTTGTCCTGCTTTGCTTCCTCCATGTCTGCCTCAAGCTTGTTGACGGTCACTTGAATTTCAGTCAGCTTCACGTCCAGAGCGTGGATCTTCTCGTCAATAATCCTCTCTAAGCTCTCCTGAGATTGTTCAATGCTGGCCAGGCGTTGTTCAATCCTTTGGGTAGCTTCAAGAATCTGTTCTCCGAAACTCTTTGGTTTAGCTGCTGCTGCTGCTGCTTCTTTATCAGCTTTGGCTTTCCTAGCAGCTTCAATCTTGGCTTGACCTTCAACAGATGTTGGGTCCTCCTCGTCCATCACAACAACATTGTCTTCATGCTCTGGCTGCAGGGGTAAGTGTTTCCTATCCAACAAGAATTTGCCCGTGCCAAACTTGGCATTGATAAGCATCTGAATTTGTGGGGCAAATCCACATGACCTTTTCTGGTCAGCTGCAGTCCTCTTAATGGTCTCTACCATTAAGTCCATCACCTTGAAAGGTGCCTTCTCATCAAGTATATGCAGCATGTTGATAGAATACCCTCTGATCATGCGATGATCTCCAGACTTGGGCATCAAGGTATGCCTCAAAATAGTGTTAGTGGTAGGTAGACCTGCCTGGAGATAGTAGACTGAGCCGAGCTTCCACACTTCCAAATCTGCTGCGGGGATCTCCTTGTACATGTTCTTCATGGAATCATGATTCTTCTTTGGAATCCCATAGACATCAATGTCATCCTCTCGTTGCACTGGAGCATTCAGAAGTTCTGCCCATTCTTCAACAGAATAAGAGAACCTTTGACCTTCAGTCATCCAGGTGATCTTCCCATCAGGATAGAAATGAGCTGTGGCATAGAATTGCATAATCATCTCGTCGTTCCAATCTGTCAATTTCTAACCCACAAACTCTGCAACTCCACATGTAGTGAAGCTTTCATGCACATGGGGAAAGAAGTCTCTGTGCTCTTCGCTGTCAATGTATTCCAGTCAACATATCTGGTATCTGCAACTATTGGCTTCTTGTCCATCAGCACAGTCTCATAGAAGTCCTGCTGCTCTCTGGTGTGGAATCTGGGATCTACAGCAGTTCTTCTCCTCATGGCATATGGATCAGCTTGTCTCCATAGCCTGAGACCTCTATCTTTCCTTGCCTTCATATCCTCGGCTTGAGGATGAGCATCATTGTGAAGTGGCAGTTTTGGACGGAGTTTCAGCAATACTTGTCCTTCCTCATCAAACTCAGCTGGTGGCACATCACCCTTGTTCTTCTCAGATGCTGGAATGTTTCTGGTAGTCCTCTTGGGCTTGGCAGTAGGCTTTGCTGGAGCTGCCTTAGCTTGAGCAGACTTCTTGGGCTTTGAAGTGGCTCCAGCCCTAATGGCATCACCCATGAGCTTCTGCTTCTGAGGAGCAGGCTGGGGTGCTTCTTCTTCTTCTTCTTCCTCGACTGCTGCATCTGCATGAGGATCAGTATACACAACCCTCTTCCTCTTGGAGGTTTTCTTCACTTTGCTTGGGGCTGGCTCCCCCAAGTTCAGCTTCTTGGCAACAGTGGACTGCTTGACTTTGCTGGTGCCTTTCTTTGACTGCTGACCTTGTTGCTCTTTGGCAACAACCTTTCTCTTAGGCTTGGAGGTCACTTCTTCCTCAGCTACAAAATCAGAATCCTCATCATCAGAGTTCTTCTCTTTTCTAGCCCTGCTGGCTGCAGGAGGCAAGCCACTTGGTGTACTCCTCTCACCATCATCAAATGGACTGCTAGTCTCAGGACTAGTGTCTGCTTCAGGAATGTCCGCAATAGGTGACTCTGACCTGTTCTGACTGTCACTGGCATCTGACATGGCTGACAACCTGTGAATAGATAAGGTATAGGCAGAGTAGAAGAGTTATCACAAACTGCAGAAGTTTTTGCAAAAAGAATGAGTTCAAATTTTAGTTTTAAGTTTTCACAGAAGGCATTTCGGTCAGACCGATTTTCAGTTTCGATGAATCCGAAGTGTGTAACAGAAACTTTACACACCACTTTCGGTTTGACTGAAGTGGGTTTCGGTCCTGCCAATACACTAGGGTTTCACTAAAACTCTATTTCGGTCACACCGATTTGCACAACTCGGTTGGACCGAAAGGTGCAGTGCAATGGCCAGAGGCCGAATCGGTCATTCCGAGATTTTAAAATCGGTTTCACCGAGATGTGTTCCGTGGAAACCTAACCCTAAAATTTTTACTCGAAACTAGTTCAAACGAACCGATCTGGTGTAAAAGAAGATTTCAATCGTGGCCAGATATAGGACAAACCAAACGTGCATTGAATCGGAGATGGGAGCACGAGTGGGATCGAGACTCACCCTAACTTGGTGGAGTCTCTCTACGGCGGCAACGGCGCGGAGGAGAAGTCCGTTGACGGCGATTGAGACCTGCGGCGAGGGCGCACAGGCGACGACGGCGACGATCCGGAGATCAGGGCGACGGCAGCAGGGGACGTGGGAGCGAAAACGTTTGAAGGAGTAATCAACGCGCGCTGCCCTCAGTATATATATCCCTTTGCTGTCGGTGGGACCGAGTTGAAAAACTCGGTGTCACCGAGATGGATAACTGCTAGGCAGTTATGCATTTCGGTCACGCCGAAACTTACAACTCGGTTTCACCGAGATGAAACCTAGATCAGTCTAAATGCTTTCGGTTTGACCGAGTGGGAGAAAGTTGGTCTGACCGAAAATCACTTAGAAGGTTTTGGAAGTTAGACCTTGACGGATCGGTGGCTCCGAGTGCTCCTCACTCGGAGGGTCCGAAAATGACTTGTTCAAAGTTTGTGATATAAGCATGAATAGAATTTGATACAAGAAAGCATAGATAGCTAGGGGAGGTACTTAGGCATTCTTGTCCATCCATTTGGCCAGAAAAATCAAAACAACCAAAACAACAAATGGATGTCCTCGAATGGATAAAATCATGCATTCAACATGCTCACACAATAAGATAGCAAATGAAATATGTGTCAAACATGCACAACCAAAACTCTAGCTACTAGCACACAATTTGTCGATGACTAGGTCATCTTTATATGAGTATTTTGACTTAGGAGCCAAATGAGAACATTTGATCATAGGTCATACTCATCGTTTAAGGACAAGTGGGGTTATCACTTTTACATAAAGCATTGATGTGTTCACATCATTTGGAGATGCTTTAGCTCAATTTTTAGAGCAAAGCTCCCCCTAGATTTGAGAACCCCTTTTAAAGGGTCAAACTAACCTTGGGTTGTCGTAGAAGACTTCATGTAGATGTTGAAGATGTGGATGCTCAATGTTGATGTAGATCATCAAGAGTTGGGAGCTATCCTTTGGATTAGGGCACTTTCAATACCTACATGGGTTAGTCCCACAAGGAACAAACAAGGATATCCATGGACATAGATTGAAGTTCACAATAGATGATGTCCATGAAAGCAATGATTACCTTGTCCCTTGACTTACCAACAAGAGGGTTTGTGACTCCATGAACTAGTGCATGATGTGGAAGTTGATTGCACAAGTTCTTGCCAAAATGAATGTGAGTGAAGTATGTTGGCGGAGTCGCCCTCAAGAACTTTCTAGTTCTTCTTCTTCGGGATCCACATCATCTTGATGGGAATCCTTGGGGTTGTAGTTGAGCTTGACGAAGTAGAACTTGATGTGTCCTTGGGAACCCACTTGACCATGGCTTGAGGTGCTTCAATGAATGCATCAATCTCCTCTTGAAGCTTGTCCTTGGCTTTTAGCTTGTGGTCTTGTGGTGGAAGGTCATCTTGAGCTTGTTCCACATTGGAAGAAGTAGGATCATACTTCTCCTTTTGAGAAACAAACTGTGGAGTAGGATATTGACCTTCTTCCCACTCAACAACTTCGGCGTTGATCTTTCGCTCAAAACCAATTCCTTGATTCTTCCGGTGCCTTCCTTGCTTGCGAATAATTTCCTCAAAGTTCTTGCTTCCGGCAAGGCTCTTGTAGACACCTTTCTCTATGATCCCTTTCAATAAACTATTCTCTTGCTCAAGTGTAACTTGGCTTGAAACATTGTTAGTGGAATCAAGAGAACTACTAGAAGTAACAACATTAGATTTAACATGGTTATTGTTACTGCTAGAGGAAGAATTTTTCTTATGCTTGTCATGCTTAGTCTTAATGGTTGGCAAGAAATTAGACAAGAGAAGTCGTTTGGCAAGATATGAAGAACTCTTCTTTCGAAGATCATCATTGATCGCTTTTAGAAACTCATGTTCTTGCTCTAGAGTGAGCTTCTCGAAGCGTAGCTTCTCATGAGATCTTAAGAGCTCTCTATGATCTTCTTGAGTTGTTTCATGAGCTAACTTAAGAGTGTTTAGTTCTTTAGTTAGACGCTCAATATCCTTCATAGCATTGTCATTCGACTCTTCTCGACTATAAAGACTACTAGCATTTTCATCGTTACTAAGCTCACTAGATTTATCATGCAAGAGCTCATCTTCACCAAGCAAGTCATCATCATCACTATTGAAATCAATGAATTCAGGGTGTGATACCTTGGGGCCTTTAGCCATGAAGCATCTTCCAATTCCCTCATTTGGTGAATCAAATAAGTCGTAGGAGTTGGAGTTGGAGGATACGAGAGCAAGACCGGCAACACCTTCATCTTGACTGTAGTCGGAGTCGGAGTGATAGCTTCCATCGGATTGATTGTCGGAGTCGGAGCCGGAGACCCATTCACCTACATGAGCTTGATGTCTTCTTCTTGTGTAGCTCCTTGATGACTTGTCTTTCCTCTCCGAGTCCTTGCTTCTCCGAGAGGGTCTTCGTTCATAACGATCATCTCTACTCCTTCTCTCTTTCCGAGGTGACTCATCTCTTGATCTTCTTCTTGGAGATTCTTCTCTTCTCTTGTGGGGAGCCGTACACTCATTTGAGTAGTGTCCGGGTCTTCCACAATTGTAGCAGTTTCGATCACGACTAGAAGATTTCTTTTCATCATATGATCTAGATTTTGAGCTTCTCTCTTTGCCTCTATACTTGTAGAATTTGTTGAAGTTTTTGACCATTAGGCTTATCTCTTCATTGGAAACTAACTTGTCACTTGAGGTTGTGGGAGCATCACTTGTAGCTTTGTAAGCACCACTCGACTTGTTGTGAAGCTCTTCCTTATCCTTAAGGGTCATCTCATGAGCAACAATTCTTCCAATGACTTCAGTTGGCTTGAGAGTCTTGTAGTTTGGCATCATTTGGATCAAAGTGCACACGGTGTCGTACTTTCCATCCAAATCTCTGAGAATCTTCTTGATGATGAATCGGTCGGTCATTTCTTCGCTTCCTAAGCCGGCAATCTCATTTGTGATGAGAGCAAGCCTAGAGTACATTTCAGCGACTCCTTCACCATCCTTCATCTTGAACTTGTCAAGTTGACCTTGAAGAATATCTAGCTTTGATTCCTTCACAGACTCGGTACCTTCGTGCATTTCAACCAAAGTATCCCAAATCTCTTTTGCATTTTCAAGACGGCTGATTTTGTTGAACTCCTCGGGACACAAGGCATTGAAGAGAATGTCACAAGCTTGAGCATTGTTTTGCAACATCCGCAATTCTTCAGGTGTGGCTTCGCGATCCAGAACTTTTCCTTCCTCGAAGAATTCACCTTGCATACCAACACAAATAATGCCCCGTGCGGCTGGGTTATGACCAAGAATATGCATTTTCATTTTATGCTTCCAACTAGCAAAATTTGTACCATCAAAGTAAGGACCTCTACGATAATTACCCTCACTAGACGCCATACTCTCCTAGGTTGTGAAACCAAGCTTATGGAGTCCAATGCAATGAAAACCAAAACAATGGAGACCAAAGCTCTGATACCACTTGTAGGATCGAAAGTATGTCTAGAGGGGGGTGATTAGACTACTTGTAAATATAAAAATTCTGCCTTTTGACAAAGAACAATTTTTGGTAGTTTCACAATTATGATCAAGTCAAGTATCACCCTACACATGCAATTCTAGAGTATAGGCAGCGGAAAGTAAATTACACATGTAGTAAAGAGAGGTGGAGAAGAGCAAACGCAATTTTGGAGACGCGGTGATTTTTCTCGTGGTTCCGATAGGTGGTGCTATCGTACATCCACGTTGATGGAGACTTCAACCCACGGAGGGTAACGGCTGCGCGAGTCCACGGAGGGCTCCACCCACGAAGGGTCCACGAAGAAGCAACCTTGTCTATTCCATCATGGCCTACGCCCACGGAGGGCTAGCCTTACTCGGGGTAGATCTTCACGAAGTAGGCGATCTCCTTGCCCTTACAAACTTCTTGGTTCAACTCCACATCTCGATGACGGAGGCTCCCAAGCGACACCTAACCAATCTAGGAGGCACCACCCTCCAAAAGGTAATAGATGTTGTAGATGATGATGAACTCCTTGCTCTTGTGCTTCAAATGATAATCTCCCCAACACTCAACTCTCCTCACTGATTTGGCTATGGTGGAAGAAAGGATTGAGTGGAAAGCAACTTGGGAAGGTTAGAAATCAAGTTTCATATGGTAGGAGTGGAGCAACTTGATCTCAACACAAGGATAGGTAGTTCTCTTCTCAGAAAGTGTAAGGTAGGAGTGGTAGTTCTTTCTGATGGCTCTCTCCACGAATGAAGAGGGGGTGGAGGGGTATATATAGCCTCCACACAAAATCCAACCGTTACACACATAATTGAGCAATCCCGGTGAGACCGAAGTGGACAACTCGGTCAGACCGAAAGTTCAAATAATGTGAACGTTGGGGTTTTCGGTGGGACCGAAAATACCATCTCGGTTATTCCGATTTGAGCAGAGACAGGAACATGCCAGTTTCGGTGGGACCGACTTCATCAACTCGGTGACACCAATTTGATGACAAACGGTTACAGAAGCTTGGCAGCCCATGTTTCGGTGAAACCGATTTCAAACTCGGAATATCCGATTTTTCTAGGGTTTGGCTTATGGCTGAGGTGGTTCATCTCGGTGTGACTGAGTTTGGATAATCGGTGGGATCGAGATTACTTATGAGTGAATTTTGTAGTGAAGGTTGCTGATAGTTGAAGGAGATATATCACTAAGCACTTGAGCAACCAGATCATCAACACAACCTCATCCCCTTTTAATAGTATTGGCTTTTCCTATGGACTCAATGTGATCTTGGATCACTAAACCAAAAATGGAGTCTTAAGCTTTTGTCAATGCTTGCCTTAGCATTTTGAGGGGTCCACTTCTTCAGTCATTGCCATACCCATATCACTGAACTTCTCTGAAATGATTCTCAAGAAACTATTAGTTCAATGATATATATGTTGTTATTAATTGCCAAAACCACCCGGGGATTAGTTGCACTTTCAATCTCCCCCTTTTTGGTAATTGATGACAACATATAGATCAAAGCTTCGACAAAGGATATAATCAATGAATAATATCGTCGCTTTGAGAAGTATGTGATAAGCAAGAGCTCCCCCTAAATTTGTGCATTATTTAAGATTTCCGTTTGAATGCAAATGCACAATCGATTAGGATCATGGGTCACTCTTCCATGTCACATACATCTTGGTGGAGCGCACAAAATGATAAGAATGAATAGCATGCACCCAATCACCAAGACATGAGTAAATAGCCATACAAGATAGGAATAGCATATGATAAGCATTAAACACACATTAAAGCATAGTATGACCAAGCACTCATTAAGGTAGCATCAAACGTAGTATCAAGCACACTGAAAGTTTCGAAAACCAAAAGTATCTCAAGGAAACCGCAAAAGAACGAAAGAGCACTCTCTCTCTCGAAGCCCTATGATCTATACAATTTCTCCCCCTTTGGCAACAAGTTACCAAAAAGTTTGAAAAAGCATAGAGCTAAACGTCACTGTGGGCTCTGCTGGCGGCTCCCGTCTGGGTAGATGTCCGAGTAGATATGACGGCATCGGCGAAGACTTCAGCTGATGTCTGAGCTGGAGGAGTGGACACTGGAGCTGTAGCCGGAGTAACTGCTGGAGCTGTAGGAGGTGCTGAAGTTGTAGTCCTGGTGTCAGTCACTGGAATAGCAGCTGATCGGGATCCTCTGGGAACCGGAGCAGTCTGGCGATGAGAGTCCTGGACTAATTCATCCTGCACAAGCTCTGCCTTGTCCTGCTTTGCTTCCTCCATGTCTGCCTCAAGATTGTTGACGGTTGTCGGGGGAAACTGTCCGCCACGAACACCTATCGGACCGGAGCCCCTTGTCTGTGCGGTACGAGGGCGGAGGGAGCACGAAGAGCAGATCGAGGCAGACGCGCGGGCAGTTTTTACCCAGGTTCGGGCCGCACGGATGCGTAAAACCCTACTCCTGCTTGGTTGTGTATTGAGTTGAGCGCTTGGGAGCTTGAAGAAGCAGCTACACCGTGCGTGAGAGTAATCTAGGTTTCGAACCCCCTCCACGTTGTGCATGGGCCTCCTTTTATAGTGCAAGGGGTCACCGACAGGTGTCAACGTAGGAGAAAGGGGTAAAAATGTAAAAGAGGTGGTAGTTGTAACAGTGCGGGAACAGTGGAGCTACAGTACAGAACAGTGGTCTATACCTACTTTAACAGTGGGGGACAAGGGCATTTAATGCCTGTCGCCGTCGACCCCAAAAGCTCCCGCCGTTGCGTCTCCGTCTGCCACGGCGATGGATCCTCTGCCGTGGAGTGCCACCGTGTCCCCCAGGCTGCACAGCCATCCGCCACGCGTCCCTGGAGTGGCCCCAGGGCGACGCGTGGGCCGATGAGCTGGAGCGCGGGCACACAGCGCACCTCCCCCGGCAAGCACCTTGCCGGGGATCTCGACCTTGCCGGGCCCGGAAGCTTGCCGCTCCCCGAGCCCTTGCCGGGTCTTCTAAGATAAAATCTTCTATTCGTCCTGACAAGCTCCTCTTGCCAGGGCCTCGTGCTAGTCAAGCAATCTCGAGCCTGGGACGGCCTTCCCGGCAAGCTCCTCTTGCCGGGGTCTTGGTCTTCTGTCTTGTATACTTTGTTTTTGAATGGCTAGATAAGGGTCAGGAAGGTCTCCGGCAAGCGCGTGGTGAACCCTGCCGCGGGGAGCTGCCGCTGCCCGTGCACAAGTTGGGGTACTAGGGTACCCCTACCGCCACGAACACCTATGGGACCGGAGCCCCTTGTCTGTGCGGTACGAGGGCGGAGGGAGCACGAAGAGCAGATCGAGGCAGACGCGCGGGCAGTTTTTACCCAGGTTCGGGCCGCACGGATGCGTAAAACCCTACTCCTGCTTGGTTGTGTATTGAGTTGAGCGCTCGGGAGCTTGAAGAAGCAGCTACACCGTGCGTGAGAGTAATCTAGGTTTCGAACCCCTTCCACGTTGTGCATGGGCCTCCTTTTATAGTGCAAGGGGTCACCGACAGGTGTCAACGTAGGAGAAAGGGGTAAAAATGTAAAAGAGGTGGTAGTTGTAACAGTGCGGGAACAGTGGAGCTACAGTACAGAACAGTGGTCTATACCTACTTTAACAGTGGGGGACAAGGGCATTTAATGCCTGTCGCCGTCGACCCCAAAAGCTCCCGCCGTTGCGTCTCCGTCTGCCACGGCGATGGATCCTCTGCCGTGGAGTGCCACCGTGTCCCCCAGGCTGCACAGCCATCCGCCACGCGTCCCTGGAGTGGCCCCAGGGCGACGCGTGGGCCGATGAGCTGGAGCGCGGGCACACAGCGCACCTCCCCCGGCAAGCACCTTGCCGGGGATCTCGACCTTGCCGGGCCCGGAAGCTTGCCGCTCCCCGAGCCCTTGCCGGGTCTTCTAAGATAAAATCTTCTATTCGTCCTGTCAAGCTCCTCTTGCCAGGGCCTCGTGCTAGTTAAGCAATCTCGAGCCTGGGACGGCCTTCCCGGCAAGCTCCTCTTGCCGGGGTCTTGGTCTTCTGTCTTGTATACTTTGTTTTTGAATGGCTAGATAAGGGGCAGGAAGGTCTCCGGCAAGCGCGTGGTGAACCCTGCCGCGGGGAGCTGCCGCTGCCCGTGCACAAGTTGGGGTACTAGGGTACCCCTACCTTAGTACACCGACAGACCTGAACACCAAAGTGATATGTCGGCTCATCAAAATTTGAGCTGTAATTGCGATAACTTTCATTTTTTCCAATCCTGCAGGCCATTTTTGAGGGCCAAGACGACCCTTTTTGGGCTCAGAATTTTCCACGCACGTGATCCTGTGTGTGCACGTATGTAAAATCCTCCAGATCGTAAAAACTAGAAGTCCTATCACCTCAATTCCCCAATAGCTTTCCAACGCCTATGAAAACGACGAAATCGGTGCTTGTTCTCACTTGCTTTGAGAGTCTCGATCAATTCGGACTCTAGGTTGATTTTTGTATTTTCTTTGATCACCGTTTCTTCACGAGAGTTGGCCTAACACCCTATTGTATCCATACATGGGTGGGGCGCCAAGGACCTGAACACCAAAGTGATATGCCGGCTTGTCGGTGTACTAAGGTAGGGGTACCCTAGTACCCCAACTTGTGCACGGGCAGCGGCAGCTCCCCGCGGCAGGGTTCACCACGCGCTTACCGGAGACCTTCCTGCCCCTTATCTAGCCATTCAAAAACAAAGTATACAAGACAGAAGACCAAGACCCCGGCAAGAGGAGCTTGCCGGGAAGGCCGTCCCAGGCTCGAGATTGCTTAACTAGCACGAGGCCCTGGCAAGAGGAGCTTGTCAGGACGAATAGAAGATTTTATCTTAGAAGACCCGGCAAGGGCTCGGGGAGCGGCAAGCTTCCGGGCCCGGCAAGGTCGAGATCCCCGGCAAGGTGCTTGCCGGGGGAGGTGCGCTGTGTGCCCGCGCTCCAGCTCATCGGCCCACGCGTCGCCCTGGGGCCACTCCAGGGACGCGTGGCGGATGGCTGTGCAGCCTGGGGGACACGGTGGCACTCCACGGCAGAGGATCCATCGCCGTGGCAGACGGAGACGCAACGGCGGGAGCTTTTGGGGTCGACGGCGACAGGCATTAAATGCCCTTGTCCCCCACTGTTAAAGTAGGTATAGACCACTGTTCTGTACTGTAGCTCCACTGTTCCCGCACTGTTACAACTACCACCTCTTTTACATTTTTACCCCTTTCTCCTACGTTAACACCTGTCGGTGACCCCTTGCACTATAAAAGGAGGCCCATGCACAACGTGGAGGGGGTTCGAAACCTAGATTACTCTCACGCACGGTGTAGCTGCTTCTTCAAGCTCCCGAGCGCTCAACTCAATACACAACCAAGCAGGAGTAGGGTTTTACGCATCCGTGCGGCCCGAACCTGGGTAAAAACTGCCCGCGCGTCTGCCTCGATCTGCTCTTCGTGCTCCCTCCGCCCTCGTACCGCACAGACAAGGGGCTCCGGTCCCATAGGTGTTCGTGGCGGACAGTTTCCCCCGACATCTTTGGCGCGCCAGGTAGGGGGCGTCGAGGTTGTGCGAACCTGATCCGGCGTTCGCGCGGGCGCAATCTTCATTAACCTCTCCAAGTTTCGTCAACAACTTCATCAGCGACAACTCCATGGCCCCGAAGAAGAAGCCTTCGGAGGTCGAGGGCCCGTCTGCGTCTCATCCGCCGCCACCAGAGCCAACGGTGGGCGGGGGAGACGCCGTCGGAAGGGTGGTTGCCGGCGAGGACACTCACGGTGCCACCAGATCCAAGAACAGGACGGACGACCGGACCTCGGTCTCCGTGGACGCGCCACGTCCATCGCAACATACGACGACCCCGCAGCGCCATGCCACGGGAGGTGGTATCCGCTTGCTGGGACAAGGCCATACTGGAGGTTCGCGGGACGCCCCGGACCCCCGTCCGGGCACAAGCAAAGCGAAGGCGCCGGCACGGGACCCCCGCTCCTTCTAACGTCGTTAGAAGTCCGAGCGTATCCCGCTCCTCGCACCGCTCGCCCGCGTTCCCCACTACTCCGGCAGAAGCGCTCGCAAGGGCGCAGCTGCTCCTCGATTTTCCTCCAGCGGCCGACAAGGCCGAGGAATGGAGGGCCACTATCCGGAGCCTGATAGACTTCGCCAACAACGACTCTCCGCAGCAGCCGTCGGCCTCACGGCCGCGGCAGGCCGAGAAGACGAAGGCTATCGGCGACAAGACTGCCGGGGGTGCGACAAGCGTGCACTCCCCGCCGCAGAAGCAGAAGACGCCGCCCCGCCGGAACAACCCCGACGACGGCTCCACAGCCTCGTCGGACCCGCGGGCCCGTCGGGACCAGCGCCAGGTCCTCGACGACCGGCGAGATGAAGACGCTCGGACCACGATCGAGCGCCGCCGAGAAGCTCGGCGACAATCCGACAAGAGAGCTGGGAAGACTGTCGACGCACCCGCGCCCGGTGAACCAGGCGACTTGCCGTACGCGGCAGGCTGCCCTGCGTTCACCCGCGAGCTGCGGCGCGTCCAGTGGCCCAGCATGAAGAACTTTAAGCCCGACGTACCGGAGAAGTACGACGGCAAGACGCACCCCTCGGAGTTTCTCAGCGTCTACACCATAGCAGTGCAAGCTGCCGGGGGGCGCGACGAGAAGATCCTAGCCAACTACTTCCCGCTCGTGCTGAAGCCGAACGTCCGTTCGTGGCTCATGCACTTGCCGGAAGGCTCTATCTCTTCTTGGGCCGACCTCTGCCATCAGTTTGTTGGCGCCTTCACCGGCGGCCACAAACCCCATGGCCAGGAGAGCGATCTCCACATTTTGGCCCAGAAGGAAGGCGAACCCCTGCGCAAGTATATCCAACGTTTCAGCCGGGTACAGCACAACATCCCCGACGTTCACCCTGCTGCGGTTATCAGCGCGTTCCATCAGAACGTGCGTAACCGCCGCATGCGTGAGGAGATGGCGATGACCAAGATCAGGGACGTCAGCGAGCTCTACGCTCTTGCCGACAAGTGCGCCCGTGCAGAAGAGGGGAGGAAACTCCCCGGGGAGGATGCTGGCGCAGGGGGAAGGGACAGCGACGACGCCGCCCCGGCAAAGAAGAGCCGGCGGCGGAACAACAGGAAGAAGGGCAAGAAGGAAGTGCTTGCCGTCGAGAAGTCCGGCAAGGAGGCCCCCGCCAAGCAAGCGCAGGCTGGCGGCTCCGGCAAGGAGCCTGCCCCTGCGGCGGCGGCCGACAAGCCGGGTAGCTCCGACAAGCAATACTGTAAGATTCACCGCACCAAGGGTCACGACCTCTCCAACTGTAAGCGCGTCGAGTACCTCGTCGAGCAGCAAAAGGCTGAGTACGAGAGGCGCGACAAGGAGAAGGCCCAAGGTGGCGGGGAAGAGCCCAGCAAGAAGCGGCCATTCAATGGCCGGGGAGGACGCCGCGGCAAGGCCAAGCAGCGGCAAGGAGATCGACCTCCCCGGGGCCGCGACAACGACGAAGACGACGATGAAGACATGGAGGACGACGAGAACAGCGAGCAGGAGTTCCAGAAGGCCACGGAAGTCCTGTGCGTCGACGGTGGCGCCTCCCTGCACACCTCCCACCGCCAGCCTTCTGACATCCTTGACGCGCTTCGGGGCTTCTATCTGCTCGATGGCTTTGATCTTGTCGGGATTGGCTTCAATCCCCCTTTGTGATACAAAGAACCCGAGAAGCTTGCCGGAGGGAACTCCAAAGACGCACTTCTCGGGGTTCAGCTTGAGCTGTATCCTGCGCAGGTTCTGAAACGTTTCTTCTAAGTCTTGAATCAGTGTTTCTTTGCTCTTGCTCTTCACCACGATGTCATCCATGTAGGCTTCTACATTCCTGTGGATCTGTGGCTCAAAAGCAGTGTACACTACCCTTGCAAAAGTGGAGCCTGCATTTTTCAGTCCAAATGGCATGCGGATAAAGCAATATGTGCCACATGGAGTGATAAATGCAGTCTTCTCTTCATCTTCCTTAGCCATGAAAATCTGGTGATAGCCTGAGTATGCATCAAGAAAACAGAGTAGCTCACATCCGGCAGTGGAGTCAACGATCTGGTCAATGCGCGGCAAAGGGAAGGGATCCTTGGGACATGCCCTACCTGGCGCGCCAAAGATGTCGGGGGAAACTGTCCGCCACGAACACCTATGGGACCGGAGCCCCTTGTCTGTGCGGTACGAGGGCGGAGGGAGCACGAAGAGCAGATCGAGGCAGACGCGCGGGCAGTTTTTACCCAGGTTCGGGCCGCACGGATGCGTAAAACCCTACTCCTGCTTGGTTGTGTATTGAGTTGAGCGCTCGGGAGCTTGAAGAAGCAGCTACACCGTGCGTGAGAGTAATCTAGGTTTCGAACCGAACCCCCTCCACGTTGTGCATGGGCCTCCTTTTATAGTGCAAGGGGTCACCGACAGGTGTCAACGTAGGAGAAAGGGGTAAAAATGTAAAAGAGGTGGTAGTTGTAACAGTGCGGGAACAGTGGAGCTACAGTACAGAACAGTGGTCTATACCTACTTTAACAGTGGGGGACAAGGGCATTTAATGCCTGTCGCCGTCGACCCCAAAAGCTCCCGCCGTTGCGTCTCCGTCTGCCACGGCGATGGATCCTCTGCCGTGGAGTGCCACCGTGTCCCCCAGGCTGCACAGCCATCCGCCACGCGTCCCTGGAGCGGCCCCAGGGCGACGCGTGGGCCGATGAGCTGGAGCGCGGGCACACAGCGCACCTCCCCCGGCAAGCACCTTGCCGGGGATCTCGACCTTGCCGGGCCCGGAAGCTTGCCGCTCCCCGAGCCCTTGCCGGGTCTTCTAAGATAAAATCTTCTATTCGTCCTGACAAGCTCCTCTTGCCAGGGCCTCGTGCTAGTTAAGCAATCTCGAGCCTGGGACGGCCTTCCCGGCAAGCTCCTCTTGCCGGGGTCTTGGTCTTCTGTCTTGTATACTTTGTTTTTGAATGGCTAGATAAGGGTCAGGAAGGTCTCCGGCAAGCGCGTGGTGAACCCTGCCGCGGGGAGCTGCCGCTGCCCGTGCACAAGTTGGGGTACTAGGGTACCCCTACCTTAGTACACCGACAGGAGCCCCCGGGCCTGGGCCACACACGGTGCCGAGCGCTGTTGGGCCAGGCCCAAAACAGTGCACGGGCACCCGCGGCCCGCGGCGCGCCGAATCCACTTCCGTATCCGCCGCACCCCACGGCAACGGCACGCGTCGATTGCGGCGCCGTGGGATGGGACGTGCCCACGATTTCTTTAATGGGAAGGGCGAAACGCCCCCCCACTCTCCCATAAAAGCAGAGAGAGCGGCGCGGTTCCCCTCCCTGCGCACTCATTGCCATCGTCTTCTTCCTCAGATTCCTCTGCTCTTTGCCTCTACTCCTCCGCCATCACCAAGCTCTTCGTCCCCTTCCTTCCACCGCGTCCGCCATGGCCCCAAAGACCGACAAGGCGAAGTCGGAGAAGTCCAAGCGGGAGAAGTCAGATCAGGCGGCGAAGCTCGCCGCGTACCGGAAGGAGCACATTGTCTTCGCGCCGAAGCTCGGCGTGCGGGAGCTTTGGAACAAATACTATTTGTTCTGGGCCAAGGAGACCCCAGCGCACCCCCGCACGCGCGTCTACCCGGCCGTCGCCAAGGACCACTACCCCGGCGGGTATTACTTTTTCGCAGCTTTCTTCCACTGCGGTCTGTGCCCTCCCTTCTCAAACTTTTTCTGCGATATCATGAATACTTATGGCCTCCACCTCCTCGACTTCACTCCCAACGCCATCCTCACCATGTCCGTTTTCGCACACATGTGCGAAAACTTCGTAGGAATCCAGCCCAACGTAGCTCTCTTTAGGCACTTTTTCATCCCCAGAGTAGAGGCCGACGCCCCCCCTCTCCGGAGGAATCTCTTGGGTGTTTAGGCTGAATAAGAAATTATCCTACTTGCCGGGGGAGCTCCGCGGCAAGTGGGAAGAGTGGCGTGCGGAGTGGTGCTGGGTCGTCGAGGAGCGGCCGCAACACTTCACCGCGCCGCGCACATCGCCCATCGTGCGCGGCAGGGATTGGAGTAATTACGATTCCGACGATGCCAAGCTGGATATCGCTCTCGTCAGAATCCTTCGTCTTCGGATGGCGCCGTTGTCTGTCGCTGAAGTGGGCGCGGACTTTCTTCGTCGCCGGATCGCCCCCCTCCAAGACCGGAAAAGGCCGGCGTGGCAATACGGGGGCCCGGCAGACATCATGAGGCTGCGCCCCGGCCTCAATTTTAACTTCACAACACTCGAGCTGCGGGGTATGGTCAGGGAACTTTTCAAGTTCGACCCGGCACACCCCGAGTACTTCCGCGCTCCCCGGGGAGTGGTGCCGCTCTGCGCCAGCAGCGCCCGGGATCGCCTTGTCGCTATGATGCCCGCGTGCGACTCTCATGGATTGGAGCGCACGTGGATTGCGCCCAAGCCTATCGACGTCCTCGAGTTCTACGACAACCTTGCGGAGGTGTTGGAGAAGACGGACGATCTCAAGCTGCACACGCGGGCCACCACCGACCAAGAGATTGCATACATGGCTTCTCGCGCTGAAGAAGTCGCCGCAGCCGCGGCGGCGGGAAACTTTGGATACACACCCGCGGAGGCCCGGCGCTGTCCGCCTCGAGACCGAAGAAGGCTTACCGGTGAGCAACTCCTGGAACATAGAGCATCTTCGCAAGTTTCACCCCTAAGGCGCGGTTGCCGAGATCCGTTCCGGCAACCACCTTTTGTACAAGCCTTGCCGCTGTTGCATGTAACCCTTTGTACAAAGCCGGGCGCAGACCCCGTGCATCAGTAAAGATTTCGTGTTTTCGCATCGATTGCCTTTCGCATGCTTCTCTTTGCTATTCGCATGTTTTATTTGGCATTTGATGCAACACTTAGACATTCGGTAAGCACTATTACGCCGAAAGGCAATATGCTTGTTTCCCTCTCCTTTTCCTTTTTCTCTTAAGCAGAAGGAACGTTCCTCGCGCACAAGTTTGCCGGGGGGGAAGGAGATGGAGGAGGAACTAAGTGCCGTTCAAGAAAGAAGGGCCTTACCGGAAAGCAAACAACATGAGCAAGCAGCATGTGAAAGATAAGTTGTTAGAATTTGACCAGTTCAAATTTTAATTTTTGGTTGTCTTCCTTGAACAATCACACTTTTTATGGAAAACCTGTGCGCGGAGGAACCTACCCGTGGCTTGCCGCACCCTTATCTTGTCTTCGAGTCCACTCAACGATTTAAGTGAGCTGCGACAAGTGTCGCGCCCTTGCTTCGTTTCCGAGTATACTCAGCAAGCTAAGTGCGTTGCGACTTGCTGCGGCGAGGTTGCTTGCCGGCGAGGACCTTGGCCAGCAGGCTGCTCAGGGTCCAGCGCTCAGCGCTCGCGGCAAGGGCCCCTTGCCGGCAAGCTCCCCGGGAGCGTAGGGTGAGGAACATACAAAGTCAAAGATTGGAACAAGGAAGATAACATTGCACTGATTGAATGAAGTAAAGCAAATATCTTACAAGGACAACTTGTCGCAATGGACTAATGAGTTCGTAACATAATGTGCAGCAACGAAAAGATAAAGATAAATGGGGCCCTAGTCTACGCGGTCGCCCTCCTTCCTGCCAAGCTTTGCCACCTTGGCGATGATATGGCTGACCTGCTCCTTCAGGGCCTCCGTGTCTGCATCTGCCGGCAAGCTGCAAAGAACGTTCTTGAGGTTGATCCCCGGATTGCGGTACACGATCTTCGTCAAGACCCGCTCCAGAGTTCCTGCGCAGAGACGGCGCGACTCCTCGGCCAGCTGCGCGGGGATGCGGTTCCGGAGACCTGCAAGGGCCGGAGCGACGCCTCTGAAGAAGAGGCTGAGCTTGGCGCTGTGCGGGAGGTCTGGATCCGGCGAGTAGATAAGATGTTCGACCCTCAAGGCAAGCAACTCCTGGTCAATGTTGGATGCAGAAGAAACCAGCTCTTCGGTCCACAGCTCAATGTTCTTGCGGAAGAGCTCGGATGCCTTGTTGGCGCTGTCCACCAAGGTCCGCTCCTTGCGGAGCTCCTCCTTCAGCTTGTCTTCTCGAAGCTTGGCGGCGTCAATTGAATCCCTCAGAGTTGAGACTTTCAGCTCCAAGTCCTCGATGGAGTCCTTGGCGGCCTTAAGTTCATCGCCCCTCTTGGACAGATTCACTTGGAGCTCCGCGTTGGTGTGGGCATCCTTCTCGCGCTCAGTAATGAGCGCGGCAACCTTCTCGGTGCTCACCTTCATCGCCGCTTCTAGTCGTTCAACCTTGGCGGCAAGCTCCTTCTTGGCGTCTTCCGCGGCAGCAGCAGCGGCTTTCGCCTCCTTCAGCTCCCCGCCAAGGGCAGCCTCGCGAGCGGCAAGGTCCTCCTCATGAGAGTCGAGATCCACCTTCCGCTGCGCGAGCTCTCCTTCTCGCCGGGACATCTCCACCCCGGCGAGCCGTTGCTGTTCTTCAGCCTCGGCTTTCTCCAAAAGCCACTCTTGATATTCACCGGCGAGACGCTCGCGCTCCTCCGCCACCTCGCGGAGGCCCGCCTTGTGGGCAGCGCTGAGCTCCGCCGCACGCTTCTCCATTTCGGCGGCGGCCTGGGCAGCAAGGGCTTCCCGGGAGGCAAGCTTCGCCTGCCTGGCCCGGTAAAGGGCCAGGAGTTGGTGGAGAAGCTTTTCCTCCTCGGGCCCATCTCCTTCGCCGGGCGCCTCGACGACTGTCAGACCCGCGGAGGCGAGGACTTCTCCGTCAAACGCCTCGCCCTCCGCGGGAGCTCTTGATGAAGACCCCCAAGGCACTTGGATAAAGACGCCATTGGGGGCACGAAGATAGTACGCCTGCTTCTCGCCGGTGGAGGGGCCGGCGACCGGCGTAGCATCCGGTGCTCCCGCCACCTCCGGGTCGGCGGTGCGGTCGCCGTCCCCCTCCCCGGTCGCGGCGTCAGCGGCCGGAGTGGCCTCCTGCGCGGCCGGCTCGGTGGCCTCGGTCGCCTCCTCGGTGGCCTCGGCCATCTCCACGACGACGGGAACGTCATCGCCGCCGCCCTGCGCGCCCTCCTCATCCTCGATATTGATGACCTCGGTCTCCATCGGCGCGGGAGGAGGAGGAGGAAGATCTAGAAGAAGAAAAAGAAGTTCAAAATCAAGCAAAGATCCAAAAAGAAGCAAAGTCAAGAAAACCAAGTACAGAACGTACCTTGGCGGACGTCCTCTGCGGCGGGCTCCCTTGCCGGGGAGCTCGGCCTTGGCGGAGTGGCCGTCCTCGCCGGGCTGCTCGCCCTTGGCGGGGTACTCTGCTTTGGCGGAGTACCCGCCCTTGGCGGAGCGCTCTCCCTTGCCGGAGAGTTTTGCCTTGCCGGGGACGGCGGGGCCTGCGGCTCCTCGGCGACGGTCTCCGGGCGCTCTTCCCGCTGCGGCTCCACCTCTGCACAAGAGAAGATAGAAGAACCAAGACATTCAAAAAAAAGGGGGGGAAAGAGAGATCAAAGCCCTAAGCGCGCCCCGACGAGCGAAAACAGTAAACCTCTAACTTACGCTGGGGGCTGCGCTGGGGGCTACTCCCCGGAGCGGCACTCGGGTCCGGCAAGCTCGGCTCCGGTGCGATCCCTGCTTCCGCGATGGATGGGTCTTCTACGACCTCAACTGTGGGCACCCTGACCCTCTTCGCGCGCTGCTCCAAGGTCCTGCAATCACAAGCAACAAGCAAAGTCAAGCGTCAGCAACAATCGAGATATAAAAATCAAGAAGGAGTAAGGTCTCGGGTCCTTACTCTTGGTCCTCCTCGTCGTCCTCGCTCAGCGCGGAGAAGTCAAACTCCACGGTGGGCGCGTCGGCGCGAGGAGCGGAGGATGAAGATTCCCTCGCGCGTTTCGGAGCCACCGGGGCTGGGGGCTGCGTAGGCCCAGCCCCTGTGGTGGCCGGCGCCCGAGAAGTGGGCGGAGCAGCTGCTCCGCTCCGAGAAGATCCTTGCCGGCTCGGTGCCGGCCTGCGGGACGCCTCTGTCGTGGTCCGCGCGCGCGGGGCCTCTGCCGTGGCCGGCACGCCGGTCGCCCTTGGCACGGCTTCGCTCGGCCGGGGAGCTGCCCGGCGAGCTGGCTGTTGCCGGGGCGCTCGCGCCTGCTCCCCCGTCGCCGCCTTGCGGAGACGCTTCAATGGGGACTGCTTCGGGCTTGCCGGGGGCGGGGAGCTCTCCGACGGGGAGAGGTCGTCGGCGTACAACTCTGTCGATCCGCCAGAGTCTTCGGCCTCCTCCTCCTCCTCCTCCTCTGCCTCGGCCGGCTCGCTGGGCCCAGCATCCGACGATGCGGCCCTCTTCCCCTTGGCGCCTCCGCCCCTCGCGGCGCCTCTGCTTCCTCCGGCTGTGCCCTCCATTGCCGCGGCCTCCGTCGCGATCCCACTGATCCCGGAGTGCCTCAGCGAGGGGACCCCGGCGAGCGCGTCGGGAGGGAGCTCTAGCAGCTTGCGAATCTCCTCCTTATCCGCCTGGCTGGAGGCATCCGCGGCTTCCGCCTCCGCGGGTGTGTATCCAAAGTTTCCCGCCGCCGCGGCTGCGGCGACTTCTTCAGCACGAGAAGCTATGTAAGCAATCTCTTGGTCGGTGGTGGCCCGCGTGTGCAGCTTGAGATCGTCTTTCTTCTCCAACACCTCCACAAGGCGGTCGTAGAACTCGAGGACGTCGATAGGCTTGGGCGCAATCCACGTGCGCTCCACTCCATGAGAGTCGCACGCGGGCATCATAGCGACAAGGCGATCCCGGGCGCTGCTGGCGCAGAGCGGCACCACTCCCCGGGGAGCGCGGAACCACTCGGGGTGTGCCGGGTCGAACTTGAAAAGTTCCCTGACCATACCCCGCAGCTCGAGTGTTGTGAAGTTAAAATTGAGGCCGGGGCGCAGCCTCATGATGTCTGCCGGGCCGCCATATTGCCACGCCGGCCTTTTCCGGTCTTGGAGGGGGGCGATCCGGCGACGAAGAAAGTCAGCGCCCACTTCAGCGACAGACAGCGGCGCCATCCGAAGACGCATGATTCTGGCGAGAGCGATATCCAGCTTGGAATCGTCGGAATCGAAGTTACTCCAATCCCTGCCGCGCACGATGGGCGATGTGCGCGGCGCGGTGAAGTGTTGCGGCCGCTCCTCGACGACCCAGCACCACTCCGCGCGCCACTCTTCCCACTTGCCGCGGAGCTCCCCCGGCAAGTAGGATAATTTCTTATTCAGCCTAAACACCCAAGAGATTCCTCCGGAGAGGGGGGCGTCGGCCTCTACTCTGGGGATGAAAAAGTGCCTAAAGAGAGCTACGTTGGGCTGGATTCCTACGAAGTTTTCGCACATGTGTGCGAAAACGGACATGGTGAGGATGGCGTTGGGAGTGAAATCGAGGAGGTGGAGGCCATAAGTATTCATGATATCGCAGAAAAAGTTTGAGAAGGGAGGGCACAGACCGCAGTGGAAGAAGGCTGCGAAAAAGTGATACCCGCCGGGGTAGTGATCCTTGGCGACGGCCGGGTAGACGCGCGTGCGGGGGTGCGCTGGGGTCTCCTTGGCCCAGAACAAATAATATTTGTTCCAAAGCTCCCGCACGCCGAGCTTCGGCGCAAAGACGATGTGCTCCTTCCGGAACGCGACGAGCTTCGCCGCCTGATCTGACTTCTCCCGCTTGGACTTCTCCGACTTCGCCTTGTCGGTCTTTGGGGCCATGGCGGATGCGGTGGAAGGAAGGGGACGAAGAGCTTGGTGATGGCGGAGGAGTAGAGGCAAAGAGCAGAGGAATCTGAGGAAGAAGACGATGGCAATGAGTGCGCAGGGAGGGGAACCGCGCCGCTCTCTCTGCTTTTATGGGAGAGTGGGGGGCGTTTCGCCCTTCCCATTAAAGAAATCGTGGGCACGTCCCATCCCACGGCGCCGCAATCGACGCGTGCCGTTGCCGTGGGGTGCGGCGGATATGGAAGTGGATTCGGCGCGCCGCGGGCCGCGGGTGCCCGTGCACTGTTTTGGGCCTGGCCCAACAGCGCTCGGCACCGTGTGTGGCCCAGGCCCGGGGGCTCCTGTCGGTGTACTAAGGTAGGGGTACCCTAGTACCCCAACTTGTGCACGGGCAGCGGCAGCTCCCCGCGGCAGGGTTCACCACGCGCTTGCCGGAGACCTTCCTGACCCTTATCTAGCCATTCAAAAACAAAGTATACAAGACAGAAGACCAAGACCCCGGCAAGAGGAGCTTGCCGGGAAGGCCGTCCCAGGCTCGAGATTGCCTAACTAGCACGAGGCCCTGGCAAGAGGAGCTTGTCAGGACGAATAGAAGATTTTATCTTAGAAGACCCGGCAAGGGCTCGGGGAGCGGCAAGCTTCCGGGCCCGGCAAGGTCGAGATCCCCGGCAAGGTGCTTGCCGGGGGAGGTGCGCTGTGTGCCCGCGCTCCAGCTCATCGGCCCACGCGTCGCCCTGGGGCCACTCCAGGGACGCGTGGCGGATGGCTGTGCAGCCTGGGGGACACGGTGGCACTCCACGGCAGAGGATCCATCGCCGTGGCAGACGGAGACGCAACGGCGGGAGCTTTTGGGGTCGACGGCGACAGGCATTAAATGCCCTTGTCCCCCACTGTTAAAGTAGGTATAGACCACTGTTCTGTACTGTAGCTCCACTGTTCCCGCACTGTTACAACTACCACCTCTTTTACATTTTTACCCCTTTCTCCTACGTTGACACCTGTCGGTGACCCCTTGCACTATAAAAGGAGGCCCATGCACAACGTGGAGGGGGTTGGGTTCGAAACCTAGATTACTCTCACGCACGGTGTAGCTGCTTCTTCAAGCTCCCGAGCGCTCAACTCAATACACAACCAAGCAGGAGTAGGGTTTTACGCATCCGTGCGGCCCGAACCTGGGTAAAAACTGCCCGCGCGTCTGCCTCGATCTGCTCTTCGTGCTCCCTCCGCCCTCGTA
The DNA here is from genome assembly GCA_902687465.1 of Secale cereale. NCBI lineage: Eukaryota > Viridiplantae > Streptophyta > Magnoliopsida > Poales > Poaceae > Secale > Secale cereale. The sequence goes on along the minus strand of LR738712.1, from coordinate 366,627,013 downwards.
CCGCACAGACAAGGGGCTCCGGTCCCATAGGTGTTCGTGGCGGACAGTTTCCCCCGACACCGGCTCATCAAAATTTGAGCTGTAATTGCGATAACTTTAATTTTTTCCAATCCTGCAGGCCATTTTTTAGGGCCAAGACGACCCGTTTTGGGCTCAGAATTTTCCACGCACGTGATCCTGTGTGTGCACGTATGTAAAATCCTCCAGATCGTAAAAACTAGAAGTCCTATCACCTCAATTCCCCAATAGCTTTCCAACGCCTATGAAAACGACGAAATCGGTGCTTGTTCTCACTTGCTTTGAGAGTCTCGATCAATTCGGACTCTAGGTTGATTTTTATATTTTCTTTAATCACCGTTTCTTCGCGAGAGTTGGCCTAACACCCTATTGTATCCATACATGGGTGGGGCGCCAAGGACCTGAACACCAAAGTGATATGCCGGCTCATCAAAATTTGAGCTGTAATTGCGATAACTTTCATTTTTTCCAATCCTGCAGGCCATTTTTGAGGGCCAAGACGACCCTTTGTGGTCTCAAAATTTTCCGCGCACGTGATCCTGTGTGTGCACGTATGTAAAATCCTCCAGATCGTAAAAACTAGAAGTCCTATCACCTCAATTCCCCAATAGCTTTCCAACGCCTATGAAAATGACGAAATCGGAGCTTGTTCTCACTTGCTTTGAGAGTCTCGATCAATTCGGACTCTAGGTTGATTTTTGTATTTTCTTTGATCACCGTTTCTTCATGAGAGTTGGCCTAACACCCTATTGTATCCATACATGGGTGGGGCGCCCAGGACCTGAACACCAAAGTGATATGCCGGCTCATCAAAATTTGAGATGTAATTGCGATAACTTTCATTTTTTCCAATCCTACAGGCCATTTTTGAGGGCCAAGACGACCCTTTTTGGGCTCAGAATATTCCACGCACGTGATCCTGTGTGTGCACATATGTAAAATCCTCCAGATCGTAAAAACTAGAAGTCCTATCACCTCAATTCCCCAATAGCTTTCCAACGCCTATGAAAACGACGAAATCGGTGCTTGTTCTCACTTGCTTTGAGAGTCTCGATCAATTCGGACTCTAGGTTGATTTTTGTATTTTCTTTGATCACCGTTTCTTCGCGAGAGTTGGCCTAACACCCTATTGTATCCATACATGGGTGGGGCGCCAAGGACCTGAACACCAAAGTGATATGCCGGCTCATCAAAATTTGAGCTGTAATTGCGATAACTTTCATTTTTTCCAATCCTGCAGGCCATTTTGGAGGGCCAAGACGACCCTTTTTGGTCTCAGAATTTTCCACGCACGTGATCCTATGTGTGCACGGATGTAAAATCCTCCAGATCGTAAAAACTAGAAGTCCTATCACCTCAATACCCCAATAGCTTTCCAACGCCTATGAAAATGACGAAATCGGAGCTTGTTCTCACTTGCTTTGAGAGTCTCGATCAATTCGGACTCTAGGTTGATTTTTGTATTTTCTTTGATCACCGTTTCTTTGCGAGAGTTGGCCTAACACCCTATTGTATCCATACATGGGTGGGGCGCCCAGGACCTGAACACCAAAGTGATATGCCGGCTCATCAAAATTTGAGCTGTAATTGCGATAACTTTCATTTTTTCCAATCCTGCAAGCCATTTTTGAGGGACAAGACGACCCTTTTTAGGCTCAGAATTTTCCACGCACGTGATCCTGTGTGTGCACGTATGTAAAATCCTCAAGATCGTAAAAACTAGAAGTCCTATCACCTCAATTCCCCAATAGCTTTCCAACGCCTATGAAAACGACGAAATCGGTGCTTGTTCTCACTTGCTTTGAGAGTCTCGATCAATTCGGACTCTAGGTTGATTTTTGTATTTTCTTTGATCACCGTTTCTTCGCGAGAGTTGGCCTAACACCCTATTGTATCCATACATGGGTGGGGCGCCAAGGACCTGAACACCAAAGTGATATGCCGGCTCATCAAAATTTTGATGTTCAGGTCCTGGGCGCCCCACCCATGTATGGATACAATAGGGTGTTAGGCCAACTCTCGCGAAGAAACGGTGATCAAAGAAAATACAAAAATCAACCTAGAGTCCGAATTGATCGAGACTCTCAAAGCAAGTGAGAACAAGCTCCGATTTCGTCATTTTCATAGGCGTTGGAAAGCTATTGGGGTATTGAGGTGATAGGACTTCTAGTTTTTACGATCTTGAGGATTTTACATACGTGCACACACAGGATCACGTGCGTGGAAAATTCTGAGCCTAAAAAGGGTCGTCTTGTCCCTCAAAAATGGCTTGCAGGATTGGAAAAAATGAAAGTTATCGCAATTACAGCTCAAATTTTGATGAGCCGGCATATCACTTTGGTGTTCAGGTCCTGGGCGCCCCACCCATGTATGGATACAATAGGGTGTTAGGCTAACTCTCGCGAAGAAACGGTGATCAAAGAAAATACAAAAATCAACCTAGAGTCCGAATTGATCGAGACTCTCAAAGCAAGTGAGAACAAGCTCCGATTTCGTCATTTTCATAGGTGTTGGAAAGCTATTGGGGTATTGAGGTGATAGGACTTCTAGTTTTTACGATCTGGAGGATTTTACATCCGTGCACACATAGGATCACGTGCGTGGAAAATTCTGAGACCAAAAAGGGTCGTCTTGGCCCTCCAAAATGGCCTGCAGGATTGGAAAAAATGAAAGTTATCGCAATTACAGCTCAAATTTTGATGAGCCGGCATATCACTTTGGTGTTCAGGTCCTTGGCGCCCCACCCATGTATGGATACAATAGGGTGTTAGGCCAACTCTCGCGAAGAAACGGTGATCAAAGAAAATACAAAAATCAACCTAGAGTCCGAATTGATCGAGACTCTCAAAGCAAGTGAGAACAAGCTCCGATTTCGTCGTTTTCATAGGCGTTGGATAGCTATTGGGGAATTGAGGTGATAGGACTTCTAGTTTTTACGATCTGGAGGATTTTACATACGTGCACACACAGGATCACGTGCGTGGAAAATTCTGAGCCCAAAAAGGGTCGTCTTGGCCCTCAAAAATGGCCTGCAGGATTGGAAAAAATGAAAGTTATCGCAATTACAGCTCAAATTTTGATGAGCCGGCATATCACTTTGGTGTTCAGGTCCTTGGCGCCCCACCCATGTATGGATACAATAGGGTGTTAGGCCAACTCTCGCGAAGAAACGGTGATTAAAGAAAATATAAAAATCAACCTAGAGTCCGAATTGATCGAGACTCTCAAAGCAAGTGAGAACAAGCACCGATTTCGTCGTTTTCATAGGCGTTGGAAAGCTATTGGGGAATTGAGGTGATAGGACTTCTAGTTTTTACGATCTGGAGGATTTTACATACGTGCACACACAGGATCACGTGCGTGGAAAATTCTGAGCCCAAAACGGGTCGTCTTGGCCCTAAAAAATGGCCTGCAGGATTGGAAAAAATTAAAGTTATCGCAATTACAGCTCAAATTTTGATGAGCCGGTGTCGGGGGAAACTGTCCGCCACGAACACCTATGGGACCGGAGCCCCTTGTCTGTGCGGTACGAGGGCGGAGGGAGCACGAAGAGCAGATCGAGGCAGACGCGCGGGCAGTTTTTACCCAGGTTCGGGCCGCACGGATGCGTAAAACCCTACTCCTGCTTGGTTGTGTATTGAGTTGAGCGCTCGGGAGCTTGAAGAAGCAGCTACACCGTGCGTGAGAGTAATCTAGGTTTCGAACCCAACCCCCTCCACGTTGTGCATGGGCCTCCTTTTATAGTGCAAGGGGTCACCGACAGGTGTCAACGTAGGAGAAAGGGGTAAAAATGTAAAAGAGGTGGTAGTTGTAACAGTGCGGGAACAGTGGAGCTACAGTACAGAACAGTGGTCTATACCTACTTTAACAGTGGGGGACAAGGGCATTTAATGCCTGTCGCCGTCGACCCCAAAAGCTCCCGCCGTTGCGTCTCCGTCTGCCACGGCGATGGATCCTCTGCCGTGGAGTGCCACCGTGTCCCCCAGGCTGCACAGCCACCCGCCACGCGTCCCTGGAGTGGCCCCAGGGCGACGCGTGGGCCGATGAGCTGGAGCGCGGGCACACAGCGCACCTCCCCCGGCAAGCACCTTGCCGGGGATCTCGACCTTGCCGGGCCCGGAAGCTTGCCGCTCCCCGAGCCCTTGCCGGGTCTTCTAAGATGAAATCTTCTATTCGTCCTGACAAGCTCCTCTTGCCAGGGCCTCGTGCTAGTTAAGCAATCTCGAGCCCGGGACGGCCTTCCCGGCAAGCTCCTCTTGCCGGGGTCTTGGTCTTCTGTCTTGTATACTTTGTTTTTGAATGGCTAGATAAGGGTCAGGAAGGTCTCCGGCAAGCGCGTGGTGAACCCTGCCGCGGGGAGCTGCCGCTGCCCGTGCACAAGTTGGGGTACTAGGGTACCCCTACCTTAGTACACCGACAGGAGCCCCCGGGCCTGGGCCACACACGGTGCCGAGCGCTGTTGGGCCAGGCCCAAAACAGTGCACGGGCACCCGCGGCCCGCGGCGCGCCGAATCCACTTCCATATCCGCCGCACCCCACGGCAACGGCACGCGTCGATTGCGGCGCCGTGGGATGGGACGTGCCCACGATTTCTTTAATGGGAAGGGCGAAACGCCCCCCACTCTCCCATAAAAGCAGAGAGAGCGGCGCGGTTCCCCTCCCTGCGCACTCATTGCCATCGTCTTCTTCCTCAGATTCCTCTGCTCTTTGCCTCTACTCCTCCGCCATCACCAAGCTCTTCGTCCCCTTCCTTCCACCGCATCCGCCATGGCCCCAAAGACCGACAAGGCGAAGTCGGAGAAGTCCAAGCGGGAGAAGTCAGATCAGGCGGCGAAGCTCGTCGCGTTCCGGAAGGAGCACATCGTCTTTGCGCCGAAGCTCGGCGTGCGGGAGCTTTGGAACAAATATTATTTGTTCTGGGCCAAGGAGACCCCAGCGCACCCCCGCACGCGCGTCTACCCGGCCGTCGCCAAGGATCACTACCCCGGCGGGTATCACTTTTTCGCAGCCTTCTTCCACTGCGGTCTGTGCCCTCCCTTCTCAAACTTTTTCTGCGATATCATGAATACTTATGGCCTCCACCTCCTCGATTTCACTCCCAACGCCATCCTCACCATGTCCGTTTTCGCACACATGTGCGAAAACTTCGTAGGAATCCAGCCCAACGTAGCTCTCTTTAGGCACTTTTTCATCCCCAGAGTAGAGGCCGACGCCCCCCTCTCCGGAGGAATCTCTTGGGTGTTTAGGCTGAATAAGAAATTATCCTACTTGCCGGGGGAGCTCCGCGGCAAGTGGGAAGAGTGGCGCGCGGAGTGGTGCTGGGTCGTCGAGGAGCGGCCGCAACACTTCACCGCGCCGCGCACATCGCCCATCGTGCGCGGCAGGGATTGGAGTAACTTCGATTCCGACGATTCCAAGCTGGATATCGCTCTCGCCAGAATCATGCGTCTTCGGATGGCGCCGCTGTCTGTCGCTGAAGTGGGCGCTGACTTTCTTCGTCGCCGGATCGCCCCCCTCCAAGACCGGAAAAGGCCGGCGTGGCAATATGGCGGCCCGGCAGACATCATGAGGCTGCGCCCCGGCCTCAATTTTAACTTCACAACGCTCGAGCTGCGGGGTATGGTCAGGGAACTTTTCAAGTTCGACCCGGCACACCCCGAGTGGTTCCGCGCTCCCCGGGGAGTGGTGCCGCTCTGCGCCAGCAGCGCCCGGGATCGCCTTGTCGCCATGATGCCCGCGTGCGACTCTCATGGAGTGGAGCGCACGTGGATTGCGCCCAAGCCTATCGACGTCCTTGAGTTCTACGACCGCCTTGTGGAGGTGTTGGAGAAGAAGGACGATCTCAAGCTGCACACGCGGGCCACCACCGACCAAGAGATTGCTTACATAGCTTCTCGTGCTGAAGAAGTCGCCGCAGCCGCGGCGGCGGGAAACTTTGGATACACACCCGCGGAGGCGGAAGCCGCGGATGCCTCCAGCCAGGCGGATAGGGAGGAGATTCGCAAGCTGCTAAAGCTCCCTCCCGACGCGCTCGCCGTGATCCCCTCGCTGAGGCACTCCGGGATCAGTGGGATCGCAACGGAGGCCGCGGCAATGGAGGGCACCGCCGGAGGAAGCAGAGGCGCCGCGAGGGGCGGAAGCGACAAGGGGAAGAGGACCGCATCGCTGGGTGCTGGGTCCAGCGAGCCGGCCGAGGCCGAGGAGGAGGAGGAGGAGGAGGCCGAAGACTCCGGCGGATCGACAGAGTTGTACGCCGACGACCTCTCCTCGTCGGAGAGCTCCCCGCCCCCGGCAAGCCCGAAGGAGTCCCCGGCAAAGCGTCTCCGCAAGGCGGCGACGGGGGAAAGGGCACGGGCGCCCCGGCAACAGCCACCTCGGCGGGCGGCTCCCCGGGGGAGTCAAGCCGCGCCAAGGTCGTCCGGCGCACCAGCCGCAGCAGAGGCGGCCCGGGCGCGGACCACGACGGAGGCGCCCCGCAGGCCGGCAGCGAGCCGGCAGGGGTCTTCTCGGAGCGGAGCAACGGCTCCGCCCGTCCCCCGGGCGCCGGCAGCCACAGGGGCTGGGTCTTCGCAGCCCCCAGCCCCGGCGGGTACCAAGCGCGCGAGGGAGTCCTCGCCTCCCGCTCCTCGCGTCGACGCGCCCACGGTGGAGTACGACTTCTCCGCCCTGAGCGAGGACGACGAGGAGGACCAGGAGTAAGGATCTGAGATTCTTTATCTTCTTAATTTTTGTCTTGAGCTTCTGTTGATGCTAACTCTATCTTCTGTTCTGGTTTCAGGACCCTGGCCCATCGCGCCGCGAAGAGGACCAAGGCGCCCGAGGCTGAGGTCGCGGAGGACTCGGCGGCGGCGGCAACAGAGGACGCACCGGAGCCGATCCTGCCGGACTCTGGCACTGCTCCGATGAGCAGCCCCCAGCGCAGCCCGCAGCGCAGCCCCCAGCGTAAGTCTGGGGTTCTTTCTTCTCGCTTGTCGGGGTACGCCTGAGGATTTGGTTTTGTCTTCATGTCTTGACGTTTCTGGTCCTGTTCTTTGCAGAGGTGGAGCCGCAGCGGGAAGAGCGCCCGGAGACCGTCACCGAGGAGCCGCAGGCCCCACCGTCCCCGCCAAGGCCGAACCCTCCGGCAAGGGAGAGTGCTCCGCCAAGGGCGGGCAGCCCGGCGAGGGCGGCCACTCCGCCAAGGCCGAGCTCCCCGGCAAGGGAGCCCGCCGCAGAGGACGCCCGCCAAGGTATGTTCTGTACTTGGTTTTCTTGACTTTGCTTCTTTTTGGATCTTTGCTTGATTTTGAACTTCTTTTTCTTCTTCTTCTAGATCTTCCTCCTCCTCCTCCCGTGCCGATGGAGACCGAGGTCATCAATATTGAGGATGAGGAGGGCGCGCAGGGCGGCGGCGATGACGTTCCCGTCGTCGTGGAGATGGCCGAGGCCACCGCGGAGACGGCCGAAACCACCGAGCCGGCCGTGCAGGAGACCGCTCCGGCTGCAGATGCAGCGGCCGGGGAGGGGGACGGCGACCGCACCGCCAACCCGGAGGTGGCGGGAGCATCAGATGCTGCACCGGCCGCCGGTCCCTCCGCCGGCGAGGAGCCAGCCGGTTACTATCTTCGTGCCCCCAATGGCATCTTTATCCAAGTGCCTTGGGGGTCTTCATCAAGAGCTCCCGCGGAGGGCGAGGCGTTTGACGGAGAAGTCCTCGCCTCCGCGGGTCTGACAGTCGTCGAGGCGCCCGGCGAAGGAGATGGGCCCGAGGAGGAGAAGCTTCTCCACCGACTCCTGGCCCTTTACCGGGCCAGGCAGGCGAAGCTTGCCTCCCGGGAAGCCCTTGCTGCCCAGGCCGCCGCCGACATGGAGAAGCGTGCGGCGGAGCTTAGCGCTGCCCACAAGGCGGGCCTCCGCGAGGTGGCGGAGGCGCGCGAGCGCCTTGCCGGCGAATATGAAGAATGGGTGCTGGAGAAGGCCGAGGCTGAGGAACAGCAACGGCTCGCCGGGGTGGAGATGTCCCGGCGAGAGGGAGAGCTCGCGCAGCGGAAGGTGGATCTCGACTCCCACGAGGAGGACCTTGCCGCTCGCGAGGCTGCTCTTGGCGGGGAGCTGAAGGAGGCGAAAGCCGCTGCTGCTGCCGCGGAAGACGCCAAGAAGGAGCTCGCCGCCAAGGTCATCCAGCTGGAGAAGGCGATGAAGGTGAGCGCCGAGAAGGTTGCCGCGCTCATTACTGAGCGCGAGAAGGACGCCCACACCAACGCGGAGCTCCAAGTAAGCTTATCCAAGAAGGGCGACGAGTTGAAGGCCGCCAAGGATTCCATCGAAGACTTGGAGCTGAAGGTCTCAACTCTGAGGGATTCAATTGACGCCGCCAAGCTTCGAGAAGACAAGCTGAAGGAGGAGCTCCGGAAGGAGCGGACTTTGGTGGATAGCGTCAACAAGGCGTCTGAGCTATTCCGGCAGACCATCGAGGCGTGGACCGAAGAGCTGGCTTCTTCTGCGTCCAACATTGACCAGGAGTTGCTTGCCTTGAAGGCCGAGCATCTTATCTACTCGCCGGATCCAGATCTCCCGCACAGCGCCAAGCTCAGCCTCTTCTTCAGAGGCGTCGCTCCGGCCCTTGCAGGTCTCCGGAACCGCATCCCCGCGCAGCTGGCCGAGGAGTCGCGCCGTCTCTGCGCGGGAACTCTGGAGCGGGTCTTGACGAAGATAGTGTTCCGCAACCCGGGGATCAACCTGACGAACGTTCTTCGCAGCTTGCCGGAGGATGCGAACACGGAGGCCCTGAAGGAGCAGGTCAGCCACATCATCGCCAAGGTGGCAAAGCTCGGCAGGAAGAGGGTCAAGGTGCCCACAGTTGAGGTCGTGGAAGACCCATCCGTCGCGGAAGCAGGGATCGCGGCGGAGCCGATCTTGCCGGACCCGAGTGCCGCTCCGGGGAGCAGCCCCCAGCGCAGCCCCCAGCGTAAGTTAGAGGTTTACTGTTTTTGCTCGTCGGGGCGCGCTTAGGGCTTTGATCTCTGAATGTCTTGGTTCTTCTATCTTCTCTTGTGCAGAGGTGGAGCCGCAGCGGGAAGAGCGCCCGGAGGCCGTTACCGAGGAGCCGCAGGCCCCGCCGTCCCCGGCAAGGCAAAACTCTCCGGCGAGGGAGAGCGCTCCGCCAAGGGCGGGTACTCCGCCAAGGCAGAGTACCCCGCCAAGGGCGAGCAGCCCGGCGAGGACGGCCACTCCGCCAGGGCCGAGCTCCCCGGCAAGGGAGCCCGCCGCAGAGGACGTCCGCCAAGGTACGTTCTGTACTTGGTTTTCTTGACTTTGCTTCTTTTTGGATCTTTGCTTGATTTTGAATTTCTTTTTCTTCTTCTCCTAGATCTTCCTCCTCCTCCTCCTCCCGCGCCGATGGAGACCGAGGTCATCAATATCGAGGATGAGGAGGGCGCGCAGGGCGGCGGCGATGACGTTCCCGTCGTCGTGGAGATGGCCGAGGCCACCGAGGAGGCGACCGAGGCCACCGAGCCGGCCGCGCAGGAGGCCACTCCGGCCGCTGACGCCGCGACCGGGGAGGGGGACGGCGACCGCACCGCCGACCCGGAGGTGGCGGGAGCACCGGATGCTACACCGGCCGCCGGCCCCTCCACCGGTGAGAAGCAGGCGTACTATCTTCGTGCCCCCAATGGCGTCTTTATCCAAGTGCCCTGGGGGTCTTCATCAAGAGCTCCCGCGGAGGGCGAGGCGTTTGACGGAGAAGTCCTCGCCTCCGCGGGTCTGGCAGTCGTCGAGGCGCCCGGCGAAGGAGATGGGCCCGAGGAGGAGAAGCTTCTCCACCAACTCCTGGCCCTTTACCGGGCCAGGCAGGCGAAGCTTGCCTCCCGGGAAGCCCTTGCTGCCCAGGCCGCCGCCGAAATGGAGAAGCGTGCGGCGGAGCTCAGCGCTGCCCACAAGGCGGGCCTCCGCGAGGTGGCGGAGGAGCGCGAGCGTCTCGCCGGTGAATATCAAGAGTGGCTTTTGGAGAAAGCCGAGGCTGAAGAACAGCAACGGCTCGCCGGGGTGGAGATGTCCCGGCGAGAAGGAGAGCTCGCGCAGCGGAAGGTGGATCTCGACTCCCATGAGGAGGACCTTGCCGCTCGCGAGGCTGCCCTTGGCGGGGAGCTGAAGGAGGCGAAAGCCGCTGCTGCTGCCGCGGAAGACGCCAAGAAGGAGCTTGCCGCCAAGGGTGAACGACTAGAAGCGGCGATGAAGGTGAGCACCGAGAAGGTTGCCGCGCTCATTACTGAGCGCGAGAAGGACGCCCACACCAACGCGGAGCTCCAAGTGAATCTGTCCAAGAGGGGCGATGAGCTTAAGGCCGCCAAGGACTCCATCGAGGACTTGGAGCTGAAAGTCTCAACTCTGAGGGATTCAATTGACGCCGCCAAGCTTCGAGAAGACAAGCTGAAGGAGGAGCTCCGCAAGGAGCGGACCTTGGTGGACAGCGCCAACAAGGCATCCGAGCTCTTCCGCAAGAACATTGAGCTGTGGACTGAAGAGCTGGTTTCTTCTGCATCCAACATTGACCAGGAGTTGCTTGCCTTGAGGGTCGAACATCTTATCTACTCGCCGGATCCAGACCTCCCGCACAGCGCCAAGCTCAGCCTCTTCTTCAGAGGCGTCGCTCCGGCCCTTGCAGGTCTCCGGAACCGCATCCCCGCGCAGCTGGCCGAGGAGTCGCGCCGTCTCTGCGCAGGAACTCTGGAGCGGGTCTTGACGAAGATCGTGTACCGCAATCCGGGGATCAACCTCAAGAACGTTCTTTGCAGCTTGCCGGCAGATGCAGACACGGAGGCCCTGAAGGAGCAGGTCAGCCATATCATCGCCAAGGTGGCAAAGCTTGGCAGGAAGGAGGGCGACCGCGTAGACTAGGGCCCCATTTATCTTTATCTTTTCGTTGCTGCACATTATGTTACGAACTCATTAGTCCATTGCGACAAGTTGTCCTTGTAAGATATTTGCTTTACTTCATTCAATCAGTGCAATGTTATCTTCCTTGTTCCAATCTTTGACTTTGTATGTTCCTCACCCTACGCTCCCGGGGAGCTTGCCGGCAAGGGGCCCTTGCCGCGAGCGCTGAGCGCTGGACCCTGAGCAGCCTGCTGGCCAAGGTCCTCGCCGGCAAGCAACCTCGCCGCAGCAAGTCGCAACGCACTTAGCTTGCTGAGTATACTCGGAAACGAAGCAAGGGCGCGACGCTTGTCGCAGCTCACTTAAATCGTTGAGTGGACTCGAAGACAAGATAAGGGTGCGGCAAGCCACGGGTAGGTTCCTCCGCGCACAGGTTTTCCATAAAAAGTGTGATTGTTCAAGGAAGACAACCAAAAATTAAAATTTGAACTGGTCAAATTCTAACGACTTATCTTTCACATGCTGCTTGCTCATGTTGTTTGCTTTCCGGTAAGGCTCTTCTTTCTTGAACGGCACTTAGTTCCTCCTCCATCTCCTTCCTCCCCGGCAAACTTGTGCGCGAGGAACGTTCCTTCTGCTTAAGAGAAAAAGGAAAAGGAGAGGGAAACAAGCATATTGCCTTTCGGCGTAATAGTGCTTACCGAATGTCTAAGTGTTGCATCAAATGCCAAATAAAACATGCGAATAGCAAAGAGAGACATGCGAAAGGCAATCGATGCGAAAACACGAAATCTTTACTGATGCACGGGGTCTGCGCCCGGCTTTGTACAAAGGGTTACATGCAACAGCGGCAAGGCTTGTACAAAAGGTGGTTGCCGGAACGGATCACGGCAACCGCGCCTTAGGGGTGAAACTTGCGAAGATGCTCTATGTTCCAGGAGTTGCTCACCGGTAAGCCTTCTTCGGTCTCGAGGCGGACAGCGCCGGGCCTCGTAACTTGTCTCACCCGATAAGGGCCTTCCCACTTCGGTGTCAACTTGTTGGAATTCTTGGCGGACTGAACACGCCGAAGAACAAGGTCGCCTTCCTCGAGACTCCTGGCCTTGACTTTGCGGCTATGGTAGCGGCGCAAAGCTTGCTGGTATCGAGCAGCTCGTACAGCAGCCTGGAGACGTCCCTCCTCAAGGAGCAATGCGTCATCTTGCCGCAGTTGCTCTTGCTCGAGCTCATCATAAGCGAGCACCCGAGGAGATCCGTATACGAGTTCCGTGGGGAGAACTGCTTCTGCTCCATAGACTAGAGCAAAAGGTGTCTGCCCGGTGGCTCGACTCGGTGTCGTTCTGATTGACCAAAGAGCCGCCGGGAGCTCCTCCATCCAATTCCTTCCGCACTTGCGCAGCCTGTCAAAGGTCCTTGTCTTGAGTCCGCGCAGCACTTCGGCATTTGCCCTCTCCGCTTGACCGTTGCTCCTCGGGTGAGCAACAGAAGCGAAACAGACCTTGGCGCCAAGGTCTTGGACGTACTGCATGAAGGTGCGACTAGTGAATTGTGTACCGTTGTCGGTGATGATCCTGTTAGGGATCCCGAAACGGCAAACAATCGACCTGAAAAACCTGACTGCTGACTGTGCTGTCACCTTTCTCACTGGCTCCACTTCTGGCCACTTTGTGAACTTGTCGATTGCAACGTACAAGTACTCAAAGCCCCCGACAGCGCGAGGGAAAGGGCCGAGGATATCGAGCCCCCAGACCGAGAAGGGCCATGACAAAGGGATTGTTTGGAGAGCTTGAGCTGGCTGATGTATTTGCTTTGCATGGAACTGGCACGCTTCACACTTGGTTACTAGTGCAGTTGCATCTTGGAGGGCTTCTTGCCAAAAGAACCCTTGCCGGAAAGCTTTCCCGGCAAGTGCCCTTGCGCCAACGTGGTGGCCGCATGTGCCTCCGTGTATTTCTGCCAACAGCTTCTGTCCATCTTCTCTGGAGATGCATTTCAACCTGACACCATTGAGTCTTCTTCTGTACAGCTCGTTATCCACAAACTGATACATACTTGACTGCCTGGTTATCTTCTCTATCTCTTGAGGGTCGTCGGGAAGTTCTCCAGTTTGCAGAAAACGGACGATCTGCTGTGCCCATGCCGGAGCCCGGGGCTCGACGGCAAGGACTAAAGGCTCGAGGGCCGCTGCGGGAACCCCAGCTTCTACGGCAAAGACCTCTAGTCCTGTCGGAGCTGACGGTCCCCCGGCAAGCTCGCCGGGGCGAGGCTTGTCGGGAACACTTGCTTCAACTGCACAAGCCCGAGGGCTTGCAGGAGCAAACTGTTCCTCAGCGTTGTTGTTGATCTTGGGAACTTTGGCGGCGGGTTCAGGAAGATCCGCCGGCAAGTAGTCGCCGGAGACCAACTTTCTCTTCTTGGACTGCCCAATTGATGGTGTAACTGATGGTTGAGTCAGCTTGAGCAAAAAGGTCCCTGGTTCCACAGGTAGCTTCATCGCAGCACACTTTGAAAGGCCATCTGCAATTTCATTTTGAGCTCTCGGGATGTGCTCCATTTGCAGACCTTCAAAGTGTTCTTCAAGCTTCCTCACTTCATCTACATATGCTTCCATCAAAGGGCTCTGGTAGCTCTTGTTGACTTGTCGGACCACCAACTGAGAATCGCCCCGCACAATCAGCTTCCTGATCCCAAGTTCGGCCGCAATCCTGAGGCCGGCAAGCAAGCCTTCATATTCTGCGGTGTTGTTTGTCGCCTGCTCCCTGGGAAAGTGCATCTGGATAACATATTTGAGGTGCTCTCCGGTGGGCGCGATGAGTACCACGCCAGCACCGGCGCCTTGCAACGAGAAGGCACCGTCAAAATACATTACCCATTCACTTGTCGCTTCTTGCACGGGTACGCTCGTTTCTTGAACTTCTTCTTCTGGCGTTGGGGTCCACTCAGCAATGAATTCTGCCAAAGCTCGGCTCTGAATGGTTGAAGTACTTTCAAATTTGAGTCCGAAGCTTGACAGTTCCAGTGCCCACTCGACGATCCTGCCTGTTGCCTCTGGATTGTGTAATATCCTCTTCAACGGAAAGCGAGTGACCACTGTTATCTCATGGGCTTGGAAGTAGTGGCGCAGCTTCCTCGAGGCCATGAGGAGGCCGAAAAGCAATTTTTGCACACCGGAGTACCTTGATCTAGCTCCCTGGAGAAGGGAACTTACAAAATGCACTGGGCGCTGCACCATCTTCTTCCGCACCTCTCCTTGTTCCTGCGCAGAGTCTTCCTTGTCGGGGCCAGAGCTTGTCGGGACAGCCCCCTGCTTGTCGCTAGATTCGCTTGCCGGTGACGCTGGCTCCTCGTCGGACTCCCTCTCCGCTACCAACGCAGCACTAACCACCTGGTTGGTTGCCGCTAAGTATAGCAACAACTTTTCCTGTGGTTTAGGTGCGACAAGTATAGGAGTGGAGGACAGGTACCGTTTCAAATCCTGCAACGCCGCCTCCGCTTCCGGAGTCCACTTCATGGGACCTGCCTTCTTCAAGATTTTGAAGAAAGGTAGGGCGCGTTCCGCGGATTTTGAAATGAACCTACTGAGGGCAGCAACGCAACCTGCAAGCCTTCTGACATCCTTGACGCGCTTCGGGGCTTCTATCTGCTCGATGGCTTTGATCTTGTCGGGATTGGCTTCAATCCCCCTTTGTGATACAAAGAACCCGAGAAGCTTGCCGGAAGGAACTCCAAAGACGCACTTCTCGGGGTTCAGCTTGAGCTGTATCCTGCGCAGGTTCTGAAACGTTTCTTCTAAGTCTTGAATCAGTGTTTCTTGATCACAGCGGAGGAGATCAAGTTCAGCCCGGCCCCGCCGTCAACCAACATTTTGGTGACCTTGAGGTTGCGGATGGTGGGTGAGACCAGCATCGGCAAGCACCCGACCGCAGTGGTGCGGTCAGGGTGATCCTCAAGGTCAAAAATGATGGGCGTGCTGGACCATTTGAGGAGCCTGCGCGACTCCACGGGCGGCTCGGCTGCATTCACCTCACGCACCCACTGTTTCAGCTGGCGGTGGGAGGTGTGCAGGGAGGCGCCACCGTCGACGCACAGGACTTCCGTGGCCTTCTGGAACTCCTGCTCGCTGTTCTCGTCGTCCTCCATGTCTTCATCGTCGTCTTCGTCGTTGTCGCGGCCCCGGGGAGGTCGATCTCCTTGCCGCTGCTTGGCCTTGCCGCGGCGTCCTCCCCGGCCATTGAATGGCCGCTTCTTGCTGGGTTCCTCCCCGCCACCTTGGGCCTTCTCCTTGTCGCGCCTCTTGTACTCAGCCTTTTGCTGCTCGACGAGGTACTCGACGCGCTTACAGTTGGAGAGGTCGTGACCCTTGGTGCGGTGAATCTTACAGTATTGCTTGTCGGAGCTACCCGGCTTGTCGGCCGCCGCCGCAGGGGCAGGCTCCTTGCCGGAGCCGCCAGCCTGCGCTTGCTTGGCGGGGGCCTCCTTGCCGGACTTCTCGACGGCAAGCACTTCCTTCTTGCCCTTCTTCCTGTTGTTCCGCCGCCGGCTCTTCTTTGCCGGGGCGGCGTCGTCGCTGTCGCTTCCCCCTGCGCCAGCATCCTCCCCGGGGAGTTTCCTCCCCTCTTCTGCACGGGCGCACTTGTCGGCAAGAGCGTAGAGCTCGCTGACGTCCCTGATCTTGGTCATCGCCATCTCCTCACGCATGCGGCGGTTACGCACGTTCTGATGGAACGCGCTGATAACCGCAGCAGGGTGAACGGCGGGGATGTTGTGCTGTACCCGGCTGAAACGTTGGATATACTTGCGCAGGGGTTCGCCTTCCTTCTGGGCCAAAATGTGGAGATCGCTCTCCTGGCCATGGGGTTTGTGGCCGCCGGTGAAGGCGCCAACAAACTGATGGCAGAGGTCGGCCCAAGAAGAGATAGAGCCTTCCGGCAAGTGCATGAGCCACGAACGGACGTTCGGCTTCAGCACGAGCGGGAAGTAGTTGGCTAGGATCTTCTCGTCGCGCCCCCCGGCAGCTTGCACTGCTATGGTGTAGACGCTGAGAAACTCCGAGGGGTGCGTCTTGCCGTCGTACTTCTCCGGTACGTCGGGCTTAAAGTTCTTCATGCTGTGCCACTGGACGCGCCGCAGCTCGCGGGTGAACGCAGGGCAGCCTGCCGCGTACGGCAAGTCGCCTGGTTCACCGGGCGCGGGTGCGTCGACAGCGTTCCCAGCTCTCTTGTCGGATTGTCGCCGAGCTTCTCGGCGGCGCTCGATCGTGGTCCGAGCGTCTTCATCTCGCCGGTCGTCGAGGACCTGGCGCTGGTCCCGACGGGCCCGCGGGTCCGACGAGGCTGTGGAGCCGTCGTCGGGGTTGTTCCGGCGGGGCGGCGTCTTCTGCTTCTGCGGCGGGGAGTGCACGCTTGTCGCACCCCCGGCAGTCTTGTCGCCGATAGCCTTCGTCTTCTCGGCCTGCCGCGGCCGCGAGGCCGACGGCTGTTGCGGAGAGTCGTTGTTGGCGAAGTCTATCAGGCTCCGGATAGTGGCCCTCCATTCCTCGGCCTTGTCGGCCGCTGGAGGAAAATCGAGGAGCAGCTGCGCCCTTGCGAGCGCTTCTGCCGGGGTAGTGGGGAACGCGGGCGAGCGGTGCGAGGAACGGGATACGCTCGGACTTCTAACGACGTTAGAAGGAGCGGGGTCCCGTGCCGGCGCCTTCGCTTTGCTTGTGCCCGGACGGGGGTCCGGGGCGTCCCGCGAACCTCCAGTATGGCCTTGTCCCAGCAAGCGGATACCACCTCCCGTGGCATGGCGCTGCGGGGTCGTCGTATGTTGCGATGGACGTGGCGCGTCCACGGAGACCGAGGTCCGGTCGTCCGTCCTGTTCTTGGATCTGGTGGCACCGTGAGTGTCCTCGCCGGCAACCACCCTTCCGACGGCGTCTCCCCCGCCCACCGTTGGCTCTGGTGGCGGCGGATGAGACGCAGACGGGCCCCCGACCTCCGAAGGCTTCTTCTTCGGGGCCATGGAGTTGTCGCTGATGAAGTTGTTGACGAAACTTGGAGAGGTTAATGAAGATTGCGCCCGCGCGAACGCCGGATCAGGTTCGCACAACCTCGACGCCCCCTACCTGGCGCGCCAAAGATGTCGGGGGAAACTGTCCACCACGAACACCTATGGGACCGGAGCCCCTTGTCTGTGCGGTACGAGGGCGGAGGGAGCACGAAGAGCAGATCGAGGCAGACGCGCGGGCAGTTTTTACCCAGGTTCGGGCCGCACGGATGCGTAAAACCCTACTCCTGCTTGGTTGTGTATTGAGTTGAGCGCTCGGGAGCTTGAAGAAGCAGCTACACCGTGCGTGAGAGTAATCTAGGTTTCGAACCCCCCCCCACGTTGTGCATGGGCCTCCTTTTATAGTGCAAGGGGTCACCGACAGGTGTCAACGTAGGAGAAAGGGGTAAAAATGTAAAAGAGGTGGTAGTTGTAACAGTGCGGGAACAGTGGAGCTACAGTACAGAACAGTGGTCTATACCTACTTTAACAGTGGGGGACAAGGGCATTTAATGCCTGTCGCCGTCGACCCCAAAAGCTCCCGCCGTTGCGTCTCCGTCTGCCACGGCGATGGATCCTCTGCCGTGGAGTGCCACCGTGTCCCCCAGGCTGCACAGCCATCCGCCACGCGTCCCTGGAGTGGCCCCAGGGCGACGCGTGGGCCGATGAGCTGGAGCGCGGGCACACAGCGCACCTCCCCCGGCAAGCACCTTGCCGGGGATCTCGACCTTGCCGGGCCCGGAAGCTTGCCGCTCCCCGAGCCCTTGCCGGGTCTTCTAAGATAAAATCTTCTATTCGTCCTGACAAGCTCCTCTTGCCAGGGCCTCGTGCTAGTTAAGCAATCTCGAGCCTGGGACGGCCTTCCCGGCAAGCTCCTCTTGCCGGGGTCTTGGTCTTCTGTCTTGTATACTTTGTTTTTGAATGGCTAGATAAGGGTCAGGAAGGTCTCCGGCAAGCGCGTGGTGAACCCTGCCGCGGGGAGCTGCCGCTGCCCGTGCACAAGTTGGGGTACTAGGGTACCCCTACCTTAGTACACCGACAACGGTCACTTGAATTTCAGTCAGCTTCACGTCCAGAGCGTGGATCTTCTCGTCAATAATCCTCTCTAAGCTCTCCTGAGATTGTTCAATGCTGGCCAGGCGTTGTTCAATCCTTTGGGTAGCTTCAAGAATCTGTTTTCCGAAACTCTTTGGTTTAGCTGCTGCTGCTGCTGCTTCTTTATCAGCTTCGGCTTTCCTAGCAGCTTCAATCTTGGCTTGACCTTCAACAGATGTTGGATCCTCCTCGTCCATCACAACAACATTGTCTTCATGCTCTGGCTGCAGGGGTAAGTGTTTCCTATCCAACAAGAATTTGCCCGTGCCAAACTTGGCATTGATAAGCATCTGAATTTGTGGGGCAAATCCACATGACCTTTTCTGGTCAGCTGCAGTCCTCTTAATGGTCTCTACCATTAAGTCCATCACCTTGAAAGGTGCCTTCTCATCAAGTATATGCAGCATGTTGATAGAATACCCTCTGATCATGCGATGATCTCCAGACTTGGGCATCAAGGTATGCCTCAAAATAGTGTTAGTGGTAGGTAGACCTGCCTGGAGATAGTAGACTGAGCCGAGCTTCCACACTTCCAAATCTGCTACGGGGATCTCCTTGTACATGTTCTTCATGGAATCATGATTCTTCTTTGGAATCCCATAGACATCAATGTCATCCTCTCATTGCACTGGAGCATTCAGAAGTTCTGCCCATTCTTCAACAGAAGAAGAGAACCTTTGACCTTCAGTCATCCAGGTGATCTTCCCATCAGGATAGAAATGAGCTGTGGCATAGAATTGCATAATCATCTCGTCGTTCCAATCTGTCAATTTCTTACCCACAAACTGTGCAACTCCACATGCAGTGAAGCTTTCATGCACATGGGGAAAGAAGTCTCTGTGCTCTTCGCTGTCAATGTATTCCCAGTCAACATATCTGGTATCTGCAACTATTGGCTTCTTGTCCATCAGCACAGTCTCATAGAAGTCCTGCTGCTCTCTGGTGTGGAATCTGGGATCTACAGCAGTTCTTCTCCTCACGGCATATGGATCAGCTTGTCTCCATAGCCTGAGACCTCTATCTTTCCTTGCCTTCATATCCTCGGCTTGAGGATGAGCATCATTGTGAAGTGGCAGTTTTGGACGGAGTTTCAGCAATACTTGTCCTTCCTCATCGAACTCAGCTGGTGGCACATCACCCTTGTTCTTCTCAGATGCTGGAATGTTTCTGGTAGTCCTCTTGGGCTTGGCAGTAGGCTTTGCTGGAGCTGCCTTAGCTTGAGCAGACTTCTTGGGCTTTGAAGTGGCTCCAGCCCTAATGGCATCACCCATGAGCTTCTGCTTCTGAGGAGCAGGCTGGGGTGCTTCTTCTTCTTCTTCTTCCTCGACTGCTGCATCTGCATGAGGATCAGTATACACAACCCTCTTCCTCTTGGAGGTTTTCTTCACTTTGCTTGGGGCTGGCTCTCCCAAGTTCAGCTTCTTGGCAACAGTGGACTGCTTGACTTTGCTGGTGCCTTTCTTTGACTGCTGACCTTGTTGCTCTTTGGCAACAACCTTTCTCTTAGGCTTGGAGGTCACTTCTTCCTCAGCTACAAAATCAGAATCCTCATCATCGGAGTTCTTCTCTTTTCTAGCCCTGGTGGCTGCAGGAGGCAAGCCACTTGGTGTACTCCTCTCACCATCATCAAATGGACTGCTAGTCTCAGGACTAGTGTCTGCTTCAGGAATGTCCGCAATAGGTGACTCTGACCTGTTCTGACTGTCACTGGCATCTGACATGGCTGACAACCTGTGAATAGATAAGGTATAGGCAGAGTAGAAGAGTTATCACAAACTGCAGAAGTTTTTGCAAAAAGAATGAGTTCAAATTTTAGTTTTAAGTTTTCACAGAAGGCATTTAGGTCAGACCGATTTTCAGTTTCGGTGAATCCGAAGTGTGTAACAGAAACTTTACACACCACTTTCGGTTTGACTGAAGTGGGTTTCGGTCCTGCCAATACACTAGGGTTTCACTAAAACTCTATTTCGGTCACACCGAATTGCACAACTCGGTTGGACCGAAAGGTGCAGTGCAATGGCCAGAGGCCGAATCGGTCATTCCGAGATTTTAAAATTGGTTTCACCGAGATGTGTTCCGTGGAAACCTAACCCTAAAATTTTTACTCGAAACTAGTTCAAACGAACCGATCTGGTGTAAAAGAAGACTTCAATCGTGGCCAGATATAGGGCAAACCAAACGTGCATTGAATCGGAGATGGGAGCACGAGTGGGATCGAGACTCACCCTAACTTGGTGGAGTCTCTCTACGGCGGCAACGGCGCGGAGGAGAAGTCCGTTGACGGCGATTGAGACCTGCGGCGAGGGCGCACAGGCGATGACGGCGACGATCCGGAGATCAGGGCGACGGCAGCAGGGGACGTGGGAGCGAAAACGTTTGAAGGAGTAATCAACGCGCGCTGCCCTCAGTATATATATCCCTTTGCTGTCGGTGGGACCGAGTTGAAAAACTCGGTGTCACCGAGATGGATAACTGCTAGGCAGTTATGCATTTCGGTCACGCCGAAACTTACAACTCGGTTTCACCAAGATGAAACCTAGATCAGTCTAAATGCTTTCGGTTTGACCGAGTGGGAGAAAGTTGGTCTGACCGAAAATCACTTAGAAGGTTTTGGAAGTTAGCCCTTGACGGATCGGTGGCTCCGAGTGCTCCTCACTCGGAGGGTCCGAAAATGACTTGTTCAAAGTTTGTGATATAAGCATGAATAGAATTTGAGACAAGAAAGCATAGATAGCTAGGGGAGGTACTTAGGCATTCTTGTCCATCCATTTGGCCAGAAAAATCAAAACAACCAAAACAACAAATGGATGTCCTCGAATGGATAAAATCATGCATTCAACATGCTCACACAATAAGATAGCAAATGAAATATGTGTCAAACATGCACAACCAAAACTCTAGCTACTAGCACACAATTTGTCGATGACTAGGTCATCTTTATATGAGTATTTTGACTTAGGAGCCAAATGAGAACATTTGATCATAGGTCATACTCATCGTTTAAGCACAAGTGGGGTTATCACTTTTACATAAAGTATTGATGTGTTCACATCATTTGGAGATGCTTTAGCTCAATTTTTAGAGCAAAGCTCCCCTAGATGTGAGAACCCCTTTTAAAGGGTCAAACTAACCTTGGGTTGTCGTAGAAGACTTCATGTAGATGTTGAAGATGTGGATGCTCAATGTTGATGTAGATCATCAAGAGTTGGGAGCTATCCTTTGGATTAGGGCACTTTCAATACCTACATGGGTTAGTCCCACAAGGAACAAACAAGGATATCCATGGACATAGATTGAAGTTCACAATAGATGATGTCCATGAAAGCAATGATTACCTTGTCCCTTGACTTACCAACAAGAGGGTTTGTGACTCCATGAACTAGTGCATGATGTGGAAGTTGATTGCACAAGTTCTTGCCAAAATGAATGTGAGTGAAGTATGTTGGCGGAGTCGCCCTCAAGAACTTTCTAGTTCTTCTTCTTCGGGATCCACATCATCTTGATGGGAATCCTTGGGGTTGTAGTTGAGCTTGACGAAGTAGAACTTGATGTGTCCTTGGGAACCCACTTGACCATGGCTTGATGTGCTTCAATGAATGCATCAATCTCCTCTTGAAGCTTGTCCTTGGCTTTTAGCTTGTGGTCTTGTGGTGGAAGGTCATCTTGAGCTTGTTCCACATTGGAAGAAGTAGGATCATACTTCTCCTTTTGAGAAACAAACTGTGGAGTAGGATATTGACCTTCTTCCCACTCAACACCTTCGGCGTTGAACTTTCGCTCAAAACCAATTCCTTGATTCTTCCGGTGCCTTCCTTGCTTGCGAATAATTTCCTCAAAGTTCTTGCTTCCGGCAAGGCTCTTGTAGACACCTTTCTCTATGATCCCTTTCAATAAACTATTCTCTTGCTCAAGTGTAACTTGGCTTGAAACATTGTTAGTGGAATCAAGAGAACTACTAGAAGTAACAACATTAGATTTAACATGGTTATTGTTACTGCTAGAGGAAGAATTTTTCTTATGCTTGTCATGCTTAGTCTTAATGGTTGGCAAGAAATTAGACAAGAGAAGTCGTTTGGCAAAATATGAAGAACTCTTCTTTCGAAGATCATCATTGATCGCTTTTAGAAACTCATGTTCTTGCTCTAGAGTGAGCTTCTCGAAGCGTAGCTTCTCATGAGATCTTAAGAGCTCTCTATGATCTTCTTGAGTTGTTTCATGAGCTAACTTAAGAGTGTTTAGTTCTTTAGTTAGACGCTCAATATCCTTCATAGCATTGTCATTCGACTCTTCTCGACTATAAAGACTACTAGCATTTTCATCGTTACTAAGATCACTAGATTTATCATGCAAGAGTTCATCTTCACCAAGCAAGTCATCCTCATCACTATTGAAGTCAATGAATTTAGGGTGTGATACCTTGGGGCCTTTAGCTATGAAGCATCTACCAATTCCCTCATTTGGTGAATCAAATAAGTCGTAGGAGTTGGAGTTGGAGGATACGAGAGCAAGACCGGCAACACCTTCATCTTGACTGTAGTCGGAGTCGGAGTGATAGCTTCCATCGGATTGATTGTCGGAGTCGGAGCCGGAGACCCATTCACCTACATGAGCTTGATGTCTTCTTCTTGTGTAGCTCCTTGATGACTTGTCTTTCCTCTCCGAGTCCTTGCTTCTCCGAGAGGGTCTTCGTTCATAACGATCATCTCTACTCCTTCTCTTTTTCCGAGGTGACTCATCTCTTGATCTTCTTCTTGGAGATTCTTCTCTTCTCTTGTGGGGAGCCGTACACTCATTTGAGTAGTGTCCGGGTCTTCCACAATTGTAGCAGTTTCGATCACGACTAGAAGATCTCTTTTCATCATATGATCTAGACTTTGAGCTTCTCTCTTTGCCTCTATACTTGTAGAATTTGTTGAAGTTTTTGACCATTAGGCTTATCTCTTCATTGGAAACTAACTTGTCACTTGAGGTTGTGGGAGCATCACTTGCAGCTTTGTAAGCACCACTCGACTTGTTGTGAAGCTCTTCCTTATCCTTAAGGGTCATCTCATGAGCAACAATTCTTCCAATGACTTCAGTTGGCTTGAGAGTCTTGTAGTTTGGCATCATTTGGATCAAAGTGCACACGGTGTCGTACTTTCCATCCAAAGCTCTGAGAATCTTCTTGATGATGAATCGGTCGGTCATTTCTTCGCTTCCTAAGCCGGCAATCTCATTTGTGATGAGAGCAAGCCTAGAGTACATTTCAGCGACTCCTTCACCATCCTTCATCTTGAACTTGTCAAGTTGACCTTGAAGAATATCTAGCTTTGATTCCTTCACAGACTCGGTACCTTCGTGCATTTCAACCAAAGTATCCCAAATCTCTTTTGCATTTTCAAGACGGCTGATTTTGTTGAACTCCTCGGGACACAAAGCATTGAAGAGAATGTCACAAGCTTGAGCATTGTTTTGCAACATCCGCAACTCTTCAGGTGTGGCTTCGCGATCCGGAACTTTTCCTTCCTCGAAGAATTCACCTTGCATACCAACACAAATAATGCCCCATGCGGCTGGGTTATGACCAAGAATATGCATTTTCATTTTATGCTTCCAACTAGCAAAATTTGTACCATCAAAGTAAGGACCTCTACGATAATTACCCTCACTAGACGCCATACTCTCCTAGGTTGTGAAACCAAGCTTATGGAGTCCAATGCAATGGAAACCAAAACAATGGAGACCAAAGCTCTGATACCACTTGTAGGATCGAAAGTATGTCTAGAGGGGGGGTGATTAGACTACTTGTAAATATAAAAATTCTGCCTTTTGACAAAGAACAGTTTTTGGTAGTTTCACAATTATGATCAAGTCAAGTATCACCCTACACATGCAATTCTAGAGTATAGGCAGCGGAAAGTAAATTGCACATGTAGTAAAGAGAGGTGGAGAAGAGCAAACGCAATTTTGGAGACGCGGTGATTTTCCCGTGGTTCCAATAGGTGGTGCTATCGTACATCCACGTTGATGGAGACTTCAACCCACGGAGGGTAACGGCTGCGCGAGTCCACGGAGGGCTCCACCCACGAAGGGTCCACGAAGAAGCAACCTTGTCTATTCCATCATGGCCTACGCCCACGGAGGGCTAGCCTTACTCGGGGTAGATCTTCACGAAGTAGGCGATCTCCTTGCCCTTACAAACTTCTTGGTTCAACTCCACATCTCGATGACGGAGGCTCCCAAGCGACACCTAACCAATCTAGGAGGCACCACCCTCCAAAAGGTAATAGATGTTGTAGATGATGATGAACTCCTTGCTCTTGTGCTTCAAATGATAATCTCCCCAACACTCAACTCTCCTCACTGATTTGGCTATGGTGGAAGAAAGGATTGAGTGGAAAGCAACTTGGGAAGGTTAGAAATCAAGTTTCATATGGTAGGAGTGGAGCAACTTGATCTCAACACAAGGATAGGTAGTTCTCTTCTCAGAAAGTGTAAGGTAGGAGTGGTAGTTCTTTCTGATGGCTCTCTCCACGAATGAAGAGGGGGTGGAGGGGTATATATAGCCTCCACACAAAATCCAACCATTACACACATAATTGAGCAATCTCGGTGAGACCGAAGTGGACAACTCGGTCAGACCGAAAGTTCAAATAATGTGAACGTTGGGGTTTTCGGTGGGACCGAAAATACCATCTCGGTTATTCCGATTTGAGCAGAGACAGGAACATGCCAGTTTCGGTGGGACCGACTTCATCAACTCGGTGATACCGATTTGATGACAAACGGTTACAGAAGCTTGGCAGCCCATGTTTCGGTGAAACCGATTTCAAACTCGGAATATCCGATTTTTCTAGGGTTTGGCTTATGGCTGAGGTGGTTCATCTCAGTGTGACTGAGTTTGGATAATCGGTGGGACCGAGATTACTTATGAGTGAATTTTGTAGTGAAGGTTGCTGATAGTTGAAGGAGATATATCACTAAGCACTTGAGCAACCAGATCATCAACACAACATCATCCCCTTTTAATAGTATTGGCTTTTCCTATGGGCTCAATGTGATCTTGGAACACTAAACCAAAAATGGAGTCTTGAGCTTTTGCCAATGCTTGCCTTAGCATTTTGAGGGGTCCACTTCTTCAGTCATTGCCATACCCATATCACTGAACTTCTCTGAAATGATTCTCAAGAAACTATTAGTTCAATGATATATATGTTGTTATTAATTGCCAAAACCACCTGGGGATTAGTTGCACTTTCACCCTTGTATCTTCGTGCACCTTCTTGAGATAGCTCGCACGTGCACTTGCGTCCATGTTGATGCGCTCTTGTAGTGGTAGAGGTAGAATGTCCAAAGGTGACAATGGGTTGAAGCCGTAGACAACCTCGAATGGCGACTTGCCGGTGGTCGAATGTCTTGCGCGGTTGTAGGCGTACTCGGCGATGGGCAAGCAATGCTCCCATTCCCGGATGTTCCTCTTGATCAACACACGAAGAAGAGTCGAAAGCGTGCGGTTCGTCACCTCCGTCTGGCCGTCCGTTTGTGGATGGTACGCCGAAGAAAAGAGTAGCTTGATTCCAAGCTTGGCACATAGTGTTTTCCAAAAGTAACTCAAGAACTTGACGTCCCGGTCCGACACGATCGTTTTGGGCACGCCATGAAGACGAAGTATCTCCCTACAAAAGAGAGTGGAAACATGTGAAGCATCGTCGATCTTGTTACAAGGAATGAAATGAGCCATTTTGGAGAATCTATCTACCACCACAAGCACAGAATCTTTGCCATTTTGAGTCCTAGGCAAGCCAAGTATGAAATCCATGCTTATGTCTTCCCATGGATGATATGGAATAGGAAGAGGCATGTAAAGACCATGAGATTGAGCTTTGGACTTAGCTTTCCGGCATGTCGAACATCGGTTGGTGAGGCGTGAGACGTCACGAAGCATCTTGGGCCAAAAATAGTTCTTAGAGAGGGTAGCAAACGTCTTGTCGCGTCCAAAGTGTCCCATGAGTCCTCCTCCATGAGATTCCTGCAAAAGAAGCGAACGAAGCGAAGACTCGGGAATGCAAAGTTTGTTAGCTCTCATAACATATCCATCCTTGATGTAGTAATGTTCCCAAGAAGTGTGAGTCAAGCACTTAGCATAAGCATTTGCAAAGAAAGGGTCATGCTTATATAAATCTTTAATATGCTCAAAGCCAATCACATTCAACTCAAGTTGTGTGACAAGCATGCATTTGCGGGAAAGCGCGTCCGCCACAACATTTTCTTTGCCCTTGATGTATTTGATGACATAGGGAAAAGACTCAATGAACTCACTCCATTTAGCATGACGCTTGTTCAACTTAGTTTGACCTTTGAGATACTTGAGCGTCTCATGGTCCGTGTGAAGAATGAATTCATGAGGTCTAAGATATTGTTCCCAAACACGTAAAACTCTCACCAAGGCATAAAGCTCTTTATCAGAGATGGGATAGTTAAGTTGCGCTCCCGATAGCTTCTCGCTAAAGTACGCAATTGGGCGCTTTTCTTGCATGAGCACGCCACCTATGCCGGTACCACTAGCATCACAATGAATCTCAAACGGTTTGTCAAAGTTTGGTAGGGCTAGAAGTGGTGCGTGCGTGAGCAAGCTCTTAAGCTCATTGAACGTGGTGTCTTGCGAAGGACCCCAAGTGAAGGGTGCGTTCTTCTTGCTCAAAGCGTGTAGAGGCATAGCAATGGTGCTAAAGTTCGTCACAAAACGTCGATAAAAACCGGCTAGACCAAGGAAACTACGCACTTGCATGAGATTCTTTGGTTGAGGCCAAGTTTTAATTGCTTCAATTTTAGTTTTATCAACGTGAACACCTTGAGAAGAAACGACAAATCCTAGAAAGACAACCTTGTCAACACCAAAAGTGCATTTCTCCATATTAGCATATAATTGTTGTTTGCGAAGTGCTTGCAAAACCAGTTGGACATGGTCAACATGTTCCTCAAGCGAATTGCTAAAGACTAGAATGTCATCAAAGTAAACCATGACAAAGACACCTATGTAGGGTCTAAGAACAAAGTGCATAAGACGCACGAATGTGCCGGGTGCTTCCGATGAGCCCATAGGCATAACAAGCCACTCGTATAACCCAAACTTGGTTTTGAAAGCTGTTTTCCACTCATCACCCTCTTGAATGCGAATTTGGTAGTAACGACTTTTAAGATCAATTTTGGAAAAGATGGTGGCACCACATAATTCATCAAGCATGTCGTCTAAGCGTGGAATAGGGTGACGGTATCTAACGGTGATAGCGTTTATCAGACGGCAATCGGAACACATGCGAAAACTTCCATCTTTCTTAGGCACGAGAATAACCGAAACGGCACAAGGGCTTAAGCTTTCACGTACATGACCTTTGTCGATGAGTTTTTGCACTTGCCGTTGTATCTCCTTTGTTTCCTCGGGGTTGACGCGGTAGGGAGCCTTGTTTGGAAGTGGAGCGCCGGGTACGAGGTCGATGCGGTGTTCTATCCCGCGAAGTGGAGGTAGACCCGGTGGTAGTTCGTCGGGAAAGACGTCCGAGAATTCCTGCAACAATTGAGACAACACAAAAGGTGGAGGTGGTGAAGTGTTAGTAGGTTTGGCTTCCCCTTTGCATAAAAGCACAAGGTGGAAGACGCTCGATGGGTTCTCACACACTTCTCTCATCTCACGTTTTGTGGCAAATAGGACTAGTTGCTTCTTGTCGCTCATCGTGGAGTCGCTCATATTTGGCTTGTGGCTCTCACTCACTTTTTGGTGGTTCACTCTCTCACCATTCTCTCCATGATGGTTGGTAGGTAAAAGCTTGTCGGCGGCTACTTGACTTGGAGTCATAGGTCGGAGCACGAATTCCTTGCCCTTCATCTTGAAATGATAGTGATTTGTCCGTCCATTGTGTGTGACTCCACGATCATATTGCCATGGACGTCCAAGAATAAGGTGGCACACGGACATGGGTATCACATCACATTCGAGAGTGTTCTCGTAGGCGCCAATCTTGAAAGAGACTTGCACGTTGTGCTCGACTCGAAGAATTCCGGCGTCGTTGAGCCACTGGACCTTGTAGGGGTGAGGATGCTTCGTCTTGACCAAATGAAGCTTGTCGCATAGCTCTTCGCTTGCCAAGTTGTGGCAACTTCCTCCATCGATGATAACCTTGACGGAGCGTCCATTGATGCCGGCCTTTGTATGGAAAATGTGACATCGTTGGTCGTCATCTTGTTGATGTTGGAGTGTCAAGACTTTGGAGACAACAAGGTTGGGGCTTGAGTCATTGTCGCAAAACACTTGAAGGTCTTCTTCTTCATTCACTTGGCGATGCATAGCGACATGCTCAAGTGCTTCCATCTCATCATCGCTCATGGAGTCGTAAGATCCGTCGTCGTTGATGATCATGGTGCGAACGGTCTTGCACTCAAATGACTTGTGGCCTCGTCCTTGGCACTTGAAACATTTGATGGAGCTCATCTTGTTATTGTCTTCGGTAGGAGTTGTAGTTGAGGAAGCTCTTGGCTTGAAGTTGTTGGTAGAAGGTGGACGACTCGATGTAGTCGCATTCTTGTAGCTTGACTTGTCACCAAAGTTTGTAGATGGCTTGGTAGAGGTAGGAGGAGTAGCCGAAGTCGTTGAAGCTTGGTTGTAGGAGCCGAAGTTCTTGGAGTACTTGTAGTCCTCTTGAACTTGTCGCTCCGCTTTGGTTGCTTGATGCACTAGCTCGAGGAGATTGTTGTATGGTTGGAAGTCCGCAATATTCTTGATGGGATAGTTGAGTCCATTCAAGAATCTTGCCATTGTTTGCTCTTCATCTTCCGTGATGTTTGCTCTTATCATAGCAATCTCCATCTCCTTGTAGTACTCTTCAACGGACTTGGTTCCTTGCTTGAGGAGTTGTAGCTTCTTGAACAAGTCGCGGTTGTAGTGTGTAGGCACAAATCTTGCTCTCATGACTTCCTTCATTTGAGCCCAAGTGGTGATAGGAGGTTCGCCTTTTGCTTCTCTTCTCTCTATGATTTGCTCCCACCAAATGAGAACATAGTCTTGGAACTCAAGGGATGCCATTGCGATCTTCTTCTCTTCATCGAAGTTTTGAAGGCGAAAGATCTTGTCAACCTTCAATGCCCATGAGAGATAGTCTTCGGGATCAATGCTTCCGGAGAACTTTGGCATGGTGAACTTGAGCTTGCCATAGCGATGCTCGTCATTGTTTCCTTGCCTATTGGGAGGGCGATCTCGATTTTGGCGGTTTGCCATATCTTGTTGCTCTTGTGGATGTAGATGTTCTTGTTGGGGTTGTTGCTCTTGCCGCGCTTGAGGAGGAGCTTCTTCTTGCATTCTTGGTTGATGTCGCCTCTCTTGTATCTCATCGCGAAGGAAATCCTCTTCTTGACGAGTGTGTGGAGTGCGGGCTGCCACATTGCGATGTGCATCTTGTAAAGCACGTTGCGCCTCCATAGCTTGAGCTTCTCGATGTTGTTGTGCTTGGCGGTTAGCCTCAGTGTCTTGTTCTTCTTGATATTGATGTGCTCGCTCTTGTTGTTGTTGGCGTAGTCGTTGCCGTTCTTGTGCTTGCTCAAGTGTAGCTTGGTTTTGACGACGTCGGCTTTCTTGCTCGTCGAATAGCTCTTGTGAACTCTTGTCATGTAGAGGTTGCCGGTGGTCATGTCGAGCTTGACGTGCGGCTTGACGAAGAGTGTTTGATGTAGGTGTACTTGAGTCTTGCGTGGAGTCGGAGTGTCGACTTGAGCGGCTTCGTCTTTGCGATGATGTTGAGGAAGAACGTCGGTTGATTATCAATGTCCGGAGCTCGTTGTATTGGGTAGTCATGTTGGTGTTGATGATGTCGAATTGTTCTTTTGTCCTTGCTTCAAATTGGCGCGCGTCCTCGGCGACTTGACCAATGTATTCACGCATAGCTTCACTCTCTTGATGTAGAGCTCGTTGGACACCGAAGAGATGTAGTTTGGTGACGTAGTTGTTCGCTTCTTGAGGATCGTCGAAGATCGGGTTGGAAGATGTACTTGGCCTATCCATCATCACAAGCAAGTATGTGAGTGGGAGAAAGGAGAAGACAATATCAATGTACCTTAACCGAGGTTGAAAATGGATCAATGATCACTCGATAATGTAACCCGGAAATAGCACTATTGGTATCACTTCGTGTCAATTCTCACACCTACACAAGTAAAGCTTTGAGAGGAGCTTGGTTAGGATGTGGCACAAATTCAATGCAATCGTCAAAATGACTCAATGATGTTGAAAATGGTTCACAATTTGCTCATGCAACAAGTAGATCACTAGCAAAGAGTAGCACACGGAACACACGCACGGATAGATAAATGTGGTTGTGCAACCAAGGGTGAGCGAAAATGTGGAAAACCACGGAAAATGCTCGTGTTGCAGAACACTAGAGAGACGTTAACCGATTGCTTAATAGGCGGATACGCACTTGTGCACGACCTATAAGAGGCAAAACGTAACGACTATCTATCACAAGTATGCTATGAGTGTATGATGTGACGATGCTTGAGCACAAGATGAAGTTGCTATGATGTATGATCTCTTTGGATGCAAGGCCTATGATGCTATTGTCTTTTGCTTTGGTTGGCTCGTTTGCTTAGAAGCTTGTGAGCTCTTTCTTTGGGTACTTATGCATGCTTCGCGGATCGAGGTAGCTATTGTGTATGCGGGACACTCTTGTGTCACACGGAGATATGCAAGATACCAAGATGATGTGGTGTTACTCACAATGATGTAGTATGCAATATCTATGACTATCACTAATGTGCACAAGTGTCGTGGCCCGGCAATACTCAAATGGCTAGTCTAAATGGGAAAGCTACGCAAAGATGGTTCATAGGGTGACAATGCAATGGCAAGGTAGAATGAGCGAAGTGTCGTCGATGTTACCGTCCTTGCCGAAGTTGAGCGGTGGTGTTGCCGAAGTCTTGCCGTTCCAAGGTAGCCTAAACATCCAAGGAAATGGTGAAACCACAACTCAAGTATCCAAGGCAAATGGAGACAAACTTTTCAAACTCGGAGCGGGTAAGCGATGGTGGTTGCGGAAGTGGTGGTGGTATGCGGAAGGATGGGTGGGTTACCGAACGAAAATGGCGGTGGAGGAGTGCAAGGTGGGGTGTGGTGGTGGAAAAGTGGCTGCGGGAGGCCGGATGTCCGAGCCAGGGGCCGGACGTCCGGGGCACGTGCCGGATGTCCGGGGTGCCCGAGGCCAGGGAGAACTCCTTGCAATCGGTGGTTTTGGGGCCAAAATTCGTCAGATTTTGCGGATGAAAATTGGGAAAAAGTGGAGGAAAAGCTAGATCCACACGTGGCACAGCAAATCCATGGAACAAAGTCAACAAAATCTTGCCAAATCAACAGATCACAAAAAAAATTTGGGGCTCTTTTTGTGGGGAATTTTTCGAAATTGGGAAGAACACAACAAAAACAAGTTAGAAGACAGGATGTGGGGCTCCAAAATCGTGATCAACCTTGCTCTTGATACCAAGATGATGTAGGGTGGAACCCTAATCAGCGGATCTTTCACGTTTTGGAGAGTGTCCCACGATGAACTCGGAGAACACAAGGAGGAAGACGGGGAAAACACAAGAGGAAACACTCAAATCAACACGAAGATAATCACACAAGCGCTAGATCCACGATACATAGTGCGATACATGATCCATAGTCAACGACGGTGGTACAAGGGTAGTCTTCTCCGTGAGGAGGTCTTGATTATCCCGTAGGATCTTCCCCGATGTGGAGGCCTTGAATCCATAGTGGATCTTCTCCGTAGAGGCGCACGGTCTCGTGGGAGAAATCCACACAAGTCTGAGAAATGAGCTAACCAACAGCTAACCCTAAACGGAATGAGGAAAGGAGTATATATAGTGTACGGGGCGAAGGGGTACATGGGCCTCGGCCCAGGGGCTGCACGCAGGCAGATCAGGAGCCGAACGTTCGGGCGACGGGCCGGATGTCCGGGGCTTCGCGGGGCGCCGGATGTCCGGGGTGGGGAGCCGGATGTCCGGGCTGGAGCGGTCTGGTCTCGGGTGCTCTCTGGACAGAGGCGCCGGATTTCCGGGCCTGGGGCCGGATGTCCGGGCCATGCCTGGCCGGATGTCCGGGCCCTGGCCGGATGTCCGGGCCCTGTAGCTCCTGTGGCTGGTGGCTTTCTGTAGCTGCTCGTCCAGGGGCCGGATGTCCGGGCCAGGGGGTCGGATGTCTGGGGCCTGGAGCTTCCTTCTGTCCTTCTTGATGCATCACCTCGTCCGTGAACCTGGGGACTTGTCCATCTTCACGCCCTTCTCCAATGTGGTCTTCTTCACACCTGAGCACATAAAGCACACCCGTTTGAGGTAGCAACCATGTCTCGCAAGATTCGTATGGAAGTAGGGCTAGGAGTGACGTCACCTCGGTCTCGAGAGCTCTAGCACGAGCACGTGTCATTGGTCCTTGAGGCACTTGAGGAGGTGAAGGAGGGTCCATGGGGATGACCTTGGGATGCTCCGCATCATCGAGCCCCTCGCCTCTATCAAGTGATATCAGTTTTCAGGTTGCTCGGTGAGAATTTCCAGTTATTCCTAGAATAGATTTATTTTCTCACCTATTGTCCAAGAAAAAGTCCAAAAAAAACTTAGATCTATTCACCCTTTGTCGAAGCCAGTCTGAGCCTTTGCAATTTTCTTTTCATTGTTTGCATTATTGAATTATCGGTTGCATCGTCGTGTCAAGTTGCTGGTCTTAGTGTCTAGTTCGTTAGAGTTTCGAGTTCTGTTCACATTAGTCACGTCGCCGCTGCATCGTTATCCCTTCCGCTGTCCACCACCTCATCCATCAATTTCCAGCTCGTGCAACCCATCGTTCATTGTCACAATCATAGTTGAAGTCGTTCGCATCTATGCTTGATCCAATCTGCATCTTATCTAGTTTGTCTTGGAAAGAGGGAGAAAGAAAAAAAAAGACAGAGAAAAAAAAGTAAAAAAAAGAGGAGAGAAAGAAAAAGAAAAAAGTGTGAGAAAAAAGAAAAAGAAAAAGAAGGAAAAGAAAGTTGGAGAGATTGTTGTTGTATATTCTGCTTGGCAGTTGTTTTCATCATTATCTTTACTGCCGTTGTGATCTTCACTTGTATCTTGCTGGCCAGAGCTAGTTCGTATCCTTTATTGATGCTAATTGTGCTACACCGTGACCTCATTAGTGTTCCACGCTCGCGTCTCTAGTCCGCTCTAGCATAGGACCAGCACAGTACCGTCGTTGAGCGTTTATTCAACATTGCATCTCTGAATTGATTATTGCTAATCTTTTCCTACCATATATAAAGCCAACCCAGCTCCACATATTTCTACACCGTGTTTACGTACGTTCACCTCGCAATCGCTTTACTCAATCTTTGGAGTTATTTGACACCGCTGGTTGCCTATCACCACCTGCTACATGGTAAGAACTTATAAGATATTGATATTTGCTTTACTGTGAGCGCTTTACCACCACATCCTAGTAGTTCATAGGAACATTATTTTTGGATTTTGTTTCTTGTTTCTACTAATCATGGCAGGTTCAAGAGTCAGTTGGGCTTCATCGAACGTGGGAGACGTGTCATCACCTCAGAAAATACAACCACCATCACAAGAGGTACAAAGACATCAGAATGCGCACAAACAGGTTCTTATTTCCATGCCACCTTATCATGGTCGTTTTAAACCTGATTTATATATTGAATGGGAGTTCAACAACAATAATATATTTGCTTCCCATAGTTTTGATGAAAGTAAAAAAGTTAAGGTTGCGGTTAGTTCTTTCACTGGTTATGCTTTAGTTTGGTGGAGTGAATATTGTCGGTTATACCCTAATCATGTACCTACTACTTGGGATGATTTAAAACTTGTGATGAGAGATAGATTTGTTGATGTTTATTATACACGAGGCATGATTAAAAAACTACAACATTTGAAACAATGTAGTGACACCGTAACAAAATATTATGATGATTTACGAACTACCTTGTTGCACTCCTTTTTAGAGGAAAGTGAAGATGATTTTATGGATAGATTTTGGGGAGGATTAAACCATGATATTCAGGAGATGCTAATTCATGAAGAGTGTTATCCTATGGACCATTTGTTTCATCTTGCTTGTAGTGCTGAACAGGAAATAAAACGACGTATTATCCATAAGGAGAATAAGCGCCAGGTGCACATTCCAAGAGATGATACGGTTGTTCCTTCCACTACTAGGCGTACTATGACAGACACATCTGTTGTTGTGAGGACTACATCACCTCCACCATGTGACACATTACCTCCGACAGTGCCTACATCATCTGAGTTGATCATAAGAGGTAATGACAAAGGTACCGGTCTTCCACCTCCACATGAGTATGATGAATGCCTTGTCAATTTAAATGAACCATGTGATGAGCTATCCACTACTTTGATCACACCAACTATTTTAGAGGAATATGTTCGTGATTTGACTTTGCCATGTGATTAAACAATTATGAGTGAACCAATTGAATTAACTATTGATGCGAAAGAACCATTTGAATCAGGGAATAAATCAGATTTGGATCAAATACGTGTGAAAATAGTTGTGCCAATGTTTAATCATTTTTATATGACCTCTAATCTTGGTGATGGTTCATCAAGGTTTGGGATGGTTTAATGATGAGCATTGCCAATCTTTTGTAACGATTAAGAGCTTCACTTATTGTGCAAATTGAGTTGCAATATTTTCATGCCTTCTACTTCTTGTGATAATATTTTGGCTTTATATTTTATGAACTACGAAAGTTACTCATCTATACATGTGTCATATGTGCGAAAATTAAGGGAAGTAAAAATGGATGACATATACATATACAACATGTACACCTTGTCTATTTTCTTACCCACATTTCAGATTAAGCAACGCCGAGGACGGCTTTATTTTCAAGAAAGGGAGGATGATGAGGACATGACTACCTTGGATACGACCAAAAATATTGCATACATGTATATTTGTGAGGTGATTTCTAATGCAAACTATGCAACAATTTATTTATGTCATCCAGGACAAAAATACTTCATAGACTTTTGTGCCATGTCTAATTCCAGATGTATGGGACATTTGTACAATCCACATATGAAGATAAGGGAAAAAGAGAAGTGTAGGTGTTGTTCAAAAAGTTCTCACACGTCACTTTTGGGCCAAGAGAAGATAGAGTCCAAGTCTCTCACGTTCTGCATCCAGATTCGGACTACACAGACATACCTGACTCAAAACGGCAAGAACTCCTTCATACGGACTCCGAATTCGGTGATTCTTTCTTTGTTGGAAACTAGATTTCGTACACTTTCCAACCCAATTGGATTCACCTTCAAATTCGTCCGGAGCTTTGAGATACCGACGAAACAATCTGACGCTGCAGCA
This sequence comes from Secale cereale, assembly GCA_902687465.1. Classification (NCBI taxonomy): domain Eukaryota; kingdom Viridiplantae; phylum Streptophyta; class Magnoliopsida; order Poales; family Poaceae; genus Secale; species Secale cereale. Next base: position 366,591,615 of record LR738712.1, on the reverse strand, counting down.
GAATCCGAGTCAAACTACAAGTCCAAAGGTGTTACATCACCTCCACTTGGGCCCATGAGCCTTGTATGACCTAGGGTTAGTTTTAGGCTGCCTTCGGACGTCCTTCCACCTCCTTGGCCGCCACCCCTTGCTCCTATATAAGTAGATCCATCTAGTAGCTTTTTCTTTGGGGATTTATTTAGTCAAAAGTTAGCACTTGCAACTTCATGTACTTCGTTTGTGTCCAACGACCAGACCAAGACCGCTTACGAATCTCCATCTTCATCAATACTTAATCTATATTTGCAATATTTAGATTGCTTTATCATATTATTGCTTGTTCTTCGATTGCATGCATGAATATACCTTCGTGGTCAGGCTGATCGTGCTTCTGGCATCGTCAGTAACCCCTGAAGATTGGTTTAGCGATTGCTAAGGCGCAACGTCGTGCACGTTTGTAGTCGGATCATCAAAGTCGTCTCCACCAAATCGATAGTTATCATCTCATCGAAAGATCGGGCCCCTCGCCTCTATAAATCAAGCATGGAGATGATGGCATGCGCAAGGGGAACAAGAATGGAGTTACAAGTGATGATTTCAGGACTTTGAAGCCACCATAATGAGTGCGTGAAGCCTTGGACGAAATATACAAGATGACACTTCATAAATTTCATCCATAGGCTATTATAGGTGCTGCGTCACCTTATTATTGGGCCAGGCCCATGTAATTTCAAAATACTTGAGTATAGGCTGTTTTTAGAGTCCGTATGTGTGGGGAAACAAGTGTTAGGGTTGGTTTCGGACCCCTCCACCAAGGGCCACGAAATGTCCCCTCTTTCCCCCATATATACAGCCCTTAGGGCGTCGTTTAGACTTTGGGTTTTGTTTAGATTAAAGTTCACCATAGCTGCAACTTCGCGTACTTCATTTGTGTTCAACGACCAGACAAAGACGTCACAGAACCCCACTAGATCAATAAAGGTTTCCTCTTGAATTCGCAATATCCAGATTGCAATCTTAGTTTCTTGCTTGTTCTTAGTTTGCCTGCAGGAAACTGACCTTTGTGGTCAGGTTGATCGTGCTCCGGCGTGGTAAATAACCTCTCGGAGTTGGTTTAGTGATTGCTAAGGCGCGACGTCCACGCACGTTCGTAGTCGGATCGTCCAAGTCGACTTCCTCCAAAACGATAGCCACCATCTCATCGAAAGACGGGACACCTTTGGCTCTATCAAGTGGTGTCAGATTTCCACGTTGCTCGGTGAGATTTTACAGTTTTTCGTAGATTAGATCGAGTCTGTTCTTCATACCTCCAGTCCACGAAAAAGCCAAAAAAAAAAGTCCGGAGACCCCCGGGCAGTTTTTAGGCCAAAATTTCGGCAGGTGAAAATATTTTTTCCCTGTCCTATTTTTGGGCTTTTCTGAGCCTTTTGAGACAGGTGCCACCATACTATTTTTTCACCGCACTTTTTCGTCGTCACTGCCCTAATTCCGAAAAAAAATCGTCAAAAATATTTCATGCCTATCATCTTAGTTTGACTTGGGAAGTGTTTTGAGACACTAGCCATTATAGTGATTTTCGGCAAAAAAAGCAGCGCAAAAAAAGGTGAAAACAAATTCAAAGTGTGCTTTCCCCTTGATTACGTGCAGCGCCGTGATTTTGTTAGTGTTCTAGGCTCGCGTCTCTAGTACGGTCTAGCCTAGGACCAGCACAGTACCGTCGTTGAGCGTTTATTCAACTTTGCATCTCTGAATTGATTATTGCTGACCCTTTTTGCTACCATCTTATAAGCCTTCCCAGCTCCACATACATCTACGTCATGCGTTTGACTCTCCCTGGTAATCGATCCAACCTTTGAGAGTTTTGACTACCACGGTTGCCGATCACCACCTGCTGCTGGGTAAGAACTGGTAAGAATTTGAGTTTTGCTTGACGGATTTGTGACGCCCCACCACCACCAGTTTCTAGTAGTCTATAGGATCATATTTTTGTGTGTTTCTAGTAGTCTATAGGATAACAAGTCGATGAGACTGACCAGGAGAACATGACAAACAAGGAGTTGCATGATAAATTTCAGCAAATGATGGGTCAACAGGTAGCAGATGTCATGACCAGTTTTGACAACGCACTAGCGAGGATGGATGGCATTGAGAAGTCAATTGACACCAAGTTGGATGCCAAATTCGTTGAAGTGCTTGCGCGTCTACCTCCACCTGCTGCACCGTTGCAACAACAACAACAACCACCTTCACGTCGCGAAATCACCCCCCGCAAAGCGAGCCGTGTCCCTCTTCTGCCTGGCCAACCTGTTGGTGCTGCTGTTGATACTTCTGTGGCTCCTGCTGCTGCTGAGGAGGAGGACGATTACGCGGGGGATTACGAGGAAGATGATGCGGAACATCCTAAGGTCATCCTGATAGATGCGAGGGGCCCGATCTTTTGATGAGGTGGTAACTATCGATTTGGTGGAGACGATTTTGACGATCCGACTACAAACGTGCACGACGTTGCGCCTTAGCAATCGCTAAACCAATCTCCAGGGGTTACTCACGATGCCAGAAGCACGATCAGCCTGACCACGAAGGTCTATTCCTGCATGCAATCGAAGAACAAGTAAGAATATGATATAGCAATCTGAATATTGCAAATATAAATGAAGTATTGATAAAGGTGGGGATCCATGAGCTGTCTTGGTCTGGTTGTTGGACACAAACGAAGTACACAAAGTTGCAATGGCTAACTTTTGACTAAACAAATCCCCAAGAAAAAACTACTAGATGGATCTATTTATATAGGAGCAAGGGGTGGCGGCCAAGGAGGTGGAAGGACGTCCCAAGGTAGCCTAAAACTAACCCTAGGTCGTACAAGGCTCATGGGCCCAAGTGGAGGTGATGCAACACCTTTGGACTTGTAGTTTGACTCGGATTCTGCTGCAGCGTCAGATTGTTTCGTCGATATCTCTACGCTCCGGACGAATTTGAAGGTGATTCCAATTGGGTTGGAAAGTGTACGAAATCTAGTTTCCAACAAAAAAACACCCAATTCGGAGTCCGTATGAAGGAGTTCTTGCCGTTTTGAGTCAGGTATATCTGTGCAGTCCGAATCTGGATGCAGAACGTGAGAGACTTGGACTCTATCTTCTCTCGGCCCAAAAGTGACGTGAGAGAACTTTTTGAACAGCACCTAAACTTCTCTTTTTCCCTTATCTTCATATGTGGATTGTAGAAATGTCCCATACACCTGGAATTAGACATGGCACAAAAGTCTGGGAAGTATTTTTGTCCTGGATGACATAAATAATTAGTTGCATAGTTTGCATTAGAAATCACCTCACAAATATACATGTATGCAATATTTTTGGTCGTATCCAAGGTAGTCATGTCCTCATCATCCTCCCTTTCTTGAAAATAAAGCCGTCCTCGGCGTTGCTTGATCTGAAATGTGGGTAAGAAAATAGAAAAGGTGTACATGTTGTATATGTATATGTCATCCATTTTTACTTCCCTTAATTTTCGCACATATGACACATGTACAGATGAGTAACTTTCGTAGTTCATAAAATATAAAGCCAAAATATTATCACAAGAAGTAGAAGGCATGAAAATATTGCAACTCAATTTGCACAAATAAGTGAAGCTCTTATTCATATCAAAATTTGGACAACGTTCATCATGAAACCATCCCAACATTGGTGAATAAACCTTACTTGCATGAAATTCACAGGCTACAACATGCTTAAATAAGCAAACATGCAATAAGTCATTTGACATAAAATCGTCACCAAGATTAGAGGTCATATCAAAATGATTAAACATTGGCACAATTATTTTCAAATGTATTTTATCCAAATCTGATTTATTCTCCGATTCACATGATTCTTTTGCATCAACAGTTAATTCAATGGGTGCACTCAAAATTGTTGGTATTTCAGTTGTTTGATCACATGACTCATTCATGACAGTAACATGATTATCTAAACTAGGTTGTGTGCTCAAATCAACAGGTAATTCAATACATGATGTATTCAAGTTAACTAGATATGCATCATCCTCATGTGAAGTTATATCATCGTTAATTTTACTGTTATCTTTTTGCCAAGACGTAGTTGACGTAGGTACGGACGATGACAATGTATTATACACTTTAGATGATGTCACGCTCACAATCAGAGGTGTGGCTGCTCTAGTAGGTGCAATGGTGGAGGAACCAACCAGTGGTGGTGAGCATGAACATGAATAGTAGTTGTTGTAGTCACACAATGCATCCTCCTATATTTGTCTCACAAAGGTACAAGCATGAACATACATACCAGTAATGCAACGAGGAATATACTGAAATCTTGCGCGAATATCATTGTTTAAACCATCAAAAAATCTATTCATTGTATCATCCTCATATTCTTCTATGTCACAATGATGCATATAAGATTTGAACTCTTGGTAGTAAGCATGAACAGTGTTACTGCCTTGTTTTAATTGTTCCAATTTGTGAAGCAATTCACAGCGATAGTAAGGATGAAAAAATGTTTTCTCATTACAGCCTTCAAATCTTTCCAAGTTGTGGGTTGGTTATCAATATTTTTCTTACAATGCACACTCCACCAAACAGAAGCAAAACCAGTAAATACTCTAGTGGCAGCTTGTACTCTCCCAGGTTCAGAAAATGATGGTGACTAAAAACTTTTTCTACTTCAAGCTCCCAAGCTAGATAAATAGCAGGATTAAATCTACCCTCAAATGACGGTAAATAAATAACCTGACCATGTGCTTGTGTGTGTTGTCCCATGTGTCGTGATGGTGAAGATGTATCCATCGTCCAAGAACTTCTGTCTCCGGTACCTGTCATGATTAATAGAAACAAGAAACAAAATTCTAGAATAATGTTCCTATGAACTACTAGGATGTGGTGGTAAAGCGCTCACAGTAAAGCAAATATCAATATCTTACAAGTTCTTACCATGTAGCAGGTGGTGATAGGCAACCAGCGGTGTCAAATAACTCCAAAGATTGAGTAAAGCGATTGCCAGGTGAACGTACATAAACACAGTGTAGAAATATGTGGAGCTGGGTTGGCTTTACATATGGTAGCAAAAGATTAGCAATAATCAATTCAGAGATGCAATGTTGAATAAACGCTCAATGACGGTACTGTGCTGGTCCTATGCTAGAGCGGACTAGAGACGCGAGCCTATAACACTAATGAGGTCAAGGTGTAGCACAACTAGCATCAATAAAGGATACGAAGTAGCTCTGGACAGCAAGATATAAGAGAAGATCACAACGGCAGTAAAGATAATGATGAAAACAACTTCCAAGCAGAATATACAACAACACTCTCTCCAACTTTCTTTTCCTCCTTTTTCTTTTTCTTTTTTCTCACACTTTTTTTCTTTTTCTTTCTCTCCTCTTTTTTTTTACTTTTTTTTGTCTTTTTTTCTTTCTCCCTCTTTCCAAGACAAACTAGATAAGATGCAGATTGGATCAAGCAAAGATGCGAACGACTTCAACTATGATTGTGACAATGAACAATGGGTAGCACGAGGTGGAAATTGATGGATGAGGTGGTGGACAGCGGAAGGGATAGCGATGAGGTGGTGAACAGAACTCGAAACTCTAACGAACTAGACACTAAGACCAGCAACTCGACATGACGATGCATCCGATAATTCAACTAAGCAAACACGGATAAGATTATGCAATGGCTCAGACTGGTTCGGATATGATGAACTAACCCTAATACTTTTTGGCTTTTTCGTGGACTATAGGTATGAAGAACAGACTCGATCTAATCTACGAAAAACTATAAAATCTCACCGAGCAACCTGGAAATCTGATACCACTTGATAGAGGCGAGGGGCCCGATCTTTCAATGAGATGGTAACTATCGATTTGGTGGAGACGATTTTGACGATCCGACTACAAACGTGCACGAAGTTGTGCCTTAGCAATCGCTAAACCAATCTCGAGGGGTTACTCACGATGCCAGAAGCATGATCAGCCTGACCACGAAGGTCTATTCCTGCATGCAATCGAAGAACAAGCAAGAATATGATAAAGCAATCTGAATATTGAAAATATAAATGAAGTATTGATAAAGGTGGCGATCCGTGAGCGGTCTCGGTCTGGTCGTTGGACACAAACGAAGTACACAAAGTTGCAATGGCTAACTTTTGACTAAACAAATCCCCAAGAAAAAGCTACTAGATGGATCTATTTATATAGGAGCAAGGGGTGGAGGCCAAGGAGTTGGAAGGATGTCCCAAGGCAGCCTAAAACTAACCCTAGGTCGTACAAGGCTCATGGGCCCAAGTGGAGGTGATGCAACACCTTTGGACTTGTAGTTTGTCTCGGATTCTGCTGTAGCGTCAGATTGTTTCGTCGATATCTCAACACTCCGGACGAATTTGAAGGTGAATTCAATTGGGTTGGAAAGTGTACGAAATCTAGTTTCCAACAAAAAAACACCCAATTCGGAGTCTGTATGAAGGAGTTTTGCCGTTTTGAGTCAGGTATATCTGTGCAGTCCGAATCTGGATGCAGAACGTGAGAGACTTGGACTCTATCTTCTCTTGGCCCAAAAGTGACGTGAGAGAACTTTTTGAACAGCGCCTAAACTTCTCTTTTTCCCTTATCTTCATATGTGGATTGTACAAATGTCCCATACACCTGGAATTAGACATGGCACAAAAGTCTGTGAAGTATTTTTGTCCTGGATGACATAAATAAATAGTTGCATAGTTTGCATTAGAAATCACCTCACAAATATACATGTATGCAATATTTTTGGTCGTATCCAAGGTAGTCATGTCCTCATCACATCCCCATGGACCCTCCATCGCCTCACCAAGTTCCTCAAGGACCCATGACACATGCTCGTGCTAGAGCTCTCAAGACCGAGGTGACTTCACTCCTTGCTCTACATCCTCCCGATTCACAAGAGACATGGGTTCTAACTCATCTGAAACTCTATGCATACTTAGGTACTTGGATGAAGGCCACGGGACAGATCTGCACAGCGGACAAGATGACGAGATCAACAAGTGTTTGGTACAAGATGAAGTTCGGCTGAAGAGGCTACAGGCACCGGACGTCCGGCCCACACCGGACGACCGGTCACTCCCAGGCACCGGACGACCGGCGTTCACCAGACGTCCGGCCCAGACCGGACGACCGGCGACTCCCAGAAGACCGGACGACCGGAAGCCACCGGACGTCCGGGACATCGACCACAGAACATAAATAGCGGAAATTAGAGGATTACCGGACGTCTGGTCCCTCCCGAACCACCGGACATCCGGTCCCTCCCGAACCACCGGACGTCCGGGTGACCAGCGGACGTCCGACCCGACGGTGTCATCCCATGTAATATATACTCGTTGACTTCCATCCTTTCGGTGCAGCTATTGGATAGCTCATCATAGACCTTAGTGAGTCCTCTCCTACGAGACCGCGGCCTCTTCGGAGAAGATCCACCTCGGATTCAAGACCTCCTTCATGGAGAAGATCCCAAGGGTAACTCAAGACCTCCTGTGGGAGAAGACTATCTTTGTACCACCGTTGTTAACTATGGATCGTGTATCTTGATGTGTATCATGGATCTAGCACCTGTGTGACCATATTTGTGTTGATTTGAGTGTTTCCCCTTGTGTTTTTCCTCCGTAAATTCCTTGTGTTCTCCATGTTCATCGTGGGATAATCTCCTTTCGTGAAAGATCTACCGATTAGGGTTCCACCCTTCATTGTCGGAGCTTCACGGACGACGGGGAGGAGCGCAAGCGCCAAGGAACGCCTACACCATCTGCGAGGGAAGCGTGGAAGCGAAGACGGAAGAAGAATGGCCTGTCCAGTCTCGAACGGGCGGTACTACCGCTTACAAGCGGTACTACCGCTCCCAGGCAGTACTACCGCCCGAGGTCTGGTACTACCGCCCTGCCTGTGCGCAACCGTCGGCCTTTGGCCTTGTATCCCTCACCACTTACCCCTTCATGGCTTAGACTATAAATAGAACACCTCCACCTCCTTTCTAGGGTTAGCAAATATGATAGCTCATTTGTATGTGAGCTTTGCTCCTACCTTCTCCTCTTGAGAGAGTGAGACTACTCCATTGGAGGCCAAGACCTCCACCTTGGAGAAGATCCCTAGTGGATGCAAGACCTCCCAAGGGAGAAGAATCCTTGTGGATTATCAAGACCTCTCTCCTCATAGGATTGGGATGAACTCTACCATGTATCTTATTTCCCTTTGATTGTTCGTGTACCTTGTGGGTCTCATGTGTTTGTGAGTCTAGTGGATGTGTGATTTGGGCTTGTTCTTGAGTGTTTCTCTTGTGTTCTTCCCTTTGTGCTCCTCTTGTTCTTGGGGATTCCCCTCCAATTCGTGAAAGATCTCCACCTAGGGTTCCACCCTACAACATCATGGTATCTAGAGCTATGGTTTCTCACGAAATTGGAGCCCCCCTTCGTGTTTTCTAGCCTTGTTTTGTTGTGTTCTTGCCCAATTTCGAAAATCCCCACCAAAAATAGCCCCAATTTTTTTGTGATTTGTTGGTTTGATGAGGTTTTGTTGGATTTGATCCATGGATTTTCTTGGTTTCGAGTGGATCTAGCATCTCCCCAAGTTTCACCACTTTCCATCCACGAAATCCATCCAATTTCGCCCCCGAAATCATCCATTTCCGCCCCAAATTAGCCCCGATCCCGATCTGCGAATCTGACACCAGCGGTACTACCGCCCATCCAAGCGGTACTACCGCCCTACAAGCGGTACTAATTTTTTACTTCCGCCCAACCAAAGCGGTACTACCGCCCCGCACATTTTCAGCCTTCCGAGTTTCACCGTTTTGACCATAACTAATTCATCCGGAGTCCGATTTTGATGTTCTTTAGCTTGTTTTGATGCTCTTGACTTCCCCCATACCACAAAAATACTACCATCATCATTTGAATCCATCAAATTTTGTCAAATTTGGCATGTTTGCCTAGGCCCTCCACCATATCATCCGCATAGCCACCATACCTTTCCGCAACCTAACCATTTTGTTTCCCTTAGCATTTGTGGTTGTTTGAGTTGTGACTTGAGTCTCCTAAGGTGTTTTGGCTAATTAGGGACGAGTGCTTCTTCATCAACCACCACCACCACTTCCGCATTTTCATCTTTGACACCACCACCACCGCTTTCCGCTACCACCATTTGACTTTGGCCTTTGAGATTTTGAGTTGTGGTTTTTCCGTTTCCTAAGGTGTTTCGGCTAATTAGGAATGGGTCGCCATCGACAACACCGCCTCTCATCATCATCATCGGACGGTAACCTCGACGACACCATTGTATATTCCCCTTGCAATTGCATTGTTAACCCCTAGCCCATTTTGCGTCACTTGCCCATCGAGACTAGCCATCTGAGTATTGCCGGCAACGTTACTTGTGCACATTAGTGGTCATCGATATTCACCTTCCATTGCATATATACTATATCATATTGGTATCATCTTGCTATCACAGTACCATCCCTTGTGTCATAAGATTGTTCCCGCATATACACAATTGCTATCTTGGTTTCTGCATCTCGCCTAGTGGCCATATAAAAAAAAGAAAGGAATAAGCTTTTAAGCAAAAGAGAGCAAAGATCTTGTAAGCAATAGCCATAGCATCGCCACATTGCATATCATACTACCATATTGATCGTCTTGGATCATCATGTGCAAAACACCGGAACATCATACACATAGCATACTTGGGATAACAAGTTCATACATGTGCATCTTATAGGTTGTGCACAAGTGTCGTATCCGCCTATTGAGCAATCGTGGTAGAGTCTCTCTTGAGTTGTGCAACACGAGCGTTTTTCGTGGACTCCACATTTTGTGCTCATTCCTTGGTTGCACAACCCCATTTATCTATCCGTGTGTGTGTTTCCGTGTGCCACATTTTGCTATTGGTCTACTTGTTTCACTTGCGAATTTGTGAATCTTTTCCAACATTATTGACTCTTGCTAACTTTTTGCATCAAATTTTTGTGCCACTATCCTCACCGAGCTCCACCATAAGATTTACTTGATAGGTGTGAGTGAACAAGTCCGATACCAATTCCACTATTCTTTCATTTCACATTTAGTGAAACGGGATACATCCTCAACATTCGGAAACGGTATCTTGGTATTGTTTATCTCATTTCCTACTCACCCTCTACTCGAGTCTTGTGATGGATAGGCAAAGCACGTCTACTTCGGTCTACAACAACAACGACGAGTTCGGTGCCATGACTAGATCACATCGGCATCGACACCATCACCGACAAGAACGTGAAGGTCACGAGCTCAACATCAACAACCGCTCAATGACTTCACCATCTACCTTGGCATCTTCGCCAAGTGCCTTCAAGGCATCTTCGCCTTCGTACTTGCGGCATCTTCGCTGACCCGCACCTCAAGAGAAGCTTCCCAAGCTCAAGTCCGCGACTTCCACGAGCTACTACGACCTCGTCAACGACCAAGAGATTCCTTTCTATGGGACTCAAGACCCCGAGGAGTATCTTGAGTGGGAGCCCAAGATGGATGACTACCTCAAGCTACATAAAGTTCCCTACGAAGATCAAGTGAAGTGCGCCACAAGAAACTTCCACGACAACGCGTCAACATGGTGGCTTCACACAACTTTGACGAGCATCAACGTGAATTGGCCTAAGACGAAGAGAGCTATGCGGCGAGAGTTCGTGCCTCCTACTTACACGGAACATCATCTTCGCCAATTGGAGAACGCCATACAAGAATCCAAGTCCATCGACGCGTACTTCAAGGAGATGAAGAAGGCCTTGCGATGCGCAGGCATGGACGACCCCATTTGGATGAAGTTTTACTTCATGATGGGATTGGACAACGACATCTCCAAGACTATCTTCCTCGAGAACTACAAGTCCCTCGACGACAACTACATTGGTGCTCTCAAGGCGGAACAAGAACTCATGAAGGCCAAGGCTTCTCCACCGCAAGCACACTTCTCGAAGACCAAGCTCCAAGATGACGCTCCCAACTTCGACTCCACCGCCATACCTCTTTGTGGCATTGATGATGCCGAGTCTACTTCGACTCTTTTTCAAGATGGTGCGGCGCCGACTACGACTACGGAGCCATTCGAAGACCAAGCTTTGGAGGCGAGCGACAAGGTGGCGAGCGAGGCTAATGCTTCCATCTTTGGAGGCGAGAGTGATGATGTGCCATCTTCGGCCTTCATCCACGGTGATGATTACGAGATGGTTGAGCATGGGACGTTCCCTTCGACCACGGCGACGTATGATGACTTGAGTGACTTTTGCCACCATACTGAGAGTGAGAGTGACTTCACCACTAGCCCCATATATGATGAGATGCCCCATTTCACATGTGAGGAGAGCCACAACAACCACCACTTGAGTGAGATGAGTGACTCCACCATATGTGACTATGAGTGCACCTACCTTGAGGGAGTGAGTGAGCCACCAACACTTAGAGAGAGTGAGATAGTTGATAGGTCATGTGAGGCCACTTTCAACACTAACGACTTGACCTCTACCTCTATTGTGTCTTCTCATTTGGTGCTAGGTCCCATTTATGATGACGCGCCGATCCTCGACGACTTCGTCCTTCCTTTGGACAAGATGATGGCCATGGTGGAATATGATGCACCTCCCACATGGTTCTATCAAGATGAACATGATGACCACCATTTGGTCTTTCCCACCTCACCTACACCACATGAGTGGAATGAGAAAGGTAACAAAGGTGAAGGTGATGCTCTAGTCCCACTAGTGGACCATGTCAACATTGATTGCTTGCATAATGTTGATCCACCTATTGCCATGCTTCGTGCTAGTATGATTTCCCCATGGGATACATTACCCATTTATGATGTGTATGATGATTGCCATGTGGAGTCTATTAGTTGTGATGCCATGTTGCATAGGATCTCTTGTGATCATTCTTTAGGTCACATCATGTGTGATAATCGACTTGACTTGTCATATGCTATGCATGAGATCACTCGTATGTCATATTTGCAATCTCATCGTAGGCATATGCCATTAAGATAAACCCAATTTGCACTTATGGCATAGATGACAAGCCCACGGTTATTGGCATTTGTTTCTCTTGTGATGATATTGATATGCTCCCTTTGCATCATTTATCTCATATGACATGCCTTGATTACCTAGCTTCGGACATGCATTGTTTTGGATGTTGTTCCACTTCTCCACATTATGCTTTCGATATTGCTAATGAGGAGACCCCCATAGTTTCCTCATACATGTTAGGAGATTTTGATAAATCCCATCCATTGCATGATCCCCATACTTGTGTGCACAATATGCCCCCCCATGAATGCAAATGCTATTGTTGTGCCACATACTTTCTCTAATTTGTGTCATCATCGTGTCATACACAATAACTATTCTTTCATCATGGATGACATGTTCTTATACCATGCATAAAATTTCTTTGAGCGATGCTTATCTTGTGCTAACTCACACATACACATACACATCATGATAGATAATGTGTACATTTACCACGCACACACTTTCTTTGGCGTGTGTCTCTTTTGTGTAGGTACCCATTCTTACTCGTCAACCTCGCAAGAGCACGAGTTGACGAAACGAGCTCTAGAAAGCAACGACGACTTCAGATTCCATGGATTATCCTTCCAACCGCTCTCTTCGCGCAAGGACTTCGCGCATTTCTTCTACATGGCTCTCACATGGCTATCGGTCATCGTTCACTACATATTATATGCCAATATTGCCATGTTCACTTTGCATGATATGATCATTCCTATGCCTTTTCCATGCATTTGTGACCCATGCTTTGCATTACACATGATGATTGATTCTCATACTTGTATGTGTATTTGCAAGCTTGGTGGAGATATTGCTTGTTCTTGCCATGATGCCTTTGTACCCCATGCCTATTATGATGCTTTGATCTTGCTTTGTGTTCGTGCTTGCGATATGTCATGTGTATTACCTATACCCACTATTTCCTCACATGACATGATTGCCATGCCTTCTCCTAGTGTGTTGCATCTTTGCTCCACTAGTTTGCACAACTTGATCACCATGCTTGCTTCATGTAGTGCATCACCCATGATTCATACATGATCCTTTCATGCGGTTGATGTCAACCATTGCCATGCTTTGCACATGATTGATATTGCTTGTTGTCATATGTCTCCACATGTTGCCTCTCTCATGCTATATGATTGTCCATGCATTGAGCGCAACCATGATTTTAGTCTTGCCAATGAGATTGCCCACATAGCATTCTTGCCTTTATTTGGAGATTTTGACATAATTCTTGTGAAGCATGCTTGTCTTGCTTCTTTGCACCATATGCCTAGTGCCATGAATATAACCATTGTTGCATCATATTATTCATGCACTTTTGCTCCTAATGGTTATGTGCAAGAGAAGAGAACCATCATGATGGATGATGTGTTTATCTACCATGCGCATACATTCTTTGTTTTGTTGTGTGCATGTGTAGGATACTTGGACTTTGTGTCGACTTCCACTTCACGTGAGTTGACCATTCGAGCTCTTGAGAGCGCACCACTTTCTACCACGACGCTTCTACATCGCACATGCTTGTGCTTCGGCATTGTGAAGGATGAACAAGGACACACTTTCGAGGTGATATCCTTCTCTTTCGAGCAACCACAATCCATGCGCATGAACATTGTGGATCATCCTAGTTGTGTTGCTTGCATCATGACTCTTTGCACACATGCTAGAAATCTTTCTTCGACTTTCCATTGCCACATTGTCATGCTTCATGATATATATGCCTTGTTTGTTGCATCCGACTTGTGGATTACTTGTCCCTATCATATGCTTGGTTGCAACAATATCATCTCTTCACATATGCCATGCCACATTGCTTTTCACATGATTGACTTGATTGCCTCGCACATGTTGAACAATTGCTACTTCTATTGTGTTGAGTGCCACTCGATTTTCACTACACCCTATGCACATTATGCTTGGATTGTCTTGCACTTGACCCTTGTGTTTAGACACTTCATTTTCTTTGGTGTTGTGAATGATCCGTATGCCTACCATAGACCCTTCATTGAGCTCTTTATGCATGCCTGCTATGACTTTGAGGTAGATGCTTATTCTCTTGTCACACGTATGTGCATCTTTACCTCACATTTACATGCTTGTTTCCATGATGACCTTGATTGTGCTCATTTGATGTGCTTAAATGCCATGCCACAACCCTTTGTCACACCCTATGCTATGCTTGATAACAACACTTGTTGGGTGAATCACCTCTTGAATGCTTCGTTTTGCACTAATGCTAACCACATTTGTTTTTCCAAGTGCTTGTTGTTCTTGCTCCTTTTGAAGGAATCACTAGACGGTGCGACATTGGAGAGAGAGAACTTTGAGCTTCAAGATGATGAGTACTTGGTGATCATCCACTTCTACACGGCGACACCATCTCTTTTCCATGGTGATTTGGTTCTCGATCCAAGGTCGGATCTTTCCCAAGGGGGAGGGGATGATGCGGAGCATCCTACGGACATCACCATGTCAAGAGACCATTTGGCAAGTGACACGTGCGCCATCTACTTCTCATATATGAAGGTGAATCTTCTCCTTTACACGTGTTCACTTGACACCTTCGAGGATGGTATACTACTTGACACTCCACTCTTGTGCATGCATAGGCATTGTCGGAGCTTCACGGACGACGGGGAGGAGCGCAAGTGCCAAGGAACGCCTACACCATCAGCGAGGGAAGCGTGGAAGCGAAGACGGAAGAAGAATGGCATGTCTAGTCTGGAACGGGCGGTACTACCGCTTACAAGTGGTACTACCGCTCCCAAGCGGTACTACCGCCCGAGGGCCGGTACTACCGCCCTGCCTGTGCGCAACCGTCGGCCTTTGGCCTTGTATCCCTCGCCACTTACCCCTTCATGGCTTAGACTATAAATAGACCACCTCCACCTCCTTTCTAGGGTTAGCAAATATGATAGCTCATTTGTATGTGAGCTTTTCTTCTACCTTCTCCTCTTGAGAGAGTGAGACTACTCCATTGGAGGCCAAGACCTCCACCTTGGAGAAGATCCCTAGTGGATGCAAGACCTCCCAAGGGAGAAGAATCCTTGTGGATTATCAAGACCTCTCTCCTCATAGGATCGGGATGAACTCTACCATGTATCTTATTTCCCTTTGATTGTTCGTGTACCTTGTGGATCTCATGTGTTTGTGAGTCTAGTGGATGTGTGATTTGGGCTTGTTCTTGAGTGTTTCTCTTGGTTTCTTCCCTTTGTGCTCCTCTTGTTCTTGGGGATTCCCCTCCAATTCGTGAAAGATCTCCACCTAGGGTTCCACCCTACAACATCTTTTCCCCACCTTTCCACCGATTTTCCTCCGCAAATTCGCCAAGTTTGACCAATTTGTCCACGGATCCTCAAACCCTAGCCCAGACCTACCGGACGACCCACGACTTACCGGACGTCCGGCACCCCGCGAAGCACCGGACGTCTGTTAAACTCCGGACGACCGGCACCCCATCTACAGAAGTCTTACCGGATTTCCAGCCCCGACCGGACGACCGGCAACCTACTGGATGTCCGACGAACCCTGACAACACTGATTTTTTTTTCAGTTTTGTTCCACCTTCCGCTACCATCTACCACCATTCATACCACCACAACTTCCGCAACCACCATCGCTTAACCACTACGATTTTGAACATTTTGTCTACCTTTGCCTTGGATACTTGAGTTGTGGTTTCACCGTTTCCTTGGATGTTTAGGCTACCTTGGAACGGAACGACATCGACATTACCACCGCTCACCCTCGGCAAGGACGGTAACATCGACGACACCTTGTTCATTCTACCTTGCAATTGCATTGTCACTCTATGGACCATCTTTGTGTAGCTTTCCCATTGAGACTAGCCATTTGTGTATTGTCGGGCCACGACACTTGTGCACATTAGTGATAGTCATAGATATTGCATACCATATCATCATATCTCCGTGTGACACAAGAGTGAACCGCATACACAATAGCTACCTTGATACGAGAAGCATGCATAAGTATCCAAAGAAAGAGCTCACAATCTTTTAAGCAAAAGAGCCAACCGAAGCTTATAAGCAAAAGGAAAATAGCATCATACGCCTTGAATCAAAAGAGATCATATGAGATAGCAATACCATCTTGTTCTCAAGCATCGGCACATCATACACTCATAGCATACTTGTGATAGATAGTCGTTACGAGTTGCCTCTTATAGGTCGTGCACAAGTGCGTATCCGCCTATTAAGCAATCGGTTAGCATCTCTCTAGTGTTGTGCAACACGAGCATTTTCCGTGCATTCCACATTTTCGCTCACCCTTGGTTGCACAACCACATTTATCTATCCGTATGTGTGTTCCGTGTGCTACTTTGCTAGTGATCTACTTGTAGCATGAGCAAATTGTGAACCATTTTCAACATCTTTGAGTCACTTTGACGATTGCATTGAATTTATGCCACCATCCTAACCAAGATCCTCTCAAAGCTTTACTTGTGTAGGTGTGAGAATTGATAGGAAGTGGTACCAATAGTGCTATTCCCGGGTTACATTATTGAGTGATCATTGATCCATTTTCAACTTCGGTTAAGGTACATTTGGTATTGTCTTCTTCGTTCTCCCACTCACATACTTGCTTGTGATGATGGATAGGCCAAGTACATCTTCGAACCCGATCTTCGACGATCCGCAAGAAGCGAACAACTACGTCACCAAACTACATCTCTTCGGTGTCCAACGAGCTCCCCATCAAGAAAGTGAAGCTATGCGCGAGTACATTGGTCAAGTCGCCGAGGACGCGCGCTAATTTGAAGCAAGAACAAGAGAGCAATTCGACATCATCAACACCAACATGTCTACCCAATTTGACGAGCTACGAACTTTGATAGTCAACCGACGTTCTTCTTCCACATCTTCTCAAAGACGAAGACGCTAAAGTCGACATACCGACTCCACGGAAGGCTCAAGTACCCCAACATCAAACACTCTTCGCCAAACCGCACGTCAAGCTCGACATGACAACCGGAATCCACTTCATGACAAGAGTTCACAAGAGCTATTTGAAGAGCAAGAGAGTCGACATCGTCAAAACCTAGCTACACTTGAGCAAGCACAAGAACGGCAATGACTACGCCAACAACAACAAGAGCGAGCACGTCAATACCAAGAAGAACAAGATGTCGAAGCTAATCATCAAGCACAACAACATCGAGAAGCTCAAGCTCTTGAGGCGCAACGAGCATTACGTGATGCACATCGCAATGTGGCAGCTCGCACTCGACACACTCGTCAAGAAGAGGATTTCCTTCGTGATGGGATGCAAGAGAGGCGACACCAAGTAAGAATGCAAGACGAAGTTCCTCCTCAAGCGCGACAAGAGCAACAACATCAACAAGAATAACAAGCTCGACAAGTACACCATGACAATGGACATCCACTTCTACAAGAGCAACATGATATTGCCAATCGCAAAAATCAAGAACGCCCTCCAAATAGGCAAGGAAACAATGAAGAGCATCGCTATGGCAAGCTTAAGTTCACCATGCCAAAGTTTTCCGGAAGCATTGATCCCGAAGACTACCTCTCATGGGCATTGAAGGTTGACAAGATCTTTCGCCTTCACAACTTCGATGAAGAGAAGAAGATTGCAATGGCATCCCTTGAGTTCCAAGACTATGTTCTCATATGGTGGGAGCAAATCATAGAGAGAAGAGAAGCAAAAGGCAAACCTCCTATCACTACTTGGGCTCACATGAAGGAAGTCATGAGAGCACGCTTTGTGCCAACACACTACAACCGTGACTTGTTCAAGAAGCTACAACTCCTCAAGCAAGGTACCAAGTCCGTTGAAGAGTACTACAAGGAGATGGAGATTGCCATGATAAGAGCCAACATCACGGAAGATGAAGAGCAAACAATGGTGAGACTCTTGAATGGACTCAACTATCCTATCAAGAAGATTGCGGACTTTCAACCATACACCAATCTCCTCGAGCTAGTACATCAAGCAACCAAAGCGGAGCGACAAGTTCAAGAGGATTACAAGTACTCCAAGTTCACCCCCAAGAACTTCGGCTCCTACAACCAAGCTTCAACGACTTCGGCTACTCCTCCTACCTCTACCAAGCCATCTTCAACTTTCGGTGACAAGTCAAGCTAAAAGAATGCGACTACATCGAGTTGTCCACCTTCTACCCACAACTTCAAGCCAAGAGCTTCATCATCTACAACTCCAACCGAGGACAACTCTAAGACGAGTTCCATCAAATGTTTCAAGTGCCAAGGGCGAGGCCACAAATCATTTGCGTGCAAGACCGTTCGCACCATGATCATCAACGATGACGGATCTTATGACTCAATGAGCGACGATGAGATGGAAGCCCTTGAGCATGTAGCTATGCATCGCCAAGTGAATGAAGAAGAAGACCACCAATTGTTTTGCGACAATCACTCAAGTCACAATCTTGTTGTTTCCAAGGTCTTGACACTCCAACACCAACACGATGACGGCCAGCGATGTCATATCTTCCATACCAAGGCCGGCATCAATGGACGCTCCGTCAAGGTTATCAACGATGGAGGAAGTTGTCACAACTTGGCAAGCGAAGAGCTATGCGACAAGCTACATTTGGTCAAGACGAAGCATCCTCACCCCTACAAGGTCCAATGGCTTAACGACGCCGGAATTCTTCGAGTCGAGCATACCGTGCAAGTCTCTTTCAAGATAGGCGCCTACGAGGACACAGTTGAGTGTGATGTGATCCCCATGTCCTTGTGCCACCTTCTTCTTGGACGACCATGGCAATATGATCATGGAATCACACACAATGGACGGACCAATCACTATAGCTTCAAGATGAAGGGCAAGGAATTCGTGCTACGACCTATGTCTCCAAGTCAAGTAGCCGCCGACAAACACTTAACTACCAACCATCATGGAGAGAATGGTGAGAGAGTGAGCCACCAAAAGGAGAGTGAGAGCCACAAGCCAAATATGAGCAACTCCACGATGAGCGACAAGAAGCAACTAGTGTTATTTGCCACCAAAAGTGAAATGAGAGAAGTGTGTGAGAACCCATCGAGTGTCTTTCACCTTGTGCTTTTATGCAAAGGGGAAGCCAAACCTACTAACACTTCACCACCTCTACCTTTAGTGTTGTCTCAATTATTGCAGGAATTCTCGGACGTCTTTCCCGATGAGCTACCTCCGGGTCTACCTTCACTTCGCGGAATCGAACACCGCATGGACCTCATACCCGGCGCACCACTTCCAAACAAGGCTCCTTACCGCGTCAACCCCGAGGAAACCAAGGAGATACAACGGCAAGTGCAACAACTCATCGATAAAGGTCATGTACGTGAAAGCTTAAGCCCTTGCGCCGTTCCGGTTATTCTCGTGCCTAAGAAAGATGGAAGCTTTCGCATGTGCTCCGATTGCCGCCCTATAAATGCTATCACCGTTATATACCGTTATCCTATCCCACGCTTAGACAACATGCTTGATGAATTATGTGGTGCCACAATCTTTTCGAAAATTGATCTTAAAAGTGGTTATGACTAAATTTTCATTCAAGAGGGTGATGAGTGGAAAACGACTTTCAAAACCAAATTTTGGTTATATGAGTGGCTTGTTATGCCAATGGGTTTATCGGAAGCACCCGGTTCATTCATGCGTCTTCTGTATTTTTGTCTACGACCCTACATAGGCGTCTTTGTAGTGGTCTACTTTGATGATATCCTCGATTTTAGCAAGTCGCTAGTGGACCATGTGACACACATTCGTATGGTTTTACAAACCCTTCGGAAAGAGCGCTTATATGCTAATATGGAGAAATGCACTTTTGGCGTTGACAAGGTCGTCTTCCTAGGATTTGTCGTTTCTTCACAAGGTGTTCACATTGATGAAACTAAAATTGAAGCAATTAAAACTTGGCCTCAACCAACGAATCTCATGCAAGTGCGTAGTTTCCTTGGTCTAGCCAGTTTCTACCGACGTTTTGTGAAGGACTTTAGCACTATTGCTATGCCTCTACACGCCTTGAGCAAGAAGAACGCACCTTTCATTTGGGGTCTTTCGCAAGAAACCGCGTTCAATGAGCTAAAAAGCTTGCTTACCCACACACCACTTCTAGCCCTACCAAACTTTGATAAACCGTTTGACATTCATTGTGACGCTAGCGGTGCCGGCATAGGTGGTGTGCTCATGCAAGAGAAACGCCCAATTGCGTACTTTAGTGAGAAGCTATCCGGAGTGCAACTTAACTACCCCATCTATGATAAAGAGCTATATGCCTTGGTGAGAGTTTTACGTGTTTGGGAACATTACCTTAGACCTCATGAATTCATTCTTCATACGGACCATGTGACTCTCAAGTATCTCAAGGGTCAAACTAAGTTGAGCAAGCGTCATGCTAAATGCAGTGAGTTCATTGAGTCGTTTCCCTATGTCATCAAGTACATTAAAGGCAAAGAGAATGTTGTGGCAGATGCGCTTTCCCGCGAATGCATGCTTGTTACAAAACTTGAGTTGAATGTTATTGGCTTTGAGCACATAAAAGACTTATATGAGCATGATCCTTTCTTTGCAACTCCTTATGCTAAGTGTTTGACTCACACGTCTTGGGAACGTTACTACATAAGGGATGGATATCTTATGAGAGCTAACAAACTTTGCATTCCCGAGTCTTCACTTCTTTTGCTCCTTTTGCAGGAATCTCATGGAGGAGGACTCATGGGACACTTTGGACGTGACAAGACATTTGCTACGCTCTCAAAGAACTACTTTTGCCCAGGATGCTACGTGACGTCTCACGCCTCACCAACCGATGTTCTACATGCCGCAAAGCTAAGTCAAAAGCTCAATCTCATGGTCTTTACATGCCGCTTCCTATTCCATACCATCCATGGGAAGACATAAGCATGAACTTTGTACTTGGATTGCCTAGGACTCAAAATGGCAAAGATTCCATGTTTGTTGCCGTGGATAGATTTTCTAAAATGGCTCACATCATTCCTTGTAACAAGATCGACGATGCTTCACATGTGGAAAATCTCTTTTGTAGGTAAATCATTCGTCCACAGGGGTACCCAAGACGATCGTGTTGGACCGGGACGTCAAGTTCTTGAGCTACTTTTGGAAGACTCTATGCACCAAACTCGGAATCAAGCTACTCTTCTCTTCAGCATACCATCCACAAACTGACGGCCAAACGGAGGTGACAAACCGCACACTTTCGACGCTTCTTCGCGTGTTGATCAAGAAGAACATCAAGGAATGGGAGCAATGCTTGGCCATCGCCGAGTACGCCTACAACCGCGCAAGACATTCGACTACCGGCAAGTCCCCCTTCGAGGTCGTCTACGGCTTCAACCCGTTGTCCCCATTGGACATCCTACCTGTACCTCTACAAGAGCGCACGAACATGGACGCAAGTGCACGAGCGAGCTATCTCAAGAAGGTGCACGAAGATACAAGGGCAACGATCGAGCGACAAGTCCATCGTCTTGCCACCAAGCTCAACGTCAACAAGGCACCAATGGTGTTCCAACCGGGAGATCTTGTTTGGCTTCATCTTCGCAAGGACCATTTCCCACACGAGCGCAAGTCCAAACTACTACCTCGCGCCGACGGACCCTTCAAGGTGCTAGCATGCTACAACAACAACTCCTACAAGATCGACATCCCACGAGACATGTACAACATGAGCGATGCTTTCAACGTCAAGGATCTATCCCCTTACCATGGTGATCAAGATTTGGATCCGAGGTCGGATCTTTCCCAAGGGAGGGGAGATGATGCGGAGCATCCTAAGGTCATCCCGATGGATCCAACATTGCCTCACCAAGTGCCACAAGGACCCATGACACGTGCTCGTGCTAGAGCTCTCGAGACCGAGGTGACTTCACTCCTTGCTCTACATCCTCCCGATTCACATGAGACATGGCTTCTACCCTCATCAGAAACTCTATGCATACTCAGGTACTTGGATGAAGGCCACGGGACAGCTCTGCACAACGGACAAGACGGCGAGATCGACAAGTGCTTGGTACAAGACGAAGTACGGCTGAAGAGGCTACAGGCACCAGACTTTTGGCCCACACCGGACGACCGGTCACTCCCAGGCACCGGACGACCGGCGTTCACCGGACGACCGGCGACTCCCAGAAGACCGGACGTCCGTGACATCGACCACATAACATAAATAGCAGAAATTCGAATATTACCGGACGTCCGGTCCCTCCCGAACCACCGAACGTCAGGTGACCAGCGGACATCCGACCCGATGGTGTCATCCCATGTAATATATACTCGTTGACTTCCATCCTTTCTGGGTAGCTATTGGATAGCTCATCATAGACCTTAGTGGTTCCTCTCCTACGAGACCGCGACCTCTTCGGAGAAGATCCACCTCGGATTCAAGACCTCCTTCATGGAGAAGATTCCAAGGGATAACTCAAGACCTCCTCCGGGAGAAGACTATATTTGTACCACCGTTGTTGACTATGGATCGTGTATCTTGATGGGTATCGTGGATCTAGCACCTGTGTGACCATATTTGTGTTTATTTGAGTGTTTCCCCTCGTGTTTTTCCTCCGTAACTTCCTTGTGTTCTCCGTGTTCATCGTGGGATAACCTCCTTTCGTGAAAGATCTGCCGATTAGGGTTCCACCCTGCATCAGAAGAGGTTGATCAAAATCTGGACTACGTGCAACAACCAGCACCACAACAACCAGGTCATCCACATGCATATAATCGCAATGGTAGGGCTGCACCATACCCTCAGGTACGAGATCATGACCATCTCCCTAAACTAAAATTGAATATTCCACCATTTGAGGGTAGATATGTTCCTGATATATATCTTACTTGGGAGTTAGAAACCGAACAACGTTTTACATGTTTAAAATATCCCGAGGAGAGACGTGTTGCTGCTGCTCTTTGTGCTTTCACTAGTTTTGCTTGCGTGTGGTGGTCTGAATATTGTAGATTACATCCGTATAATATTCCAACTAATTGGGCTGCTTTGAAAACTGCTATGCGTACTCGTTGGGTTCCACCATATTATCAACGTGACTTACTTCAAAAATTGCAGCGCTTAAGACAAGGAAAAAATTATGTAGAAGAATATTATCAGCAATTACAAACTGGCCAGATTAGATGTGGTATTGTTGAGGAGTGATGAGGACATCACTAACAAGGTTACACCCATAGCTCCAACTGACACATATACAGGACCAATTACTAGAGCTCGCGCACGCCAGTTAAATTACCAGGTACTTTCGTTTCTTGGTAATGAATCTAATGTTCATGAGAATATGATGCTGCCTAAATTGGATACATTTGTCTTGCTTACAAATGAAGGGCCTAGCTTTGACAAGAAGGATGAACATTGGAGCAAGATCAAGCATGGAGATGATGGCATGCGCAAGGGGAACAAGAATGGAGTTACAAGTGATGATTTCAGGACTTTGAAGCCACCATAATGAGTGCGTGAAGCCTTGGACGAAATATACAAGACGCCACTTCATAAATTTCGTCCAGAGGCTATTATAGGTGCCGCGTCACCTTATTATTGGGCCAGGCCCATGTAATTTTGAAATACTTGAGTATAGCCTTTTTTAGAGTCCCTATGTGTGGGGAAACAAGAGTTAAGGTTGGTTTCAGACCCCTCCACCAAAGGGCCACGAAATTCCCCCCTCTTTCCCCCATATATACAGCCCTTAGGGCGTCGTTTAGACTTTGGGTTTTGTTTAGATTAAAGTTCGCCATAGCTGCAACTTCGCGTACTTCGTTTGTGTTCAACGACCAGACAAAGACGTCATGGAACCCCACTTGATCCATAAAGCTTTCCTCTTAAATTCGCAATATCCAGATTGCAATCTTAGTTTCTTGCTTGTTCTTCGTTTGCCTGCATGAAACAAACCTTCGTGGTCAGGTTGATCGTGCTCCGGCGTGGTCAATAACCTCTCGGAGTTGGTTTAGCGATTGCTAAGGCGCGACGTCCTCACACGTTCGTAGTCGGATCGTCAAAGTTGACTTCCTCCAAAACGATAGCCACCATCTCATCGAAAGACGGGACACCTTTGCGTCTATCAAGTGGTATCAAATTTCCAGGTTGCTCGGTGAGATTTTACAGTTTTTCGTAGATTAGATCGAGTCTGTTCTTCATACCTACAGTTCACGAAAAAGCCAAAAAAAATATAGGGTTAGTTCATCATATCCGAACCAGTCTGAGCCATTGCATAATCTTTTCCGTGTTTGCTTAGTTGAATTTGCGGTTGCATCGTCGTGTCAAGTTGCTGGTCTAAGCGTCTAGTCTTTTAGAGTTTCGAGTTCTGGTCATAAGTTGTCACGCCGCAGCCGCAACATCTTCATCGCTACTGCCACATACCACCACCGATCCGTATCCATATACCACCACCAATCAGCATCCATATACCACCACCGCTGCGAAATACCACCACCGCTGCCATATTCTACCACCACATATCCACCACCAATCCGAGTTATTTTCGTTCTAGATTGGCTTTCGAGATCCATCTAGTTTCGGTTTCGTGTTTCCTTGCCTGAGCAGGTCTCGAAAAAAAAAGTCTGGAGACCCCCGGGTAGTTTTTAGGGCAAAATTTCGACAGGTGAAAATATTTTTCCCTATCCTATTTTTGGGCTTTTCTGAGTCTTTTGAGACACGTGCCACCATACTGTTTTTTTACTGCACTTTTTCATCGTCGCTGCCCTGATTCCGAAAAAAAATCGTCAAAAAAATTTCGTGCCTATCATCTTAGTTTGACTTGGGAAGTGTTTTGAGACACTCGCCATTATAGTGATTTTCGGAAAAAAAAGAGCAAAAAAGAGGCGAAAAAAGCGCATGTTTTCCCCTTTATTACGTGCAGCGCCATGATTTTGTTTTTGTTCTAGGCTCGCGTCGCTAGTACGGTCTAGCCTAGGACCAACACAGTACCGTCATTGAGCGTTTATTCAACTTTGCATCTCTGAATTGATTATTGCTGACCCCTTTTGCTACCATCTTATAAGCGTTCCCAGCTCCACATACATCTACGTCGTGCGTTTGACTCTCCCTGGTAATCGCTTTATCCAAGCTTTGAGAGTTTTGACTACCACGGTTGCCGATCACCACCTGCTCCTGGGTTAGAACTGGTAAGAATTTGAGATTTGCTTGTCGGATTTGTGACACCCGCCACCACCACCACTTATTAGTGGTCTGTAGGATCATATTCTTGTGTGTTTCTATTGCTGCTAACCATGTCAGGATCACAAGTCGACGAGACTGACTGGGAGAACTTGACGAACAAGGAGCTTCATGATAAGTTTCAGCAAATGATGAGTGTACAGGTGCAAGATGTGCTAAACAGATTTGACGAGGCCATGGAGAAGATAGATGGCATGGAGAAGACGTTTGAAACAAAGCTCGATAACAAGTTTGCTGAATTGCTTTCGCATTTTCCACCACCACCGGCTGCTGCAGCTGTCCCACCTCTACAACAACAACAACAACAACAACAACAACAACAACATCGCCTTCCAAATCAAGTGGGACGAGCACAGCGCGTTCCCCTTGAGCCTGGTCAAGCTTCTGGTGCTGCTGTTTATGTTTCTGTAGCTCTTGCTGCTACTACAGAGGGGGAGGACCATTACGAGGATGAGGTTGACCAAAATCAGAGCTACGTGCAACAACCAGCACCACCACCACCAGGACGTCCTCATGCATATCATCGCAACGGTAGGGCTGCACCACCACATGAGGTACATGACCATCTTCCTAAACTGAAATTGAATATTCCACCATTTGAGGGTACATATGTTCCTGATATATATCTTACTTGGGAGTTAGAAACTGAACAACGTTTTACATGTTTACATTATGCCGAGGAGAGACGTGTTCCTGCTGCTGTTTGTGCTTTCACTAGTTTTGCATGTGTTTGGTGGTCTGAACATTGTAGATTATATCCTATTCCAGCTACTTGGGCTGCTTCGAAAACTGCTATGCGTACTCGTTGGGTTCCACCATATTATCAACGTGAATTACTTCAAAAATTGCAGCGCTTAAGACAAGGAAAAAATTCTATAGAAGAATATTATCAACAATTGCAAACTGGCCTTATTAGATGTGGTATTGTTGAGGAGAATGTAGCTATGCTTGCACGTTTTATGGGTGGATTAAATAGAGAGATTCAGACCATTCTAGAGTATAAGGATTATAATAATATCACTCGTTTATTCCATCTTGCTTGTAAAGCTGAACGTGAAGTGCAGGATCGACATGCATTGGCACAGACTAACTTTTCTGCAGGTCGACCTTCATCATGGACTCCACGTGCATCCTCTACTTCCACACATTCTACTGCACCGACACCTCCATCAGCTGTTACCTCCAGCCGTGATACAAGGAAGCAGGTACAACCACCATTATCTGCCAAGAGCACACCTATTGGGCCTGCACAGAGTTCTTCTTCTTCCATGGCATCAACAGGGCACACCAGTGATATTATTTGTCGTCGTTGTAAGGGAAGAGGATATTTTGCGAGAGATTGCAAATCTCAGTGTGTGATGATTGCTACTGAGGATGGTGGACTATGATGAGGAGACTTTGGCTCTTATTACACGTGAAGAACATGGTGGAGACGATTCTGGTCATGAGACGCAATACATGGCTCCTGAAGATGCTGACAGGTATGAATGTTTAGTTGCTCAACGTGTTTTGAGTGTGCAGGTTACACAAGCTGAGCAAAATCAGAGGCATAATTTGTTCCATACAAAGGGAGTCGTGAAGGAACGTTCTGTTCGCGTGATCATGGATGGAGGGAGTTGCAACAACTTGGCTAGCATAGAGATGGTGGAGAAGCTATCTCTCACCACAAGACCACATCCACATCCTTACTACATCCAATGGTACAACAACAGCGGCAAGGTTAAGGTAACACGTACTGTTCGTGTGCATTTTAGTATCTCTACATATGCTGATTATGTTAATTGTGATGTGGTACCTATGCAAGCATATTCCTTATTACTTGGTAGACCATGGCAATTTGATAAAAATTCTGTACACCATGGCAGAAACAATCAGTATACTCTTGTTCATAAGGATAAAAATATTACTTTGCTTCCTATGACTCCTGATTCCATTTTGAATGATGATATTAATAGAGCTAATAAAGCAAAACAGGAGAAAAATAAGAGTGAAAATCAGATTGTGGCAAAAGAATTTGAGCAACAAATGAAGCCTAATAATAAACCATCTACTGTTGCTTCTGAAATTAAATTGAAAAGTGCATGTTTATTTGCCACCAAATCTGATATTGATGAGCTAGATTTTAGAAAATCTGTTTGCTATGCTTTTGTGTGCAAAGAGGCATTATTTTCATTCGAGGACGTGCCTTCCTCTTTGCCTCCTGCTGTCACTAACATTTTGCAGGAGTTCGCCGACGTTTTTCCACAAGACGTGCCACCGGGATGACCACCTATTCGAGGGATTGAGCATCAGATTGGCTTAATTCCCGGTGCATCGCTACCCAACCGTGCACCATACTGTACCAATCCAGAAGAGACGAAGGAGATTATGCGTCAAGTACAGGAGCTACTCGACAAAGGTTATATACGCGAATCCCTTAGTCCTTGTGATGTTCCTATTATTCTAGTGCCGAAAAAGGATGGTACATCGCGTATGTGTGTTGATTGTAGAGGCATTAATAATATTACTATTCGTTATCGTCATCCTATTCCTAGGCTAGATGATATGCTTGATGAATTGAGTGGCTCTACAATATTCTCCAAAGTTGATTTGCGTAGTCGATACCATCAAATTCGTATGAAATTGGGAGATGAATGGAAAACAGCATTTGAAACTAAGTTTGGATTATATGAGTGGTTAGTCATGCCTTTTGGGTTAACTAATTGATAGAGGCAAAGGTGTCCCGTCTTTCGATGAGATGGTGGCTATCGTTTTGGAGGAAGTCGACTTTGACGATCCGACTACGAAAGTGCGAGGACGATCGCTAAACCAACTCCGAGAGGTTATTGACCACGCCGGAGCACGATCAACCTGACCACGAAGGTATGTTTCCTGCAGGCAAACGAAGAACAAGCAAGAAACTGAGATTGCAATCTGGATATTGCGAATTTAAGAGGAAAGCTTTATTGATCAAGTGGGGTTCTGTGACGTCTTTGTCTGGTCGTTGAACACAAACAAAGTACGCGAAGTTGCAGCTATGGCGAACTTTAATCTAAACAAAACCCAAAGTCTAAACGACGCCCTAAGGGCTGTATATATGGGAGAAAGAGGGGGGAATTTCGTGGCCCTTGGTGGAGGGGTCCGAAACCAACCCTAACTCTTGTTTCCCCACACATACGGACTCTAAAAAAATAGCCTATAGTCCAGTATTTCGAAATTACATGGGCCTGGCCCAATAATAAGGTGACGTAGCACCTATAATAGCCTCTGGACGAAATTTATGAAGTGGCATCTTGTATATTTCGTCCAAGGCTTCACGCACTCATTATGGTGGCTTCAAAGTCCTGAAATCATCACTTGTAACTCCATTCTTGTTCCCCTTGCGCATGCCATCATCTCCATGCTTGATCTTGCTCCAATGTTCATCCTTCTTGTCCAAGCTAGGCCCTTCATTTGTAAGCAAGACAAATGTATCCAATTTAGGCAGCATCATATTCTCATGAACATTAGATTCATTACCAAGAAACGAAAGTACCTGGTAATTTAATTGGCGTGCGCGAGCTCTAGTTATTGGTCATGTATATGTGTCAGTTGGAGCTGTGGGTGTAACCTTGTTAGTGATGTCCTCATCATCCTCCCCTTCTTGAATTGAAGCCGTCCTCGACGGAAGCTCATCTTCCTCACCCAAGTAACGCTTCAAATCTGCAATGTTAAATGTGGGAGTAACCCCAAAATCTGCAGGCAACTCAAGTTTATATGCATTATCATTTATTTTCTCTAACACCTTGAAAGGACCATCAACACGTGGCATTAGCTTTGACTTGCGCGGATTAGGAAACCTATCCTTACGCAAATGTTACCAAACAAGATCTCCAGGTGCAAAGACAACACGTTTTCTACCCTTTTCTCCAACAAGTTTATATTTAGCATTCATGCGCTCAATATTTTCCTTAGTTAACTCATGCATTCTTAAGATCAATTCAACACGTTGTTTAGCATCAAAATTAACCTTCTCCGAAGATGGAAGAGGCAACAAATCAATAGGTGCACGAGGTAGGAAACCATAGAAAATTTCAAAAGGGCACATCTTAGTAGTAGAATGCAACGAACGATTATAAGCAAATTCAATATGAGGCAAGCATTCTTCCCACATTTTCTTATTATTCTTCAAAACAGCCCTAAGCATAGTAGACAAAGTTCTGTTGACTACTTCAGTTTGACCATCAGTTTGGGGGTGACAAGTAGTACTAAAAAGCAGTTTAGTCCCCAACTTAGCCCATAAACATCTCCAAAAGTGGCTAAGAAATTTAGTATCACGATCTGAAACAATAGTATTTGGCACACCATGCAAGCGAATAATTTCACAAAAGAACAAGTCAGCAACATTAGCAGCATCATCGCTTTTATGACATGGTTTAAAGTGTGCCATCTTCGAGAACCTATCCATGACAACAAATATGCTATCCCTCCCCTTCTTTGTTCGAGGTAAACCCAAAACAAAGTCCATAGATATATCTTCCCAAGGAACACTAGGAACAGGCAAAGGCATATATAAACCATGAGGATTGAGTCGTGACTTAGCTTTTTGACATGTAGAGCAGCAAGCAACAAAACGCTCAACATCCCATCGCATCTTTGGCCAAAAGAAATTTGTAGCAAGTACGTCCTCCGTCTTCTTCACGCCAAAGTGTCCCATTAATCCTCCTCCATGCGCCTCCTGCAACAACAAAAGACGAACAGAGCTAGCTGGAATGCATAGCTTGTTAGCACAAAACACAAATCCATCATTAACGACGAACTTGTTCCATGTTCTCCCTTCTTTACAATTCTGCAATACATCTTTAAATTCAGCATCATGCACATATTGATATTTGATGGTCTCCAAACCAAATATTTTAAAGTCAAGTTGTGAAAGCATAGTATAACGACGAGACAATGCATCAGCAATAACATTTTCTTTTCCCTTCTTGTGTTTAATAACATAAGGGAAAGTCTCTATGAATTCAATCCATTTAGCATGTCTACGGTTCAGTTTTGCTTGACATTTAATGTGCTTCAAAGATTCATGGTCAGAATGTATAACAAATTATTTGGGCCATAAATAATGTTGCCATGTTTCCAAAGTCCGAACAAGAGCATATAATTCCTTATCATAAGTAGAATAATTCAAACTAGGCCCACTCAATTTTTCAGAAAAGTATGCAACAGGTTTACCATCTTGTAATAACACACCTCCTAACCCAATTCCACTAGCATCACATTCAAGCTCAAAAGTCTTATTAAAATCAGGAAGTTGGAGTAAAGGAGCATGTGTCAACTTATCTTTCAATACCGTGAATGCTTCTTCCTGTGCAGTACCCCAAACAAAAGGCACATCCTTCTTTGTAAGCTCATTGAGAGGTGCAGCAATGGTGCTGAAATCTCTCACAAAACGCCGATAGAATCCAGTGAGGCCAAGGAAACTCCTCACGTGTGTGACCGTTTTGGGCTGCGGCCAACTCTCAATAGCTTCAATCTTGGCTTTATCAACCTCAACTCCCTGTGGAGTAACAACATAGCCAAGAAAAGAGACTCGGTCAGTGCAAAAGGTGCACTTTTCAAGGTTACCAAACAAACGTGCATCACGTAGAGCAATAAAAACAACACGTAACTGTTCCAAATATTCCTCCAAAGATCTGCTAAAAATCAATATATCATCAAAGTGTACTACCACAAATCGTCCAATGAAAGCACGTAAAACTTCATTCATTAATCTCATGAAAGTACTAGGTGCATTAGTTAACCCAAAAGGCATGACTAACCACTCATATAATCCAAACTTAGTTTTAAATGCCGTTTTCCATTCATCTCCCAATTTCATACAAATTTGATGGTATCGACTGTGCAAATCAACTTTAGAGAATATTGTAGAGCCACTCAATTCATCAATCATATCATCTAGCCTAGGAATAGGATGACGATAACGAATAGTAATATTATTAATGCCTCTACAATCAACACACATACGCGATGTACCATCCTTTTTCGGCACTAGAATAATAGGAACAGCACAAGGACTAAGGGATTCGCGTATATAACCTTTGTCGAGTAGCTCCTGTACTTGACGCATAATCTCCTTCAGATCTTGTGGATTGGTACGGTATGGTGCGTGTTGGGTAGTGATGCATCGGGAATTAAGTCAATTTGATGCTCAATCCCTCGAATAGGTGGTAATCCCGGTGGCACGTCTTGTGGAAAAACGTCGGCGAACTCCTGCAAAATATCAGTGACAACAGGAGGCAAAGAGGAAGGCACGTCCTCGAATGAAAATAATGCCTCTTTGCACACAAAAGCATAGCAAACAGATTTGCTAAAATCTAGCTCATCAATATCAGATTTAGTGGCAAGTAAACATGCACTTTTCAATTTAATTTCACAAGCAACAGTAGATGGTTTATTATTAGGTTTCATTTGTTGCTCAAATTCTTTTGCCACAATCTGATTTTCACTCTTATTTTTCTCCTGTTTTACTTTATTAGCTCTATTAATATCATCTTTCAAAATGGAATCAGGAGTCATAGGAAGTAAAGTAATATTTTTATCCTTATGAACAAGAGTATACTGATTGTTTCTACCATGGTGTACAGAATTTTTATCAAATTGCCATGGTCTACCAAGTAATAAGGAACATGCTTGCATAGGTACCACATCACAATCAACATAATCAGCATATGTAGAGATACTAAAATGCACACGAACAATACGTGTTACATTAACCTTGTCGCTGTTGTTGAACCATTTGATGTTGTAAGGATGTGGATGTGGTCTTGTGGTGAGAGATAGCTTCTCCACCATCTCCATGCTAGCCAAGTTGTTGCAACTCCCTCCATCTATGATCACGCGAACAGAACGTTCCTTCACAACTCCCTTTGTATGGAACAAATTATGCCTCTGATTTTGCTCAGCTTGTGTAACCTGCACACTCAAAACACGTTGAGCAACTAAACATTCATACCTGTCAGCATCTTCAGGAGCCATGTATTGCGTCTCATGATCAGAATCGTCTCCGCCGTGTTCTTCACGTGTAATAAGAGCCAAAGTATCATCATCATAGTCACTAGCGGACTCAAATCCACCATCCTCAGTAGCAATCATCACACGCTGAGATTTGCATTCTCTCGCAAAATGTCCTCTTCCCTTACAAAGACGACAAATAATATCACTGGTGTGCCCTGTTGATGCCATGGAAGAAGACGAACTCTGTGCAGGCCCAATAGGTGTGCTCTTGGCAGATAATGGTGGTTGTGCCTGCTTCCTTGTATCACGGCTGGAGGTAACAGCTGATGGAGGTGTCGGTGCAGTAGAATGTGTGGAAGTAGAGGATGCACGCGGTGTCCATGATGAAGGTCG
Organism: Secale cereale; assembly: GCA_902687465.1. Classification (NCBI taxonomy): domain Eukaryota; kingdom Viridiplantae; phylum Streptophyta; class Magnoliopsida; order Poales; family Poaceae; genus Secale; species Secale cereale. Next base: position 366,559,006 of record LR738712.1, on the reverse strand, counting down.
ACCTGCAGAAAAGTTAGTCCACGCCAATGCCTGTCGATCCTGCACTTCACATTCAGCTTTACAAGCAAGATGGAATAAACGAGTGATATTATTATAATCCTTATACTCTAGAATGGTCTGAATCTCTCTATTTAATCCACCCATAAAACGTGCAAGCATAGCTTCATTCTCCTCAACAATACCACATCTAATCAGGCCAGTTTGTAATTGCTGATAATATTCTTCTACATAATTTTTTCCTTGTCTTAAGCGCTGCAGTTTTTGATGTAATTCACGTTGATAATATGGTGGAACCCAACGAGTACGCATAGCAGTTTTCAAAGCAGCCCAAGTAGCTGGAATAGGATATAATCTACAATGTTCAGACCACCAAACACATGCAAAACTAGTGAAAGCACAAACAGCAGCAGGAACACGTCTCTCCTCGGGATAATGTAAACATGTAAAATGTTGTTCAGTTTCTAACTCTCAAGTAAGATATATATCAGGAACATATGTACCCTCAAACGGTGGAATATGCAATTTCAGTTTAGAAAGATGGTCATGTACCTCAGGTGGTGGTGCAGCCCTACCGTTGCGATGATATGCATGAGGACGACCTGGTGGTGGTGGTGCTGGTTGTTGCACGTAGTTCTGATTTTGGTCAACCTCATCCTCGTAATGGTCCTCCACCTCTGCAGTAGCAGCAAGAGCTACAGAAACATCAACAGCAGCACCAAAAGCTTGACCAGGCTCAAGGGGAATGCGTTGTGCTCGTCCCACTTGATTTGGAAGGCGATGTTGTTGTTGTAGAGGTGGGACAGCTGCAGCAGCCGGTGGTGGTGGAAAACGCGAAAGCAATTCAGCAAACTTGTTATCGAGCTTTGTTTCAAACGTCTTCTCCATGCCATCTATCTTCTCCATGGCTTTGTCAAATCTGTTTAGCACATCTTGCACCTGTACACTCATCATTTGCTGAAACTTATCATGAAGCTCCTTGTTCGTCAAGTTCTCCCAGTCAGTCTCGTCGACTTGTGATCCTGGCATGGTTAACAGCAATATATACACACAAGAATATGATCCTACAGACTACTAATAAGTGGTGGTGGTGGCGGGTGTCACAAATCCGACAAGAAAATCTCAAATTCTTACCAGTTCTTACCCAGCAGCAGGTGGTGATCGGCAACCGTGGTAGTCAAAACTCTCAAAGCTTGGATAAAGCGATTAACTGGGAGAATCAATGATAGAGGCGAGGGGCCCGATCTTTCGATGAGATGGTAACTATCGATTTGGTGGCGACGACTTTGACGATCCGACTACAAACGTGCACGACGTTGCGCCTTAGCAATCGCTAAACCAATCTCCAGGGGTTACTGACAATGCCAGAAGCACAATCAGCCTGACCACGAAGGTCTATTCCTGCATGCAATCGAAGAAAAAGCAAGAATATGATAAAGCAATCTGAATATTCCAAATATAGATGAAGTATTGATAAAGGTGGGGATCCGTAAGCGATCTCGGTCTGGTCGTTGGACACAAACGAAGTACACGAAGTTGCAATGGCTAACTTTTGACTAAACAAATCCCAAAGAAAAAGCTACTAGATGGATCTACTTATATAGGAGCAAGGGGTGGCGGCCAAGGAGGTGGAAGGACATCCCAAGGCAGCCTAAAACTAACCCTAGGTCGTACAAGACTCATGGGCCCAAGTGGAGGTGATGCAACACCTTTGGACTTGTACTTTGACTCGGATTCTACTGCAGCGTCAGATTGTTTCATCGATATCTCAACGCTCCGGACGAATTTGAAGGTGAATCCAATTGGGTTGGAAAGTGTACAAAATCTAGTTTCCAACAAAAAAGAAACAGCCAATTCGGAGTTCGTATGAAGGAGTTCTTGCCGTTTTGAGTCAGGTATGTCTGTGTAGTCCGAATCTGGATGCAGAACGTGAAAGACATGGACTCTATCTTCTCTTGGCCCAAAAGTGACGTGAGAGAACTTTTTGAACAACACCTAAACTTCTCTTTTTCCCTTATCTTCATATGTGGATTGTACAAATGTCCCATACACTTGGAATTAGACATGGACAAAAGTGTGTGAAGTATTTTTGTCCTGGATGACATAAATAAATTGTTGCATAGTTTGCATTAGAAATAACCTCACAAATATACATGTATGCAATATTTTTGGTCGTATCCAAGGTAGTCATGTCCTCATCATCCTCCCTTTCTTGAAAATAAAGCCGTCCTCGGCGTTGCTTAATCTGAAATGTGGGTAAGAAAATAGACAAGGTGTACATGTTGTATATGTATATGTCATCCATTTTTACTTCCCTTAATTTTCGCACATATGACACATGTATAGATGAGTAACTTTCGTAGTTCATAAAATATAAAGCCAAAATATTATCACAAGAAGTAGAAGGCATGAAAATATTGCAACTCAATTTGCACATTTAAGTGAAGCTCTTTATTGTTACAAAAGATTGGGAATGCTCATCATTAAACCATCCCAACCTTGATGAACCATCACCAAGATTAGAGATCATATCAAAATGATTAAACATTGGCACAACTATTTTCACACGTATTTGATCCAAATCTGATTTATTCCCTGATTCAAATGGTTCTTTCGCATCAATAGTTAATTCAATTGGTTCACTCACAATTGTTTGATCACATGGCAAAGTCAAATCACGAACATATTCCTCTAAAATAGTTGGTGTGATTAAAGTAGTGGATAGCTCATCGCATGGTTCATTTAAATTGACAAGGCATTCATCATACTCATGTGGCGGTGGAAGATCGGTACCTTTGTCATTACCTCTTATGATCAAGTCAGATGATGTAGGCACTGTCGGAGGTGATGTGTCACATGGTGGAGGTGATGTAGTCGTCACAACAACGGATGTGTTTGTCATAGTACGCCTAGTAGTGGAAGGAACAACCGTATCATCTCTTGGAATGTGCACCTGGCGCTTATTCTCCTTATGGACAATACGTCGTTTTATTTCCTGTTCAGCACTACAAGCAAGACGAAATAAATGGTCCATAGGATAACACTCTTCATGAATTAGCATCTCCTGAATATCACGGTTTAATCCTCCCCAAAATCTATACATAAAATCATCTTCACTTTCGTCTAAAAAGGAGTGCAACAAGGTAGTTCGTAAATCACCATAATATTTTTCGTAAGTTTTTAATCATGCCACGAGTATAATAAACATCGACAAATCTTTCTCTCATCACAAGTTTTAAATCATCCCAAGTAGTAGGTACATGATTAGGGTATAACCGACAATATTCACTCCACCAAACTAAAGCATAACCAGTGAAAGAACCAACCGCAACCTTAACTTTTTTACGTTCATCAACACTATGGGAAGCAAATATATTATTGATGTTGAACTCCCATTCAATATATAAATCAGGTTTAAAACGACCATGAAAAGGTGGCATGGTAATAAGAACCTGTTTGTGCGCATTCTGATGTCTATGTACCTCTTGTGATGGTGGTTGTATTTTCTGAGGTGATGACACGTCTCCCACGGTCGATGAAGCCCAACTGACTCTTGAACCTGCCATGATTAGTAGAAACAAGAAACAAAATCCAAAAATAATGTTCCTATGAACTACTAGGATGTGGTGGTAAAGCTCTCACAGTAAAGCAAATATCAATATCTTACAAGTTCTTACCATGCAGCAGGTGGTGATAGGCAACCAGCGGTGTCAAATAACTCCAAAGATTGAGTAAAGCGATTGCCAGGTGAACGTACGTAAACACGGTGTAGAAATATGTGGAGCTGGGTTGGCTTTATATATGGTAGCAAAAGATTAGCAATAATCAATTCAGAGATGCAATGTTGAATAAACGCTCAACGACGGTACTGTGCTGGTCCTATGCTAGAGCGGACTAGAGACGCGAGCCAATAACACTAATGAGGTCACGGTGTAACACAACTAGCATCAATAAAGGATACGAATAGCTTTGGACAGCAAGATATAAGTGAAGATCACAACGGCAGTAAAGATAATGATGAAAACAACTGCCAAGCAGAATATACAACAACACTCTCTCCAACTTTCTTTTCCTTCTTTTTATTTTTCTTTTTTCTCACACTTTTTTCTTTTTCTTTCTTTCCTCTTTTTTTTACTTTTTTTCTCTGTCTTTTTTTTTCTTTCTCCCTTTTTTTTTACTTTATTTTCGCTGTCTTTTTTTTTCTTTCTCTCTCTTTCCAAGACAAACTAGATAAGATGCAGATTGGATCAAACAAAGATGCGAACGACTTCAACTATGATTGTGACAATTAATGATGGGTTGCACGAGGTGGAAATTGATGGATGAGGTGGTGGACAGCGGAAGGGATAACGATACAGCGACAACGTGACTAATGTGAACAGAACTCGAAACTCTAACGAACTAGACACTAAGACCAGCAACTCGACACGACGATGCAACCGATAATTCAATAATGCAAACAATGAAAAGAAAATTGCAAAGGCTCAGACTGGATTGGACAAAGGATGAATAGATCTAACTTTTTTTGTGGCTTTTCCTTGGACAATAGGTAAGAAAATAAATCTAATCTAGGAATAACTGGAAATTCTCACCGAGCAACCTGAAAACTGATACCACTTGATAGAGGTGAGGGGCCCGATCTTTCGATGAGATGGTAACTATCGATTTGGTGGAGTCGACTTTGACGATCCGACTACAAACATGCACGATGTTGCGCCTTAGCAATCGCTAAACCAATCTCCAGGGGTTACTAACAATGCCAGAAGCACGATCAACCTGACCACGAAGTTCTATTCCTGCATGCAATCGAAGAACGAGCAAGAATATGATGAAGCAATCTGAATATTGCAAATATAGATGAAGTATTGATAAAGGTGGAGATCCGTAAGCGGTCTCGGTCTGGTCGTTGGACACAAACGAAGTACATGAAGTTGCAATGGCTAACTTTTGACTAAACAAATCCCAAAGAAAAAGCTACTAGATGGATCTACTTATATAAGAGCAAGGGGTGGCGGCCAAGGAGGTGGAAGGACGTCCCAAGGCAGCCTAAAACTAACCCTAGGTCGTACAAGGCTCATGGGCCCAAGTGGAGGTGATGCAACACCTTTGGACTTGTAGTTTGACTCGGATTCTACTGTAGCGTCAGATTTTTTCGTCGATATCTCAACGCTCTAGACGAATTTGAAGGTGAATACAATTGGGTTGGAAAGTGTGTGAAATCTAGTTTCCAACAAAAAAAGAAACACCCAATTTCGAGTCTGTACGAAGGCGTTCTTGCCGTTTTGAGTCAAGTATGTCTGTGCAGTCCGAATCTGGATGCACAACGTGAAAGAAATGGACTCTATCTTCACTTGGCCCAAAAGTGACGTGAGAGAACTTTTTGAACAACACCAAAACTTCTCTTTTTCCCTTATCTTCATATGTGGATTGTACAAATGTTCCATACACCTGGAATTAGACATGGCACAAAAGTCTGTGAAGTATTTTTTTCCTGGATGACATAAATAAATTGTTGCATAGTTTGCATTAGAAATCACCTCACAAATATACATGTATGCAATATTTTTGGTCGTATCCAAGGTAGTCCTGTCCTCATCAGTTGAGATACTTGAGAGTCTCATGGTTCGTATGAAGAATGAATTCATGCGGTCTAAGATAATCTTCCCAAACATGTAAAACTCTCACCAAGGCATAAAGCTCTTTGTCATAAATGGGGTAATTAAGTTGCGCTCCGGATAGCTTCTCACTAAAGTAATTAATTGGACGCTTATCTTGCATGAGCACGCCACCTATGCCGGTACCACTAGCGTCACAATGAATCTCAAACGGTTTATCAAAGTTTGGTAGGGCTAGAAGTGGTGCGTGTGTAAGCAAGCTTTTAAGCTCATTGAACGCGGTGTCTTGCGAAGGACCCCAAATGAAGGGTGCGTTCTTCTTGCTCAAAGCGTGTAGAGGCATAGCAATAGTGCTAAAATCCTTCACAAAACGTTGGTAGAAACCGGCTAGACCAAGGAAACTACGCACTTGCATGAGATTCGTTGGTTGAGGCCAAGTTTTAATTGCTTCAATTTTAGTTTCATCAACGTGAACACCTTGTGAAGAAACGACAAATCCTAGGAAGACGACCTTGTCAACGCCCAAAGTGCATTTCTCCATATTAGCATATAAGCGCTCTTTCCGAAGGGTTTGTAAAACCATACGGATGTGTGTCACATGGTCCTCTAGCGACTTGCTAAAAATGAGGATGTCATCAAGGTAAACCACTACAAAGACACCTATGTAGGGTCGTAGACAAAAATGCATAAAATGCATAAATGAACCGGGTGCTTCCGATAAACCCATTGGCATGACAAGCCACTCATATAACCCAAACTTGGTTTTGAAAGCCGTTTTCCACTCATCACCCTCTTGAATGCGAATTTGGTAGTAACCACTTTTAAGATCAATTTCGAAAAGATGGTGGCACCACATAATTCATCAAGCATGTCGTCTAATTGTGGGATAGGATAACGTTATCTAACGGTGATAGAATTTATAGGGCGGCAATCGGAGCACATGCGAAAACTTCCATCTTTCTTAGGCACGAGAATAACCGGAACGGCACAAGGGCTTAAGCTTTCACATACATGACCTTTGTCGATGAGTTGTTGCACTTGCCATTGTATCTCCTTGGTTTCCTCGGGATTGACGCGGTAAGGAGCCTTGTTTGGAAGTGGTGCGCCGGGAATGAGGTCGATGCGGTGTTCGATTCCGCGAAGTGGAGGTAGACCCGGAGGTAGTTCATCGGGGAAGACGTCCGAGAATTCCTGCAACAATTGAGACAATACTAAAGGTAGAGGTGGTGAAGTGTTAGTAGGTTTGACTTCCCCTTTGCATAAAAGCACAAGGTGAAAGACACTCGATGGGTTCTCACACACTTCTCTCATCTCACTTTTGGTGGCAAATAGTACGAGGTTCTTCTTGTCGCTCATCGTGGAGTCGCTCATATTTGGCTTATGGCTCTCACTCTCCTTTTGGTGGCTCACTCTCTCACCATTCTCTCCATGATGGTTTGTAGATAAGTGCTTGTCGGCGGCTACTTGACTTGGAGACATCGGTCGTAGCACGAATTCCTTGCCCGTCATCTTGAAACTGTAGTGATTGGTCCGTCCATTGTGTGTTACTCCACGATCGTATTGCCATGGTCGTCCAAGAATAAGGTGGCACACGGACATGGGGATCACATCACATTCAAGAGTGTCCTCGTAGGCGCGTATCTTGAAAGAGACTTGCACGGTGTAGTCTACTCGAAGAGTTCCGGCGTCGTTGAGCCATTGGACCTTGTAGGGGTGAGGATGCTTCGTCTTGACCAAATGTAGCTTGTCGCATAGCTCTTTGCTTGTCAAGTTGTGACAACTTCCTCCATCGATGATAACCTTGACGGACCGTCCATTGATGCCGGCCTTGGTATGGAAAATATGACATCGTTGGTCGTCATCTTGTTGATGTTGGAGTGTCAAGACCTTGGAGACAACAAGATTGGGACTTGAGTCATTGTCACAAAACACTTGATGGTCTTCATCTTCGTTCACTTGGCGATGCATAGCTACATGCTCAAGGGCTTCCATCTCATCGTCGCTCATTGAGTCATAAGATCCGTCATCGTTGATGATCATGGTGCAAACGGTCTTGCACTCAAATGATTTGTGGCCTCGCCCTTGGCACTTGAAACATTTGATGGAACTCGTCTTGGAGTTGTCCTCGGGTGGAGTTGTAGATGAAGAAGCTCTTGGCTTGAAGTTGTTGGTAGAAGGGGGCCGACTTGATGTAGTCGCATTCTTGTAGCTTGACTTGTCGCCAAAGTTTGTAGATGGCTTGGTAGAGGTAGGAGGAGTGACCGAAGTCGTTGAAGCTTGGTTGTAGGAGCCGAAGTTCTTCGAGGTGAACTTGGAGTACTTGTAATCCTCTTGAACTTGTCGCTCCGCTTTGGTTGCTTGATGTACTAGCTCGAGGAGATTGGTGTATAGCTGGAAGTCCGCAATCTTCTTGATAGGATAGTTGAGTCCATTCAAAAATCTCGCCATTGTTTGCTCTTCATCTTCCGTGATGTTGGCTCTTATCATGGCAATATCCATCTCCTTGTAGTACTCTTCAACGAACTTGGTACCTTGCTTGAGGAGTTGTAGCTTCTTGAATAAGTCACGGTTGTAGTGTGTAGGCACAAAGCATGCTCTCATGACTTCCTTCATTTGAGCCCAAGTGGTGATAGGAGGTTCGCCTTTTGCTTCTCTTCTCTCAATGATTTGCTCCCACTAAATGAGAACATAGTCTTGGAACTCAAGGGAGGCCATTGCAATCTTCTTCTCTTCATCGAAGTTGTGAAGGCGAAAGATCTTGTCAACCTTCAATGCCCATGAGAGGTAGTCTTCGGGATCAATGCTTCCGGAAAACTTTGGCATGGTAAACTTGAGCTTGCCATAGAGATGCTCTTCATTGTTGCCTTGCCTATTTGGAGGGCGGTCTTGATTGGGACGATTAGCAATCTCATGTTGTTCTTGGCGTAGTAGATGCCCATTGTCATTGTGTACTTGTTGAACTTGTTGTTCTTGTTGCTCTTGTCGCGCTTGAGGAGGAACTTCGTATGGCATTCTTGCTTGGTGGCGCCTCTCTTGCATCTCATTATGAAGGAAATCCTCTTCTTGACGAGTGTGTCGAGTGCGAGCTGCCACATTGCGATGTGCATCACGTAATGCTCGTTGTGCCTCAAGAGCTTGAGCTTCTCGACGTTGTTGTGCTTGACGGTTAGCTTCGGCATCTTGGTCTTCTTGGTATTGACGTGCTCGCTCTTGTTGTTGTTGGCGTAGTCGTTGCCGTTCTTGTGCTTGCTCAAGTGTAGCTTGGTTTTGACGATGTCGACTCTCTTCCTCTTCAAATAGCTCTTGTGAACTCTTGTCATGAACTGGATTCCGGTTGTCATGTCGATCTTGACGTGCGGCTTGACGAAGAGTGTTGGATGTAGGGGTACTTGAGCCATGCGTGGAGTCGGTATGTCGACTTGAGCGGCTTCGTCTTTGAGAAGATGTGGAAGAAGAACATCGATTGACTATCAAAGTCCGTAGCTCATCAAATTGTGTAGACATGTTGGTGTTGATGATGTTGAATTGCTCTCTTGTTCTTGCTTCAAATTGGCGCGCGTCGGCGGCGACTTGCTCAATGTACTCTCGCATAGCTTCACTTTCTTGATGGAGAGCTCATTGGACACCGAAGAGATGTAGTTTGGTGACGTAGTTGTTCGCTTCTTGAGGATCGTCGAAGATCGGGTTCGAAGATGTACTTAGCCTATCCATCATCACAAGCAAGTACGTGAGTGGGAGAAAGGAGAAGACAATACCAAATGTGCCTTAACCGAAGTTGAAAATGGATCAATGATCACTCAATAATGTAACCCAGAAATAGCACTATTGGTACCACTTCGTGTCGATTCTCACACCTACACAAGTAAAGCTTTGAGAGGAGCTTGGTTAGGATGGTGGCACAAATTCAATGCAATTGCCAAAGTGACTCAATGATGTTGAAAATGATTCACAATTTGCTCATGCAACAAGTAGATCACTAGCAAAGTAGCACACGGAACACACGCACGGATAGATAAATGTGGTTGTGCAACCAAGGGTGAGCGAAAATGTGGAATCCACGGAAAATGCTCGTGTTGCACAACACTAGAGGGACGCTAGCCGATTGCTTAATAGGCGGATACGCACTTGTGCATGACCTATAAGAGGCAAAACGTAACGAATTCCTATCACAAGTATACTATGAGTGTATGATGTGCCGATGCTTGAGCACAAGATGATGTATTGCTATGTCATATGATCTCTTTTTATGCAAGGCGTATGATGCTATTTTCCTTTTGCTTATAAGCTTTGGTTGGCTCTTTTGCTTAAAAGCTTGTGAGCTCTTTCTTTGGCGACTTATGCATGCTTCTCGGATCAAGGTAGCTATTGTGTATGCGGGACACTCTTGTGTCACACGGAGATATGATGATATGGTATGTAATATCTATGACTATCACTAATGTGCACAAGTGTCGTGGCCCTGCAATACTTAGATGGCTAGTCTCAATGGGAAAGCTACGCAAAGATGGTCCATAGGGTGACAATGCAATTGCAAGGTAGAATGAACAAGGTGTCGTCGATGTTACCATGCTTGCGGAAGATGAGCGGTGGTGTTGTCAAAGTGTTGCCGTTCCAAGGTAGCCTAAACATCCAAGGAAACGGTGAAACCACAACTCAAGTATGCAAGACAATGGGAGACAAACTTTTCCAACTTGGAGCGGTTAAGCGATGGTGGTTGCGGAAGTAGTGGTGGTATGCGGAAGGTTTGGTGGGATACCAAATGAAAATTGCGGTGGAGAGTGCAAGGTGGGGTGGATCTAGGGTTTTGTGGCTGCGGGAGGCCGGATGTCCGGGCCAGGGGCCAAATGTCCCGGGCACGGGCCGGATGTCCGGGGTGCCCGAGGCCGTGATGAACTCCTTGCACACGGTGACTTTGGGGCCAAAAATCGTCGGATTTTGCGGAGAAAAATTGGGGAAAAGGGTGAGGAAAAGCTAGATCCACTCGTGGCACAGCAAATCCATGGAACAAATTCAACAAAATCTTGCCAAATCAACAGATCACAAAAAAAAATTGGGGCTATTTTTGAAATTAGGAAGAACACAACAAAAACAAGCTAGAAAATAGGGTGTGGGCTCCAAATTCGTGATCAACCTATGCTCATGATACCATTATATGATCAATAAACTAGGTGGGGTGCTCCAATTTCATGAGAAACCATGGCTCTTGATACCATAATATGATGTAGGGTGGAACCCTAACCGGCAGATCTTTCACGAAAGGAGGATATCCCATGATGAACACGGAGAACACAAGGATGATACAGAAGAAAACACGAGGGGAAACACTCAAATCAACACAAATACGGTCACAGAGGTGCTAGATCCGCGATATACATCAAGATACACGATCCATAGTCAACAACGGTGGTACAAAGATAGTCTTCTCCCGGAGGAGGTCTTGGGTATCCCTTGGGATCTTCTCCGGTGCGGAGGCCTTGAATCCGTGGTGGATCTTCTCCGAAGAGGCCGCGGTCTCATAGGAGAGGAACCACAAAGGTCTATGATGAGCTATCCAAAATCTAACCCTAAAAGATGTGGGGAAATGAGTATATATAGTGTATGGAGCGAAGGGATACACGGGCCATGGCCCAAAGGTTGCGCGCAGGCAATCAGGGGCCGGACGTCCGGGCGATGGGCCGGATGTCCGGGGCTTCGCGGGACGCCGGATGTTCGGGGCGAGGGGCCGGATGTCCGGGCTGGAGGGGTTGAGTCTCGGGTGGCTTCTGTAGAGTGGCGCCGGATTTCCGGGCCAGAGGCCGGATGTCCGGGCCTTGCTTGGCCGGATGTCCGGGCCCTGTAGCCTCGACCACTGGTGGCCTTCTGTAGTGGTTTGTCCAGGGGCCGGATGTCTGGGCCAGGGGGTCGGATGTCCTGGGCCTGGAGCCTTCTTCAGCCCTTCTCGATGCAAAGCCTCGTCCGTGAGCTTGGAGACTTGTCCATCTTCACGCACGTCTCCAACGTGATCTTCTTCGCACCTAAGCACACAAAACACATCCGTCTGAGGTAGCAACCATGTCTCACAAGATTCGTATGGAAGTAGGGCTAGGAGTGACGTCACCTCGGTCTCGAGAGCTCTAGCACGAGCACGAGTCATTGGTCCTTGAGGCACTTGGTGAGGCGAAGGAGGGTCCATGGGGATGCCCTTGGGATGCTCCGCATCACAACTTTCAGCCTATAACACTTGAGAAAGTTTATCCAAGTTCGGCCATAAAAAAAGCAGCGATCTTCTTGGTTCATGAACCCAACTCGGAACTTATATCCATGGCTTGTCTTCAATGTGACAACTAAACTGGTGCATTCACTTATGGCAAGGCCGACCATCTTGAGTACATGTGTTCTCGTAGAGCAAGGAATGCACTGCAGGAAAAATAATATGAGAACACAATGTATTCACTATCCAAATCTAGAAATAGTTCCTCCTTCACGTCAGTATTGACCATGCTACTAGTACCTTTTATCCAAATATAGCAATGCAAATTTCCAACTTAGTCGACAACATGTTCGAAAACCCCCACCCTCCCGGATAGAATAGAGGATTCTAGGAACATACTATGCACATTTCAAAATCCAGTGTTAGGATGAGAAGGAACAAGTGTGGCGTCTCGCCGAGGGCGCAGAAACCTGTCGAATCCTTGCACTTTGGGCACTGCAAATGAAACACACAATATTCAATAGGAAGAAAAATGCATCAACGGCGGTGGCTGCCATCCTAGGATTAACCGCGACCAAGGGACTTGGATTTATCGGGGATGGATGAAGAATTCGTACCTGGTTCTACATGAGAAAACCTTATGCAATTGCCGAGAGGGAGTTTTCTCCGAACAAGCAGAGGAGGGAGAAGGGGAGTCAGGCCTAGTGAAATATTGCTGCTTCGTCCGTCCAGCTTACTGCCTAGAAAGGTGTTTTTTTGTGATTTGATGGCTCACTAGGCATTACTGTGGCGCTACGACCGGGGTGAGTCTACCGTGCAGTTGTGCACTCTAATTTGGTGCATGGCACGTGGACCCCGTTGCCGGATGCCCCACATATCAGCGAAAGGAAGTAGAAAGACAGGAGTAACTAGTTACACATAATTTTTTTTGACAGAAAGACACTCCCTCTGTAAAGAAATATAAAAACCTTCTATATCACAACTTTATACTCACATAAGAAAAATCAAGAGGAAATAGGGGGGTTCAGATGAGAAAATAATAGTCAAACAGGCTCACGTTTCTGGACTTTGGGCCACAGGCTGAAGGGCCTGCATGTTTGGGGGACCATGTGTTCTAACTCCGCGCATTTTATATTGCAAGGGATTGGTACGATGTTGGTTTTAGATGCTGTCCCAAGGCGAATATAGAAACTTAAATAAAGCATGGCAGTTGTTAGAATGAAATAGAACGACAATTCTTAACTAGACATCAGAGTTGCAATTCTTTCATGATATCCTATGTGATAAATAATACTGTCGTAGTACTTATACACACAAGACACTTGTTTCACCATGCTATATAATTACATCAAAAGCTCTCGGAGGATAGATAATTTCATCAGTTGTGTGCTGCTACTGAAGAATTTCAAAGTTGATTGGGACAAGCTCTCCTTGCCGTGAAAGTTCGATTTTGACATCATCCCCAACCGCAAGATTTGATAGAGTTTTGAACCTTGACCATCCTTTAGCATCAATAATCATGCGACCATCCTTTGTACTTACGGTATATTGAGCATGTTCATCCACACCAAGGCTGCGCATGTTAAGACAAACTTGGCAACGGTCGCCCAGATTATTGAACAACTCCCTCGTTGCTCTAGGAATCCTCTGTTTGCAAACAACAAGACATACACAAACAGTTACATCAACATAGTGAATACTGTGAAACAACATGTAAAGAAAAAAGAATGAAGCACATCGGCTGCCAATGCTTACCAAGAAGGTGGAGATGTCCGTTTTTGTTAGGACTTTGGTATACGCAGTGTGAACTATAGCCCAGTCTGTTGCCGGTGCAAGTGCTCGTTCAGTTGCCGCTGAACGTGCCGGAGCAAATGCAAGTGCAACTTCAAGTGTTGGTGCAGGTGTCCGAGCCATTGCTGGTGCCCGTGCCGATGCGACTAGTAGTGCCCTTCCTGCTGCCGGAGATGGTGCTCCTTGTGGACCTGGTGCCGGTGTCAGGTGCTCGTGTCAGTGCCCGATCCTCCGATAGATCAGCCTGATCCGCTGACGTGGTCGGTGCCCAATCCTCTAGTGGATCAGACTGAGCTGCTTCCGCTGTCAGTGCTAGAGCCAGTGTCGTCGGAGTAGGTGCCGGTGCTCGATCCGATACTGAAGGTGGTACCGATGTGCGAGATAGCAGCGATCGTCTCTTGTCTGCTATGATTTTATAATTCAGCTTTCTAACTTCGCTAGTCTCCGTGACCTGGATCCAGTCTTTTACTTCACTTCTTTTAATCGCAAGAAGGACTACTTGTGGCGTGTTTGTTAAAACAAACTACAGTTCATCATAGGGCTTCATATTGTACTCGGACAACAGACTGACCCAATTGTGTCCAGTAATATAAGTGATGGACAGTGCCTTCATTACTGACACGCCATAAGAAGTTTGATTGGTAAAACATGCTAAAATAACCATCATAGAGCAAACCAAACGGTTTATTCTGTAACGAGTGTGACATGGCAGAACCTGCATCGCAAAATTGCAGCAAAAGTAATAAAACATGACAGTAAATCAATGAGATTGACTTGATGTGACACGAGTCAATCCTTACCATGATATCAGTATGTTCAAGTTCTAAATAGAAGGTTGATTGTCCAATTAGGGGTGGCATGCAGGGCCCCCCCACTTACTCCCACAAGAAGGACAGTCCAAAGGTCATGACAACTCCTTTGGAGCGAACATCCATGGGACTGGAAATCCTGGTGGGTGCGATAAACCCTACAATGCATAAAAATATTGGAGTGTAACCATAATTTGTTTACCGCCACACAAAAAAAGATGGTCTGGATACTTCAAATTATACAGAATTGAGTGGACAAACATTAACATGGATTGTTCTCAGGACTCACGACACAACAAAAGCGATAGTACTATACAATAAAGGGTTCACACACACAAATCAAGTACAGAACAAGTAGTCCTTACTACAGAGAACTAAAGTCACACTAATTAAACTCTGCAGACTATTTGTTGCCACCAACCTACGGCATGTACCCCACATAGCTGACTAGGCTATGAACTTCCTGAGAGATGTCTACCGGCATCATCGCAATCTCGTCAACCTTGCAGAACCTAACGGAGTGGTCTTTCCACTCATAAACATGACCATGAAGACAATCCGCATTAGATTTGTCGAGAAGCTTTACAAGAACCACACCCTTCCTAATCGAAGGCGTGATAGAGGCAAAGGGGCCCGATCTTTCGATGAGAAGATAACTATCGATTTGGTGGAGACGACTTTGACGATCCGACTACAAACGTGCACGACGTTGCGCCTTAGCAATCGCTAAACCAATCTCCAGGGGTTACTGACAATGCCAGAAGCACGACCAGCCTGACCACGAAGGTCTATTCCTGCATGCAATCGAAGAACAAGCAAGAATATGATAAAGCAATCTGAATATTGCAAATATAAATGATGTATTGATAAAGGTGGGGATCCGTAAGCGGTCTTGGTCTGGTCGTTGGACACAAACGAAGTACATGAAGTTGCAATGGCTAACTTTTGATTAAACAAATCCCAAAAAAAAGCTACTAGATGGATCTACTTATATAGGAGTAAGGGGTGACGGCCAAGGAGGTGGAAGAACGTCCCAAGGCAGCCTAAAACTAACCCTAGGTCGCACAAGGCTCATGGGCCCAAGTGGAGGTGATGCAACACCTTTGGACTTGTAGTTTGACTCGGATTCTACTGCTGCGTCAGATTGTTTCCTCGATATCTCAACGCTCCGAACGAATTTGAAGGTGAATCCAATTGGGTTGTAAAGTGTACGAAATCTAGTTTCCAACAAAAAAAGAAACACCCAATTCGGAGGCCGTATGAAGGAGTTCTTGCCGTTTTGAGTCAGGAATGTATGTGCAGTCCGAATTTGGATGCAGAACGTGAGAGACTTGGACTATATCTTCTCTTGGCCCAAAGTGACGTGAGAGAACTTTTTGAACAACACCTAAACTTCTCTTTTTCCCTTATCTTCATATGTGGATTGTACAAATGTCCCATACCCTGGAATTAGACATGGCACAAAAGTCTGTGAAGTATTTTTGTACTGGATGACATTAATAAATTGTTGCATAGTTTGCATTAGAAATCACCTCACAGATATACATGGATGCAATATTTTTGGTCGTATCCAAGGTAGTCATGTCCTCATCATCCTCCCTTTCTTGAAAATAAAGCCTTCCTCGGCGTTGCTTAATCGGAAATGTGGGTAAGAAAATAGACAAGGTGTACATGTTGTATATGTATATGTCATCCATTTTTACTTCCCTTAATTTTCGCACATATGACACATGTATAGATGAGTAACTTTCGTAGTTCATAAAATATAAAGCCAAAATATTATCACAAGAAGTAGAAGGCATTAAAATATTGCAACTCAATTTGCACAAATAAGTGAAGCTCTTATTCATATCAAAATATTGACAATGTTCATCATTAAACCATCCCAACATTGGTGAATAAACCTTACTTGCATGAAATTCACAGGCTACGACATGATTAAATAAGCAAACATGCAATAAGTCATTTGACATAGAATCATCACAAATATTAGAGGTCATATCAAAATGATTAGGCATTGGCACAATTATTTTCAAATGTATTTTATCCAAATCTGATTTATTTTCCGATTCACATGATTCTTTTGCATCAACAGTTAATTCAATGGGTGCACTCAAAATTGTTGGTATTTCAGTTGTTTGATCACATGACGCATTCATGACAGTAACATGATTATCTAAACTAGGTGGTGTGCTCAAATCAACAGGTAATTCAATACATGATGTATTCAAGTTAACTAGATATGCATCATCCTCATGTGAAGTTATATCATCATTGATTTTACTTTTACCTTGTTGCAAAGACATAGTTGATGTAGGTACGGACGATGACAATGTATCATACACTTTAGATGATGTCACGCTCACAATCAGAGGTGTGGCTGCTCTAGTAGGTGCAATGGTGGAGGAACCAACCAGTGGTGGTGAGCATGAACTGGAATAGTAGTTGTTGTAGTCACACAATGCATCCTCCTGTATTTGTCTCTCAAAAGTACAAGCACGAACATACATACCAGTAATGCAACGAGGAATATACTGAAATCTTGCGCGAATATCATGGTTTAAACCACCAAAAAATCTATTCATTGTATCATCCTCAGATTCTTCTATGTCACAATGATGCATATAAGATTTGAACTCTTGGTAGTAAGCACGAACAGTGTTACTGCCTTGTTTTAATTGTTCCAATTTGCGAAGCAATTCAGGGCGATGGTAAGGAGGAAAAAAATGTTTTCTCATTACAGCCTTCAAATCTTTCCAAGTTGTGGGTTGGTTATTAATATTTTTCTTACAATGCACACTCCAGCAAACAGAAGCAAAACCAGTAAATACTCTAGTGGCAGCTTGTACTCTCTCAAGTTCAGAAAAATGATGGTGACTAAAAACTTTTTCTACGTCAAGCTCCCAAGCTAGATAAATAGCAGGATTAAATCTACCCTCAAATGATGGTAAAGTAATAACCTGACCATGTGCTTGTGTGTGTTGTCCCATGTCTCGTGATGGTGAAGATGTATCCGTCATCCAAGAACTTCTGTCTCCGGTACCTGTCATGATTAGTAGAAACAAGAAACAAGATTCGAGAATAATGTTCCTATGAACTACTAGGATGTGTTGGTAAATCGCTCACAGTAAAGAAAATATCAATATCTTACAAGTTCTTACCATGCAGCAAGTGGTGATAGGCAACCAGCGGTGTCAAATAACTCCAAAGATTGAGTAAAGCGATTGCAAGGTGAACGTACGTAAACACGGTGTAGAAATATGTGTAGCTGGGTTGGCTTTATATATGGTAGCAAAAGATTAGCAATAATCAATTCAGAGATGCAATGTTGAATAAACGCTCAACGACGGTACTATGCTGGTCCTAGGCCAGACCGGACTAGAGACGCGATCCTAGAACACTAATGAGGTCACGATGTAGCAAAACTATCATCAATAAAGGATACGAAGTAGCTCTGGACAGCAAGATATAAGTGAAGATCACAACGGCAGTAAAGATAATGATGAAAACAACTGCGAGCCAAAATATACAATAACTCTCTCTCCAACTTTTTTTTTCTTCCTTTTCTTTTACTTTTTTCTCACACTTTTTTCTTTTTCTTTCTCTCCTCTTTTTTTTTTTTTACTTTTTTTTTCTGTTTTTTTTCTTTCTCCCTCTTTCCAAGACAAACTAGATACGATGCAGATTGGATCAAGCAAATATGCGAACAACCTCAAGTATGATTGTGACAATGAATGATGGGTAGCACGAGTTGGAAATTGATGGATAATGTGGTGGACAACGGAAGGGATAACGATGCAGCGGCGACGTGACTAATGTGAACAGAACTCGAAACTCTAACGAACTAGACACTAAGACCAGCAACTCGACACAACGATGCAACCGGTAATTCAATAATGCAAACAATGAAAAGAAAATTGCAAAGGCTCAGAGTGGCTTGGACAAAGGATGAAAAGATCTAACTTTTTTTGTGGCTTTTCCTTGGACAATAGGTAAGAAAATAAATCTAATCTAGAAATAACTGGAAATTCTCAGCGAGCAACCTGAAAACTGATACCACTTGATAAAGGCGAGGGGCCCGATCTTTCGATGAGATGATAACTATCGATTTGGTGGAGACAACTTTGACGATCCGACTCCAAACGTGCACGACGTTGCGCCTTAGCAATCGCTAAACCAGTCTCCAGGGGTTACTGACAATGCCAGAAACACGATCAGCCTGACCACGAAGGTCTATTCCTGCATGCAATCGAAGAACAAGCAAGAATATGATAAAGCAATCTGAATATTGCAAATATAAATGATGTATTGATAAAGGTGGGGATCCGTAAGCGGTCTTGGTCTGGTCATTGGACACAAACGAAGTACACGAAGTTGCAATGGCTAACTTTTGACTAAACAAATCCCAAAGAAAAAGCTACTAGATGGATCTACTTATATAGGAGCAAGGGGTGAAGGCCAAGGAGGTGGAAGGACGTACCAAGGCAGCCTAAAACTAACCCTAGGACGTACAAGGCTCATGGGCCCAAGTGGAGGTGATGCAACACCTTTGGACTTGTAGTTTGACTCGGATTCTATTGCAGCGTCAGATTGTTTCGTCGATATCTCAACGCTCCGGACGAATTTGAAGGTGAATCCAATTGGTTTGGAAAGTGTACGAAATCTAGTTTCCAACAAAAAAAGAAACACCCAATTCGGAGTCCGTATGAAGGAGTTCTTGCCGTTTTGAGTCAGGTATGTCTGTGCAGTCCGAATCTGGATGCAGAACGTGAGAGACTTGGACTCTATCTTCTCTTGGCTCAAAAGTGACGTGAGAGAACTTTTTGAACAGCACCTAAACTTCTCTTTTTCCCTTATCTTCATATGTGGATTGTAAAAATGTCCCATACACCTGGAATTAGACATGACACAAAAGTCTGTGAAGTATTTTTGTACTGGATGACATAAATAAATTGTTGCATAGTTTGCATTAGAAATCACCTCACAAATATACATGGATGCAACATTTTTGGTCGTATCCAAGGTAGTCATGTCCTCATCAAGGCGCAACTAGGAAATTTTTGTGGTGAATTACACCCTCGAGAACACCACTACTAGGGAATACCCTAGTAGCGCTGGTTTTAGAGCTACTAGTAGCGCTTGTACCAGCGCTACTACTAACGCGCTACAGCTAAGTAGTAGCAGTAGCGCTTGTTCACCAGCGCTGGTAGCAGTTGTGCTGGTCAGTGCTACTGCTATGCTAAGATAGCAGTAGCGTTTGTTCTGAAAAGCTCTACTGCTATGCCTAGATAGCAATAGTGTTTCTTCTGAAAAGCGCTACTGCTACATTTTTCTGTATTTTTTATAATGCAGCTTATTGTCGTTGTATTTGTATAGGTTTAATATAAAGTACTTTCATCATATGATTTTATGACCATGGTTGGTTATTATGTATAACGGTGGGTGAAATGAACATGGATTAGATTGAAGTGAGGCAACATGTGGTGCATGTCGAAAGTAGTACTAATCCTAACTTGACCAAGTTTGGATTAGTACTACTTTCGACATGCACCACATGATGCCTTCACTTCAATCTAATCCATGTTCATTTCACCCACTGATATATAATAACTCATCATGCTCATATAACAACTTAGCATCATGCATCATCATAATAACAAGTCATACTCATCATCCTCATACAACTTCTACTCGTTATCATAATAACAAGTCATACTCATCATCCTCATAGTCATCTAACCAACCCTACTTAATTTTTCTTAGCACATGATCATGAGTATTAGCTAGGACCTGAATACCCTCTTTAAGGTAAAATAGCATAAAACAAGATAGGCCCTGACTCCTCTTTAAGGTAAAATAGCATAAAACAAGATAGGCCCTGACTCCTCTTTAAGGTAAAATAGCATAAAACAAGATAGGCCCTGACTCTCCATTATGAAGAATGGAGATCATCATGTCTCCAATTCTTGCACTTCACTACCTTTTGCTTCCAAGTACCTCCATACGATTGACCATACATTTTTTCCAATATGTGATTGTCATGTGTTGATCTCTTCTTGAAATCAGGTATGGACAGCTGAGATGCGTAGGATGACCTGGCCGTAAGTTCATAACATCAAGGTGACCTTTCGGAAACATCATCAGATGCGGCACGCCATCATTTGGGATTATCTTTTGCAAAGCATAGTAATAACTTCATAGTTAGCAATGTAGTTGAGTTTTAGAACAATTTATGCAAAAGAAGCACAAATGTCGTAATAGTAAAAAAATCTTACCATTATATCTCCATGGATATTAACATAGTTCAGCACGTGCACTTGTGGCATGTATTGACCATAATGTGGAGGAGTTTGATAATAGATATTATAATTCTCAAGATCAGTAATAAATGAGATCAGATGATCTTTCTCCTGGTAAGTTAATTCTGAGCCATTGGTGTAGTAGGTTCTGTCTACTATCTTCCGCACATTCTTTAAGTTGTCAATGATTTTGAAATAAACAATATAAATTACTTAATAACTATGTTGTGAAACTCATGTAGCGGTAGAATTGGAGGCGTATCAACAAGAACCCAAATGTCCATATTGTTTTGGGCGATGTTAGGATCACCAAGATCCTTGGTGACAAGCATACCCTCTTGAAAATCATAGATCTTGCAAATTGCTTCCCAATTCGCGCAACCAAAATGGGTTACGCTCTCAGAATTGTATAGATTTACAGTTAAATCAACACCATGATGGGTCCTTAGCTGAATTATCTTTGTTTCTATACTTTCATGATCTTCAAAATCTATCCTCTCCAAGCATAGCGTCTTGCACGGCATGGGATAAACTAGTCGAATTGTAAAAGACGAAAATATTACACATTGAGGAAGCAGAAGTCGTGCTTGATTACGAAAAACACTAGGCATCGTTGCGTACTGTTTCAACATCGAAGGTCTCCTGGAGCTTAATGCTGAAGTGCCGATCTTCTTCCAGGTGAGGACTGTCGCACAGACCCCGGTCGTCGTAGCACCAGTCACACTCCGGCAGACTTTCGTCATCTGACGATGACATCGACGACATCTCATGTGTTCATAATTCAAATATTAAACTTATAAAATTAAATATATGTACTACAAAAACTAAATTAGATAATTATTATTCATCACGGGTTGACTATCGGTCTGTTGGGATTCTCCTTCCTCTCTCATATATGGTCAGCACTCCCTCACTGATTTTTCGACCGTCGATGATGGTCGCTACTCCTCCTTCCCCTAGTGCATAACAAAGGTCTAGCACAAGGAGAAGAAGGAGAAGTGACCCCCACGACAACAGTCGGCATTCGTGTTCTCTCATATATTGTGGAGACACTCCCTCACGGATTTTTCGACCGTCGATGATGGTCGCTACTCCTTCTTCCCCTAGTGCATAAGTGAGGTCTAGCACAAAGAAAAGAAGGAGAAGCGACCCCCACGACAACAATCGGCATTCTTCTTGTCTCATATATGGTGCAGACTCTCCCTCACTGCCTTTTTAACTGTCATGTATGGATCCCCGATAGACTTAAAGTCAACTCGAAATGTCGTTTAATTCTCTTTCTAGCAAATCCAGGCACTCGATATTTCCTAAATATTCTAGCACAAGTCATGCCAAAATGCACGGAAAATCCGGCATGGCCTTTGCTAAAATAGGACATATCGAGCACCTGAAATTTGCCGGAACGGAAATGAATCAACTCTCCGACAAAACATAGGCCACTGTGAGGTGTACCCTGCAAACATAGGCCACTTGGGCAAGCACTAGTACTACACAGAACACTACATATCACATGTCTAAATCTCCATCATATTCCATGAAATTTATCACAACTACTCATGTAGCTACTACTCTACTACAACTATCAAAACATCTACATCATCATCGACATGAGGATTTGGCTGGTCTCACCTTTAGGTCGGAGGTGGTCATTTACGAGGACGATGTCGGGGATGATGCAGGGGCTCCTTGATTTTTGCAGAAACAAAATATAAACAAAATTCAAAAGACCTATATTTCATATTTTATTATATTCAAATTTACTTATTCAAATTTTCTAAAAATTTCCTATTCTATTCAAAAGACCTACATTTACTTATTTTTTCAATTTCATATTTTATTCTATTCAAATTTACTTATTCAAATTTTCGAAAAAATCCTATTCTATTCAAAAGACCTACTTTATTTATTTATTTCAATTTCATATTTTATTCAATTCAAATTCACTTATTCAATTTTTTAAAAATTTCCTATTCTATTCAAAAGACCTACATTTACTTATTCTTTTCAATTTTATATTTTATTATATTCAAACTACTTATTCAAATTTTTAAGAACAAAATATACTAAAAACCTACATTTACTAAAAAACTACATTTACTACAAACAAAAACCTACATTTAACAAAGAATAAAACCAATTTACAGAAAGGGGGAGGAGGAGGTGGGAGGAGGCCAGCAGGAGGAGGAAGAGGGAGGAGGAGGGG
>LR738712.1:366490855-366536066 GCA_902687465.1 Secale cereale | reverse complement strand
AGGAGGAGGGGGCTGCCGGCGGAGAGGGAGGAGGGGGAGGGGGCCGCCGGCGGAGAGGGAGGAGGAGGAGGGAGGAGGGAAGGCTCGACCTTGGGGGTGGAGGAGGAGGACGGCGACGGCGGCGGCGATGGCGGCGAGGGCGACGGAGAGGCGAAGTGTGAGGGGGAGAGTGAGGACGCACGCGCGCTGGAGGTTTGGATAAGGGCCCTTAGTGGTAGCGCTTGTTCCTAACAAGCGCTACTACTATGATCAATAGCAATAATGCTTTTAAGTAACAAGCGCTACTACTAAGACCAGTAGCAGTAGCGCTTTTAGCAAAACATCGCTACTACTAATATTAAGCATGTAAAAAAGAATCAAAAAGTACAAAAAGGCATTGTCCATCATTGTTCTTTTTGTGTAGAATATGAATTGTCAGTATGAATCCTCCCCGGTTTAGGAACCAGTGAGGATTCATATTGCGACCACAAATCCTACCCATAGAGTACAATGAAGACCAATTGGTTGTGATCTTTTGTGAAGCACCATATTTAAGGTGGTAGAGATTCTGTCCGCGGAGCGAAGTGGGACTAAATTAACTTGGTTTGGACTGAATATATCAGTAGCGCTGCTTGGTCGAAAGCGCTACTACTAAGACCATTAGCAGTAGCTCTTTTAAAGAACCTGCGCTACTATTATACCTAGCCTACTGGCAACGGTGTTGCAATTAAAGTAGTAGCGTGTTTTTTAACTAAAGCGCTACTGCTATGTTCATAGTAGCAGCGCTCTTCAATTCTAAGCGCTGCTGCCATTTAGTAGCAGCACTTGCTTCTAAACAACGCTACTGGTAATGATGCGGGGTCAACCTGTTCTAGGCCGATCTTTCACGAAGAGGAGGGAAACACACGATGAACACGAAGAACATAAAGGGGAATCACGAGGGAAAATACTCAAGAACAAGTCCAATCACACATCCACTAGACAATCAAACACACAAGATCACAAGGTACATGAACAACAAAGGGAAAGATACAAGGTAGAGTTCATCTCCGTGAGGAGGTCTTGAATCCGCGAAGGATCTTCCCATTAGGGGTCTTGAATCCGGTGTGGATCTTCTCTGTAGAGGGGCCGCGGTCACTCGTAGGAGTAGAACCACATAGATGAGCAAAGCTCTACTCTAAAATGAGCTATCACATTTGCTAACCCTAAAATGGTGGAGGTGGAGGAGTATATATAGTCTAGGGCCAAGAAGGGGTAAGTGAGGGGCGAAGCAGGTACATGGGCCTCGGCCCGGATACATGCGCGTAGGCAAGGCCGGATGATCCGGGCGGGGTCCCGGATGATCCAGGCGTCGAGGTGTCCAGATGATCCGGACGGAGTCCCGGATGATCCGGCTTCGGTGGAAGCCTTCGAGTGTCTTCGGCGCAATTACCCGGACGATCCGGGGGAAGGTCAGGATGATCCGGCTGGGTCCGGATGATCCGGATGGGCGTCCGGATGTCCGGCCTGACTCCAGCAGCCACTCCGTCTTCTTCTCCTTTCTTCCGTCTTCTCTTCCACGATTCCCTCGTGGATGGTGTAGTCGTTCCTTGGCGCTTGCACTCCTCCTTGACATCCGTGAAGCTCCGACAATACCTATGTATGCACATGGGAGAAGTGTCAAGTAGTAAACCATCCTCGAAGGGGTCAAGTGAACACGTGTAAAGGAGATGATTCACCTTTGTGTGTGTGAAGTATATGTCGCACGTGTCACTTGCCCTTGGCATGGTGATGTCCGTAGGATGCTCGGCATCATCCCCTCCCCCTTGGGAAAGATCCGACCTCGGATCGAAAACCAAATCACCATGGGAAAGAGATGGCGTCGCTATGTAGAAGTGGACGATCACCAAGTACTCGTCATCTTTAAGCTCGGCATGGGCACTCTCCAATGTCGCACCGTCTAGTGATTGCTTCAAAAGGAGCAAGGATAACAAACACTTGGAAAAAACAAATGTGGTTAGCGTTAGTGCAAACCAAGCATTCAAGAGGTGATTCACCCAACAAGTGTTGTCATCAAGCATAGCATAGGGTGTGACAAAGGGTTGTGGCATGGCATGTAAGCGCATCAATTGAACACAACAAAACATATCTTGGGGCCAAGTATGCAATTGGGAGGTAGTGATGGAAATATGAGTGACAAAAGGATAAGCATCTACCTCATGGTCATAGCAAGCATGCATAAAGCGCTCAGTGAAAGGTCTATGGTAGGCATAAGAATCATTCAAAACACCAAGTAAAATGAAGTGTCTAAACACATGGGTCAAGTGCAAGACAATCCAAGCATAACGTGCATAGGGTGTAGTAGTGTGGCACTCAACACAATAGAAAGAGCAATTGTTCAACATGTGTGAGGCAATCAAGTCAATCATATGAAAAGCAATGGGACATGGCATATGTGACAAGATGACATTGTTGCAACCAAGCATATGATAGGGATAAGTAATCCAAGAACTAGATGCAACACACAAGGCATATATAACATGAGGCATGGCAATGTGGCTATCATGAATGAAAGCAATATCACTAACATGTGCGCGATCAAAGGGTCCAAGATGACAAATAAGTCTTATGGTGCGAGCAACACATGTAGTATGATCCACAATATTCATGCTCATGGTTTTTGGGTTCTCGAAAGAGAAGGATATCACCTTGAAAGCATGTCCTTGTGCGTCCTTCACAATACCGAAGCACAAGCAAGTGCGATGTAGAATTGTCAACTCACGTGTAGGAGAAGTCGACACGAAGTCCAAGTATCCTACACATGCACACAACATAACAAAGAACGTATGCGCATGGTAGATAAACACATCATCCATCATGATGGTTCTCTTCTCTTGCACATAACCATTAGAAGCAAAAGTGCATGAATAAGATGATGCAACAATGGCTATATTCATGGCACTAGGCATATGGTGCAAAGAGGTAAGACAAGCATGCTTCACAAGAAATATGTCAAAACCTCCAAATAAATGCGAGAATGCTATGGGGGCAATCTCATTGGCAAGACTAAAATCATGGTTGCGCTCAATGCATGGACAATCATATAGCATGAGAGAGGCAACATGTGGAGACATATGACAACAAGCAATATCAATCATGTGCAAAGCATGGCAATGGTTGACATCAACCGCATAAAAGGAGCAAGTATGAATCATCGGTGATGCAACATAAGCAAGCATATCAATCATGTCGTGCGAACTAGTGGAGCGAAGATGCAACACACTAGATGAGTTCATAGCAATCATGTCATGTGAGCAAATAGTTGGCATAAACAATTCACACGACATATCACAAGCACGAGCACATAGCATGAACAAGGTATCATCATTGGCATTTGGCACAAGGCAAACATGGCAATAAAAAGAGAAATCTCCACCAAGCTTGCAAATACACATACAAGTAGTCGAATCATGGATCATGTGAATTGCGAAGCATGGGTCACAAATACATCTTTGCGCGAAGGGAGCGGTGGGAAAGATAATCCATGGAATCCCAAGTCGTCGTTGCTCTCTAGAGCTCGTTTCGTCAACTCGTGCTCTTGCGAGGTTGACGAGTAAGTATGGGGACCTACACAAAAGACACACAAACCAAAGAAATTGTGCGCATGGTAAATGTACACATCATCCATCATGATGTGTATGTGCACGTTAAAGTTAGCACAAGCTATGCATCGCTCAAATAAATTTGAGGCACGATAGAGAAATATGTCATCCATCATGAAAGAATAGTTGTCATGTATAGCACGATGGGGACACAAATTAGTGCAAGTATTTGGCACAACAATAGCATTTACATTCATGGGGAGCATATTGTGCACACAAGTATGGGGATCATGCAATGGATGGGATGGATCAAAATCTCCTTAAATATATGAGGAAACTATGGGGGTCTCCTCATGAGCAATAGTGGAAGAATAATATGGAGAAGTGGAACAACATACAAAACAATGCATATCCGAAGCTAGGTAATCATGGCATGGCATATGATGGATATGATGCAAAGGAAGCATATCAATATCATCACAAGAAAAACAAATGCCAATAACCATGGGCTTGTCATCTATGCCAAAAGTGCAAATTGGATTTATCTTAATGGCATATGCATAGTCACTACGATGAGATTGCAAATAGGACATATTATTGATCTCATGCATAGCATACGACAAGTCAAGCGGGTTGTCAAACATGATGTGACCGAGAGAATTATCACAAGAAGTCCTATGCAACATGGCATCACAACTAAGAGACTCCACATGGCAATCATCAAACTCATCATAAATGGGTAAATCATCGCATGGGGAAATCATACTAGAATGAAGCATGCCAATAGGTGGATCAACATCATGCAAGTAATCAATGTTTCCATAGTCCACTAGTGGGACGAGAGCATCACCTTCACCTTTGTTACCTTTCTCAATCCACTCATGTCGTGTAGGTGAGGTGGGAAAGACCAAATGGTGGTCATCATCTTCATCTTGATGGAACCATGTGGGAGGTGCATCATATTCCACCATGGCCATCGTCTTGTCCATAGGAAGGACAAAGTCATCGAGGATCAGCACATCATCATATATGGGACCTAGCACCAAATGAGAAGACACAATAGAGGTAGAGGTCAAGTCATTAGTGTTGAAAGTGGCCTCACATGACCTATCAACTATCTCACTCTCTCCATGTGGTGGCTCACTCACTCCCTCAAAATAGGTGCACTCAATGTCGCATATGGTGGAGTCACTCATCTTACTCAAGTGGTGGGGGTTGTGGCTCTCCTCACATGGGAATTGGGGCAGCTCGTCATGTATGGGGCTAGTGGTGAACTCGCTCTCACTCTCAATATGGTGGCACAAGTCACTCAAGTCATCATACGTCGCCGTGGTAGAAGGGAAAATACCATGCTCAACCAGCTCGTCATCGTCGCCGTGGATGAAGGCCGAAGATGGCACATAACACTCTCGCCTCCAAGGATGGAAGCATCATCCTTGCTCGTCACCATGTCGGTCGCCTTCAAAACTTGATCCCCGATTGGCTCCGTAGTCGTAGTCGTCGCCGCACCGTCTTGAAAAAGAGTCAAAGTAGACTCGGCATCATCAATGCCACAAAGAGGGATGGCGGTGAAGTCGAACGTGGGAGCGTCGTCTTGGAGCTCGTTGGGCTTGGACATCATGGTGGTACTAGCCTCATGCTCGCCGTCTTGGAGCTTGGTCTTCGAGAAGTGTGGTTGCGGCGGAGAAGCCTTGGCCTTCATGAGTCTCGTTCCGCCTTGAGGGCACCAATGTAGTTGTCGTCAAGGGACTTGTAGTTCTCGAGGAAGATAGTCTTGTAGATGTCGTTGTGCAATCCCATCAGGAAGTGGAGCTTCATCGAAATGGGGTCGTCCATGCCGGCTCGTTGCAAGGCCATCTTCATCTCCTTGAAGTACTTGTCGATGGACTTGGATCCTTGGGTGGTGTTCTCCAATTGGCGTAG
Source organism: Secale cereale (assembly GCA_902687465.1). NCBI lineage: Eukaryota > Viridiplantae > Streptophyta > Magnoliopsida > Poales > Poaceae > Secale > Secale cereale. Next base: position 366,530,583 of record LR738712.1, on the reverse strand, counting down.
AAGTTGTTCCGTGTAGGTGGGAGGCACGAACTCTCGCCGCATAGCTTTCTTCATCTTGGACCAATTCACGTTGAAGCTCGTCGAAGGTGTGTGAAGCCACCATGTTGACGCGTTGTCGTGGAAGTTTCTTGTGGCACACTTCACTTGATCTTCGTAGGGAACTTGATGTAGCTTGAGGTAGTCGTCCATCTTGCGCTCCCACTCGAGATACTCCTCGGGGTCTTGAGTCCCATAGAAAGGAATCTCTTGGTCGTTGTCGAGGTCGTAGTAGCTCGTCGAAGTCGCAGACTTGAGCTTGGGAAGCTTCTCTTGAGCATAATCTTGAGGTGCTTGTCGGCGAAGATGTCGTATGTCTAAAGGCGAAGATGCCTTGAACTCGCTTGGCAAAGATGCCAAGGTACATGGTGAAGTCGTTGAGCGGTTGTTGGAGTTGAGCTCTTGACCTTCACGTTCTTGTCGTTGATGGTGTCGATGCCGATGAGATCTTGCCGGAGATGGTAGCTCGGAAGGATGTGCACTTGACCATCTTCTCGAATATGAGGAAGACCTCTTGCGGTTCTTGATGAGGGCTTTGAGCTCCTTCATTTGAGCATCCATGTCGGCACACAAGTTGTTCGTCATGGCATCGAACTTGTCGTTGTTGTAGTAGACCGATGAAATGCTTTGCCTATCCATCACAAGACTCGAGCAAAGGTGAGTAGGAGATAAGATAAACAATACCAACTTACCTTTTCCCAACGTAGAGGATGTATCCCGTTTCACTCAATGTGAAATGAAAGAATAGTGGAATTGGTACCGGACTTGTTCACTCACACCTATCAAGTAAAGCTTATCGAGTGGCTTGGTTAGGGTAAGTGGCACAAAAATTTGATGCAAAATGTTAGCAAGAGTCAATAAAGTTGAAAGAGATTCACAAATTCGCAAGTGAAACAAGTAGACCAATAGCAAGGAGTGGCACATGGAAACACACGCACGGATAGATAAATGGGGTCGTGCAACCACGGAATGAGCACAAAATGTGGAGTCCACGGAAAACGCTTGTGTTGCACAACTCAAGAGAGACGCTAGCACGATTGCTCAATAGGCGGATACGAACTTGTGCACTACCTATATGAGACAAAATGTAGCGACTTCCTATCACAAGTATGCTATGTGTATGATGTTCCGGTGCTTTTAGCACAAGATGATCCAAGATGATTGGATATGGCAATCTTATATGCAATGTGGTATGATGCTATGGCTCTTGCTTACAAGCTTCTTTGTCTTTGTCTTTTTCTTTGCTTAAAAGCTTATTCTTTTTTTATGGTATGGTCACTTATGCGAAATGCACAAACCAAGATAGCAATTGTGTATATGCGGGAACAATCTTGTGACACAAGAGATGATATGATAATACCAAGATGATATGGTATGTATGCTATGGGAAGTATGATCACTAATGTGCACAAGTCACGTTGCCGGCAATACTCAAAAGGCTAGTCTCGATAGGTAAGTGACGCAAAAATGGGCTAGGGGTTAACAAAGCAATTGCAAGGGGAATGTATAATGATGTCATCGAGGTTACCGTCCGAGTCGATGATGAGAGGCGGTGTTCTTGATGTAGACCCGTTGCTTATTAGCCGAAACACCTTAGGAAACGGAAAAACCACAACTCAAAATCTCAAGGACAAATGTCAAATGGTGGTAGCGGCAATGCCGTGGTGGTTGCGGAAGTGTATTGATGGGTTATACACGATGTTGGAGTTGAAGTCGCGGTCCCTAAGTAGCCGAAACACCTTAGGAGACACAAGCCACAACTCAAACAAGCTCAACAAAATTGGGTTAAGTTTGGTTGGCGGAAATGTATGGTGGGCAATGTGATGCGGAGCATCCTATGGCTATCTCCATGTACACCATCATAGCTCCTCAAGCCCCAAGTGAACCTACCGGACTTAAGGTGAACTCGCTCCTCTTCGAGGGTTACATGAATATCATTTGGACTTGGTCACGACCTCACCACGGAACATTGTGCATCTTTAGGTACAAGGACGACCACCTACATGAAGCCGGGGAGCACCACCAAGTCCACATGGAGACGTACGAGAAGAAGGAGGAAAGGAGCGACACAAACGAAGAAGGGCATGTCCAGTCCAGAACGAGCGGTACTACCGCCTACAAGAGGTACTACCGCTCCCATGCGGCACTACCGCCTACAGGCGGTACTACCTCTCCCAAGCGATACTACCGCCCGAGATCCGGTACTACCGCCCTGCCTGTGCGCAGCCGCGGGCCTTTAGCCTTGTATCCCTCTCCACTTACCCCTTCATGGCTTAGACTATAAATAGACCACCCCCACCTTCTTTCTAAGGTTTAGCAAAGTATTTTGATAGACATTGAGAGCTTTGCTCCTTGTATCCCCTCCTCTAGGAGATCAAGACCTCCCAAGGGAGAAGAATCCTTGTGGATTGCAAGACCTCCCAAGGGAGAAGAATCCTTATGGATTGCAAGACCTCACCTCCTCTAGGAGTGGGATGAACTAGCTACCTTGTATCTTTCCTTTTGTTGTTCTTGAATCATTGTGAACTCTTGCATGTTCTTGGATCTAGCATATGTGTGATTGGATCTAGTCAATTTGAGTGTTTTCCCTCTCTTGTGTTCATCTTGTTCTTGGGGATTCCCCTCCAATTCGTGAAAGATCTCCACCTAGGGTTCCACCCTACAACATCATGGTATCTAGAGCTATGGTTTCTCACGAAATTGGAGCCCCCCTTCTTGTTTTCTAGCCTAATTTTGTTGTGTTCTTGCCCAAATTCGAAAATTCCCCATAAAAAATAGCCCAATTTTTTTTGTGATTTGTTGGTTTGATGAGGTTATGTTGGATTTTATCCATGGATTTGCTTGGTTTCGAGTGGATCTAGCATCTCCCCAAGTTTCACCACTTTCCATCCACGAAATCCATCCAATTTCGCCCCCGAAATCATCCATTTCCGCCCCAAATTCGCCCCGATCCCGATCTGCGAATTTTTCCTGACACCAGCGGTACTACCACCCATCCAAGCGGTACTACCGCCCTCCAAGCGGTACTAATTTTTTACTTCCGCCCACCCAAAGCGGTACTACCGCCCCGCACATTTCCAGCCTTCCGAGTTTCACCGTTTTGACTATAACTTTCACTCCCGAACTCCGATTTGAGTGTTCTTTGGCTCGTTGGAAAGCTAGGGACGTGACCGAGCTGCTCATCTTGGTTTTACCACCATTTGTCTCCATCAAATTTTGTCAAATTTGACATGTTTGCCTAGGCCCTCCACCATATCATCCACCATACCACCATAGCTTTCCGCAACCTAACCCCATTTCGACCCATGGCATTTGTGGTTGCTTGAGTAGTGACTTGAGTCTCCTAAGGTGTTTCGGCTACTTAGGGACGAGTGCTTCTTCATCAAACACCACCACCACTTCCACATTGCCATCTTCGACACCACCACCATCATTTTCCGCTACCACCATTTGACTTTGGCCTTTGAGATTTTGAGTTGTGGTTTTTCTGTTTCCTAAGGTGTTTAGGCTAATTAGGAACGGGTCGCCATCGACAACACCGCCTCTCATCATCATCATCGGATGGTAACCTCGATGACACCGTTGTATATTCTCCTTGCAATTGCATTGTTAACCCCTAGCCCATTTTGCGTCACTTGCCCATCGAGACTAGCCATTTGAGTATTGCCGGCAACGTTACTTGTGCACATTAGTGATTATCGATATACACCTTCCATTTCATATATACCATATCATATTGGTATCATCTTGCTATCATAGTACCATCCCTTGTGTCACAAGATTGTTCCCGCATATACACAATTGCTGTCTTGGTTTGTGCATAGTGGCCATATCAAAAAAAAAAGAATAAGCTTTTAAGCAAAAAGAGAGCAAAGAGCTTGTAAGCAATAGCCATAGCATCGCCACATTGCATATCATACTGCCATATTGATCATGTTGGATCATCGTGTGCAAAACATCGGAACATCATACACATAGCATACTTGGGATAGCAAGTTCATACATTTTGCATCTTATAGGTTGTGCACAAGTGTCGTATCCGCCTATTGAGCAATCGTGCTAGCGTATCTCTTGAGTTGTGCAACACGAGTGTTTTCCGTGGATTCCACATTTTGTGCTCATTCCTTGGTTGCACGACCCCATTTATCTATCCGTGTGTGTGTTTCCGTGTGCCACATTTTGCTATTGGTCTACTTGTTTCACTTGCAAATTTTTGAATCTCTTTCAACATTATTGACTCTTTCTAACATTTTGCATCAAATTTTTGTGCCACTATCCTCACCGAGCTCCACCATAAGCCTTACTTGTATAGGTGTGAGAATTGACAAGATCCGGTACCAATTGTGCTATTTCCTTGATACATTATTGAGTGATCATTGATACATCCATCAACATTGGAAAGGTACATTTGGTCTAGTCCTTTCCTTTCTCCGACTCACATTTGCTTGAGTCTTGTGATGGATAGGCAAGGCATTTCATCTCCGGCAAGATCACATCAGCATCGACACCATCAACGATAAGAACGTGAAGGTCACGAGCTCAACATCAACAACCGCTTAACGACTTCTCCATCTACCTTGGCATCATCGCCAAGTGGCTTCAAGGCATCTTCGCCTTCGGACTTGCGGCATCTTCGCCGACCCGCACCTCAAGAGAAGCTTCCCAAGCTCAAGTCCGCGACTTCCTCGAGCTACTACGACCTCGACAACGACCACGAGATTCCTTTCTATGGGACTCAAGACCCCGAGGAGTATCTCGAGTGGAAGCGCTTGACGGACGACTACCTCACGCTACTTCAAGTTCCTCCCGAAGATCAAGTGAAATGCGCCACAAGAAACTTCCACGACTGCGCGTCGACATGGTGGCTTCACACACCTTCGGAGAGCTACGACATGAGTTGGCCCAAGACGAAGGGAGCTATGCGGCGAGATTTCGTGCCTCCTACTTACACGGAACATCTTCTACGCCAATTGGAGAACACCATACAAGGATCCAAGTCCATCGACAAGTACTTCAACGAGATGAAGAATGCCTTCCGACGAGCCGGCGTGGACGACCCCATTTGGATGAAGTTTTACTTCATGATGGGATTGGACAACGACATCTCCAAGACTATCTTCCTCGAGAACTACAAGTCCCTCGACGACAACTACATTGGTGCTCTCAAGGCGGAACAAGAACTCATGAAGGCCAAGGCTTCTCCACCGCAAGCACACTTCTCGAAGACCAAACCCCAAGATGGCGAGCATGAGGCTAGTACCACCGCGATGTCCAAGCCCAACGAGCTCCAAGATGACGCTCCCAACTTCGACTCCACCAACATACCTCTTTTTGGCATTGATGATGCCGAGTCTACTTCGACTCTTTTTCAAGACGGTGCGGCGACGACTACGACTATGGAGCCATTCGAGGACCAAGCTTTGGAGGCGAGCGACAAGGTGCGAGCGAGGATGATGCTTCCATCTTTGGAGGCAAGAGTGATGATGTGCCATCTTCGGCCTTCATCCACGACGACGACTACGAGATGGTTGAGCATGGGATTTTCCCTTCGACCACGGCGACGTATGATGACTTGAGTGACTTTTGCCACCATATTGAGAGTGAGAGTGATTTCACCACTAGCCCCATATATGATGAGTTGCCACAATTCCCATGTGAGGAGAGCCACAACCCCCACCACTTGAGTGAGATGAGTGCCTCTACCATATGTGACATTGCGTGCACCTACCTTGAGGGAGTGAGTGAGCCACCACCACATAGAGAGAGTGAGGAAGTTGATAGGGCACGTGAGGCCATTCGCATTTCTAACAACTTGACCTCTACCTCTATTGTGTCTTCCCATTTGGTGCTAGGTCCCATATATGATGATGCGCCGATTCACGACGACTTCGTCCTCCCTTTGGACAAGACGATGGCCATGGTGGAATATGATGCGCCCCCCACATGGTTCCATCAAGTTGATGATGATGACCACCATTTGGTCTTTCCCACCTCACCTACACCACATGAGTGGAATGAGAAAGGTAACAAAGGTGAAGGTGATGCTCTCGTCCCACTAGTGGACTATGTCGACATTGATTGCTTGCATGATGTTGATCCACCTATTACCATGCTTCATGCTAGTATGATTTCCCCATGCGATGATTTACCCATTTATGATGAGTTTGATGATTGCCATGTGGAGTCTATTAGTTGTGATGCCATGTTGCATAGGATCTCTTGTGATCATTCTTTAGGTCACATCATGTTCGATAATCCGCTTGACTTGTCATATGCTATGCATGAGATCACTCGTATGTCATATTTGCAATCTCTTCGTAGTAACTATGCATATGCCATTAAAGTAAATCCTATTTGTACTTGTGGCATAGATGACAAGCCTATGGTTATTGGCATTTGTATTTCTTGTGGTGATATTGAGATGCTTCCTTTGCATCATATCCATCATATGCCATGCCATGACAACCTAGCTTCGGACATGCATTGTTTTTGATGTTGTTCCACTTTTCCATATATGGTCCCACTATTTCTCACGAGGAGACCCCCATAGTTTCCTGATGACCCACAACCATAAGGGATCTATTGCAGCGTTTTTGATAAGTAAGAGTGTCGAACCTAACGAGGAGCAGAAGGTATTGATAAGTCATTCTGAGCAAGGAATAACTGCAAGCACTGAAAGATAACTTTTTAGGGGTTTTCTTGATATAAGCAACAGGAAAGTAAAAGCGAGCAAAGTAAAAGGCACTAGAGAGTAACAAGTGGCCCAATCCTTTCTAAGCAAAGGAGAGGCCTAGCAACTGAACTTATAAAGGCTAAAGTGTTCTTGAGGACACACGGGAGAGGTAGTCATGTGCTTTCGCCATATTCCGTATCGGTACTATGTGATGTGTTGATAAGTGTTGAGTGGGTGGATCTATGCTAGTACACCCTCTAGACCAAGATGAGTGCACTCTTATGATTAAACACCTTGCAAGCATCCGCCAATACAAGATAGTATTTAAGGCAAAAGCCTAACCATAGCAATACGATCGATGGTCCATTGTTCCCTTGTGCAAAAGCGTGCGAACTGGGGTTCAGGTTTCTGTCACTCCGGCAACCCACTGTAAGCATTCTTTGTACACAATGTATTCCCCTAGGTCCTTAATAAGGCGAAGTGTTGAGTGTTCGACTCACACAACACCACTAGGAAAATAACAACACAACTTAAGTATCAAACAACACATATTACTTCAACATCATATGACTACTAACAACAAGACTTCTCCCATGTCCTCAAGAACTAAAGTAACTACTCACAAGACATAAAAGAGATCATGATCAGTGGAGATAGATGGATGATAAACAATCTGGACACAATGATATTTCTCCAACAAAACTCAATAGCATTCACCACAAAGTAGTAATCAACACCGATAGAGTAGAGAGGATACATAGTACGGATTACAACACAAGTTGCAATTGTGAGATGAGATTGGATGAAGATGGAGATGGTGCTGATGTTGGGGATGATGTTGATGATGATCTCGATGATGCCCGTGACGATGGTGATGACGATGGCGATGATCTCCCCTTCCGGGAGGTGATCTCCCCAGCGGAATCTGCCCGCCGGAGATGGCTTTTCTTCTCTGTAGGTTTCCGCCACGGAGCGGCGGCGGAATTCCGTAAACTCTCCCCCCTTTTAGGGTTTCTGGATGACGAGGAGTATATAGGCCAGAGGGGGGAGCCTGGAGTGGGCCAGGGGCTCCAGGCGCCCTCCCGGCGCGGCCAGGGTGGGGGCCGCGCCAGGTGGCCGCCTGGGCACCCTGTGGCCCCCCTCTGGTTGCTCTTTTGCGTATCTTCGTGATCCTTCTGGAAAATACCCTCCGCCGATTTTCAGGTAATTTGGAGGTATTCTTCTTCAGCAACTCAGCGTCCACTTTTTACCGCTGAATCCTGCGTCTGCTGCTTCGGCACCGGAAAGTTGTAAACTGTGTAATATAGGCCAAAACAACATAAGAACATCATCGTAATGTGAAATATATCAATGAATAAGGATGAATTACGATATAAAATAGTGATGCATTTTGGACATATCAACACCCCCAAGCTTAGACCTCGCTTGTCCCCAAGCGAATACTGAGCTCGGTAAACCTGTCCACAAGTTTACAGAGTGAAGTGTCGATAAATAGAATATGGACAAGAAGCATCACAGTTTCTTCACCAAACTCAAATATCCTCAACAGCAATCTTCAACTCATAAGGCCCTTATAAAAGAGTGGTAACACTTATAATCGAAAGTAGGGCTAAGGAAACTCATCAAATCATGGCAAACATGTCCTTTGGTCAAAGAACAACTAATAGCTTTTACTTTTGCTCTTTCTCTTTATGTTTTGATGAGATTAATTGAAGCTTTTGAAAGAACATGTTATTAGGCAAGAAATGAAAGTGTTAACACAAAGGAAGATGTTTGCTTTAGCTGGGTTGACAAACAACTTACTTATCAAATGATAATGTCAACAAGGATATGATATGACAAATCTTAATGCAACTTTATATGAATGAATCCTCGTCAACATCAAATGTCTGCTCTCTTTAAGAATAGAAGGAAGTAGGAATAACTGACTCAACCTAAAACTAAGAGATAGGCCCTGATGTAGGGTGGAACCCCAATCAGCAGATCTTTCACGATTGGAGAATATCCCACGACGAACACGGAGAACACAAGGAGGAAACGGGGTAAAACACGAGAGGAAACACTCAAATCAACACAAAGATGATCACACAAGTGCTAGATCCACGATACATATCGAGATACACGGTCCATAGTCAACGTCGGTGGTACAAGGATAGTCTTCTCCCGGAGGAGGTCTTGGTTATCCTGTAGGATCTTCCCCGATGTGGAGGTCTTGAATCCGAGGTGGATCTTCTCCGAAGAGGCGCGCGGTCTCGTAGGAGAGAATCCACACAAAGGTCTGAAATGAGCTATCCAAAAGCTAACCCTAAACGGAATGGATAAAGGAGTATATATAGTGTACGGGGCGAAGGGGTACACGGGCCACGGCCCAAAGGATGCGCGCAGGCAAATCAGGGGCCGGACGTCGGGGCGACGGGCCGGATGTCCGGGGCTTGGCCGGATTTCCGGGCCCGAGACCGGATGTCCGGGCCGTGCTTGGCCGGATGTCCGGGGCCTGGCCGGATGTCCGGGCCCTGTAGCTTCTGCTGCTGGTGGCTTTCTGTAGCTGGTCATCCAGGGGTCGGATGTCCGGGCCAGGGCCGGATGTCCGGGGCCTGGAGCCTTCTTCTGCCCTTCTCGATGCATCACCTCGTCCGTGAACTTGGGGACTTGTCCATCGTCACGCCCTTCTCCAATGTGGTCTTCTTCACACCTGAGCACACAAAGCACATCCGTCTGAGGTAGCAACCATGTCTCGCAAGATTCGTATGGAAGTAGGGCTAGGAGCGACGTCACCTCGGTCTCGAGAGCTCTAGCACGAGCACGTGTCATTGGTCCTTGAGGCACTTGACGAGGTGAAGGAGGGTCCATGGGGATGACCTCGGGATGCTCCGCATCATCTCCCCTCCCTTGGGAAAGATCCGACCTCGGATCGAAATCTTCATCACCATGGAAAGGAGATAGATCTTGGATGTTGAAAGTGTCGCTCACGGAGTACTTGTCGCGTGGAATGTCGATCTTGTAAGCGTTGTTGTTGTAGCGTGCTAGCACCTTGAAGGGTCCATCGGCGCGAGGTAGAAGTTTGTACTTGCGCTCTTGTGGGAAACGGTCCTTGCAAAGACGTAGCCAAACAAGATCGCTTGTATCTTCGTGCACCTTCTTGAGATAGCTTGCTTGTGCACTTGCGTCCATGTTCGTGCGCTCTTGGAGAGGTAGAGGTAGAATGTCCAATGGGGACAACGGGTTGAAGCCGTAGACGATCTCGAAGGGAGACTTGCCGATTGTCGAATGTCTTGCGCAGTTGTAGGCGTACTCGGCGATGGGCAAGCATTGCTCCCATTCCTTGATGTTCTTCTTGATCAACACGCGAAGAAGTGTCGAAAGCGTGCGGTTCGTCACCTTCGTTTGGCCGTCCGTTTGTGGATGGTAGGCCGAAGAAAATAGGAGCTTGATTCCGAGCTTAGCGCAGAGGGTTTTCCAGAAGTAGCTCAAGAACTTGACGTCCCGGTCCGAGACGATCGTTTTCGGCACGCCATGTAGACGAATGACCTCCCAACAAAAGAGAGTTGCAACATGTGAAGCATCGTCTATCTTGTTACAAGGAATGAAATGAGCCATTTTAGAAAATCTATCCATGACAACTAGCACGGAATCTTTTCCATTTTGAGTCCTAGGCAAGCCAAGTATGAAATCCATGCTTATGTCTTCCCATGGATGGTATGGAATAGGAAGAGGCATGTAAAGACCATGAGATTGAGCTTCGGACTTAGCTTTGCGGCATGTAGAACATCGGTTGGTGAGGCGTGAGACGTCACGGAGCATCTTGGGCCAAAAATAGTTCTTAGAGAGGGCAGCAAACGTCTTGTCGCGTCCAATGTGTCCCATGAGTCCGCCTCCATGAGATTCCTGCAAAAGGAGCAAACGAAGCGAAGACTCGGGAATGCAAAGTTTGTTAGCTCTCATAAGATATCCATCCTTTAGGTAGTAATGTTCCCAAGAAGTGTGAGTGAAGCACTTAGCATAAGCATTTGCAAAGAAAGGATCATGCTCATATAAATCTTTTATGTGCTCAAAGCCAATCACATTCAACTCAAGTTGTGTTACAAGCATGCATTTGCGGGAAAGGGCGTCCGCCACAACATTTTCTTTGCCCTTGATGTATTTGATGACATAGGGAAAAGACTCAATGAACTCACTCCATTTAGCATGACGCTTGTTCAACTTAGTTTGACCTTTGAGATACTTGAGTGTCTCATGGTCCGTATGAAGAATGAATTCATGAGGTCTAAGATAGTGTTCCCAAACACGTAAAACTCTCACCAAGGCATAAAGCTCTTTATCATAAATGGGATAGTTAAGTTGCGCTCCCGATATCTTCTCGCAAAAGTACGCAATTGGGCGCTTTTCTTGCATTAGCACGCCACCTATGCCGGTACCACTAGCATCACTATGAATCTCAAAAGGTTTATCAAAGTTTGGTAGGGCTAGAAGTGGTGCGTGCGTGAGCAAGCTTTTAAGCTCATTGAACGCGGTGTCTTGCGAAGGACCCCGAATGAAGGGTACGTTCTTCTTGCTCAAAGAGTGTAGAGGCATAGCAATGGTGCTAAAATCCTTCACAAAACGTCGATAGAAACCGGCTAGACCAAGGAAACTACGCACTTGCATGAGATTCGTTGGTTGAGGCCAAGTTTTAATTGCTTCAATTTTAGTTTCATCAACGTGAACACCTTGAGAAGAAACGACAAATCCTAGAAAGACAACCTTGTCAACGCCAAAAGTGCATTTTTCCATATTAGCATATAAGCGATATTTCCGAAGGGTTTGTAAAACCAAACGGATGTGTGTGACATGGTCCTCTAGCGTATTGCTAAAAACGAGGATGTCATCAAAGTAAACCACTACAAAGACACCTATGTAGGGTCGAAGACAAAAATGCATAAGACGCATAAACGAACCGGGTGCTTCCGATAAGCCCATTGGCATAACAAGCCAGTCATATAACTCAAACTTGGTTTTGAAAGTCGTTTTCCACTCATCACCCTCTTGAATGCAAATTTGGTAGTAACCACTTCTTAGATCAATTTTTGAAAAGATGGTGGCACCACATAATTCATCAAGCATGTCGTCTAAGCGTGGAATAGGGTAACGGTATCTAACGGTGATAGCATTTATAGGTCGACAATCGGAGCACATGCGAAAACTTCCATCTTTCTTAGGCACCAGAATAACCGGAACGACACAAGGGCTTAGACTTTCACGTACATGACCTTTGTCGATGAGTTTTTGCACTTGCCGTTGTATCTCCTTTGTTTCCTCGGGGTTGACGCGGTAAGGAGCCTTGTTTGGAAGTGGTGCGCCGGGTATGAGGTCGATGCGGTGTTCGATTCCGCGAAGTGGAGGTAGACCCGGAGGTAGTTCATCGGGAAAGACGTCCGAGAATTCCTGCAACAAATTAGACAACACTAAAGGTAGAGGTGGTGAAGTGTTAGTAGGTTTGGCTTCTCCTTTGCATAATAGCACAAGGTGGAAGACACTCGATGGGTTCTCACACACTTCTCTCATCTCACTTTTGGTGTCAAATAGCACTAGTTGCTTCTTGTCGCTCATCGTGGAGTCGCTCATATTTGGCTTGTGGCTCTCACTCTCCTTTTGGTGGCTCACTCTCTCACCATTCTCTCCACGATGGTTGGTAGGTAAAATCTTGTCGGCGACTACTTGACTTGGAGACATTGGTCGGAGCACGAATTCCTTGCCCTTCATCTTGAAATGATAGTGATTTGTCCGTCCATTGTGTGTGACTCCACGATCAAATTGCCATGGACGTCCAAGAATAAGGTGGCACACGGACATGGGTATCACATCACATTCAAGAGTTTCCTCGTAGGCGCCAATCTTGAAAGAGACTTGCACGGTGTGCTCGACTCGAAGAATTCCTGCGTCGTTGAGCCACTGGACCTTGTAGGAGTGAGGATGCTTCGTCTTGACCAAATGAAGCTTGTCGCATAGCTCTTCGCTTGCCAAGTTGTGACAACTTCCTCCATCGATGATAACCTTAACGGAGCATCCGTTGATGCCGGCCTTCGTAAGGAAAATGTGACATCGTTGGTGTTGCAGTGTCAAGACTTTGGAGACAACAAGATTGGGGCTTGAGTCATTGTCGCAAAACACTTGACGGTCTTCTTCTTCATTCACTTGGCGATGCATAGCGACATGCTCAAGTGCTTCCATCTCATCATCGCTCATGGAGTCATAAGATCCGTCATCGTTGATGATCATGGTGCGAACGGTCTTGCACTCAAATGACTTGTGGCCTCGTCCTTGGCACTTGAAGCATTTGATGGAGCTCGTCTTGTTGTTGTCTTCGGTTGGAGTTGTAGTTGAGGAAGCTCTTGGCTTGAAGTTGTTGGTAGAAGGTGGATGACTCGATGTAGTCGCATTCTTGTAGCTTGACTTGTCGCCGAAGTTTGTAGATGGCTTGGTAGAGGTAGGAGGATTAGCCGAAGTCGTTGAAGCTTGGTTGTAGGAGCCGAAATTCTTGGAGTTGAACTTGGAGTACTTGTAGTCCTCTTGAACTTGTCGCTCCGCTTTTGGTTGCTTGATGTACTAGCTCGAGGAGATTGTTGTATGGTTGGAAGTACGCAATCTTCTTGATGGTATAGTTGAGTCCATTCAAGAATCTCATCATTGTTTGCTCTTCATCTTCCGTGATGTTTGCTCGTATCATGGCAATCTCCGTCTCCTTGTAGTACTCTTCAACGGACTTTGTACCTTGCTTGAGGAGTTGTAGCTTCTTGAACAAGTCACGATTGTAGTGGGTAGGCACAAAGCGTGCTCTCATGACTTCCTTCATTTGAGCCCAAGTGGTGATAGGAGGTTCGCCTTTTGCTTCTCTTCTCTCTATAATTTGCTCCCACCAAATGAGAACATAGTCTGGGAACTCAAGGGATGCCATTGCGATCTTCTTCTCTTCATCGAAGTTGTGAAGGCGAAAGATCTTGTCAACTTTCAATGCCCATGAGAGATAGTCTTCGGGATCAATGCTTCCGGAGAACTTTGGCATGGTGAATTTGAGCTTGCCATAGCGATGCTCGTCATTGTTTCCTTGCCTATTGGGAGGGCGGTCTTGATTTTGGCGGTTGGCATTATCACGTTGCTCTTGCCGAGCTTGGTGTACTTGTTGGGGTTGTTGCTCTTGCCGCGCTTGAAGAGGAGCTTCATCTTGCATTCTTGCTTGATGGCGCCTCTCTTGCATCTCATCACGAAGGAAATCCTCTTCTTGACGAGTGTGTCGAGTGCGGGCTGCCACATTGCGATGTGCATCTTGTAATGCTCGTTGCGCCTCCATAGCTTGAGCTTCTCGACGTTGTTGTGCTTGGCGATTAGCCTCGGCATCTAGTTCTTCTTGGTGTTGACGTGCTCGCTCTTGTTGTTGTTGGCGTAGTCGTTGCCGTTCTTGTGCTTGCTCAAGTGTAGCTTGGTTTTGACGACGTCGGCTTTCTTGCTCGTCGAATAGCTCTTGGGAACTTGTCGTGGAATTAACACGGCAGATGTCCGGTTTAACGGACTTGATGATGGAACCGTCGCACGGGTTAGCTTGAAAGGATTCATGGCACACAAAGGACACAGAGGATTTATACTAGTTCGGCCCCTTCAGAGAAGGTAAAAGCCTACGTCTAGTTGGTTTGGTATTGCTTGGGCGTCGGTTTACATGGAGCGGATTCGCTTTGCCTGTGTCTCGACGGATTGTTTGTTGCTTGTCCTTGAACCGTCGCCGGGTCGTCCCTTTATATAGAGGTGACGCCTGGTCCGGTTTACAGAGTCCCGAGGCCGGCTCATAATCGTGTCCGCCTCGGTCTCTGTCTTTTCTTTCCTATCTCTCAAGTTACATCTCTTGGCGGTTTACAAACCATACTTCTATACATGGGCCTAGAAATCTCATGGGCCGTAGTCTCTACTAAAATATTAAAACCAAGTATAATATAATTAAGCCGGTTTACAATATCCGGTTTATACCTACTAACCATATCCCTGACATTAGGCCCCAGAATGATTTGAACTTGTTCACATCAGTCTTCTTTGTCTTGTATAATTTTCTTCTTCATCTTCATCTTCTTGTAAACCGGCTCTGACGTCATCCTCCAAGATCATTAGAGTCCGACAATGACATCATCTCCGCATTTAACGCCGTGAGCTGTACTGTATCGTATTTTAAGGGTTATCCCGAAGATCGAGGCGTCACGGAATCTTTATCCGATTTTCTGTCTCCTCGATTCTCGCACTTGTCGTTTCAGATCTGACTCCTGGCTATAAATACTGCCTCCCCCCATTCATTATCTCCTTCTCACTTCGTCCTGTTCCTGCGTCTTCTTCCTCCGTCGCCGCCCGAGCTTAATCCGCCGCCGACGACCACCGGATCTCTAGTCCTCGCCTGGTCGCTGCATCAACCTGAGCTTCGACCAGATCAATCTCCGCCGTCGACTCTTGCTGTCCCAGGTATGTTCATCTTCCTTACTGTTAATCTGCGTCCGCCAGCGCTTCTCCTTGTTCTTCCGCCATTAGGGCTTCCAACGAAGCTTCGCCTCCTCGTAGATATGTTCCTCATAGAGTATTTGTGACCTTTAGGCCCTAGTCAACAGATCTTCCGCTTAGTACTAGCTTAGATCTCACCGTCTATACGTAATAATGTAGATCTATCCGTTCCGCCATTAGAACTCTCAGCGAAGCTTCATCTTGTTCGTTCTTTGAACCCGTGACTCGTAATAATTTTGCTTTTCGACCTTCTCCATTTTTACCCTGCTGTAGATGCGTCGAATCTTCATTGTTCCTGTTTGGCATGTAAATCCATCTTTTCAGTATAAAGTCTGTGTAGTTTTTCTTGCATACTCTTAGATTAGTTTCTTTTTCCTCAGCGTATTCAGATCTTTCCCCCTTAGCAATCTTTCGGAAACCTGTTTTTCTCCTCGGTAGATTTACTAAGTAAGTTCCGGTTTAAGTTGATATGCTCTGCTTTTGAAAAACTCTGTAAACTGACGCAATGGTTGAACTGTTACTCTTCAACTGCCATAAACCGGAAATGATATAACATGTTTTATGATTGCCGGTTTAACCATGCCAACTAGTCCTCAGTTTAAACCGTTGCGTAATTTTCATAGGTAAATCCCGGATCATTGTACTTTCATAATCCGTTTCTGTATTTTATCTTCTTCAGCACTTTGTTCAATGGCTAAGCAGTATGTCTCCTGCGATTGGGTCCGTTCCGTCGTGACTGAGGATGACTTAATCAGACTGTCTAAAATCGGCACATTAGGCCCTCAGACTGAGTTAAAATGGCGTGCTCCGGGTAATGAATGCCCTCCTACTCCTAGATCCGGGGAAGTCATCGTATTTCTGGATCACATCTCTAGAGGCTTCTCTCCCCCCGGTTCAAGATTTTTCCGGGATGTTCTTGCCACCTTCCAGCTGCACCCACAGGATATCGGACCAAACTCTGTTTCAAACATTTGCGATTTCCAAGTATTTTCTGAAGTGTATCTGCAAGAAGAACCTTCAGTTGATTTATTCCGGGATTTCTTCCATGCAAACCGGCGTACTGAATTCACCAGCGGACCTCACCAAGAACTTGGTGGGATCAGTATTCAGAAGAGGAGGGATGCAGTCTTTCCTCACGCCGCTTTACATACTCATCCCAAGGATTGGAACAAATCCTGGTTTTATTGTGTAGACACTTCTCTTGAAGGTGAAAATCCTTTGTCGGGTTATCGCGAAACTCGTATCCCGGCGAATCACCCCTTGCCACAACGGCTTAGCGCTGCTGAACGGACCCGGTTCTCATCACAGCTCTCCAAGCTGAGAGCTTTTATGGCAAATGGTCTAATCGGCACTGATTTCCTTCGCTGCTGGCTATCCTGGAGCATCCTTCCCTTAAGCCGGCGCCCTAAGCTAATGTGCAAATACTCTGGTAAACCGGATGATCCTCAGAGGTTTACTAAGGATAAGCTTTCTGAATCGGAGGTAGTGGAGTCAGCCAAGAAGATTGTCAATCCTGCCTTAACAGATTGCGCTAAAGTTGGCTTGGCCCCGTACTTTAAGAAGAATAAGCTGCCTGAAGTAAGTTTTTCTTTGGCTTGTACTTTGTAAACCGTCCTCTTTGAACCGTTTTTCAATTACTCTTGCCTTTTCAATTAGGCTGATGACCCCTTCTGGAGAAGAAAGCCTCAGGAAAAAACTGTAAAGCAGGCTCGCCGGAAAACCCCTGCGAACAAGAAGAGGAAAGCAGCCATCGATGCCGGTTCTCCTTCTGAGGATGATGATCCGGATTCCGAGGTACGCTTTACTCCGGTTTAAATTCTCGCCTTCATATACTTGTAATCATATCTAATGATACCTTTTCACAGGAACTGCCTGAAGGTGATAACCCGACTGAGATTGAGGTAACTCTTATTTCTTCCGATTCAGAACCTCTTCCTCAAAAAATCCGTCGGACCGTCAGGAAATATCAATTTTCTCATCCTTATGCTAAGTTAGATCCTAACTTTACTTTGAAGAAGCAACAGCACGAAGCCTTTCGCCGGACCACTCGCCACAGTGGCTTGGCGGTGGAATCATCTGGGATCTCCTTGACTCCGGTTCGAAAGCGCCGTGCTGAGGTGATACTCTCTCCGACTCCTCTTCATCCCAAGGCCGGACTTATCCGAAAACCCCTTAAACCGTCTGATCCTGACTATCAGGAAACTCCGCTGTCCTCTTCCGGTGAATCAACCGCTACGTAGCTTCCTCCTTTGAAGACCGGCCCGGGGTAACTCTCTTCACCTTTTCCGGTTTATGATACCCCCCTTTTTTTATAATGCTAACTTATTTTGCATGTTTTCCAGCAAACCGAAACCCAGCAAAAAACCCAAGGCGAATAAGCCTGTTGCTGATCCTTCTGCTGATGAACCGGTGATTGATCCGTCAAAAGTTGTTCCTCCTGAAGGTACTCTTGCAGCTCCGGTTGAAGAACCTGTTCTTGAAACTCCTCTTACAGAAAACGTCCAAAATCCACCGAGTCCGGCTCGGGTTAATTCTCCTCAAGTTAACCCGGCATCTCCTGATCCGGCTCAAGTTGAAGTTATTCCTCCCAATGTACCCACTTCTCCTGATGTTGTGGTTACTGGTGCTGCTTATGTCGCTCCAGCTGAACCCACCGTTTTAGCAAAACATACAGCTAAAGCGGAAAAGATAACTCAGGAAAAAGGGAAATGGAGTACTGAGATATCCAGTCTTTCCAGTATGAGTGCTCAAGATATCTATTCCGGATATTTAAACCGGCTCCACAGCAGCCGGGATTATGAAGCCAGCCTGGTGAACCTGATGAGAGAAAAATATGAAGTAAGTTTTATCTTCTGACCTTGCTTTTTTGACGCATCTTTATCTCATAGCAGCCCCCAAGTTCCGGTTTAGCTGCTTTACTGAAGGTGATCCGGAACTTTGTAGTTTGAACTGCTGATCCATACATTAGCCCCCAAGTATCAGGTAGATAACTTGGTTATGTAGTTGATACTTGTAATTTCAAATTGTCTTTGGTGCATTGCTTCAACTGCCATTAGCCCCCAAGTGTCAAGTAGACAACTTGGTTGTGTGCTTGAGACTTGTACTTTCAAATTGTCTTTGCTGTATTACTTCAACTGCCATTAGCCCCCAAGTGTCAAGTAGACAACTTGGTTGTGTGCTTGGGACTTGTAATTTCTAACCTTGCTTTTGAACTTTGTCTGCAGGCTGAGCTGAACCGGAATGCTCTGGAGATCAATGAACTTCGAAGCCAGCTTACGGAGACTGAGTCAGCCGCTTCAAAGGCTAAAACAGAACTTCAAGTGAGCTTAAAGACTGCTGAAGACTTGAAGAAGTACTTTGACGAGGAGCGGACTACTTTTGAAGTCCAGAAAAAAGATCTTGAGAAACGTGTTCAGGATGCCGAAGGAGCACTTAATCCGGTTACTGAAGAACTGACCGGGTTAAAGCGCCAAATTGACTTGATGACCTCTGCTATTTTTGGTAAGTAAAATTTGAACTCCTGTCCTTATCTTTGTAATCTGTGACTTGCACCGGTTTAACTTTCATTGTTGTATGTAGGACGCCGTGTCTCCCATCTTGGGGACGACTTACGGAAGAAACTGAAGGCCTGCTATACCTTGGTCGAACAGTTGTACTCTGGATCGCAAAGGATTATCAGCGCCACTTCATTTGGTAAACCGGCTCCTTCAACTATCCAAGATACTTTGAATAGCTTGTCCATTCTACCGGCTCGTCTTGAAGAAGTTAAGAAATCAGCTGCTCGAGGAGGTGCTCTTCTGGCTCTTACAAGGGCTAAAGCTTGGGTTCCGGACCTTGATCCGGCGGAGGTGTTAACCGGATTTCCTGATACCAAGGAGGACGGTTCAACCTTCAACAAAAAAGATCTTTATGCCCTGACAAAGGAGATGCGTCCCCTCGCTAGCAAGCTTGCAGTGGAATCTGACTTGTCACGATATCATCCATCATACAACCTGCAGAACGAGCGGGTGGAGCGACCGGTTTACGATATTGTAAACTTAATCCCGCCGGTTCGTCCTCACACCTTTGCTCCTGATATTGATCCTGTTGAGCTTATCAACGATGAAGTATATTTCCTTGCCTTGGCAAAGATTGATTGGCGTGCACCGGACTTCCAACCGCTTCACGAGGATGAAGACGTTCCGGATCAAGACGGTGGCCAACCATCTCAGCAAGGAGAAGCACAATCTTAAATGCTATTGCTGTAACCATGATTGTTATTCTGTCAAACAATGCTTCCAACTATTGGGCTTTTTATGCCTTGTAATAGGTTTAGCTGAGACTTAATGCGCTGTGATCCGACATTTTGTCTTTATGAAGTATTCATCTGTTGACCCGTTGCCTGATGCGGCTGCTATCTTCTGTTCATATAAAAATATCGAAAAATATGTCCTAGTGGCTTACCACTGAACGGGTTAACTTGCTCTCTTAAAATATCCAATAAACATATCTTTATACTAAAAATAATTGTCATACCTGAGATGTATGTGGCTCATATACTTTAAACCGGTCAGGACTTTAAAGTCACCTTAATCGGTCTTCATCAATCCTAATAGACACTTGAAACTCTCCGATCCATCTTGTCGATAAATCCGGTTCATTTTGTTGCAGAAAATTGTAACTTGTGCCTGATACGCCATCCGAGTTTTAACAAACACCGGGCTTGAGCACAATTGGGCCGGGTTAACAAACTCCGGTTACTGTCTTTGTCTCATACTGGTGACTTATAGTCAAAACCAGGCCGGTTTAAAAAACACCGGTCATTATAACTGATCATGTACTGCCAACCTGTTGGCTCATCATGAAGGTCGATCCGGGTTATGATGAACGCCGGTTTAATGCTCGCTGGTGTTCATGACCCAGACTTATTACTTTATAGATAGGTGGTCAACTTCTGGAGCTGTTCCACTCGGTTTAAAAGGTTATGGAACACAAAACACCAAGAAACACACAATTTTTGTAAATCAGACCATGTAGTCGAGGCTTTTTCAAAGAGCTGCCAGGCTCAAAGCAAGGTTCAGCCAATCAATGGGACGTGGGCAAACCTACTGTCCCAAGGAGCCTAGCCAATCACTGAACGTGAGCGTATCGACTGTTCAGAGGGCCGATAGAACCGCAAATAAAAACCAATCCGATCAATGGGACGTGGGCGAACCGACTGTCCCAAGGGGCCTAGCCAATCACTGAACGTGAGTGTATCAACTGTTCAGGGGGCCGAAAGAATTTGTAAATAAGATCCGATCAATGGGACGTGGGCGAACCGACTGTCCCAAGGGGCCTAGCCAATCACTGAACGTGAGCGTATCAACTGTTCAGGGGGCCGAAAGAATTTGTAAATAAGATCCGATCAATGGGACGTGGGCGAACCGACTGTCCCAAGGGGCCTCCAGGGTTCCTCCTGAACCGGTGGGTCAATCTAAACCAATCACTGAATGTGGACTTGTCCAACTTTTCAGAGGGTTGCAAGAATTTGTGAAACTTAATCCGATCACTGGGAGCGTATGATACCAACTCCCAGGGGGCCTCCATTGTTCTTTTTTGAACCTGTGGGTTTTCGTTTTATGGATTCTTCTCTTCTTGAACCGGATATAATCTCTTGTTCCCGAGAGTTCTACCGCTCCTTCACATACCCTGCAAAGATTAGTTTCTAAACCGGCCAACATTGAAATATGATATTTGATAACAAACTGATATGGTTATTTGTCACAAGATTTGTGTATATGGAGAAAGGGCTGAGCCCCCGGTTTACCGAGGGTGCCGGTTTATTCATTATTCATAATATATACATAGGATACATTGGAGCACATAGCTCAAGTGTAGTATGGCCGTAAATGGGCGATGTTCCACGGCCTCTTCGTCTCCTCTTCTGATGTTCGTGAATCCTTGTGTTCTCGAATGTCCACCAAGTAATATGAACCGTTGTGTAAATTCTTGCTGACCACAAAGGGCCCTTCCCATGGCAGGGATAGCTTGTGCATATCTGTTTGACCTTGGATAAGCCGAAGTACCAAGTCACCCTCCTGGAATGTCCTGGTTCTAATCCGGCGGCTATGATATCTGCGCAGATCTTGCTGATAAATCGCCGACCGTGCTGCAGCTATATCACGCTCTTCATCCAACCGATCTAAACCGTCTTGTCTTGACTCCTCATTAACAGTCTCCACATAGGCCGCTACCCTTGGCGAATCATGGCGTATGTCACTTGGAAGAACTGCTTCTGCGCCGTAAACCATGAAGAAAGGTGTATAACATGTAGACCGGTTTGGTGTAGTGTTAATACTCCAAAGGACAGACGGTAACTCTTCAACCCAACAACCTGGGGTTCTCTGCAAAGGTGTCATAAGCCGGGGTTTGATTCCTCGCAAAATCTCCTGATTTGCCCTTTCTGCCTGACCATTGGATTGGGGGTGAGCTACAGAAGATACGTCCAAACGAATATGCTCTCGTTGACAGAATTCTTCCATCTCACCCTGAGATAAATTGGTGCCATTATCTGTGATGATGCTGTGCGGAAAACCAAACCGGAATATTACTTTTTTGATGAATTTGACCGCTGTTGCCGCATCACACTTGCTTATAGGCTCCGCTTCAACCCACTTCGTAAACTTGTCTACTGCTACCAGTAGATGAGTTTTCTGATCTTGAGATCTCTTGAAAGGACCAACCATGTCAAGCCCCCAAGTTGCAAAAGGCCAAGTTATTGGTATCATCCGGAGTTCCTGTGTCGGAACAAGGGCACGTCTTGAGAACTTCTGACAAGCGTCACACTTTCGGACCAGGTCCGCCGCATCTGCATGCGCGGTTAACCAATAAAAACCATGTCGGAATGCTTTAGCCACTAAAGATTTTGATCCGGCATGATGACCACAATCTCCATCATGAATCTCCCTTAGAATCTCATGACCTTCCTCAGCTGAAACACATCGTTGAAATACTCCCGAAGTGCTACGATGGTGCAGCTCTCCGTTGGCAATTGTCATAGACTTGGAACGCCGGATTATCTGCCGTGCTTCCTCTTCGTCGTCTGGTAACTCTCCCCGGCTTAAGTACGCCAAATAGGGTAGCGTCCAATCCGGAATAATATGGAGTGCTGCAATTAATTGTGCCTCCGGGTCCGGAATAGCTATGTCGTTCTCCGAAGGTACTTGAACCGAAGGACTGTGCAATTCATCCAAAAAGGTGTTTGGTGGTACCGGTTTACGTTGCGACCCTAGCCGGCTTAAAGCGTCGGCCGCTTCGTTCTTCCGCCGGTCTATATGATCCACCTGATACCCCTTGAAGTATCCTGCGACCGCTTCAACCTCTCGCCGATAAGCCGCCATGAGGGGATCCCTTGAATCCCACTTGCCCGAAACTTGTTGTGCCACTAAGTCTGAATCGCCCAGGCACTTAACCCGGCTCAAATTCATCTCCTTTGCCAATCGCAAACCATGAAGCAATGCTTCATATTCTGCTGCATTATTAGTACAAGGAAATAATAACCGGAGGACATAACAAAATTTATCACCTCTGGGGGAAGTTAAGACAACTCCAGCCCCCGAGCCCTCCAACTGCTTTGAACCGTCGAAGTGAATCGTCCAATAAGTAAGATCCGGCTTTTCCTCAGGAGTCTGCAACTCCGTCCAGTCATTGATGAAGTCTACCAATGCCTGAGATTTTATAGCAGTACGCGGTACATACTTCAACTCATGCGGGCTGAGCTCAATGGCCCACTTGGCTATTCTGCCGGTCGCTTCCCTGTTCTGGATTATGTCTCCTAACGGAGCTGAACTAACCACAGTTATTGGATGCCCTTGGAAATAATGCTTCAGTTTCCGGTTTGCCATGAACACCCCATATACCAACTTCTGCCAGTGAGGGTACCTTTGTTTGGACTCGATGAGTACTTCACTCACATAATAAACCGGGCGCTGAACCGGATGTTCCTTCCCTGCTTCCTTGCGCTCAACCACAATCGCAACGCTGACTGCCCGTGTATTCGCAGCAACATATAACAGCAAAGGCTCCTTATCAATGGGAGCAGCTAAAACCGGCGGTTTTGCTAGTTGCTGTTTCAGATTCTCAAACGCTGTATTTGCCTCATCACTCCAAATGAACCGGCCGTTTTCTTCAACATTTGATAAAGTGGGATCGCCTTTTCTCCCAAGCGACTGATAAACCGGCTTAGCGCCGTGATCCGGCCTGCTATGCGCTGAACATCATTGATGCAAACCGGCTTTGTCAAAGACGTGATAGCCTTGATTTTCTCCGGGTTGGCTTCTATTCCCCTGTTCGAGACCAGGAATCCCAGAAGCTTACCAGCCGGAACACCAAAAGCACATTTCTCCGGATTAAGCATCATCCTGTAAGCTCGAATATTATCAAAGGTTTCTTTGAGGTCCTCTATCATTGTTCTTTCCTCCTTTGATTTGACCACAATGTCATCCACATAAGCACGCACATTCCTTCCTATCTGCCCCTTCAAACAATTCTGAATGCAACGCTGATAAGTTGCCTGTGCACACTTGAGCCCAAAGGGCATAGACACATAGCAAAAAGCACCAAAAGGAGTTATGAAAGCTGTTTTCTCTTGATATTCAACTGCCATCTTGATCTGGTGATAACCTGAATATGCATCCAAAAAACTCAGCCGCTCACACCCTGCTGTGGCATCGATAATCTGATCAATGCGAGGTAGAGCAAAAGGATCAGTCGGGCAAGCTTTATTGAGATCTGTGTAATCCACACACATCCTCCACTTCCCATTCTTCTTTAGAACCAGCACCGGATTAGCCAACCATTCCGGATGAAAGACTTCCACTATGAACCCCGCCGCCAAAAGTCTGGCCACTTCTTCTCCTATAGCCTTGCGCCTTTCTTCATTAAAGCGCGCAGATACTGTTTTACCGGTTTAAACTTCGGATCAATATTCAACTTGTGCTCAGCGAGTTCCCTCGGTATACCTGGCATGTCAGAAGGTTTCCATGCAAAGATATCCCAGTTCTCACGGATGAACTCGATGAGCGCGCTTTCCTATTTGGGATCAAGGTTAGCACTGATGGTGAACTACTTAGACGAGTCTCCAGGCACAAAATCAACCTGCTTAGTCTCTTCCGCTGACTTGAACTTCAATGCTGGATCATGCTCGGTAGTCGGTTTCTTCAGTGGAGTCATATCTGCCGGATCGACATTATCTTTATAAAACTTTAGCTCTTCCGTGGCACATACCGCTTCTGCATAAGCTGCATCACCTTCTTCACACTCCACCGCTATCTTACGACTGCCATGCACCGTAATCGTGCCTTTATGACCCGGCATCTTAAGCTGCAAATAAACATAACATGGCCTAGCCATAAATTTAGCATAAACCGTCCTTCCAAACAAAGCATGATACGGACTTTTAATTTTGACAACTTCAAAAGTGATCATCTCCGATCTGGAATCATACTCATCTCCAAAGGTAACTTCTAAGTCAATCTTACCAACTGGATAAGCTGATTTACCTGGGACCACCCCGTGAAACACTGTGTTTGATGTTCTTAACTTTTTATCTGTCAGACCCATACGACGGAAGGTCTCGTAATACAGTATATTGATACTGCTACCCCCGTCCATGAGGACTTTAGTAAACTTGTATCCTCCCACCTGAGGTGCTACTACCAAGGCTAAATGACCCGGATTATCCACCCGTAACGGGTGGTCCTCTCTGCTCCATACAATGGGCTGTTCGACCATCGGAGAAATTGAGGTGTCGCCGGTTCCACCGCATTAACAGCCCGCTTTAGCACCTTCTGGTCTCGTTTGCACAGACTTGTGGTGAAGACATGATACTGCCCACTACTTAACTCCTTCGGGTTACTCTGATACCCGGATTGTGGCTGCTGCTGCTGACGCGGCTGCTGCTGGTTTCCTTGATTATTATAAGTCCCTTGGCCCTGCTGCTGATTATTCTGACCATTATAACCACCTTGATGATGGGATTGATTCCCCTGACTATTGTAATTCCCTTGATTATTTTGGCCGCTTGGTCGGGGCTGATAACCGCCGTTATTTCCCCTATACCCTGATCCGGAACTGTTCCCCTGATGTCCCGAACCATAAAATCCGGGCCCTGAACCGCCGTACGGGGGCCGGCTAGGAGGATTAAAACGGCCATTCACTGCCTTCATAAAGGGTATGCATTCTCTCATAGTATGCCTTGCTATTTTCCCTCTTCCGCTATGCTTTGGACAGGGTCGGTCCAACTCCTGCTCCCAGCCCGGATCTCCTCCGCCGGTTTGGAGAGTAGAATTTGCCGGATTACCCTGAAAACCGCCTTGAACTTGAGTGTTAGCCACAAAATCAGAACTATTTTCTGCCTTCCGTTTACCCAAAAAGCTTGAAGTAACCGGATTAACAGGCGCCGGTTTACCAGTCTTGCTGGCCTTCCCCGCTTTATCTCCTTCTGCTTCCGGATACTTTGTATTATCCGAGTCTCCGTATTTTACCAGAGCACTCATCAAAGTCCCCATGTCATTGCAGTCCCTTTTAAGCCGTCTGAGCTTTAACTTTAAAGATTCAAACCGGCAATTGTTTTCCAACGTCACTATCGCCGTACTAGGATTAATACCATTCGAAGAGTGTAAGATCTCTGTCACCCTGCGTACCCAAGCTGCTGTAGACTCCTGCTCTCCTTGCACACAGGCTGCTAAATCTATCACCGACATCGGTTGCTTGCATGTATCCTTGAAGTTTTTGATGAACTGACTGCGCAGCTCCCCCCATGACCCGATAGAATTCGGGGGTAGCGCCTTTAGCCAGGTCCGGGCCGTGCCCTCAAGCATCATAGTGAAATATTTCGCACAAGCCGATTCATCCACATCCAGCATCTCCATGGCCATCTCATAACTCTCCACCCAAGCTTCGGGTGGCAAATCGGCTGTGTAATTAGGTACCTTGCGAGGTCCTTTGAAGTCCTTGGGCAACTTAACACTCCGTAGGGCGGGGACAAGACATTGTATCCCAAAACAGCTCGCTGTAGCTCCTGTCCCTGTAGTGGCTGTGTGAACCGGCGTCAACTGATGAATTTCCTCTCTGGCCTCCGATCTAGGCCGGTTTAGGTCCGGGGCTGGTATCTCCGCCCTTGCCGGATTATCCTGCCTGTGCTGATGTCTTCTGCGCTCACTGCTAGACACTTCTGGCTCCTCCCAATGTCTAGAATAACTTCGGTTGGGACGTGGTGTTGAATGTAACCTTTCCCTGCTATGAGAGTACGCTTGCTGCTGTATTAATTCAGTATTAAGCAGCTTCTGGGCCCTGCGCGCCTCTATCGCCACCAGAGACATTTCTTCCACGGGTAAAGCGGCCAACCGCGCTGCCGCTGCAGCAATATTATCCAAAGGGTTTGAATAGTGTCCTGGAGGGACAGGAACATAAGGCACCATAGTAATCCGACGCTCCTGCTCTGCGGCGGGCTGTTGAACCGGCTCATCCCGAGCCGGGGGTGTTCTCCGGTTTATGACCGGATTATTACTGGCCCCAGCCCCGGGTGTCCTGAACAAATTCGCGGATTCGTAACCCGGCGGTAGGCGGGATCGATACTTTCGCCCCCTTACTCCTTCCACAGAAGCCTGCTCCATCCTCAAATGAAAGGCTTGCTCATCCAACTCTGCTTGCCTTATGGCTATCATCTCTCCTTCCGCCTTTAAATCCTCCTTTAACTGATCGATCCGACCTTTCAACTGAAGAAGCTCTGCATCATGATGCGCCTTGTCTGCTGGAGCTACAACCTCCACCGCTTTAGCTGCGAACTCCTCGATCAAGGTGGATAGAACTTCCGTAAGGGAGGGATTTGAACCGCTTCCCCCTGCACCGGCTTCTGCTGTTGTTCCGTTCACCGGGGGTTGTGAACCGGCCATGAAGACCGCCACCCAGTTTGGTGGGTCAAAGGGGTCCGGAATACTGTTTCCATCGGACTCGCCCTCAGACCGGCCGTCCCGCAACTGATACAGAGATTCAGTTTCCCCGGATGAAGATTCGTCATCTGAGCAGACGACTGTTGCACCATCAGATTCCGATCCGTCCTCGGCTCGGCCTCCGTGAATTGATCCAACGAACACATGCTTCATGGCAGGCTGAATCCGGGCCGATCTCGCACGCTGAGCCGGCTCGACGATGTTGGGGAGGGTGTCCGGCTCAGGTCCCGGTTCACCAATTTTGCCGATGAAGACTTGGATGCTGCCGAAGGGGACCCGGTACCCGTATTCGATCGAATCGGCCTCCGGTCCCCAACCCGCGTCGTCGATGTAGATCCGGCCACGACGACTCTTGGTCATCCGGCCAACTGCGTAACCCTTTAACCCTTCGAAGCCGCCTTTCAAGAACTCGAAACCATCGTGCGCAGGCCCCACGGTGGGCGCCAACTGTCGTGGAATTAACACGGCAGATGTCCGGTTTAACGGACTTGATGATGGAACCGTCGCACGGGTTAGCTTGAAAGGATTCATGGCACACAAAGGACACAGAGGATTTATACTAGTTCGGCCCCTTCAGAGAAGGTAAAAGCCTACGTCTAGTTGGTTTGGTATTGCTTGGGCGTCGGTTTACAGGGAGCGGATTCGCTTTGCCTGTGTCTCGACGGATTGTTTGTTGCTTATCCTTGAACCGTCGCCGGGTCGTCCCTTTATATAGAGGTGACGCCTGGTCCGGTTTACAGAGTCCCGAGGCCGGCTCATAATCGTGTCCGCCTCGGTCTCTGTCTTTTCTTTCCTATCTCTCAAGTTACATCTCTTGGCGGTTTACAAACCATACTTCTATACATGGGCCTTGAAATCTCATGGGTCGTAGTCTCTACTAAAATATTAAAACCAAGTATAATATAATTAAGCCGGTTTACAATATCCGGTTTATACCTACTAACCATATCCCTGACAGAACTCTTGTCATTAAGAGGTTGCCGGTTGTCATGTCGAAGTTGACGGGCGGCATGACGAAGAGTGTTGGACGTAGGTGTACTTGAGTCTTGCGTGGAGTTGGAATGTCGACTTGAGCGGCTTCGTCTTTGAGAGAATGTTGAAGAAGAACGTCGGTTGATTATCAATGTCCGGAGCTCGTTGTATTGAGTAGACATGTTGGTGTTGATGATGTCAAATTGTTCTTTTGTTCTTGCTTCAAATTGGCGCGCGTCCTCGGCGACTTGACCAATGTACTCGCGCATAGCTTCACTCTGTTGATGTAGAGCTCGTTGGACACCGAAGAGATGTAGTTTGGTGACGTAGTTGTTCGCTTCTTGAGGATCGTCGAAGATCGGGTTGGTAGATGTACTTGGCCTATCCATCATCACAAGCAAGTATGTAAGTGGGGGAAAGGAGAAGACAATATCAAAAGTACCTTAACCGAAGTTGAAAATGGATCAATGATCACTCGATAATGTAACCCGGAAATAGCACTATTGGTACCACTTCGTGTCGATTCTCACACCTACACAAGTAAAGCTTTTGAGAGGATCTTGGTTAGGATGTGGCACAAATTCAATGCAATCGTCAAAATGACTCAATGATGTTGAAAATGGTTCACAATTTGCTCATGCAACAAGTTGATCACTAGCAAAGTAGCACACGAAACACACGCACGGATAGATAGATGTGGTTGTGCAACCAAGGATGAGCGAAAATGTGGTAAACCACGGAAAATGCTCGTGTTGCACAATACTAGAGAGACGCTAACCGATTGCTTAATAGGCGGATACACACTTGTGCACGACCTATAAGAGGCAAACGTAACACCTATCTATCACAAGTATGCTATGAGTGTATGATGTGCCGATGCTTGAGCACAAGATGATGTTGCTATGATGTATGATCTCTCTTGATGCAAGGCGTATGATGCTATTTGTCTTTTTGCTTTGGTTGGCTCTTTTGCTTAAAAGCTTGTGAGCTCTTTCTTTGGGTACTTATGCATGCTTCTCGGATCAAGGTAGCTATTGTGTATGCGGGATACTTTTTTGTCACACGGTGATATGATGATGTAGTATGCAATATCTATGAGTATCACTAATGTGCACAAGTGTCGTGGCCCGGCAATACTCAAATGGCTAGTCTCAATGGGAAAGCTACGCAAAGATGGTTCATAGGGTGACAATGCAATTGCAAGGTAGGATGAGCGAAGTGTCGTCGATGTTACCGTCCTTGCCGAAGTTGAGAGGTGGTGATGTCGATGTCTTGCCATTCCAAGGTAGCCAAAACATCCAAGGAAACGGTGAAACCACAACTCAAGTGACCAAGGCAAAGGGGGACAAACTTTTCAAACTCGAAGCGGGTAAGCGATGGTGGTTGCGGAAATGGTGGTGGTATGCGGAAGGTTGGGTGGGTTACCGAACGAAAATGGCGGTGGGGAAGTGCAAGCTGGGGTGGAGTGGGGCAAAATGGCTGCGGGAGGCCGGATGTCCGGGCCAGGGGCCGGATGTCCGGGCCAGGGGCCGGATGTCCGGGGTGCCCGATGCCACGAAGAACTCCTTGCACACAGTGACTTTGGGGCCAAAATTCGTCGGATTTCGCGGATGGAAATTGGGGAAAAGTGGAGGAAAAGCTAGATCCACTCGTGGCACAGCAAATCCATGGAACAAATTCAACAAAATCTTGCCAAATCAACAGATCCCAAAAAAAAATTGGGGCTCTTTTTGTGGGGAATTTTCGAAATTGGGAAGAACACAACAAAAACAAGCTAGAAACAGGGTGTGGGGCTCCAAAATCGTGATCAACCTATGCTCTGATACCAAGATGATGTAGGGTGGAACCCTAATCAGCAGATCTTTCACGATTGGAGAATATCCCACGACGAACACGGAGAACACAAGGAGGAAACGGGGAAAAACACGAGAGGAAACACTCAAATCAACACAAAGATGATCACACAAGTGCTAGATCCACGATACATATCGAGATACACGGTCCATAGTCAACGTCGGTGGTACAAGGATAGTCTTCTCCCGGAGGAGGTTTTGGTTATCCCGTAGGATCTTCCCCGATGTGGAGGTCTTGAATCCGAGGTGGATCTTCTCCGAAGAGGCGCGCGGTCTCGTAGGAGAGAATCCACACAAAGGTCTGAAATAAGCTATCCAAAAGCTAACCCTAAACGGAATGGGGAAAGGAGTATATATAGTGTACGGAGTGAAGGGGTACACGGGCCTCGGCCCAAAGGATGCGCGGGGCGCAAATCAGGGGCCGGACGTCCGGGCGACGGGCCGGATGTCCGGGGCTTCGCGGGGTGCCGGATGTCCGAGGCGAGGGGCCCGATGTCCGGGCTGGAGGAGGTGATCCACGGGTGTCTTCTGGACAGTGGCGCCGGATTTCCGGGCCCGAGGCCGGATGTCCGGGCCGTGCTTGGCCGGATGTCCGGGGCCTGGCCGGATGTCCGGGCCCTGTAGCTTCTGCTACTGGTGGCTTTCTGTAGCTGGTCGTCCAGGGGCCGGATGTCCGGGGCCTGGAGCCTTCTTCTGCCCTTCTCGATGCATCACCTCATCCGTGAACTTGGGGACTTGTCCATCGTCACGCCCTTCTCCAATGTGGTCTTCTTCACACCTGAGCACACAAAGCACATCCGTCTGAGGTAGCAACCATGTCTCGCAAGATTCGTATGGAAGTAGGGCTAGGAGCGACGTCACCTCGGTCTCGAGAGCTCTAGCACGAGCACGTGTCATTGGTCCTTGAGGCACTTGACGAGGTGAAGGAGGGTCCATGGGGATGACCTCGGGATGCTCCGCATCAGGCCCTGCTCTAGGGAAGTAGGGAAAACTCATGTGCTATCCTTAAATCAAACAGAATGAAAACAAGTTTTGAAAGGTGCATGATTTGTCAACGAATGCTAATAGATAACTCAATTACTTCTCAAACTGGATAAGTTTCGAGGAACGGCTCCCGCACGGGGACGATCACATCCCCTTAATCTCCTTTGTTTATCACTGCCAAAGTTTTCTGATTTCTCATGAACAAAGCTTGAAGGAGGGTTTGTTTGTTGTATTATCTTTTATGAGCCGGGCGCACTCATGCCAGTTCCTCCTCGTATTAGGGGTTTGCAGATTAGACATGAAATCCCGGGGTAAAACTTGTCCAACTTAAAAAGATCATGAATTAACTACTACTTCCTCATGAGCTAAAACAGGGGCACAAAATAGAAGATTTTGAACATTTAAGGATAACACATAAATTCTATACTTTAGGAGGTCGTAGTGGAATACCACAAATAGGAAGGTATAGTGGACTCATATGGAAGGTATTGGTTTAAGGGTATGGATGCACAAGCAGAATTCCGCTTAGTACAGAGTTTAGGCTAGCAAAGGCTTTGAGAGAACAGACAATTGATGATGACTAAGATGCAAAGCAATATAAAGCATAAACATTAAAATAAGCATAACACATCAAGTTGTCTTCCTTGTCAGCATAACACTTCAAGCATAATAACATAAAGGTTTTGGCTATGTCGCTACTTTAAGAAAATCATGCTTGTTGTTATGACCAAAGCTATGTTTGCCAAGATTAAATAAAGTTTTCAAAGCCATACCTGATATAAGGTCAATACTCCCCATAAGAATCATCATATAAGGTCGATTGCGTGAAGAAACTACCGAGTGCAGCAAAGGAACCAATAGACTTCTCATTAATATTCCATCATAGACGACTTCACACTCACGGATACAATCTCTCCACAGAAGGAGTGATAGACCTCAATGCACACACCTATTTCATATAATAACCTCCCTAGACATGATACGACTCTACTTGACTCTAAAAGACAAAAGATAAAGATAAAGATACCGGGCACTCCCCCAAGCTTGGAACAAGCCAAGGGGATGCCATTACCCAAGGAGATTTCACTCCTCATTCTTGTTGACGTTGATCACGTAGTCCTCGACGAAGCGCTTCCATGGAAGGGGTTCTCCAGTCTCATATGAGAAGTTTGTCTCCTCACATCTCTGCAAAACTTTATTAAGGTTGTGGAGACAATGGTCAAAGGAAGTTCCATAGACGGAGAAATCGTCCATGAAGACTTCCACAATCTCCTCACAGAAACCATGAAAGATAGCAGACATACACCTTTGAAAAGTAGCAGGGGCATTACATAAACCAAAAGGCATACGCCTGTAAGCATAAGTACCATAGGGACAAGTAAAAGTGGTCTTCTCTTGATCAACAGTGTTAACATGAATTTGAGAGAAGCCAGAATAACC
Source organism: Secale cereale (assembly GCA_902687465.1). NCBI lineage: Eukaryota > Viridiplantae > Streptophyta > Magnoliopsida > Poales > Poaceae > Secale > Secale cereale. The sequence goes on along the minus strand of LR738712.1, from coordinate 366,498,145 downwards.
ATCGAGGTAACAAAAGTGGGTATTTTTGGATAACCTTTCAAGCATTTGGTCGATGAACGGCAACGGGTAGTGATCCTTCCTGGTTGCCTTGTTCAGCTTCCTGTAATCAATACACATTCTATATCCAATAATAATTCTCTGAGGTATTAGTTCATTCTTATCATTAGGAACCTCAGTTGTACCTCCTTTCTTAGGAACATAATGTACCGGGCTTACCCACTTACTATCAGCTATAGGGTAGATAATACCTGCGGCTAGAAGCTTGAGAATCTCAGTTCTTACAACATCCATCATCTTCGGGTTCAACCGTCGTTGATGATCAACAACTAGTTTAGCATCGGGCTCAAGGTTGATAGTATGTTGACAGATAGATGGACTAATCCCCTTAAGGTCATCAAGGGTATAGCCAATTGCACCTCGGTGTTTACGAAGTACTTCCAATAGTCGCTCTTCTTCATATCCTGGAAGGTTAGAGTTGATAATAACAGGATATACTTTCTTTTCATCTAAATAAGCATACTTGAGCGTATCGGGAAGAGGTTTAAGATCGAACACCGGGTCTTCTTTTGGTTTTGATAAAATTCCCAAAGGTTCAACCGGAAGGTTGTGCTTCAGGATAGCAGGTTGTCTCAAGAATATTTCATCTAGTTCATTTCTTTCCTGCATATGCAAATCATTCTCGTGGTCCTCCATATATTGCTGCAAAGGATCATTAGGGGGAATAGCAATGGAAGCAATACTTTCAATAATTTTATCATCACTAGGTAAATCGGTACCACGAGGCTGCTTAGAGAACTTAGAAAAGTTAAATTCATATGGCTCACCATTGAATTCAACAGAAACTTTACCTTTCTTGCAATCTATTATAGCTCCACAAGTTCTGAGAAAAGGTCTACCAAAAATAATAGGACAAAAATTGTCCCTCACTGAACCAAGTACTAGAAAGTCGGTAGGGTATTTTACCTTTCCACATAGGACTTCAACGTCTCTCACAATTCCGATAGGAGAGATAGTTGCTCTGTTTGCAAGATGAATGGTAACATCAACTTCTTCAAGTTCACAAGGTGAAATCTCACCGATGATCTCTTGATAAAGTGAATAGGGGATAGCACTAGCACTCGATCCCAAATCGCATAGCCCATAATAATTGTGATCTCCTATTTTAATAGATACTACTGGAGTACCTGAAATTGGGCCTTTATTCTTGGCTGTGACAAGGTTAGTGGAAACAGAACAAAAATTTACATTGGAATCCAAAACATCATTAGTAACAAGGTCTTTAACCAATGCAACTTGAGGATCGACCTTGATCTGGTCCTCAGGCTCATCAATTCTTCTCTCACTTTTATTTATTATGCCTGTCACAAGAGTGTGCTCCCTTATCCTTTCGGGAAAAGGAGGCTTTTCATATATAACTGCAGGCAAAATAGGGTTAGCAACATGAATATCAACAGGTAACTCTTTGAAAGGTTCATGATGCTGATCTCTCTTCTTTTTAAAAGAATCAACGTGAGAGGCAAAATCCTTACAAAAATCAATCATTAGATGGGAATCAAGACCAATCTTAGAGCAAAAGGTATTGAAGTAATCAGTTTTCACATAGCTCTCAATATAATCATGCTCATAATTTATAGCGGGTTCAATACCTTTATCGATTTCCCAATCTTCGGTATTCCTCTGGATCCTTTCAATGAGATCCCACCTTTCTTCAACGCTCTTTGTCTGAAATACCCCACTAGAGGAGGCATCCAGCATCTCCTTATCTTGACGAGAAAGCCTGGCATAAAAATTTGTAAGTATAATTTTCTTGGGGAGCTCATGAATAGGACATTTGAGCATTAGGGACTTCAATCTCCCCCAAGCTTGAGAAATGCTTTCTCCGTCAGGAGACCTAAAGTTATAGATATAGTTCCTGTCTCGATGAATTTCATGAAGAGGATAAAACATGGTATAAAAGAGAGACATAAGCTCTTGCCAATCAAGCAAGTGTGAGTTATCGAGAAGCTTATACCAATCTCAAGCTTTATATATAAGCGATACGGAGAACAATTTCCTCATGACAAACTCCATTGATACACCTGCAAGCTTAAATAATGAACATAGTTGTGACAGATATAGCAAGTGTTCACCGGGATGTCTGTCTCCTGCATAACGATTAGCCAAAACATAATCGATAATACCAGCTGGTATTTTATAGGGCACAATTTCAGTAGGGGGAGGAGAAACCACCACAGATGTGGGGCGTCTTCCCACAAGCAACGATCCAATAGCAAGGTTGTCCATAAGGACAAAGAGCAGCAACAGCAAAATAAAAACAGATATATAAAAACTTCCTTGCCAACTTCACTTACCAATAGCGCTACACTCCCCGGCAACGGCGCCAGAAAACGGTACTTGATGACCCACAACCGTAAGGGATCTATTGCAGCGTTTTCGATAAGTAAGAGTGTCGAACCCAACGAGGAGCAGAAGGTATTGTTAAGTGATTCTGAGCAAGGAATAACTGCAAGCACTGAAAGATAACTTTTTAGGGGTTTTCTTGATATAAGCAATAGGAAAGTAAAAGCGAGCAAAGTAAAAGGCACTGGAGAGTAACAAGTGGCCCAATCCTTTCTGAGCAAAGGAGTGGCCTAGCAACTGAACTTATAAAGGCTAAAGTGTTCTTGAGGACACACGGGAGAGGTAGTCATGTGCTTTCGCCATATTCCGTATCGGTACTATGTGATGTGTTGATAAGTGTTGAGTGGGTGGATCTATGCTAGTACACCCTCTAGACTAAGATGAGTGCACTCTTATAATTAAACACCTTGCAAGCATCCGCAAATACAAGATAGTATTTAAGGCAAAAGCCTAACCATAGCAATACGATCGATGATCCATTGTTCCCTTGTGCAAAAGCGTGCGAACTGGGGTTCAGGTTTCTGTCACTCCGCCAACCCAGCGTAAGCATTCTTCGTACACAATGTATTCCCCTAGGTCCTTAATAAGGCGAAATGTTGAGTGTTCGACTCACACAACACCACTAGGAAAATAACAACACAACTTAAGTATCAAACAACACATATTACTTCAACATCATATGACTACTAACAACAAGACTTCTCCCATGTCCACAAGAACTAAAGTAACTACTCACAAGAGATAAAAGAGATCATGATCAGTGGAGATAGATGGATGATAAACAATCTGGACACAATGATATTTCTCCAACAAAACTCAATAGCATTCACCACAAAGTAGTAATCAACACCGATAGAGTAGAGAGGATAGATAGTACGGATTACAACACAAGTTGCCATTGTGAGATGAGATTGGATGAAGATGGAGATGGTGCTGATGTTGGGGATGATGTTGATGATGATCTCGATGATCCCCGTGACGATGGTGATGACGATGGCGATGATCTCCCCTTCCGGGAGGTGATCTTCCCGGTGGAATCTGCCCGTCGGAGATGGCTTTTCTTCTGTGTAGGTTTCCGCCACAGAGCGGCGGCGGAACTCCGTAAACTCTCCCCCCTTTTAGGGTTTCTGGATGACGTGGAGTATATAGGCCAGAGGGGGGAGCCTGGAGTGGGCCAGGGGCTCCAGGCGCCCTCCCGGCGCGGCCAGGGTGGGGGCCGCGCCAGGTGGCCGCCTGGGCACCCTGTGGCCCCCCTCTGGTTGCTCTTTTGCGTATCTTCGTGATCCTTCTGGAAAATATGCTCCGTCGATTTTCAGGTAATTTGGAGGTATTCTTCTTCAGCAACTCAGTGTCCACTTTTTACCGCTGAATCCTGCGTCTGCTGCTTCGGCACCGGAAAGTTGCAAACTGTGTAAAATAGGCCAAAACAACATAAGAACATCATCGTAATGTGAAATATATCAATGAATAAGGATGAATTATGATATAAAATAGTGATGCATTTTGGACGTATCATTTCCTCATACATATTAGGAGATTTTGATCCATTCCATCCATTGCATGATCCCCATACTTTTGTGCACAATATGCCCCCCATGAATGAAAATGACATTGATGTGCCATATACTTGCATTCTCAATTTGTGTCATCATCGTGTTATACACAATAACTATTCATTCATGATGGATGACATGTTCTTATACCATGCATCAAATTTCTTTGAGCGATGCTTGTCTTGTGCTAACTCACACATACACATACACATCATGATGGATGATGTGTACATTTACCACACACACAGTTTCTTTGGTTTGTGTCTCTTTTGTGTAGGTACCCACAAATACTTGTCAACCTCACAATCTCATGAGTTGACGAAACGAGCTCTAGAGAGCAACGACTACTTGGGATCCCGTGGACTATCCTTTCCGCCGTTCTCTTCGTGCAACCTCTACGCGCATCTCTTTTACTTAGCTCTCACACGACTATGGGCTATTTACCACTTGTCATCTTATGCCCATTCTATCGTGTTCACTTTGCATGTTATGCCTCTTGCTATGAATTTGCCATGCAATTGTGACCCTTGCTTGCCTTTACACATGATTCACCATTATGCTACTTCTATGTGTATTTGCATGCTTGGTGGAGATACTTGTTGCTATTGCCATGTTTAGATTGTGCCCCATGCTATTGATGAGACTTTGCTCACATCTTGCTTTCATGATTGTGTTATGTCATGTGCATTATTCATGCCCACTATTTGCACACATGCCATGATTGCCATGATTACCTCTAGTAGATTGCATCTTCGCACTACTAGCTTACACTACTTGATTGCCATGATTGCTTGCTATGTTGCATCACCCATGTTCCACTCTTACTTGCTTTCTTGGGTTGATGACATCTGTGTTCATGCTTTTCACATGATATATCTTGATCATTGTCACTTGTCTCCAATAGTTGCATCTCTCATATTCACTTGTTGTGAGTGCAACCATGCTATACTTTTGTTGATCTCGGAGACTCGGAAACCTTACTTGTGATGTATGCTTGCTTGATTGAGATTAATGCCTTTGGTTGTTATCGCATCATATGCTTCCATACATTGCCATGTCCCCTTGTCCTTTCTTATGATAAGAATGACGAACATACTTGTTGGGTGACTCACCACACGAATAGATTTTGCATCTTCACTAACCTCGTTTGTTTTTCCGAGTGTTTGTCATGTTCTTTCATTTTGAAGGATTCACAAGGCGGTACCATCACGAGGCATCTTGGGCATGTGAAGGCATACACGTTGCGCGACGACAACACTGTTTTCGACATCTCATCAAGGTGCATTCCTTCCTAGTGAGCCATCCTCACATACGCTTGGATTTCATGGATGCACCACCGGTCTACCACTATTGCCATGACTTTGAGCATGAGTATATCAACACTCCTTTGGCACATTGCAACCAAACCTTCATATTTATTGATTGTGCGCTCACATGCCATGCTCCATGGACATATCATTCCCATAACAAATTTGCATCTTGCGCATGGATTGACTCCCATTATGATTGCCTTGTTGCATCTTGTATTCCCATGTCATCCATGATATACGAGCTTGTGCATTTTCTTAGCAAAATTGTTGTGATCTTTCTTGATGGACTCTTCATACATATTGATCACATTGCCAAGCATCAATTGCATGATCACATACTCACATTGAGCATCACTTACCATGTTCATGCTTTTGATACACAATCCCATTACGACATCATATTGCACAATGGTAGCATTTGCAACTTCTTGCACAATGAGCTTGATCACATGAATGCATTGTATGCCATGCTCTTTCATTTTGCTACAATTCATGCTCATTGCCACTACCGTTTTCTTTGGACGGACTCATGCTTAAATGATGGACACCTTGCGTCCGCTAACCATTGTATTTCCAAGTGTCCCTTGTGTTTGCTCTTTTTGCATGTCTACCATTCCGACGACATCTTGGAGTTGTCCAACTCCAAGTTCATCCATGCCTACCATGTACATGACGATATGGTTCACGATCCGAGGACGGATCTTTCCCAAGGGGGAGGAGATGATGCGGAGCATCCTACGGCTATCTCCATGTACACCGTCATAGGTCCTCAAGCTCCAAGTGAACCTACCGGACTTAAGGTGAACTCTCTCCTCTTCGAGGGTTACATGAATATCATTTGGACTTGGTCACTACCTCACCACAGAACATCGTGCATCTTTAGGTACAAGGACGACCACCTACATGAAGCCGGGGAGCACCACCAAGTCCACATGGAGACGTACGAGAAGAAGGAGGAAAGGAGCGGCACAAACAAAGAAGGGCATGTCTAGTCCGGAATGAGCGGTACTACCGCCTACAAGCGGTACTACCGCTCCCATGCGGCACTACCGCCTACAGGCGGTACTACCGCTCCCAAGCGGTACTACCGCCCGAGGTCCGGTACTACCGCCCTGCCTGTGCGCAGCCGTGGGCCTTTGGCCCTATATCCCTCTCCACTTACCCCTTCATGGCTTAGACTATAAATAGACCACCCCCACCTTCTTTCTAAGGTTCAGAAAAGTATTTTGATAGACATTGAGAGCTTTGCTCCTTGTATCCCCTCCTCTAGGAGATCAAGACCTCCCAAGGGAGAAGAATCCTTGTGGATTGCAAGACCTCCCAAGGGAGAAGAATCCTTGTGGATTGCAAGACCTCACCTCCTCTAGGAGTGGGATGAACTAGCTACCTTGTATCTTTCCTTTTGTTGTTCTTGAATCATTGTGAACTCTTGCATTCTCTTGGATCTAGCATATGTGTGATTGGATCTAGTCAATTTGAGTGTTTTCCCTCTCTTGTGTTCATCTTGTTCTTGGGGATTCCCCTCAAATTCGTGAAAGATCTCCACCTAGGGTTCCATCCTACAACACAATGTGTATGCGGATGTGGTGGTGGTGGTTGATGAAGAAGCAATTGTCCCTAAGTAGCCTAAACACCTTAGGAGACTCAAATCACTATTCAAGCAACCACAAATGCGATGGGGAACAAAATGGGTTAAGTTGTGGAAGGCTATGGTGGCTATGCGAATGATATGGTGGAAGCCCTAGGCAAACTTGCCAAATTTAACAAATTTTGATGGAGTAAAATGATGGTGGCAGTATTTTTGTGCGATGGGGGATGTCAAGATCTTTAAAACGAGCTAAAGAACGTCAAAAACGGACTCCAGATGAATTAGTTATGGCCAAAACAAAATTTCAGCCGCGTCAGTTTCAGGTGAAACCGGATGATCCGGGAGTTTGTCCGGATGATCCGGGCTTAGTCCGGATGATCCAGGTATTCTTCCGGATGATCCGGGTTCGTCAGCTCCGGTTCTGTTCTTTCGGGCACGG
>LR738712.1:366399771-366483612 GCA_902687465.1 Secale cereale | reverse complement strand
CCCCCCCCCGACAATCTACATAGCTCCCCCTAGGCAAGAGGTGTAGTGGGAGCGTCTCGGTGTGAGAGAGACGACGCGATAAAGCGGGGTCAATTGAGTCATTTATAGAAGGAGAGATCAAGTGAGTGTGGCCTAGCGTACACTGGAATGTTAAAGACGTACACCGAGATATCTTGCGCAAAGCTGCAGTGAGGGCTGGAGGGAGATAGTTACCGAGAGAGTGTGGCCTAGATAGACTTTGTGTGTGCGCGAACGGTGAAGGTGTTTTTCAAAGGCAACGTACGTGTCTTGAGAGATAGAGGGAGGGTTTGTCATGGAGGGAACAACGAGGTTGTGTGTGAGAAATACATTTGTTGAGAGTGTTGTGTGACATAAATGGAGATCGAAACGTGAAGAGAAATAATGAGCGCGCGTGTGTCGGATACCAATAGCTCTATTAACAAAGAAATGAAGACAGATCCATACATGAAGTATGGGGGGCTAGTTGTTGATGGAGAGACCTAAACACAACATTTGCATGTGCATAGTACTAGACTTAATATTCATGTTTCAATTTATTGTGCATTTCAAATATTGAATTGAGAACCATGCACGGCTTACATTTATTTTTAAATTCATGTCATACATCCACGTTGAGATCACTATATCACAAACTCACTCTAATTCAAGAACTCGTCATAAATCAATTACCGTGCCTTTTGCAATGACCAGTTACTTGCAAGGAAAATATGGGCATTGCAGACTTGTAATAATAGTAATACATATAGATTCGTTCGACAATTTTTAGAAAAGATTCCTTTTGCATTCTCGAATGGTAGCACCCAACGGCTTACCAGCCAGACCCAGGCTCGTGTCCTGCTGGTGGCGTGCGTGGTACGCACATTAGCCAAGCCCAACCAAAAGAACCGCGATAGTATTTTAAACTACGCGCCTCCACTCGAGCCTCCGCATTTTGAGTCAAAATATCTGGCGGCCAGAATTCCAGCCCTAGTAAATTCATGTCATGTCCCCGGTCCACGATGAGAACCGATGAACAATGGAGGGATGTTTTTTAGTAACTAGCCCATGTTACCTATCGTGCCGAGCACGGTTCAATTCCCTTGGTCACCGCTACCCAAGGTCACCCGTCAACTCCATTGCATGTACTAATAGTACTACACCAGGATGAGCACATAATGGAGCTCCGTTTGTTGATTTTGTTCGTGCGTTGTTCGTGCCTACTAGAGTTATTATATCAGGCGAAGCACTAGCACGGACAGATTATCTTTTTACTCTGCATATATAACTTGTCTGGGGTCTAACTAAGCAAAATGTTTGACCAAATCCTTTCTTTAGAAATATTAACATCTACAACAGTAAAGATGTATGGCTCGAAAATTTATTTCATGATACAAGTTATGATATTGTTTCGAATCCTGGGTTTTAAATTCCAGAAAATCCAAAACTGACTTGAAATTCATGAAACTGAGCAGGGTCACGTGATATGGGACAAGAAGCATGTGCTATTTTTTTGTTCAGTTTGAGAGAAGCTCTTATGAGACGATGCACAAAAGAAGAGCCAAGGTATTTTGGAACTAAGACATGTGACGTTAACACGAACTGTTTCACTATTCACAAGGATTCTTCTCCCTTGGGAGGTCTTGCATCCACTAGGGATCTTCTCCAAGGTGTAGGTCTTGGCCTCCAATGGAGTAGTCTCACTCTTTCAAGAGGAGAAAGTAGGAGCAAAGCTCACATACAAATGAGCTATCATATTTGCTAAACTTAGAAAGGAGGTGGAGGTGGTCTATTTATAGTCTAAGCCACGAAGGGGTAAGTGGCGAGGGATACAAGGCCAAAGGCCGACGGTTGCGCACAGGCAGGGCGGTAGTACCGGAACCTCGGGCGGTAGTACCGCTTGGGAGCGGTAGTACCGCCCGTTCCGGACTGGACAGGCCATTCTTCTTCCGTCTTCGCTTCCACGCTTCCCTCGCGGATGGTGTAGGCGTTCCTTGGCGCTTGCGCTCCACCTCCTCATCCGTGAAGCTCCGACAATACCTATGCATGCACACGAGAGGAGTGTCAAGTAGTATATCATCCTCAAAGGGGTCAAGTGAAAACGTGTAAAGGAGATGATTCACCTTTTTGTATGAGAAGTAGAGGTCGCACGTGTCACTTGCCAAGCGGACTCTTGACATGGTGATGTCCATAGGATGCTCCGCATCATCCCCTCCCCCTTGGGAAAGATCCGACCTCGGATCGAAAACCAAATCACCATGGGAAAGAGGTGGCGTCGTCGTTTTGATGTGGACGATCATGAAGTGCTCATCATCTTGAAGCTCAACATGGGCACTCTCCAATGTCGCACCGTCTAGTGATTCCTTCAAAAGGAGCAAAGACAACAAACACTTGGAAAAACAAATGTGGTTAGCATTAGTGCAAAACCAAACATTCAAGAGGTGATTTACCCAACAAGTGTTGTCATCATAGCATAGGGTATGAGAAAGGGTTGTGGCATGGCATTTAAACACTTCAATTGAGCACAATCAAGGTCATAATGGAAACTAGCATGTAAATGTGAGGTAGAGATGCACATATGTGTGACAAGAGAATAAGCATCTACCTCATGGTCATAGCAAGCATGCATAAAGCGCTCAATGAAAGGTCTATGGTAGGCATAAGAATCATTCACAACACCACGTAAAATGAAGTGTCTAAACACATGGGTCAAGTGCAAGACAATCCAAGCATAACATGCATAGGGTGTAGTGAAAATGGTGTGGCACTCAACATAATAGAAAGAGCAATTGTTCAACATGTGTGAGGCTATCAAGTCAATCATGTGAAAAGCAATGGGACATGGCATATGTGAAGAGATGACATTGTTGCAACCAAGCATATGATAGGGACAAGTAATCCAAGAATTGGATGGAACACACAAGGCATATATAACATGAGGCATGGCAATGTGACTATCGTGAAAGAAAGCAATATCACTAACATGTGCGCGATCAAGGGGTCCAAGATGACAAATAAGTCTCATGGTGCGAGCAACACATGTAGTATGATCCACAATATTCGTGCTCATGGTTTTTGGGTTCTCGAAAGAGAAGGACATCACCTTGAAAGCATGTCCATGTGCATTCTTCACAATGCCGAAGCACAAGCAAGTGCGATGTAGACGCGTCGTGGTAGAAGGTGGTTCGCTCTCAAGAGCTCGAATGGTCAACTCACGTGAAGTGGAAGTCGACACATAGTCCAAGTATCCTACACATGCACACAACAAAACAAAGAACGTATGCGCATGGTAGATAAACACATCATCCATCATGATGGTTCTCTTCTCTTGCACATAACCATTAGAAGCAAAAGTGCATGAATAATATGATGCAACAATGGCTATATTCATGGCACTAGGCATATGGTGCAAGGAGGTAAAACAAGCATGCTTCACAAGAAATATCTCAAAGTCTCCAAATAAATCCGAGAATGTTATGGGGGCAATCTCATTGGCAAGACTAAAATCATGGTTGCGCTCAATGCATGGACAATCATATAGTATGAGAGAGGCAAAATGTGGAGACATATGACAACAAGCAATAGCAATCATGTCGTGCAAACTAGTGGAGCGAAGATGCAACACACTAGATGAGTTCATAGCAATCATTTCATGTGAGCAAATAGTGGATACAGGCAATGCACATGACATATCGCAAGCACGGTCACAGATCAAGACCAAAGCATCATAATAGGCATGGGGTGCAAAGGGATCATGGCAATAACAAGTGATATCTCCACCAAGCTTGCAAATACACATACAAGTATGAGAATCAGTCATCATGTGTAATGCGAAGCATGGGTCACGAATGCATGGCAAAGGCATATAAATGAGCATATCATGCAAAGTGAACATGGCAAGAGGGGCATAAGAGATATAATGGAAAATAACCCATAACCATGCGAGGGCCATGTAGAAGATATGCGCAAAGTCTTTGCGCGAAGAGAGCGGTTGGAAGGATAATCCATGGAATCCGAAGTCATCGTTGCTCTCTAGAGCTCGTTTCGTCAACTCGTGCTCTTGCGAGGTTGACGAGTAAGTATGGTGACCTACACAAAAGACACACAAACCAAAGAAATTGTGCGCGTGGTAAATGTACACATCATCCATCATGATGTGTATGTGCACGTTAGAGTTAGCACAAGATAAGCAATGCTCAAAAAAATTGAGGCACAATAGAGAAATGTGTCATCCATCATGAAAGAATAGTTGTCATGTATAGCACGATGGGGACACAAATTAGAGCAAGTATGTGGCACAACAATAGCATTTGCATTCATGGGGAGCATATTGTGCACACAAGTATGGGGATCATGCAATGGATGGGGTGGATCAAAATCTCCAAAAATGTATGAGGAAACTATGGGGGTCTCCTCATGAGCAATATTGAACGCATAATGTGGAGAAGTGGAACAACATCCAAAACAATGCATGTCTGAGGCTAGGTAATCATGGCATGGCATATGATGGATATGATGCAAAGGAAGCATGTCAATATCATCATAAGAAAAACAAATGCCAATAACCATGGGCTTGTCACCTATTCCATATGTGCAAATTGGGTTTATCTTAATGGCATATGCATAGTTACTATGAAGAGATTGCAAATATGACATATGATTGATCTCATGCATAGCATATGACAATTCAAGTGGATTATCAAATATGATGTGACCTAAATAATGATCACAAGAGATCCTATGCAACATGGCATCACAACTAATAGACTCCACATGGCAATCATCATACTCATCATAAATGGGTAATGCATCACATGAGGAAATCATACTAGGACGAAGCATGGCAATAGGTGGATCAACATCATGCAAGCAATCAATGTCACAAATGTCCACTAGTGGGACAAGAGCATCATCTTCACCTTTGTTACCTTTCTCTTTCCACTCATGTGGTGTAGGTGAGGTGGAAAAGACCAAATGGTGGTCATCATCTTCATCTTGATGGAACCATGTGGGGGTGCATCATATTCCACCATGGCCATCGTCTTGTCCATAGGAAGGGCGAAATCGTCGAGGATCGGCGCATCATCAAATGTGGGACCTATCACCAAATGAGAAGACACAATAGAGGTAGAGGTCAAGTCGTTAGTGTAGGAAGTGGCCTCACATGCTATATCAACCATCTCACTCTCTCTATATGATGGCTCACTCGCTCCCTCAAAATAGGTGCACTCAATGTCGCATATGGTGGAGTCACTCATCTCACTCAAGTGGTGGGGGTTGTGGCTCTCAACACATGGGAATTGGGGCAACTCGTCATATATGGGGCTAGTGGTGAAGTCACTCTCACTCTCAATATGGTGGCAAAAGTCACTCAAGTCATCATATATCGCCGTGGTCGAAGGGAAAATCCCATGCTCAACCATCTCGTAATCGTCGCCATGGATGAAGGCCGAAGATGGCACATCATCACTCTCGCCTCCAAAGATGGAAGCATCATCCTCGCTCTCCACCTTGTCGCTCGCCTCCAAAGCTTGGTCTTCGAATGGCTCCGTAGTCGTAGTTGGCGTCGCACCATCTTGAAAAAGAGTCGAAGTAGACTCGGCATCATCAATGCCACAAAGAGGGATGGCGGTGGAGTCGAACTTGGGATCATCATCTTGGAGCTCGTTGGGCTTGGACATCGTGGTGGTACTAGCCTCATGCTCGCCATCTTGGAGCTTGGTCATTGAGAAGTGTGCTTGCGGTGGAGAAGCCTTGGCCTTCATGAGTTCTTGTTCCGCCTTGAGAGCACCAATGTAGTTGTCGTCGAGGGACTTGTAGTTCTCGAGGAAGATAGTCTTGGAGATGTCGTTGTCTAATCCCATCATGAAGTAAAACTTCATCCAAATGGGGTCGTCCACTCCAGCTCGTCGCAAGGCCTTCTTCATCTCCTTGAAGTACGCGTCGATGGACTTGGATCCTTGTATGGTGTTCTCCAATTGGCGAAGAAGTTGTTCCGTGTAGGTGGGAGGCACGAAATCTCGCCGCATAGCTTTCTTCGTCTTGGACCAACTCATGTCGTAGTTCTTTGAAGCTGTGTGAAGCCACCATGACGACGCGCGGTCGTGGAAGTTTCTTGTGGCGCATTTCACTTGATCTTCGGGAGAAACTTGATGTAGCGTGAGGTAGTCATCCATCAAGTGCTCCCACTCGAGATACTCCTCGGGGTCTTGAGTCCCATAGAAAGGAATCGCGTGGTCATTGTCGAGGTCGTAGTAGCTCGTGGAAGTCGCAAACTTGAGCTTGGGGAGCTTCTCTTGTGGTGCGGGTCGGCGAAGATGCCGCAAGTCCGAAGGCGAAGATGCCTTGAAGGCACTTGGCGAAGATGCCAAGGTAGATGGTGAAGTCGTTGAGCAATTGTTGGTGTTGAGCTCATGACCTTCACGTTCTTGTCGTTGATGTTGTCGATCCCGATGTGATCTAGTCATGGCACCGAACTCGTCGTTGTTGTTGTAGACCGGAGATGAAATGATTTGCCTATCCATCACAAGACTAGAGCAAATGTGAGTAGGAAATGAGATAAACAATACCAAGATAACGTTTCCCAAAGTTGAGGATGTATCCCGTTTCACTCACTGTGAAATGAATGAATAGTGGAATTGGTACCGGACTTGTTCACTCACACCTATCAAGTAAGGCTTATGGTGGAGCTCGGTGAGGATAGTGGCACAAAAATTTGATGCAAAATGTTTGAAAGAGTCAATAATGTTGAAAGAGATTCACAAATTCGCAAGTGAAACAAGTAGACCAATAGCAAAATGTGGCACATGGAAACACACACACGGATAGATAAATGGGGTCGTGCAACCAAGGAATGAGCACAAAATGTGGAGTCCACGAAAAACGCTCGTGTTGCACAACTCAAGAGAGTCGCTAGCACGATTGCTCAATAGGAGGATACGACACTTGTGCACAACCTATAAGATGCAAATGTATGAGCCTACTATCCGAAGTATGCTATGTGTATGATGTTCCCGGTATTCTCCTCAAGATGATCCAAGGTGATCGGATATGACAATCTTATGTGCAATATGGTAAGATGCTATGGTTCTTGCTCACAAGCTTCTTTGCTCTCTTTTTCTTTTGCTTAAAATCTTTTTATTCTTTTTTTATATGGCCACTATGCACAAACCAAGATAGCAATTGTGTATATGCGGAAACAATCTTGTGACACAAGGGATGGTACTGTGATATCAAGATGATAGCAATATGATATGGTATATATGCAATGGAAGGTGTATATCGATGACCACTAATGTGCACAAGTAACGTTGCGGGCAATACTCAAATGGCTAGTCTCGATGGGCAAGTGACGCAAAATGGGCTAGGGGTTAACAATGCAATTGCAAGGGGTATATACAATGGTGTCGTCGAGGTTACCGTCCGATGATGATGATGAGAGGTGGTGATGTCTATGGTGACCCGTTCCTAATTAGCCGAAACACCTTAGGAAATAGAAAAACCACAACTCAAAATCTCAAAGGCCAAAGTCAAATGGTGGTAGCGGAAAGCGATGGTGGTGGTGTCGAAGATGGCAATGTGGAAGTGGTGGTGGTGTTTGATGAATAAGCACTCGTCCCTAAGTAGCCGAAAAACCTTAGGAGACTCAAGCCACTACTCAAGCAACTACAAATGCTATGGGTTGAAATGGGGTTAGGTTGAGGGAAGCTATGGTGGTATGGTGGATGATATGTATGGTGGATGATATGGTGGAGGGCCTAGGAAAACATGCCAAATTTGACAAAATTTGATGGAGTCAAATGATGATGGTAGTATTTTTGAGGTATGGGGGATTTCAAGAGCTTCAAAACGAGCTAAAGAACATCAAAATCGGACTCCGTATGAATTATTTATGGTCAAAACGGTGAAACTCGGAAGGCTGAAAATGTGCGGGGCGGTAGTACCGCTTTGAGTGG
Organism: Secale cereale; assembly: GCA_902687465.1. Lineage (NCBI taxonomy): Eukaryota > Viridiplantae > Streptophyta > Magnoliopsida > Poales > Poaceae > Secale > Secale cereale. The sequence goes on along the minus strand of LR738712.1, from coordinate 366,475,660 downwards.
GCGGAAGTAAAAAATTAGTACCGCTTGTAGGGCGGTAGTACCGCTTGGATGGGTGGTAGTACCGCTGGTTTCGGGAAAAATTTGCAGATCGGTATCGGGGCGAATTTGGGGCGGAGATGGATGATTTCGGGGGCGAAATTGGATGGATTTCGTGGATGGAAATGGTGAAACTTGGGGAGATGCTAGATCCACTCGAAACCAAGCAAATCCATGGATCAAATCCAACAAAACCTCATCAAACCAACAAATCACAAAAAAAAATGGGGCTAGTTTTTGGTGGGGATTTTCGAAATTGGGCAAGAACACAACAAAATTAGGCTAGAAAACAAGAAGGCGGGCTCCAATTTCGTGAGAAACCATAGCTCTAGATACCATGATGTTGTAGGGTGGAACCCTAGGTGGAGATCTTTCACGAATTGGAGGGGAATTCCCAAGAACAAGAGGAGCACAAAGGGAAGAACACAAGAGAAACACTCAAGAACAAGCCCAAATTACACATCCACTAGACTCACAAACACATGAGATCCACAAGGTACACGAACAATCAAAGGGAAATAAGATACATGGTAGAGTTCATCCCAATCCTATGAGGAGAGAGGTCTTGATAATCCATAAGGATTCTTCTCCCTTGGGAGGTCTTGCATCCACTAGGCATCTTCTCCAAGGTGGAGGTCTTGGCCTCCAATGGAGTAGTCTCACTCTCTCAAGAGGAAAAGGTAGGAGCAAAGCTCACATACAAATGAGCTATCATATTTGCTAAACTTAGAAAGGAGGTGGAGGTGGTCTATTTATAGTCTAAGCCACGAAGGGGTAAGTGGCGAGGGATACAAGGCCAAAGGCCGACGGTTGCGCACAGGCAGGGCGGTAGTACCGGAACCTCGGGCGGTAGTACCGCTTGGGAGAGGTACTACGGCTTGTAAGCGGTAGTACCGCCCGTTCCGGACTGGACATGCCATTCTTCTTCCGTCTTCGCTTCCACGCTTCCCTCGCGGATGGTGTAGGCGTTCCTTGGCGCTTGCGCTCCTCCTCCTCTTCCGTGAAGCTCCGACAATACATATGCATGCACACGAGAGGAGTGTCAAGTAGTATATCATCCTCGAAGGGATCAAGTGAACACGTGTAAAGGAGATGATTCACCTTTTTGTATGAGAAGTAGAGGTCACATGTGTCACTTGCCAAGCGGACTCTTGACATGGTGATGTCCATAGGATGCTCCGCATCAGAGAGAGAGAGCGTGGGCCGCCATGAGGTCGAAAGAGTGGAACAGCTTGGAGAGACTGATCTAGATAGACAAACTGTGTGAGGATATAGAGTGTGTCAATCGAGGCCCAAACAGGGATATATATCATTTGTGTGTCAGAGAAAGCGAGGTTAATCGAGACTTAGATAAAGAAGCGAGTGTGAGCCACCGTGCAGGGCGGAGCTACATTGGGCTAACATGTGCTCTTGAACATCTCTTTTCTATGGTTTCTTCTTCAAGCAAGCCCACCCAAGGTGATGAGGACATCACTAACATGGTTACACCCACAGCTCCAACTGACACATATATAGGACCAATTACTAGAGCTCCCGTACGCCAATTAAATTACCAGGTACTTCCGTTTCTTGGTAATGAATCTAATGTTCATGAGAATATGTTGCTGCCTAAATTGGATACATTTGTCTTGCTTACAAATGAAGGGCCTAGCTTGGACAAGAAGGATGAACATTGGAGCAAGATCAAGCATGGAGATGATGGCATGCGCAAGGGAAACAAGAATGGAGTTACAAGTGATGATTTCAGGACTTTGAAGCCACCATAATGAGTGCGTGAAGCCTTGGACGAAATATACAAGATGCCACTTCATAAATTTCGTCCAGAGGTTATTATAGGTGCTACGTCACCTTATTATTGGGCCAGGCCCATGTTAATTTCGAAATACTTGAGTATAGGCTGTTTTTAGAGTTCATATGTGTGGGGAAACAAGAGTTAGGGTTGGTTTCGGACCCCTCCAGCAAGGGCCACGAAATTCCCCCCTCTTTCCCCCATATATACAGCCCTTAGGGCGTCGTTTAGACTTTGGGTTTTGTTTAGATTAAAGTTCGCCATAGCTGCAACTTCGCGTACTTCGTTTGTGTTCAACGACCAGACAAAGACGTCATAGAACCCCACCTTGATCAATGAAGCTTTCCTCTTATATTCGCAATATCCAGATTGCAATCTTAGTTTCTTGCTTGTTCTTCGTTTGCCTGCAGGAAACATACCTTCGTGGTCAGGTTGATCGTGCACCGGTGTGGTCGATAACCTCTCGGAGTTGGTTTAGCGATTGCTAAGGCGCGACGTCCACGCACGTTCGTAGTCGGATCGTCAAAGTCGACTTTATCCAAACGATAGCCACCATCTCATCGAAAGACGGGACACCTTTGCCTCTATCAAGTGGTATCAGATTTCCAGGTTGCTCGGTGAGATTTTACAGTTTTTCCTAGTTTAGATCGAGTTTGTTCTTCATACCTATAGTCCACGTAAAAGCCAAAAAAAAATTAGGGTTAGTTCATCCCATCCGAACCAATCTGAGCCTTTGCATAATCTTTTCTGTATTTTCTTTGTTGAATTTGCAGTTGCATCGTCGTGTCAAGTTGCTGGTCTCAGTGTCTAGTTCTTTAGAGTTTCGAGTTCTGTTCATAGTTTGTCATGCCGCCGCCGCACCATATTCATCTCCGCTGCCATACCACCATCGCTGCCATATCCCACCACCGCCACCACATACCACCACCGCTGCCATAACCTACCACTGCTGCCATAACCTACCACCGCTGCCATATCCTACCACCATATATCCACCACCAATCCGAGTTCTTTTCATATTAGGTTTGTTCTCGAGATCCATCTAGGTTTCGGATTTGTGTTTCCGTGCATGCGTAGGTCTCGAAAGAAACGAGTCTGGAGACCCCCGGGCAGTTTTTAGGCCAAAATTTCGGCAAGTGAAAATATTTTTTCCCTATCGTATTTTTGGGCTTTTCTGAGTCTTTTGAGACACGTGCCACCATATTGTGTTTTACCGCACTTTTTCGTCGTCGCTGCCCTGATTCCGAAAAAAAAATCGCGAATTTTTTTTCGTGCATATCGTCTTAGTTTGACTTGGGAAGTGTTTGTGACACTCGCCATTATAGTGATTTTCGGCAAAAAAAAGCAGCGGAAAAAAAAGAGCGCAAAAAAAAGGCAAAAAAAATTCAGAGTGTGCTTTTCCCTTTATATCGTGCAGCGCCGTGATTTTGTTAGTGTTCTAGGCTCGCGTCTCTAGTACGGTCTAGCCTAGGACCAGCACAGTACCGTCGTTGAGCGTTTATTCAACTTTGCATCTCTGAATTGATTATTGCTGACCCCTTTTGCTACCATCTTATAAGCCTTCCTAGCTCCACATACATCTACATCGTGCGTTTGACTCTCCCTGGTAATCGCTTTATCCAACCATTGAGAGTTTTGACTACGACGGTTGCCGATCACCACCTGCTGCTGGGTAAGAACTGGTAAGAATTTGAGATTTGCTTGACGGATTTGTGACGCCCCGCCACCACCATTTTCTAGTAGTCTGTAGGATCATATTCTTGTGTGTTTCTATTGCTGCTAACCATGCCAGGATCACAAGCCGACGAGACTGACTGGGAGAACTTGACGAACAAGGAGCTTCATGACAAGTTTCAGCAAATGATGAGTGAACAGGTGCAAGATGTGCTAAACAGATTTGACGAGGCCATGGAGAAGATAGATGGCATGGAGAAGACGTTTGAAACAAAGCTCGATAACAAGTTTGCTGAATTGCTTTCGCGTTTTCCACCACCACCGGCTGCTGCAGCTGTCCCACCTCTACAACAACAATAACAACAACAACAACGCCTTCCAAATCAAGTGGGACGAGCACAGCGCGTTCCCCTTGAGCCTGGTCAAGCTTTTGGTGCCGCTGTTGATGTTTCTGTAGCCCCTGCTGCTACTGCAGAGGTGGAGGACCATTACGAGGATGAGGTTGACCAAAATCAGAACTATGTGCAACCACCAGCACCACCACCACCAGGTCGTCCTCATGTATATCATCGCAATGGTAGGGCTGCACCACCACGTGAGGTACATGACCATCTTCCTAAACTGAAATTGAATATTCCACCATTTGAGGTAGGTATGTTCCTGATATATATCTTACTTGGGAGTTAGAAACTGAACAACGTTTTACATGTTTAAACTATCCCGAGGAGAGACGTGTTCCTGCTGCTGTTTGTGCTTTCACTAGTTTTGCATGTGTTTGGTGGTCTGAACATTGTAGATTATATCCTATTCCAGCTACTTGGGCTGCTTTGAAAACTGCTATGCGTACTCGTTCGGTTCCACCATATTATCAACGTGAATTACTTCAAAAATTGCAGCGCTCAAGACAAGGAAAAAATTCCGTAGAACAATATTATCAGCAATTACAAACTGGCCTGATTAGATGTGGTATAGTTGAGGAGAATGAAGCTATGCTTGCACGTTTTATGGATGGATTAAATAGAGAGATTCAGACCATTCTAGAGTATAAGGATTAGAATAATATCAATCATTTATTCCATCTTGCTTGTAAAGCTGAACGTGAAGTGCGGGATCGACAGGCATTGGCGTGGACTAACTTTTCTGCAGGTCGACCTTCATCATGGACACCGTGTGTATCCTCTACTTCCACACATTCTACTGCACCGACACCTCCATCAGCTGTTACCTCCAACAGTGATACAAGGAAGCAGGCACAACCACCATTGTCTGCCAAGAGCACACCTATTGGGCATGCACATAGTTCTTCTTCCATGGCATCAATAGGGCACACCAGTGATATTATTTGTCGTCGTTGTAAGGGAAGAGGACATTTTGCGAGAGAATGCAAATGTCAGCGTGTGATGATTGCTACTGAGGATGGTGGATATGAGTCCGCTAGTGACTATGAAGAGGACACTTTGGCTCTTATTACACGTGAAGAATACGATGGAGACGATTCTAATCAAGAGACGCAATACATGGCTCATGAAGATGCTGATAGGTATGAATGTTTAGTTGCTCAACGTGTTTTGAGTGTGCAGGTTACACAAGCTGAGCAAAATTAGAGGCATAATTTGTTCCATACAAAGGGAGTTGTGAAGGAATGTTCTGTTCGCGTGATCATAGATGGAGGGAGTTGCAACAACTTGGCTAGCATGGAGATGGTGGAGAAGCTATCTCTCACCACAAGACCACATCCACATCCTTACTACATCCAATGGTTCAACAACAGCGACAAGGTTAAGGTAACGTGTACTGTTCGTGTGCATTTTAGTATCTCTACATATGCTGATTATGTTGATTGTGAGGTGGTACCTATGCAAGCATGTTCCTTATTACTTGGTAGACCATGGCAATTTGATAAAAATTCTGTACACCATGGTAGAAACAATCAGTATACTCTTGTTCATCAGGATAAAAATATTACTTTGCTTCCTATGACTCCTGATTCCATTTTGAAAGATGATATTAATAGAGCTAATAAAGCAAAACAAGAGAAAAATAAGAGTGAAAATCAGATTGTGGCAAAAGAATTTGAGCAACAAATGAAGCCTAATAATAAACCATCTACTGTTGCTTCTGAAATTAAATTGAAAATTGCATGTTTATTTGCCACCAAATCTGATATTGATGAGCTAGATTTCAGCAAATCTGTTTGCTATGCTTTTGTGTGCAAAGAGGCATTATTTTCATTCGAGGACATGCCTTCCTCTTTGCCTCCTGCTGTCACTAACATTTTGCAGGAGTTCGCCGACGTTTTTCCACAAGACGTGCCACCGGGATTACCACCTATTCGAGGGATTGAGCATCAGATTGACTTAATTCCCGGTGCATCGCTACCCAACCGCGCACCATACCGTACCAATCCAGAAGAGACAAAGGAGATTATGCGTCAAGTACAGGAGCTACTCGACAAAGGTTATATACGCGAATCCCTTAGTCCTTGTGGTGTTCCTATTATTCTAGTGCCGAAAAAGGATGGTACATCGCGTATGTGTGTTGATTGTAGAGGCATTAATAACATTACTATACGTTATCGTCATCCTATTCCTAGGCTCGATGACATGGTTGATGAATTGAGTGGCTCTACAATATTCTCCAAAGTTGATTTGCATAGTGGATACCATCAAATTTGTATGAAATTGGGAGATGAATGGAAAATAGCATTTAAAACTAAGTTTGGATTATATGAGTGGTTAGTCATGCATTTTTGGTTAACTAATGCACCTAGTACTTTCATGAGATTAATGAATGAAGTTTTACGTGCTTTCATTGGACGATTTGTGGTAGTTTACTTTGGAGGAACATTTGGAACATTTACGTGCTGTTTTTATTGCTCTACGTGATGCACGTTTGTTTGGTAACCTTGGAAAGTGCACCTTTTGCACCGACCGAGTATCTTTTCTTGGCTATGTTGTTACTCCACAGGGAATTGAGGTTGATAAAGCCAAGATTGAAGCTATTGAGAGTTGGCCGCAGCCCAAAACGGTCACACACGTGAGGAGTTTCCTTGGCCTCGCTGGATTCCATCGGTGTTTTGTGAGAGATTTCAGCACCATTGTTGCACCTCTCAATGAGCTTACAAAGAAGGATGTGCCTTTTATTTGGGGTACTGCACAGGTAGAAGCATTCATGATATTGAAAGATAAGTTGACACATGCTCCTTTACTCCAACTTCCTGATTTTAATAAGACTTTTGAGCTTGAATGTGATGCTAGTGGAATTGGGTTAGGAGGTGTGTTATTACAAGCTGGTAAACCTGTTGCATACTTTTCTGAAAAATTGAGTGGGCCTAGTCTAAATTATTCTACTTATGATAAGGAATTATATGCTCTTGTTCAGACTTTGGAGACATGGCAACATTATTTATGGCCCAAACAATTTGTTATACATTCTGATCATGAATCTTTGAAGCACATTAAAAGTCAAGCAAAACTGAACCGTAGACATGCTAAATGGGTTGAATTCATAGAGACTTTCCCTTATGTTATTAAACACAAGAAGGGAAAAGAAAATGTTATTGCTGATGCATTGTCTCGTCGTTATACTATGCTCTCACAACTTGACTTTAAAATATTTGGTTTGGAGACCATCAAAGATCAATATGTGCATGATGCTGAATTTAAAGATGTATTGCAGAATTGTAAAGAAGGGAGAACATGGAACAAGTTCGTCGTTAATGATGGATTTGTGTTTCGTGCTAACAAGCTATGCATTCCAGCTAGCTCTGTTCGTCTTTTGTGGTTGCATGAGGTGCATGGAGGAGTATTAATGGGACACTTTGGCGTGAAGAAGATGGAGGACGTACTTGCTACACATTTCTTTTGGCCAAAGATGCGACGGGATGTTGAGCGTTTTGTTGGTCGCTGCACTACATGTCAAAAAGCTAAGTCACGACTCAATCCTCATGGTTTATATATGCCTTTGCCTGTCCCTAGTGTTCCTTGGGAAGATATATCCATGGACTTTGTTTGGGGTTTACCTCGAACAAAGAAGGGGAGGGATAGCATATTTGTTGTCGTGGATAGGTTCTCGAAGATGGCACACTTTATACCATGTCATAAAAGCGATGATGTTGCTAATGTTGTTGATTTGTTCTTTCGTGAAATTATTCGCTTGCATGGTGTGCCAAATACTATTGTTTCAGATCGTGATACTAAATTTCTGAGCCACTTTTGGAGATGTTTATGGGCTAAGTTGGGGACTAAACTGCTTTTTAGTACTACTTGTCACCCCCAAACTCATGGACAAACTGAAGTAGTCAACATAACATTGTCTACTATGCTTAGGGCTGTTTTGAATAAGAATAAGAAAATGTGGGAAGAATGCTTGCCTCATATTGAATTTGCTTATAATCGTTCGTTGCATTCTACTACTAAGATGTGCCCTTTTGAAATTGTCTATGGTTTCCTACCTCGTGCACCTATTGATTTGTTGCCTCTTCCATCTTCGGAGAAGGTTAATTTTGATACTAAACAACGTGCTGAATTGATCTTAAAAATGCATGAGTTAAATAAGGAAAATATTGAGCGCATGAATGCTAAATATAAACTTGTTGGAGATAAGGGTAGAAAACGGGTTGTCTTTGCACCTGGAGATCTTGTTTGGTTACATTTGCATAAGGATAGGTTTCCTAATTTGTGCAAGTCAAAGCTAATGCCACGTGCTGATGGTCCTTTCAAGGTGTTAGAGAAAATAAATGATAATGCATATAAACTTGAGCTGCCTGCAGATTTTGGGGTTAGTCCCACATTTAACATTGCAGATTTGAAGCCTTACTTGGGTGAGCAAGATGAGCTTCCGTCGAGGACGACTTCAATTCAAGAAGGGGAGGATGATGAGGACATCACTAACAAGGTTACACCCACAGCTCCAACTGACACATATACAGGACCAATTACTAGAGCTCGCGCACGACAATTAAATTACCAGGTACTTTCGTTTCTTGGTAATGAATCTAATGTTCATGAGAATATGATGCTGCCTAAATTGGATACATTTGTCTTGCTTACAAATGAAGGGCCTAGCTTGGACAAGAAGGATGAACATTGGAGCAAGATCAAGCATGGAGATGATGGCATGCGCAAGGGGAACAAGAATGGAGTTTCAATTGATGATTTCAGGACTTTGAAGCCACCATAATGAGTGCGAGAAGCCTTGGACGAAATATACAAGATGCCACTTCATAAATTTCATCCAGAGGCTATTATAGGTGCTGCGTCACCTTATTATTGGGCCAGGCCCATGTAATTTCGAAATACTTGAGTATAGGCTGTTTTTAGAGTCCGTATGTGTGGGGAAACAAGAGTTAGGGTTGGTTTCGGACCCACCACCAAGGGCCACGAAATTCCCCCCTCTTTTCCCCATATATACAGCCCTTAGGGCGTCGTTTAGACTTTGGGTTTTGTTTAGATTAAAAGTTCTCCATAGCTGCAACTTCGTGTACTTCGTTTGTGTTCAACGACCAGACAAAGGCGTCACAGAACCCCACCTTGATCAATAAAGCTTTCCTCTTATATTCGCAATATCCAGATTGCAATCTTAGTGTCTTTCTTGTTCTTCGTTTTCCTGCAGGAAACAGACCTTCGTGGTCAGGTTGATCGTGCTCCGATGTGGTCGATAACCTCTCGGAATTGGTTTAACGATTGCTAAGGCGCGACGTCCACGCACGTTCGTAGTCGGATCGTCAAAGTCGACTTCATCCATACGATAGCCACCATCTCATCGATAGACGGGACATATTTGCCTCTATCATTCCATCTTGCTTGTAAAGCTGAACGTGAAGTGCAGGATCGACAGGCATTAGCACGGACTAACTTTTCTGCAGGTCGACCTTCACCATGGACACCGCGTGCATCCTCTACTTCCACACATTCTACTACACCGACACCTCCATCAGCTGTTACCTCCAGCCGTGATACAAGGAAGCAGGCACAACCACCATTATCTGCCAAGAGCACACCTATTGGGCCTGCACAGAGTTCTTCTTCTTCCATGGCATCAACAGGGCACACCAGTGATATTATTTGCCGTCGTTGTAAGGGAAGAGGACATCTTGCGAGAGAATGCAAATCTCAGCGTGTGAAGATTGCTACTGAGGATGGTGGATATGAGTCCGCTAGTCACTATGATGAGGAGACTTTGGCTCTTATTACACGTGAAGAACACAGCGGAGACGATTCTGATCATGAGACGCAATACATGGCTCCTGAAGATGCTGACAGGTATGAATGTTTAGTTGCTCAACGTGTTTTGAGTGTGTAGGTTACACAAGCTGAGCAAAATCAGAGGCATAATTTGTTCCATACAAAGGGAGTTGTGAAGGAACGTTCTGTTCGCGTGATCATAGATGGAGGGAGTTGCAACAACTTGGCTAGCATGGAGATGGTGGAGAAGTTATCTCTCACCACAAGACCACATCCACATCCTTACTACATCCAATGGTTCAACAATAGCGGCAAGGTTAAGTTAACATGTACTGTTCATGTGCATTTTACTATCTCTACATATGCTGATTATGTTGATTGTGATGTGGTACCTATGCAAGCATGTTCCTTATTACTTGGTAGACCATGGCAATTTGATAAAAATTATGTACACCATGGTAGAAACAATCAATATACTCTTGTTCATAAGGATAAAAATATTACTTTACTTCCTATGACTCCTGATTCCATTTTGAAAGATGAAATTAATAGAGCTAATAAATCAAAACAGGAGAAAAATAAGAGTGAAAATCAGATTGTGGCAAAATAATTTGAGCAACAAATGAAACCTAATAATAAACCATCTACTGTTGCTTCTGAAATTAAATTGAAAAGTGCATGTTTACTTGCCACCAAATCTTATATTGATGAGCTAGATTTTAGCAAATCTGTTTGCTATGCTTTTGTGTGCAAAGAGGCATTATTTTCATTCGAGGACGTGCCTTCCTCTTTGCCTCCTGCCGTCACTAACATTTTGCAGGAGTTCACCGATGTTTTTCCACAAGACGTGCCACCGGGATTACCACCTATTCGAGCGATTGAGCATCAGATTGACTTAATTCCCGGTGCATCGCTACCCAACCGCGCACCATACCGTACCAATCCAGAAGAGACGAAGGAGATTATGCGTCAAGTACAGGAGCTACTCGACAAAGATTATATACATGAATCCCTTAGTCCTTGTGCTGTTCCTATTATTCTATTGTCGAAAAAGGATGGTACATCGCATATGTGTGTTGATTGTAGAGGCATTAATAATATTATTATTCGTTATCGTCATCCTATTCCTAGGCTAGATGATATGCTTGATGAATTGAGTGGCTCTACAATATTCTCCAAAGTTGATTTGCGTAGTGGTTACCATCAAATTCGTATGAAATTGGGAGATGAATGGAAAACAACATTTAAAACTAAGTTTGGATTATATGAGTGGTTAGTCATGCCTTTTGGGTTAACTAATGCACCTAGTACTTTCATGAGATTAATGAATGAAGTTTTATGTGTTTTCATTGGACGATTTGTGGTAGTATAGTTTGATGATATATTGATCTTTAGCAGATCTTTGGAGGAACATTTGGAACATTTACGTGCTGTTTTTATTGCTCTACGTGATGCACGTTTGTTTGGTAACCTTGGAAAGTGCACCTTTTGCACCGACCGAGTCTCTTTTCTTGGCTATGTTGTTACTCCACAGGGAATTGAGGTTGATAAAGCCAAGATTGAAGCTATTGAGAGTTGGCCGCAGCCCAAAACGGTCACACACGTGAGGAGTTTCCTTGGCCTCGCTGGATTCTATCGGCGTTTTGTGCGAGATTTCAGCACCATTGCTGCACCTCTCAATGAGCTTACAAAGAAGGATGTGCCTTTTGTTTGGGGTACTCCACAGGAAGAAACATTCACGGTATTGAAAGATAAGTTGACACATGCTCCTTTACTCCAACTTCCTGATTTTAATAAGACTTTTGAGCTTGAATGTGATGCTAGTGGAATTAGGTTAGGAGGTGTGTTATTACAAGATGGTAAACTTGTTGCATACTTTTCTGAAAAATTGAGTGGGCCTAGTCTGAATTATTCTACTTATGATAAGGAATTATATGCTCTTGTTCAGACTTTGGAAGCATGGCAACATTATTTATGGCCCAAAGAATTTGTTATACATTCTGATCATGAATCTTTGAAGCACATTAAAAGTCAAGCAAAACTGAACCGTAGACATGCTAAATGGGTTGAATTCATAGAGACTTTCCCTTATGTTATTAAACACAAGAAGGGAAAAGAAAATGTTATTGCTGATGCATTGTCTCGTCGTTATACTATGCTTTCACAACTTGACTTTAAAATATTTGGTTTGGAGACCATCAAAGATCAATATGTGCATGATGCTGAATTTAAAGATGTATAGCAGAATTGTAAAGAAGGGAGAACATGGAACAAGTTCGTCGTTAATGATGGATTTGTGTTTCGTGCTAACAAGCTATGCATTCTAGCTAGCTCTGTTCGTCTTTTGTTGTTGCAGGAGGCGCATGGAGGAGGATTAATGGGACACTTTGGCATGAAGAAGACGGAGGACGTACTTGCTACACATTTCTTTTGGCAAAAGATGCGACGGGATGTTGAGCGTTTTGTTGCTCGGTGCACTACATGTCAAAAAGCTAAGTCACGACTCAATCCTCATGGTTTATATATGCCTTTGCCTGTTCCTACTGTTCCTTGGGAAGATATATCTATGGACTTTGTTTTGGGTTTACCTCGAACAAAGAAGGGGAGGGATAGCATATTAGTTGTCGTGGATAGGTTCTCGAAGATGGCACACTTTATACCATGTCATAAAAGCGATGATGCTGCTAATGTTGCTGACTTGTTCTTTCGTGAAATTATTCGCTTGCATGGTGTGCCAAATACTATTGTTTCAGATCGTGATACTAAATTTCTTAGCCACTTTTGGAGATGTTTATGGGCTAAGTTGGGGACTAAACTGCTTTTTAGTACTACTTGTCACCCCCAAACTGATGGTCAAACTGAAGTAGTCAACAGAACTTTGTCTACTATGCTTAGGGCTGTTTTGAAGAATAATAAGAAAATGTGGGAAGAATGCTTGCCTCATATTGAATTTGCTTATAATCGTTCGTTGCATTCTACTACTAAGATGTGCCCTTTTGAAATTGTCTATGGTTTCCTACCTCGTGCACCTATTGATTTGTTGCCTCTTCCATCTTGAGAGAAGGTTAATTTTGATGCTAAACAACGTGCTGAATTGATCTTAAAAATGCATGAGTTAACTAAGGAAAATATTGAGCGCATGAATGCTAAATAAAAACTTGTTGGAGATAAGGGTAGAAAACGTGTTGTCTTTGCACCTGGAGATCTTGTTTGGTTACATTTCCGTAAGGATAGGTTTCCTAATCTGCGCAATTCAAAGCTAATGCCACGTGCCGATGGTCCTTTCAAGGTGGTAGAGAAAATAAATGATAATGCATATAAACTTGAGTTGCCTGCAGATTTTGAAGTTAGTCCCACATTTAACATTGCAGATTTGAAGCCTTACTTGGGTGAGGAAGATGAGCTTCCGTCGAGGAAGACTTCAATTCAAGAAGGGGAGGATGATGAGGACATCCCTAACAAGGTTACACCCACAGCTCCAACTGACACATATACATGACCAATTACTAGAGCTGGTGCATGCCAATTAAATTACCAGGTACTTTCGTTTCTTGGTAATGAATCTAATGTTCATGAGAATATGATGCTGCCTAAATTGGATACATTTGTCTTGCTTACAAATGAAGGGCCTAGCTTGGACAAGAAGGATGTACATTGGAGCAAGATCAAGCATGGAGATGATGGCATGCGCAATGGAAACAAGAATGGAGTTACAAGTGATGATTTTAGGACTTTGAAGCCACCATAATGAGTGCGTGAAGCCTTGGACGAAATATACAAGATGCCACTTCATAAATTTCGTCCAGAGGCTATTATAGGTGCTGCGTCACCTTATTATTGGGCCAGGCCCATGTAATTTTGAAATACTTGAGTATAAGCTGTTTTTAGAGTCCGTATGTGTGGGGAAACAAGAGTTAGGGTTTGTTTCGGACCCCTCCACCAAGGGCCACGAAATTCCCCCCTCTTTCCCCCATATATACAGCCCTTAGGGCATCGTTTAGACTTTGGGTTTTGTTTAGATTAAAGTTCGCCATAGCTACAACTTCGTGTACTTCATTTGTGTTCAACGACCAGACAAAGACATCACAGAACCCCACTTCATCAATAAAGATTTCCTCTTGAATTCGCAATATCCAGATTGCAATCTCAGTTTCTTGCTTGTTCTTCGTTTGCCTGCAGGAAACAGACCTTCGTGGTCAGGTTGATCGTGCTCCGGCTTGGTCAATAACCTGTCGGAGTTGGTTTAGCGATTGCTAAGGTGCGACGTCCACGCATGTTCGTAGTCAGATCGTCCAAGTCGACTTCCTCCAAAATGATAGCCACCATCTCATCAAAAGAGGGGACACCTTTGCCTCTATCAAGTGGTATCAGATTTGCAATGCATGTATCTACCGAGAGAGAATGGGGGATAGAGAGCTCGACACGGAGTGCAATGGCGGGTGTGTGAGAGTGAGAAATCGAAACATGGAGAGATAGAATGAACGTGCAGAAACCAAAGCTTTGTAAGGTGGTTATGAGAGGAAGATTGATCGACTGAGGAAGTATGTAACGTGTGTGCCGAGGGGGGGGGGCTAAAAACAACATTTGAATGTAGATAGTACTAGACTTAATATTGACATTTCAATTTAGTGTACTCCCTCCGTTTCAAAACAGATTACTCAACTTTGTACTAACTTTATTGGAACGGAGGGAGTACATTGTAATATTTGAATTGAGGACCATGCATATGGCTTCCGTGATTATTTCGAATTCGTGCCATGCTAGGTTTGGAAAAGGTTGATATTGACACAATTGTTGTGGTATTTTGTATGTGTGTGGTCATATGCTTGAATCCATCCAAAGTTTTCTCACCACCATGATGGTCATCTTATACATATATGAATTTGTATTAAATAAGTAGCGTGGATACCATGAAATGCGAAATCCACGTTAAAATTGGAGATCGCTATGTGACAAACACACTCTAACTCAAAGAACTCCTCATTAATTAATTAATAGTACTTGTTTCGAAGGACTAATTATTTACAAGGAGTACAATATTCGTTTGCGAATGAAAGAATGAAAGAAGATATTGTATTCTTAAATGTAGGTGCACCAGGGTCGTGTCGTGGTGGTCGCGTGTGTCGTACGGACCCTAGAAAGTAGTAGCACCCACCCCTCCACCCCCCATAAAAAAGAATGACGGAAAAAAGGTTTGCACTTCCACATTTTGGATTGAAATATCTGGCGGCTCCTTCTCCCCCGTCCCCTTCCGCGCCCAGAGCACTCAGATACCTAATTTGCCACCAACCCAAGAAAATTTCGAATCGCCCTTCCTCTCATCTCTTTCCCCACCTCTGTGTCGGATGACGATGACGAAGACGATAGTCCTACTTCACCACTACACTAGAGCTACCTCAGCTACGCCCTCGTTCGCCGCCGGGTGGTCCACTCACAACGTCGGCCGCCGCAGCCGACTTGCCTCACAGACACTGACTTCCATCGCATCAGGGCTACTTCACCGAGAACATCGTCGCACCTCCACCCCCAGGACGCCGTTAGTGCTTCACCAATAGCCTCGTCCACCGCATCGTAGCGCTCCACTGCCGCTCGAGATCTGCATTCGTATGCGGCCAGCCAATGCCAGCGCATCACCCTCAATGGCTCTGAAGTGACCCGCACTCTAGCTAGGCGAGCATGCCCAAACACTGGCCCGAACTAGGTATCCACATATCACTCCCTTGTGCACTATTGCGACGATGTTTGGATATCCTTTTATTGCTCTCTTAGCTTACACGCCTATGCAACTCTAACTTTATCTCTTATTTCTTCTGGCGATATAATTTGGAACAAACAAAACCATTTTTTAGCGAAGCATGGTGGTGCTACGGGATCTGGTACACATCCTGCATGCCGGTATAACCTTGTAAGTACCTGTCCTCCGGTACAACAGCAAGGTCGATTCCTCTCATTTGATCAACCATTCGCCGTGTCAAAAATGTAAAGGGGGGTGCAAGGAGCACAAGCCCTGCACATCCAAGCAAGTGGTAACATGGACTTGTACATGGAACATCCTAAGGGCAAGCAGAGCTGCAGTGAGTCTCTACAACGAGCTAGCGTAAGTCCATGTATTTCATTTAATTCATACTGGCATGCGTGTATGATTTTTGTACAGTGGTGGATCCACTAATTCAAGTTACCAGGGGTGAAAATTTAACTTAAAAAAATAAAAGGCACTTGCACTCCGGAAATCAACATAACTTGAGAAATGTGAAGCTACATGCACTTTGAAAACCAGCTAATGATCCAAAGTGGCTCAAGATTATAAAACACTAAATGGTGTAAGAAAAAACACAAATGCAACATGGTGTACAAGGACTACTAACATGGACTGTGCCTGCTTGAATTATTCGTTCTCTGGCCGAAAATATCCAAGTGTAATTGCATCTATAACCAGTGCGCAAACTGCATATCAATATATCTATCCTGCACAAGTATGCCAATAGTTTCAAACAACAGATTAGAAATGCCATGCCCAAGATGCGATTCTATCCCGGTCACGTGATGAACTCGTGATTGGGGCACAACCGCATTTCGGGCGCTTAGCAAGATGAATATCATTACATCGTACCATTACATAAATAGATGGGGATACATACAAGTCATACAACTCCACATGAATACAACATCATCATATACAAGACATCCAACTACGGATGAAAACACATGAAAAGCACACGACATCCATCCTATTGTCCCAGATTGCCGACCAGGAACCTATCCAAGACTGACAAGGAAGAAGAAGAAGAAGATGAAGAAAGAACTCCAACACAAGTAAGCATCGCTCTCATGGCAAGTCATCGGAAACCTGCACCTGCAACTGTTGTTGTAGTATTTGTGAGCCACGAGGACTCGGCAATCCCATAACCATGGGTGTCAAGACTAGAAAAGCTTAATGGGTATGGAGAGGTTAAGTGGTGAGGTTGCAGCAGCGGCTAAGCATTATATGGTTGATAACTTACGAGTACAAGAATAAGATGAGCATCTACGCAAACAGTCGCAAACTAGTAATGATCACTAAGAGATCCTGAACTGCGTACGAGTCAAACATAACCCCACCGTGTTCTCTTCTCAAAATGAAAAGAGACGGTCACGGTTACTCCCGTGGTTGGTGTATTTTATGTCAGATCCTCTGTCAAGTTTTCTACAACCGCACATTAACAAATTCCAATCTGCCACATAACCGTGGACACGGCTTTCGAAAGATCATAACCCCGCAAGGGTGTCCCAACTTAGCCCATCACAAGCTCTCACGATCACCACAGGTAAAAAACCCTTATCTTAGGGAAGACCCAATCAGACTCGGAATCCCGGTGCACAAGACATTTCGACAATGGTAAAACAAGTCTAGCAAGACCTACCGACGTGCCGACACACTCATAGTAGCCGCGCGTATCTCATCCCAGGCCACGATCGGATGAACACTCCGTACAACTAAAACCAATCCTCGAGTTTCCCCGTGGTGGCGCTGCAAGGGGCTCTAGTTTGGACCAACACTCATGAGGAGCACTGGCCCGGGGTTGCAAATTAAGTCCTCGGGATCCGGAAAGTCCCTATGCAAGTTTTAGTTATTAGGCAAATGGTACAACCAATATTGAGCCTTGCTGAAGGAGTTTTATTCAAAGCGAACTGTCAAGGGGGTCCCATAACACCCAACTATGTTAGGAACACAAACTCAAGGAACATAACACCGGTTTATCGGTTCTTAAGGCGGCATGAGTGGAACAAAACACCGAGCAAAAGGCCAAGCCTCCCACCCATTGCCAAGTATATAGGTGTATTAATTATAGTAATAGATATTGTGATATTCCAACAACCGAGTTCCAACATGGAGCAATCTTCATCTTCACCTGCAACTAATAACGCTATAAGAGGGGCTGAGCAAGCGGTAACATAGCCAAACAACGGTTTGCTGGGATGGTGTCAAAGGTTAGAGGTTTCATGACAACAATGAGAGGCTGACAACAATAGATAGACAGCGCGACATATAGCGATAGCATCGAGACAACTAGCATAGCAATGATAGTAATGAGATCCAAGGTGACGGTCATCTTGCCTGGAATCTCGCAAGGAAGAAGAACGAGTCCATGAAGAAGAAAAAGCCACGAAGATGACCAAGTGTAGCCGAACGAATCCTCACGATCGCAACGAAACAGGAACTAACGAGAAGAAGCAAACAACATGGTAAACACATCACACATAAACAAGACAAGGTGCTCAACCAAGTATGATACATGACAAGGCTACATGATGCAAAACATGGCAAGACATGAAGCACACAAGATCAACACACAAAGCAAGTCTAAATGAGGCCGGAAACAACAAATAACAATTCCAGTAAGTCCTCGTATGCAAATTTCAAAATTGGTCCAGATCTGAACAAACCTAATGTTAAAGTTGTTGAGCAGCAAGTTAAATGCACCAAGATGATCTACACGAAATTCTAGTCGAGTTACATATGAAGTTCATTTAATTCGGAGCTAGGCCCTAGAAGATATGAGCAAAATAAGTTACACATGACATTGATGTAAAATGCATTCAAACATCATGCAAACACTCCCAAAACATGGATGCAACATGACATTGATGAGGACATGACTACCTTGGATACGACCAAAAATATTGCATACATATTTGTTTGTGAGGTGATTTCTAATGCAAACTATGCAACAATTTATTTATGTCATCCAGGACAAAAATACTTCACAGACTTTTGTGTCATGTCTAATTCCAGGTGTATGGGACATTTGTACAATCCACATATGAAGATAAGGGGAAAATAGAAGTTTAGGTGCTGTTTAAAAAGTTCTCTCATGTCACTTTTGGACCAAGAGAAGATAGAGTCCAAGTCTCTCACGTTCTGCATCCAGATTCGGACTACACAGACATACCTGACTCAAAACGGCAAGAACTCCTTCATACGGACTCCGAATTGGGTGATTCTTTTTTTGTTGGAAACTAGATTTCGTACACTTTCCAACTCAATTGGATTCACCTTCAAATTCGTCCGGAGCGTTGAGATACCGACGAAATAATCTGACGCTGCAGCAGAATCCGAGTCAAACTACAAGTCCAAAGGTGTTACATCACCTCCACTTAGGCCCATGAGCCTTGTACGACCTAGGGTTAGTTTTAGGCTGCCTTGGGACGTCCTTCCACCGCCTTGGCCACCACCCCTTGCTCCTATATAAGTAGATCCATCTAGTAGCTTTTTCTTTGGGATTTGTTTAGTCAAAAGATAGTCATTGCAACTTCGTGTACTTCGTTTGTGTCCAACGACCAGACCAAGACCGCTTACGGATCCCCATCTTTATCAATACTTCATCTATATTTGCAATATTCAGATTGCTTTATCATATTCTTGCTTGTTTTTCGATTGCATGCAGGAATAGACCTTCGTGGTCAGGCTGATCGTGCTTCTGGCATCGTCAGTAACCCCTGGAGATTGGTTTAGTGATTGCTAAGGCGCAACGCCGTGCACGTTTGTCGGATCGTCAAAGTCGTCTCCACCAAATTGATAGTTACCATCTCATCGGAAGATCGGGCCCCTCGCCTCTATCAAGTGGTATCAGTTTTCAGGTTGCTCGGTGAGAATTTCCAGTTATTCCTAGATTAGATTTATTTTCTTACCTATTGTCCAAGGAAAAGCCACAAAAAGTTAGATCTATTCATCCTTTGTCCTAGCCAGTCTGAGCCTTTGCAATTTTTTTTCATTGTTTGCATTATTGAATTATCGGTTGCATCGTCGTGTCAAGTTGCTAGTCTTAGTGTCTAGTTCGTTATAGTTTCGAGTTCTGTTCACATTAGTCACGTCGTCGCTCCATCGTTATCCCTTCCGCTGTCCACCACCTCATCCAGCAATTTCCACCTCATGCTACCTATCGTTCATTGTCACAATCATACTTGAAGTCGTTGGCATCTTTGCTTGATCCGATCTGCATCTTATCTAGTTTGTCTTGGAAAGAGGGAGAAAGAAAAAAAAAGACAGAGAAAAAAAGTAAAAAAAAAAAGAGGAGAGAAAGAAGAAGAAAAAGAGTGTGAGAAAAAAAGAAAAAGAAGAAAAAGAAAGTTGGAGAGAGAGTTGTTGTATATTCTGCTTGGCAGTTATTTTTATCATGATCTTTACTGCCGTTGTGATCTTCACTTATATCTTGATGTTCAGAGCTACTTCGTATCCTTTATTGATGGTAGTTGTGCTACACCGTGACCTCATTAGTGTTCTAGGCTCGCGTATCTAGTCCGGTCTAGTCTAGGACCAGAACAGTACCGTCGTTGAGCGTTTATTCAACATTGCATCTCTGAATTGATTATTGCTAATCTTTTGCTACCATATATAGCCAACCCAGCTCCACATATTTCTACACCGTGCATATTTACGTTCACCTGGCAATCGCTTTACTCAATCTTTGGAGTTATTTGACACCGCTGGTTGCCTATCACCACCTGCTGCATGGTAAGAACTTGTAAGATTATTGATATTTGCTTTACTGTGAGCGCTTTACCACCACATCCTAGTAGTTCATAGGAACATTATTCTCGAATTTTGTTTCTTGTTTATACTAATCATGACAGGTACCGGAGACAGAAGTTCTTGGACGACGGATACATCTTCACCATCACGAGACGTGGGACAACACACACAAGCACATGGTCAGGTTATTTCTTTACCGTCATTTGAGGGTAGATTTAAACCTGCTATTTATCTTGCTTGGGAGTTTGAGGTCGAACTAATTTTTGCTAGCCATGATTTTTCTGAACTTGAGAGAGTACGAGCTGTCACTAGAGCATTTACTAGCTTTTCTTCTGTTTGGTGGAGTGTGCACTGTAAGAAAAATATTGATAACCAACCCACAACTTGGAAAGATTTGAAGGCTGTAATGAGAAAACATTTTTTCCTCCTTATTATCGCCGTGAATTGCTTCGTAAATTGGAACAATTAAAACAAGGCAGTAACACTGTTCATGCTTACTACCAAGAGTTCAAATCTTATATGCATCATTGTGACATAGAAGAATCTGAGAATGATACAATGAATAGATTTTTTGGTGGTTTGAACCATGATATTCGTGCAAGATTTTAGTATATTCCTCGTTGCATTATTGGTATGTATGTTCGTGCTTGTACCTTTGAGAGACAAATACAGGAGGATGCATTGTGTGACTACAACAACTACTATTCCAGTTCATGCTCAGCATCACTGGTTGGTTCCTCCGTCATTGCACCTACTAGAGCAACCACACCTCCAATTGTGAGCGTGACATCATCTAAAGTGTATGGTACATTGTCATCGTCCGTACCTACATCAGCTACGTCTTTGTGACAAGGTAACAGTAAAATCAACGATGATATAACTTCACATGAGGATGATGCATATCTAGTTAACTTGAATACATCATGTATTGAATTACCTGTTGATTTGAGCACACCACCTAGTTTAGATAATCATGTTACTGTCATGAATGCGTCATGTGATCAAACAACTGAAATACCAAGAAAATTGAGTGCACCCATTGAATTAACTGTTGATGCAAACGAATCATGTGAATCAGAGAATAAATTAGATTTGGATAAAATACATTTGAAAATAATTGTGCCAATGTTTAATCATTTTGATATGACCTCTAAAATTGGTGACGATTCTATGTCAAATGACTTCTTGCATGTTTGCTTATTTAAGCATGTTGTAGCCTGTAAGTTTCATGCAAGTAAGGTTTATTCACCAATGTTGGGATGGTTTAATGATGAACATTGTCAATCTTTTGATATGAATAAAAGCTTCACTTATTTGTGCAAACTGAGTTGCAATATTTTCATGCCTTTTACTTCTTGTGATAATATTTTGGATTTATATTTTATGAACTACGAAAGTTACTCATCTATACATGTGTCATATGTGCGAAAATTAAGGGAAGTAAAAAATGGATGACATATACATATACAACATGTACACCTTGTCTATTTTCTTACCCAAATTTCAGATTAAGCAACGCCAAGAACGGCTTTATTTTCAAGAAAGGGAGAATGATGAGGACATGACTACCTTGGATACGACCAAAAATATTGCATACATGTATGTTTGTGAGGTGATTTCTAATGCAAACTATGCAACAATTTATTTATGTCATCCAGGACAAAAATACTTCACAGACTTTTGTGTCATGTCTAATTCCAGGTGTATGGGACATTTGTACAATCCACATATGAAGATAAGGGGAAAAGAGAAGTTTAGGTTCTGTTCAAAAAGTTCTGTCACGTCACTTTTGGACCAAGAGAAGATAGAGTCCAAGTCTCTCAAGTTCTGCATCCAGATTCGGACTACACATACATACCTAACTCAAAACGGCAAGAACTCCTTCATACGGACTCCGAATTGGGTGATTCTTTTTTTTGTTGGAAACTAGATTTCGTACACTTTCCAACCCAATTGTATTCACCTTCAAATTCGTCTGGAGCGTTGAGATACCGACGAAACAATCTGACGCTGCAGCAGAATCCGAGTCAAACTACAAGTCCAAAGGTGTTACATCACCTCCACTTGGGCCCATGAGCCTTGTATGACCTAGGGTTAGTTTTAGGCTGCCTTGGGACGTCCTTCCACCTCCTTGGCCACCACCCCTTGCTCCTATATAAGTAGATCCATCTAGTAGCTTTTTCTTTGGGATTTGTTTAGTCAAAAGTTAGCCATTGCAACTTCGTGTACTTCGTTTGTGTCCAACGACCAGACCAAGACCGCTTACGGATCCCCATCTTTATCAATACTTCATCTATATTTGCAATATTCAGATTGCTTTATCATATTCTTGCTTGTTTTTCGATTGCATGCAGGAATAGACCTTCGTGGTCAGGCTGATCGTGCATCTGGCATCGTCAGTAACCCCTGGAGATTGGTTTAGTGAATGCTAAGGCGCAACGCCGTGCACGTTTGTAGTCGGATTGTCAAAGTCGTCTCCACCAAATCGATAGTTACCATCTCATCGAAAGATCGGGCCCCTCGCCTCTATACCACTTGATAGAGGCGAGTGGCACGATCTTTCCATGAGATGGTAACTATCGATTTGGTGGAGACGACTTTGACGATCCGACTACAAACGTGCACGGCGTTGCGCCTTAGCAATCGCTAAACCAATCTCCAGGGGTTACTGACGATGCCAGAAGCACGATCAGCCTGACCACGAAGGTCTATTCCTGCATGCAATCGAAAAACAAGCAAGAATATGATAAAGCAATCTGAATATTACAAATATAGATGAAGTATTGATAAAGATGGGGATCCATAAGCGGTCTTGGTCTGGTCGTTGGACACAAATGAAGTACACGAAGTTGCAATGGCTAACTTTTGACTAAACAAATCCCAAAGAAAAAGCTACTAGATGGATCTACTTATATAGGAGCAAGGGGTGGTGGCCAAGGAGGTGGAAGGACGTCCCAAGGCAGCCTAAAACTAACCCTAGGTCGTACAAGGCTCATGGGCCCAAGTGGAGGTGATGTGACACCTTTGGACTTGTAGTTTGACTCGGATTCTGCTGTAGTGTCAGATTGTTTCGTCAGTATCTCAACGCTCCGGATGAATTTGAAGGTGAATCCAATTGGGTTGGAAAGTGTACGAAATCTAGTTTCCAACAAAAAAGAATCACCCAATTCGGAGTCCGTATGAAGGAGTTCTTGCCGTTTTGAGTCAGGTATGTCTGTGTAGTCTGAATCTGGATGCAGAACGTGAGAGACTTGGACTCTATCTTCTCTTGGTCCAAAAGTGACGTGAGAGAACTTTTTGAACAACACCTAAACTTCTCTTTTCCCCTTATCTTCATATGTGGATTGTACAAATGTCCCATACACCTGGAATTAGACATGACACAAAAGTGTGTGAAGTATTTTTTTCCTGGATGACATAAATAAATTGTTGCATAGTTTGCATTAGAAATCACCTCACAAACATACATGTATGCAATATTTTTGGTCGTATCCAAGGTAGTCATGTCCTCATCAGACATGATGTATCTACGTGCAAAACCAAGCAAGTTTCATATAGAGCACACTCAAAACGGAGCAACGGATCAACACATACACACAAAACAAGATTAAAGGACAAGCTGTCCACAACATCAACTAGGCATCTTGCGAGCAACAAAACAACAAGCTATAAGTACAAGATAGGCCCAAGCATTGCATGAACTCAAAGTACAGATAACATGCTTCCAATATCAACAAGTATCAGGTCCACAGGCATCAAGAATAAACTAACATGATCAAGGCAACAATCAAACATTATATCACAGATTATGACTTAGTGGAAAACAGAGCATATACATGAGCAGAATTAACATATTGGCACGTTGGAGGCTAGAAATAATTAAGCTCCAGCACAAGAACATGGCAAGCAAAAGCATGGCATGCTAGAACATAACATCTAGCTCCCGGAACACAAGATGGCATATACATGGGAGCAACAAGTTCATGGCATTCATCAAAACAAGATGCAAACATAATATAATAGATTCTCAGACTTAGTGAAATAAACTGAACATGGCAGCAACAACGACAAGTAGGCATGTTTGCAACCTTGTGCAACTCATCTCAAAGCATACCATGTGATGTGTAGCATCCGGCAAGCATCCCCATGGACACTCCGTCATCGGCACAAGCACGCAAGGGACCAATGACTAGAGCACGTGCACGCGCTATGGAGGACGAGGTGAATTCTCTCCTCTTCGAGTTTCGTTTGGATTCGCACAAGGATTGGGTTCTACCTCACAAGGAGATGTTGTGCATTCTCAGTTGCCAAGGAGATGATCACGTGGAAGCAAAGAAGAACCTGTTAAGTCCGGATCGCGTGGAAGCAAATGAAGACCTGCCCAACCCGGAACGAGCGGTACTACCGCCCCTCCAAAGCGGTACTACCACCCCTGCGACAAGCGGTACTACCGCTCCTTAAGCGGTACTACCGCCTGCCGGCGGTAATACCGCCCGAGGGGCCGGTACTACCGCCCTGCCTGCGCGCAGCCTTCGGCCTTTGTCCATGTACCCATTTTCCCCTCTTACCCCTTCGTGGCATAGACTATAAATAGACCTCCTCCACATCTTTTGAGGGTTAGCAAAGATATTGAGAGACCTTGAGAGCTTTGCTCCTTGTATCCCCTCCTCTAGGAGATCAAGACCTCCAAGGGAGAAGAATCCTCGTCGATTGAAGACCTCCCAAGGGAGAAGAATCCTCTTGGATTGCAAGACCTCACCTCCTTTAGGAGTGGGAAGAACCTTACCTTTGTGCTTGTTTCCTTGGATTGATCTTGTAATCTTGTGGATCCTTTGTATGCTACTCTAGTGGATGTAATATTGGGTTTGTTTTGAGAGATTTGTTTTTGTAGGGTGGAACCCTAATCGGCAGATCTTTCACGAAAGGAGGTTATCCCACGACAAACACGGAGAACACAAGGAGGATACGGGGAAAAACACGAGGGGAAACACTCAAATCAACACAAATACGGTCACACAGGTGCTAGATCCACGATACACATCAAGATACACGGTCCATAGTCAACAACGGTGGTACAAAGATAGTCTTCTCCCGGAGGAGGTCTTGGGTATCCCTTGGGATCTTCTCCGATGTGGAGGCCTTGAATCCGAGGTGGATCTTCTCCGAAGAGGCCGCGGTCTCGTAGGAGAGGAACCACAAAGGTCTATGATGAGCTATCCAAAAGCTGCCTCGAAAGGATGGACATCCGGTGG
Source organism: Secale cereale (assembly GCA_902687465.1). Lineage (NCBI taxonomy): Eukaryota > Viridiplantae > Streptophyta > Magnoliopsida > Poales > Poaceae > Secale > Secale cereale. The sequence goes on along the minus strand of LR738712.1, from coordinate 366,450,214 downwards.
TTCCGGAGGGGTCGGACGTCCGGTAATCCTCGGATTTCCGCTATTTAGCTTCTGTGGTCGATGTCACGGACGTCCGGTGGCTTCCGGTCGTATGGGAGTCGCCGGTCGTCCGGTAGACACCGGTCGTCCGGTGCCTGGAAGTCGCCGGTCGTCCGGTGCCTGTAGCATCTTCAGCCGAACTTCTTCTTGTTCCAAGCGCTTGTTGGTTCCGCCGTCTTGTCTGCTATGCAGAGTTGTCCTGTGGTCTTAACCCAAGTACCTGAGTATGCATAGGGTTTCGGATGAGGGTAGAAACCATGTCTCATGTGCATTGGAAGGATATAGAGAAAGGAGCGAAATCACCTCAGTCTCGAAAGCTCTTGCACGGGCTCGAGTCATTGGTCCTTTGGGCACTTGGTGAGGCGATGATTGGTCCATGGGGATGACCTTTGGATGCTCCGCATCATCTCCCCTCCCTTGGGAAAGATCCAACCTCGGATCGAAATCTTCATCACCATGGAAAGGAGATAGGTCCTTGATGTTGAAAGTATCGCTCACGGAGTACTTGTCTCGTGGGATGTCGATCTTGTAGGCGTTGTTGTTGTAACGTGCTAGCACCTTGAAGGGTCCGTCGGCGCGAGGTAGTAGCTTGGACTTGCGCCCGTGTGGAAAACGGTCCTTGCGAAGATGAAGCCAAACAAGATCTCTTGGTTGGAACACCATTGGTGCCTTCTTGACGTTGAGCTTGGTGGCGAGACGATGGACTTGTCGCTCGATCATTGCCCTTGTATCTTCGTGCACCTTCTTGATATAGCTTGCTCGTGCACTTGCGTCCATGTTGATGCGCTCTTGTACAGGTAGAGGTAGGATGTCCAATGGGGACAACGGGTTGAAGCCGTAGACGACCTCGAAAGGGGACTTGCCGGTAGTCGAATGTCTTGCGCGGTTGTAGGCGTACTCGGCGATGGGCAAGCATTGCTCCCATTCCTTGATGTTCTTCTTGATCAACACGCGAAGAAGCGTCGAAAGCGTGCGGTTCGTCACCTCCATTTGGCCGTCGGTTTGTGGATGGTACGCGGAAGAGAAGAGTAGCTTGATTCCGAGTTTGGCACATAGGGTTTTCCAAAAGTAGCTCAAGAACTTGACGTCCCGGTCCGACACAATCATTTTGGGCACGCCATGTAGACGAATTATCTCCCTACAAAAGATATTTGCAACATGTGAAGCATCGTCAATCATGTTACAAGGAATGAAATGAGCCATTTTAGAGAATCTATCCATGACAACTAACACGGAATCTTTGCCATTTTGAGTCCTAGGCAATCCAAGTACAAAGTCCATGCTTATGTCTTCCCATGGATGGTATGGAATAGGAAGTGGCATGTAAAGACCATGAGATTGAGCTTTGGACTTAGCTTTGCGGCATGTAGAACATCGGTTGGTGAGGCGTGCGACGTCACGGAGCATCCTGGGCAGAAAGTAGTTATTGGAGAGCGTAGCGTATGTCTTGTCACGTCCATAGTGACCCATGAGTCCTCCTCCATGCGATTCCTGCAAAAGGAGCAAACGAAGCGAAGACTCGGGAATGCAAAGTTTGTTAGCTCTCATAAGATATCCATCATTTATGTATTAACGTTCCCAAGAAGTGTGAGTCACACACTTAGCATAAGGAGTTGCAAAGAAAGGATCATGCTCATATAAATCTTTTATGTGCTCAAAGCCGATAACATTCAACTCAAGTTGTGTAACAAGCATGCATTTGCGGGAAAGCGCGTCCGCCACAACATTTTCTTTGACTTTGATGTACTTGATGACATAGGGAAAAGACTCAATGAACTCACTCCATTTAGCATGATGCTTGTTCAACTTAGTTTGACCTTTGAGATACTTGAGAGTCTCATGGTCCGTATGAAGAATGAATTCATGAGGTCTAAGATAATGTTCCCAAACACATAAAACTCTCACCAAGGCATAAAGCTCTTTGTCATAAATTGGGTAGTTAAGTTGCGCTCCGGATAGCTTCTCGCTAAAGTAAGCAATTGGGCGCTTTTCTTGCATAAGCACGCCACCTATGCCGGTACCACTAGCGTCACAACGAATCTCAAACCGTTTATCAAAGTTTGGTAGGGCTAGAAGTGGTGCGTGGGTAAGCAAGCTTTTTAGCTCATTGAACACGGTGTCTTGCGAAGGATCCCAAATGAAGGATGCGTTCTTCTTGCTCAAGGCATGTAGAGGCATAGCAATAGTGCTAAAGTCCTTCACAAAACGTCGGTAGTAACCGGCTAGACCAAGGAAACTACGCACTTGCATGAGATTCGTTGGTTGAGGCCAAGTTTTAATTGCTTCAATTTTAGTTTCATCAACGTGAACACCTTGAGAAGAAACGACAAATCCTAGGAAGACAACCTTGTCAACGCCAAAGGTGCATTTCTCCATATTAGCATATATGCGCTCTTTCCGAAGGGTTTGTAAAATCATACGGATGTGTGTCACATGGTCCTCTAGCGTCATGCTAAAAACAAGGATATCGTCAAAGTAGACCACTACAAAGACACCTATGTAGGGTCGTAGACAAAAATGCATAAGACGCATAAATGAACCGGGTGCTTCCGATAAACCCATTGGCATAACAAGCCACTCATATAACCCAAACTTGGTTTTGAAAGCCGTTTTCCACTCATCACCCTCTTGAATGCGAATTTGGTAGTAACCACTTTTAAGATCAATTTTTGAAAAGATGGTGGCACCACATAATTCATCAAGCATGTCGTCTAAGCGTGGGATAGGATAACAGTATCTAACGGTGATAGCATTTATAGGGCGGCAATCGGAGCACATGTGAAAACTTCCATCTTTCTTAGGCACGAGAATAACCGGAACGGCACAAGGGCTTAAGCTTTCACGTACATGACCCTTGTCGATGAGTTGTTGTACTTACCATTGTATCTCCTTTGTTTCGTCGGGGTTGACGCGGTAAGGAGCCTTGTTTGGAAGTGGTGCGCCGGGTATGAGGTCGATGCGGTGTTCTATTCCGCGAAGTGGAGGTAGACCCGGAGGTAGTTCATCCGGAAAGACGTCCGAGAATTCCTGCAACAATTGAGACAACACTAAAGGTAGAGGTGGTGAAGTGTTAGTAGGTTTGGCTTCCCCTTTGCATAAAAGCACAAGGTGAAAGACACTCGATGGGTTCTCACACACTTCTCTCATCTCACTTTTGGTGGAAAATAGCACTAGTTGCTTCTTGTCGCTCATCGTGGAGTCGCTCGTATTTGGCTTGTGACTCTCACTCTCCTTTTGGTGGCTCACTCTCTCACCATTCTCTCCATGATGGTTGGTAGGTAAGTGCTTGTCGGTGGCTACTTGACTTGGAGACATTGGTCGGAGCACGAATTCCTTGCCCTTCATCTTGAAGCTATAGTGATTGGTCCGTCCATTGTGTGTGACTCCACGATCATATTGCCATGGACGTCCAAGAATAAGGTGGCACACGGACATGGGGATCACATCACATTCAAGAGTGTCCTCGTAGACGCCTATCTGGAAAGAGACTTGCACGGTGTGCTCAACTCGAAGAATTCCGGCGTCGTTGAGCCATTGGACCTTGTAGGGGTGAGGATGCTTCGTCTTGACCAATTGAAGCTTGTCGCATAGCTCTTCGCTTGCCAAGTTATGACAACTGCCTCCATCGATGATAATTGACGGAGCGTCCGTTGATGCCAGCCTTGGTATGGAAGATATGACATCGTTGGTCGTCATCTTGTTGGTGTTGGAGTGTCCAAACCTTGGAGACAACAAGGTTGGGACTTGAGTCATTGTCGCAAAACACTTGATGGTCTTCTTCTTAGTTCACTTGGCGATGCATAGCTACATGATCAAGTGCTTCCATCTCATTGTCGCTCATTGAGTCATAAGATCCGTCATCGTTGATGATCATGGTACGAACGGTCTTGCACTCAAATGACTTATGGCCTCGCCCTCAGCACTTGAAGCATTTGATGGAACTCGTCTTGGAGTTGTCCTCGATTGGAGTTGTAGATGATGAAGCTCTAGGCTTGAAGTTGTTGGTAGAAGGTGGACGACTCGATGTAGTCGCATTCTTGTAGTTTGACTTGTCGTCGAAGTTTGTAGATGGCTTGGTAGAGGTAGGAGGAGTAGCCGAAGTCGTTGAAGCTTGGTTGTAGGAGCCAAAGTTCTTGGAGTTGAACTTGGAGTACCTGTAGTCCTCTTGAACTTGTCGCTCCGCTTTGGTTGCTTGATGTACTAGCTCGAGGAGATTGTTGTATGGTTGGAAGTCCGCAATCTTCTTGATAGGATAGTTGAGTCCATTCAAGAATCTCGCCATTGTTTGCTCTTCATCTTCCGTGATGTTGGCTCTTATCATGGCAATCTCCATCTCTTTGTAGTACTCTTCAACGGACTTGGTACCTTGCTTGAGGAGTTGTAGCTTCTTGAACAAGTCACGGTTATAGTGTGTAGGCACAAAGCGTGCTCTCATGACTTGCTTCATTTGAGCCCAAGTGGTGATAGGAGGTTCGCCTTTTGCTTCTCTTCTCTCTATGATTTGCTCCCACCGTATGAGAACATAGTCTTGGAACTCAAGGGATGCCATTGCGATCTTCTTCTCTTCATCGAAGTTGTGAAGGCGAAAGATCTTGTCAACCTTGAATGCCCATGAGAGATAGTCTTTGGGATCAATGCTTCCAGAAAACTTTGGCATGGTGAACTTTAGCTTGCCATAGCGATGCTCTTCATTGTTTCCTTGCCTATTGGGAGGGCGGTCTTGATTTGGATGATTGACAATCTCATGTTGCCCTTGATGAAGTATGTCCATTATCATGGTGTACTTGCCGAGCTTGTGGTTCGTGTTGAAGTTGATGCTCTTGTCGCGCAGGAGGAGGAGCTTCTTCTTGCATTCTTGCTTGGTGGCATCTCTCTTGCATCTCATCGCGATGGAAATCCTCTTCTTGACGAGTGTGTCGAGTGCGAGCTGCCACATTGCGATGTGCATCACGTAATGCTCGTTGCGCCTCAAGAGCTTGAGCTTCTCGACGTTGTTGTGCTTGACGATTAGCTTCGGCATCTTGTTCTTCTTGGTATTGACGTGCTCGCTTTTGTTGTTGTTGGCGTAGTCGTTGCCGTTCTTGTGCTTGCTCAAGTGTAGCTTGGTTTTGGCGATGTCGACTTTCTTGCTCGTCAAATAGCTCTTGTGGACTTTTGTCATGAAGTGGATTCTGGTTGTCAAGTCGAGCTTGACGTGCGGCTTGACGAAGAGTGTTTGATGTAGGGGTACTTGAGCCATCCGTGGAGTCTGTATGTCGACTTGAGCGGCTTCGTCTTTGAGAAGATGTGGAAGAAGAACGTCGATTAACTATCAAAGTCCGGAGCTCGTTGAATTGCGTAGACATGTTGGTGTTGATGATGTCGAATTGCTCTTTTGTTCTTGCTTCAAATTGGCGTGCATCCTCGGTGACTTGACCAATGTACTCGCGCATAGCTTCACTTTCTTGATGTAGAGCTCGTTGGACACCGAAGAGATGTAGTTTGGTGATGTAGTTGTTCGCTTCTTGAGGATCGTCGAAGATCGGGTTGGAAGATGTACTTGGCCTATCCATCATCACAAGCAAGTAAGAGAGTGGGAGAAAGGAGAAGACAATACCAAATGTACCTTAACCGAAGTTGAAAATGAATCAATGATCACTCAATAATGTAACCCAGAAATAGCACTATTGGTACCACTTCGTGTCGATTCTCACACCTACACAAGTAAAGCTTTGAGAGGAGCTTGGTTAGGATGTGGCACAAATTTAATGCAATCGTCAAAGTGACGCAAAAATGTTGAAAATGGTTCACAATTTGCTCATGCAACAAGTAGATCACTAGCAAAGTAGCACACGGAACACACGCACGGATAGATAAATGTGGTTGTGCAACCAAGGGTGAGCGAAAATGTGGAAACCACAGAAAAATGCTCGTGTTGCACAACACTAGAGAGACGCTAACAGATTGCTTAATAGGCGGATACGCACTTGTGCACGACCTATAAGAGGCAAAACGTAACGACTATCTATCACAAGTATGCTATGAGTGTATGATGTGTCGATGCTTGAGCAGCAGATGATGTATTGCTATGTCATATGATCTCTTTTGATGCAAGGCGTATGATGCTATTTTCCTTTTGCTTATAAGCTTTGGGTGGCTCTTTTGCTTAAAAGCTTGTGAGCTCTTTCTTTGGATACTTATGCATGCTTCTCGGATCAAGGTAGCTATTGTGTATGCGGATCACTCTTGTGGCACACGGAGATATGATGATATGGTATGCAATATCTAAGACTATCACTAATGTGCACAAGTGACGTGGCCCGGCAATACTCAAATGGCTAGTCTCAATGGGAAAGCTACGCAAAGATGGTTCATAGGGTGAAAATGCAATTGCAAGGTAGAATGAACAAAGTGTCGTCGATGTTACCGTCCTTGCCGAAGTTGAGCGGTGGTGTTGTCGAAGTCTTGCCGTTCCAAGGTAGCCTAAACATCCAAGGAAACGGTGAAACCACAACTCAAGTATCCAAGGCAAAGGGAGACAAGATGTTCCAAATCGTAGCGGTTAATCGATGTTGGTTGCGGAATGTGGAACGAAAGGTAGGTGGTGGCGGATGGTGGAACAAAACTGGGAAAATTCAGTTTCGTCAGGGTACATCGGACGTCCGGTAGGAGCCGGTCGTCCGGTCGATCGGAAGGGGTCGGACGTCCGGTAAGTTCCGAAAATCCGGTAAAAGTCTCTGTAGGAGGGATGCCGGTCGCCCGGTGTTTAGCGGACGTCCAGTGTCTCGAAAGGGGCCGGACGTCTGGTAAATCGTCGGTCGTCCGGTAGGTCGGGGCTAGGGCTGGAGGATCCGTGGACAAATTTGTCAAACTTGCCCGAATTCGCGTAAGAAAATCGGTGAGAAGGTGAGGAAAAGCTAGATCCACTCGTGGCACAGCAAATCCATGGAGCAAAGTCAACAAAATCTTGCCAAATCAACAGATCACAGAAAAAATTTGGGGCTATTTTTGTAGGGAATTTTCGAAATTAGGAAGAACACAACCAAAACAAGCTAGAAAACAAGGTGTGGGGCTCCAAATTCGTGATCAACCTATGCTCATGATACCAAAGATGTTGTAGGGTGGAACCCTAATCGGCAGATCTTTCACGAAAGGAGGTTATCCCACGACGAACACGGAGAACACAAGGAGGATACAGGAAAAAACACGAGGGGAAACACTCAAATCAACACAAATACGGTCACACAGGTGCTAGATCCACGATACACATCAAGATACACGGTCCATAGTCAACAATGGTGGTACAAAGATAGTCTTCTCCCGGAGGGGGTCTTGGGTATCCCTTGGGATCTTCTCCGATGTGGAGGCCTTGAATCCGAGGTGGATCTTCTCCGAAGAGGCCGCTGTCTCGTAGGAGAGAAACCACAAAGGTCTATGATGAGCTATCCAAAAGCTGCCTCGAAAGGATGGAAGTCAACGAGTATATATTACATGTGATGACGCCGTCGGGACGGACGTCCGCTGGTCACCGGACGTCCGGTGGTTCCGGAGGGGCCGGACGTCCGGTAATCCTCAGATTTCCGCTATTTAGCTTCTGTGGTTGATGTCACGGACTTCCGGTTGTCCGGTCGTCTGGGAGTCGCCGGTCGTCCGGTGGACGCCGGTCGTTCGGTGCCTGGAAGTCGCCGGTCGTCCGGTGCCTATAGCATCTTCATCCGAACTTCTTGTTCCAAGCGCTTGTCAGTTCCACCGTCTTGTCTACTGTGCAGAGATGTCCTATGGTCTTCACCCAAGTACCTGAGTATGCATAGGGTTCCGGATGAGGGTAGAAGCCATGTCTCATGTTTATCGGAAGGATATAGAGAAAGGAGCGAAGTCACCTCGGTCTCGAAAGCTCTTGCACGGGCTCGAGTCATTGGTCCTTTGGGCACTTGGTGAGGCGATGATTGGTCCATGGGGATGACCTTTGGATGCTCCGCATCATTTGTGTCTTGTGTTCTTGTGTGTTCTTCCTCTTTTCCCCCTCCAAGTGTGAAAAGATCCCCCTAGGGTTTCACCCTACAACAACTTGGTATCATGAGCAAGGTTGATTCACATCTTGGAGTCCCTTCCCCCCCCACTTTCTAGCTTGATTTTGTTGTGTTCTTGCCCAATTTCGAAAATCCCCACAAAAAATAGCCCAAAATTTTTCTTGCAATTTGTTGGATCTTGTGAGATTTGGTTGTTTTGGTCCATCAATTTGATGTTTGGCAAGTGGATCTAGCCCCTCCACAACAATCCCCACCCATCCCACCACGAAACCAATTCAATTTTGCCCCTGAAATCATCCATTTCCGCCCATAATTCGCCCCGATCCCGATCTGCGAACATTACCCGACACCAGCGGTACTACCGCCTATAACCACAAGCGGTACTACCGCCCCTCACTGTTTCAGCTTTCCGAGTTTCTCCGTTTTGACCATAACTTTCATTCCCGAACTCCGATTTGAGTGTTCTTTGGCTCGTTGAGAAGCTAGCGACGTGCCCGAGCTGCTCATCTTGGTTTTATCACCATTATCTTCCATCCAAAAATCAACACAACAACACCCACCTTCCGCATTTGACCGGTTTCGAGTTGCGATTTGGCGCTTCCTAAGGTGTTTCGGCTACTTAGGAGCGTGTGACATCGACATCATCGCCTCGGAGTCATCTTCGCCGCTAACCGTAAGCAAGGACGGTAACCTCGACGAAACTTACCTTTTGCTTTTGCATTGATAGCCCGAGCCATTTGCGTTGCTTAACCATCGAGACTAGCGAGTTGACAATTGCCGGGCAACGCTCTTGTGCACCGTAGTGATCATGTTATCATCGTAGTGCCATAAGTCTCTCCCGTGCATATCTTACATACTTGTCTCATATTATCCTCGTTTCGAGCATCAAGCTTTCAAAAAAAGCTTTTAAGAAAAAAGAGGAGCAACAATGAGCTTATAAGCAATAGCATTGAGAAACTTTACTTACTCATATCATCTTGGTCACCGCATACATAGCATAGTCGGTTGGTGCACAAAGCGTATCTCGCCCATTTGAGCAATCGAGCTAGCGTCTCTCTAGTATTCGCACAACAAGAGCATTTTGCGTGATCACTCACATTTTGTGCTCACACTTGGTTGTGCGTAACCCATCTATCTTCCGTGCGTGTGTTCCTAGTGATACTCTTGGCTTTGATCTATTTGCTTTGCGTGCATCTTTGTGAATCTTGTCAACCTTATCCATATCTTGACTAACATCTTGTTTGAAATTTTGCCACCATCCTAACCAAGCCACTCCATAGGCCTCTTTACTTGTAGGTGTGAGGAACAAACCCGGTTCCAATTCTACTATTGTGGCATTTCATTGAGTGAAACTTGTTACATTTTCAATCTTCGGAAGAGGTAACCTTGGTTTTTTTCTCTCATTTACCTACTCACGTCCTACTTAAATGATGGATAGGCCAAGTTCTTCGACCGACCCGATCGACGAGCATCTAGTGGAAGCACCGAACTACGTCACCAAGAATCACCTTTTCGGTGTACAACGAGCTCTTCACCAAGAAAGCGAAGCTTTGGGCGACCGCATCGAGCAACTTGCTTCCGACTTCCGCACACAAATCCAAGAGTTCCGCCACATCTTGGTTAACCACACGTCTCCGCCTCCTTCATCAAGACAGCGCCATTCAAGTCGACGCTCGCAAGTCCTCCACGTCCTCGGCAAGCTCAACAATTCGTCAATCAAGATCGACAATCTCCGGACAATCCATTCCATGGCAATGGGTTACGCTATCGAGTTCGAGCACGTGAGCAAGGGCGCCGCCAAGAGCAACAACACCCACATCAAGTACATGAAGATGACGATACAATCCGGCAAGCTCAAGAACGACGTGACAATCAAGCACGCAACACACAACAAGCTCTTCGTGACTCCACGCGCATCTTCGCCGACCGCAACCACCAAGTACGTCAACAAGAAGAACTTCATCAAGAGCGACAAGAGGAAGCCGCTCATCGCGAAGCGGAGCAAGAACGACGAAATGGGAACGATGTGCCGCGACACCACCAACGGCAAGACCATCGTGAAGAGCAAGCTTTCGTGGAGCGACCACCTCGTCATGAGCGACACCACCATCATCAACATGACGAAGAACAACGCTTCGGCAAGCTTAAGTTCACTATGCCCAAGTTCTTCGGAAGCACCGATCCCGAAGAATACCTCTCATGGGCATTGAAGGTCGACAAGATATTCTGCCTCCACAACTTTGAAGAAGAGAAGAAGATTGCCATGGCCTCTCTCGAGTTTCAAGACTATGTCCTCATTTGGTGGGAACAAACGATCAAGCGACGACATACAAGAGGCGAACCACCCATTACAACTTGGTCGGAAATGAAGAATGTCATGCGAGCTCGCTTCGTGCCTACACACTACACCCGCGATCTCTTCAAGAAGCTGCAACTTCTCAAACAAGGCACGAAGACGGTGGAGGAATACTACCAAGAAATGGAGATTTCCATGATACGAGCCAACGTCAAGGAAGATGACGAGCAAACAATGGCCCGCTTCTTGAACAGCCTCAATCACCCAATCAAGCGGATAGCCGACTTCCAACCATACTCCAACCTTCTCGAGCTAGTTCATCAAGCGTCCAAGGCCGAGCGACAAGTCCAGGATGACTTCAAATACACCAAATACTCGTCCAAGAACTACGGCTCCTACTCTCAAGCTCCCGCGACTTCGGCACCTCCTACCTCAAATAGAGCATCACCAAGTACCGGCGACAGGTCAAGTTCCAAGCAAACTACACCTTCCTCGACTCGTTCTTCGGCAAGCAACTACAAACCCAAGACTCCCTCACCTTCGGCTCCACCATACGACCCCGTGAAGACTAGTTCCCTCAAGTGTTTCACATGTGGTGGCCGATGTCACAAGTCCTTCGAGTGCACCAACAAGAGAACCATGATCTTCAACGACGACGGCACATATGACTCGATGAGCGAAGACGAAGTGGAAGCCATCGAGCACATGGCCATGCACCGGCGCATCAACGAAGATGAAGATGATCAAGTGTTTTGTGACAACGATTCAAGTCCCTCTCTCGTGGTATCCAAGGTCTTGACCCTCCAACACCATCAAGACGAAGACCAACGATGCCATATCTTCCACACAAAGGCCGGCATCAACGGACGTTCTGTCAAGGTCATCATCGACGGAGGAAGTTGTCACAACTTGGCAAGCGACGAGCTATATTCCAAGTTCCAATTGGTCAAGAAGAAGCACCCTCGTCCTTACAAGGTACAATGGTTGAGCGACTCTGGCACCATTCAAGTGGAGCATACGGTACAAGTTTCTTTCAAGATCGGCGCCTACGAGGACACCTTGGAGTGTGATGTAGTTCCCATGACGGTGTGCCACCATCTCTTGGGATGACCTTGGCAATTTTACCGTGGAGTCATCCACAATGGACGAACCAACTACTACAACTTCAAGATGAAAGGAAAGGAATATGTGCTTCGACCAATGTCACCAAGCCAAGTGATCGCCGATAAGCAAGCATCCACCCATCGCGGAGATCCTAGTGAGAGAGTGATCCACCAAAAAGAAAGTGAGAGCCACAAGCCAAAATTGAGCGCCTCTTCGCCAAGAGAGAAAAACTTAGTCCTCCTAGCCACCAAACGTGAGATGAGAGAAGTGTGTGAGAACCCCTCGAGTCTCTTCCACCTTGTGCTTCTATGCAAAGGGGAAGCCAAACCTACTAACACTTCACCACCTCCACCTTTTGTGTTGTCTCAATTGTTGCAGGAATTTTCGGACGTCTTTCCCGATGAGCTACCACCGGGTCTACCTCCACTTCGCGGCATCGAACACCAGATCGACCTCATACCCAGCGCACCACTTCTGAACAAGGCTCCTTACCGCGTCAACCCAGAGGAAACAAAGGAGATACAACGTCAAGTACAATAACTCATCGACAAAGGTCATGTACGTGAAAGCTTAAGCCCTTGTGCAGTTCCCATTATTCTCGTGCCTAAGAAAGATGGAAGTTTTTGCATGTGTTCTGATTGTCGTCCGATAAATGCTATCATCGTTAGATACCGTCACCCTATTCCACGCCTAGATGACATGCTTGATGAATTATGTGGTGCCACCATCTTTTTCAAAATTGACCTTAAAAGTGGCTATTACCAAATTCGCATTCAAGAGGGTGATGAGTGGAAAACAGCTTTCAAAACCAAGTTTGGGTTATATGAGTGGTTGGTCATGCTGTTGGGCTTATCAGAAGCGCCCGGCTCTTTCGTGCGTCTTATGCATTTCGTTCTCCGACCTTATATCGGCGTATTTGTAGTGGTTTACTTTGATGACATACTAGTCTTTAGCATGTCGCTTGAGGAACATGTCAACCACGTCCGTATGGATTTGCAAGCCCTTCGAAAACAACAATTATTTGCTAATATGGAGAAATGCACTTTTGGTGTTGATAAAGTTGTTTTTCTAAGATTTGTCATGTCTTAACAAGGTGTTCACGTTGATGAAACTAAAACTGCAGCAATTAAAACTTGGCCTCAACCAACGAACCTTCAACAAGTGCGTAGCTTTCTTGGTTTAGCCGGTTTCTATCGACGCTTTGTGAAGGACTTTAGCACAATTGCTATGCCCTTACACGCCTTGAGCAAGAAGAACGCACCCTTCATTTCGGGTCCCTCGCAAGAGACCGCGTTCAATGAACTTAAAACCTTGCTTACACACGCACCACTTCTTTCCCTACCGAACTTTGACAAACCGTTTGAGATACATTGTGACGCTAGTGGTACCGGTATAGGAGGCGTGTTAATGCAAGAAAAGCGTCCGATTGCGTATTTTAGTGAAAATCTATCCGGAGCACAACTTAACTACCCCAACTATGATAAAGAGCTCTATGCTTTGGTGAGAGTTTTACGTGTTTGGGAACACTATCTTCGACCCCATGAATTTATTCTTCACACGGACCATGAGACGCTCAAGTATCTCAAGGGTCAAACGAAGTTAAACAAGCATCATGCTAAGTGGAGCGAATTCATTGAGTCTTTTCCCTATGTCATCAAATACATGAAAGGCAAAGAAAATGTTGTGGTGGATGCTCTTTCCCGCAAATGCATGCTTGTTACCAAACTTGAGTTGAATGTTATTGGGTTTGAGCACATAAAAGACTTATATGAGCATGATGTTTTCTTTACAAATCCTTATGCCAAATGTGTAGCACATACTTCTTGGGAGCAATACTACATAAAGGATGGATATCTCATGAAAGCTAACAAACTTTGCATTCCCGAGTCTTCGCTTCGTTTGCTCCTTTTGCAGGAATCTCACGGAGGAGGGCTCGTGGGACACTTTGGACGCGACAAGACATTTGCTACGTTCTCCAAGAATTACTTTTGGCCCAGGATGTTCCGTGACGTCTCTCGCTTCACCAACCGTGATAGAGGCAAAGGTGTCCCATCTTTCGATGAGATGGTGGCTATCGTTTTGGAGGAAGTCGACTTTGACGATCCGACTACGAACGTGCGAGGACGTCGCGCCTTAGCAATCGCTAAACCAACTCCGAGAGGTTGTTGACCACGCCGGAGCACGATCAACCTGACCACGAAGGTATGTTTCCTGCAGGCAAACGAAGAACAAGCAAGAAACTAAGATTGCAATCTGGATATTGCGAATATAAGAGGAAAGCTTTATTGATCAAGGTGGGGTTCTGTGACGCCTTGGTCTGGTCGTTGAACAAAAACGAAGTACGCGAAGTTGCAGCTATGGCGAACTTTTAATCTAAACAAAACCCAAAGTCTAAACGACGCCCTAAGGGCTGTATATATGAGGGAAAGAGGGGGGAATTTCGTGGCCCTTGGTGGAGGGATCCGAAACCAACCCTAACTCTTGTTTCCCCACACATACGGACTCTAAAAACAGCCTATACTCAATTATTTCGAAATTACATGGGCCTGGCCCAATAATAAGGTGACGCAGCACCTATAATAGCCTCTGGACGAAATTTATGAAGTGGCATCTTGTATATTTCGTCCAAGGCTTCTCGCACTCATTATGGTGGCTTCAAGGTCCTGAAATCATCAATTGAAACTCCATTCTTGTTCCCCTTGCGCATACCATCATCTCCATGCTTGATCTTGCTCCAATGTTCATCCTTCTTGTCCAAGCTAGGCCCTTCATTTGTAAGCAAGACAAATGTATCCAATTTAGGCAGCATCATATTCTCATGAACATTAGATTCATTACCAAGAAACGAAAGTACATGGTAATTTAATTGGTGTGCGCGAGCTCTAGTAATTCGTCCTGTATATGTGTCAGTTGGAGCTGTGGGTGTAACCTTGTTAGTGATGTCCTCATCATCCTCCCCTTCTTGAATTGAAGTCGTCCTCGACGGAAGCTCATCTTCCTCACCCAAGTAAGGCTTCAAATCTGCAATGTTAAATGTGGGACTAACCCCAAAATCTGCAGGCAGCTCAAGTTTATATGCATTATCATTTATTTTCTCTAACACCTTGAAAGGACCGTCAGCACGTGGCATTAGCTTTGACTTGCGCAAATTAGGAATCCTATCCTTACGCAAATGTAACCAGACAAGATCTCCAGGTGCAAAGACAACATGTTTTCTACCCTTATCTCCAACAAGTTTATATTTAGCATTCATGCGCTCAATATTTTCCTTAGTTAACTCATGCATTTTTAAGATCAATTCAGCACGTTGTTTAGCATCAAAATTAACCTTCTCCGAAGATGGAAGAGGCAACAAATCAATAGGTGCACGAGGTAGGAAACCATAGACAATTTCAAAAGGGCACATCTTAGTAGTAGAATGCAACGAACGATTATAAGCAAATTCAATATGAGGCAAGCATTCTTCCCACATTTTCTAATTATTCTTCAAAACAGCCCTAAGCATAGTAGACAAAGTTCTGTTGACTACTTCAGTTTGTCCATCAGTTTGGGGGTGACAAGTAGTACTAAAAAGCAGTTTAGTCCCCAACTTAGCCCATAAACATCTCCAAAAGTGGCTATGAAATTTAGTATCACAATGTGAAACAATAGTATTTGGCACACCATGCAAGCGAATAATTTCACGAAAGAACAAATCAGCAACATTAGCAGCATCATCGCTTTTATGACATGGTATAAAGTGTGCCATCTTCGAGAACCTATCCACGACAACAAATATGTTATCCCTCCCCTTCTTTGTTCGAGGTAAACCCAAAACAAAGTCCATAGATATATCTTCCCAAGGAACACTAGGGACAGGCAAAGGCATATATAAACCACGAGGATTGAGTCGTGACTTAGCTTTTTGACATGTAGTGCAGCGACCAACAAAACGCTCAACATCCCGTCGCATCTTTGGCCAAAAGAAATGTGTAGCAAGTATTGATATGTGGGGCCATTCTAGATCCCGCCAAGAGTAACGACCACCAACGGGTGTGTCTGAGGCGTTACAAGTTGGTATCAGAGCTGACCCTCGCGGTTACATGGATGTTTGCGGACAGGTGCGCGGTCATGTTGTTCATGATGTTTGTGACCCGTCGTGGCACACGGCATGACACATGTATCAGAATGGATGCACAGACATTTGTGCCAAAAGGGAACGTTCATGTGGCCCGACGAGGACGTCGGATCCTCTGACTGGGGGTGTATGTGATAGCCTGGCTGATTAGGGATGATAGACTACTCATATCAATAAGGAATTCCTTCTTTTCCGGGAGCCCATTCAAATAGAACTCCAAAGTTAAGCGTGCTCGGCTTGGATTAGTTTCAGGATGGGTGACCGACCGGGAAGTTGCTCCCGGGTGTGCACGAGTGAGCACTAAGTGCGCAGAAAAGACTAGTATCGATATGTGGGGCCAGTCTAGATCCCGCCAGGAGTAACGACGACCGGCGGGTGTGTCCGGGGCGTTACACGTGTGTAGTCGTTCGCAGAGGTACATGGTGAATCCACGGGAAATGGTAGCTGTACACGGTTCATAGTGGGACTGGCATCATTGGAGTTGGTGGTCTTGCCACTTGCATTCTCGCGTAGTCTTACACGGGACATGTGGCTGCGGTCTTGGTGGCTTGAGCAGGGGCCACCCAAACTCGGCAGGAGGCAGTAGGTCGACGGAGTGGCGGACGGCATAGCAGGTCCAGGCGGTGGAGTCAAGTAGGGGCGATGGCGCAACGCTCACCGGCGAGGGTCTGGTTGGCGGGTCACGCGAAGAGGCGATGAGGAGGCCGAAGATGCGGATGGCGACGGGATGACTCCATCTGGCCGGACCCATGTGCGACGGTGGTGAGGAAGCGACCAGACCCGGAGCTTGGGGCAACGGTGGCGGAGCTCGGGCCTCCCATGGTGGCTGACGGCGGAGGAGGTAGAGCAGGGGCGGTCGGGACCGAGACGACGCGAGGATAGACGCGGCAATGGTGGCGCTCGACGGGGCTTCGACGTCGAGCTGCGGCGGCTCCTCTCAAGTGGCGTGCTCGAGTAGACGAAGGCATGGAGGAGGCAGAGGGGAGCTGGCGCGGAGGAGCTTGAGGGCGCGGTGGCGCTACGGAGTTGGTCGCCCCGGGTGGCGCGGGAGGCCGGGCAATGGAGGAGTTGCCTGTTGCGTGCGGGAGGCAGGAGGCACGGGCGTGCGGGCACATTGGGAGGTGGTCGCACGAGGGAGTAGAGGGACAGCGGTCCGGAGGAGAGAGAGATCGAGGAGAGGTGACGGCGGGGCGAGGGACGAGGGGGAGAGTGTTGTAGGGTGGAACCCTAGTTGGAGATCTTTCACGAATTGGAGGGGAATCCCCAAGAACAAGAGGAACACAAGAGAGGGTAAACACTCAAATTGACTAGATCCCAATCACACATATGCTAGATCCAAGAACATGCAAGAGTTCACAATGATTTATGAACAACAAAAGGAAAGATACAAGATAACTAGTTCATCCCACTCCTAGAGGATGTGAGGTCTTGCAATCTACAAGGATTCTTCTCCCTTGGGAGGTCTTGCAATCCACAAGGAATCTTCTCCCTTGGGAGGTCTTGATCTCCTAGAGGAGGGGATACAAGGAGCAAAGCTCTCAATGTCTATCAAAATACTTTGCTAAACCTTAGAAAGAAGGTGGGGGTGGTCTATTTATAGTCTAAGCCACGAAGGGGTAAGTGGAGAGGGATACAAGGCCAAAGGCCCGCGGTTGCGCACAGGCAGGGCGGTAGTACCGGACCTCGGGCTGTAGTACTGCTTGGGAGCGGTAGTAGCGCCTGTAGGCGGTAGTGCCGCATGGGAGCGGTAGTACCGCTTGTAGGCGGTAGTACCGCTCGTTCCGGACTGGACATGCCCTTCTTCGCTTGAGTCGCTCCTTTCCTCCTTCTTGTACATCTCCATGTGGACTTGGTGGTGCTCCCCGGCTTCATGGAGGTGGTCGTCCTTGTATCTAAAGATGCACGATGTTCCGTGGTGAGCTAGTGACCAAGTCCAAATGATATTCATGTAACTCTCGAAGAGGATCGAGTTCACCTTAAGTCCGGTAGGTTCACTTGGGGCTTGAAGAGCTATGATGGTGTACATGGAGATAGCCGTAGGATGCTTCACATCATCTCCTCCCCCTTGGGAAAGATCCGTCCTCGGATCGTGAACCATATTGTCATGTACACGGTAGGCATGGATGAACTTGGAGTTGGACGACTCCAAGATGTCGTCGGAATGGTAGACATGCAAAAAGAGCAAACACAAGGGACACTTGGAAATACAATGGTTAGCGGATGCAAGTTGTCCATCATAAGCATGAGTCCGTCCAAAGAAATTGGTAGTGGCAATGAGCATGAATTGTAGCAAAATGAAAGAGCATGGCATACAATGCATTCATGTGATCAAGCTCATTGTGCAAGAAGTTACAAATGCTACCATTGTGCAAAATGATGTCGTAATGGGATTGTGTATTAAAAGCATGAACATGGTAAATGATGCTCAATGTGAGTATGTGATCATGCAATTGATGCTTGGCGATGTTATCAATATGTATGAAGAGTCCATCAAGAAAGATCACAACAAATTCGCTAAGAAAATGCATAAGCTCGTATATCATGGATGACATGGGAATAAAAGATGCAACAAGGCAATCATAATGGGAGTCAATCCATGCGCAAGATGCAAATTTGTTACGGGAATGATATGTCCATGGAGCATGGCATGTGAGCACACAATCAATAAATATGAAGGTTTGGGTGCAATGTGCCAAAGGAGTGTTGATATACCCATGCTCAAAGTCATGTCAATAGTGGTAGACCGGTGGTGCATCCATGAAATCCAAGCGTATGTGAGGATGGCTCACTAGGAAGGAATGCACCTTGATGAGAATGTCGAAAACGCTGTTGTGGTCGCGCAACGTGTATGCCTTCACATGCCCAAGATGCCTCGTGATGGTACCGCCTTGTGAATCCTTCAAAATGAAAGAACATGACAAACACTCGGAAAAATAAATGAGGTTAGCGAAGATGCAAAACCTATTCGTGTGGTGAGTCACCAAACAAGTATGTTCGTCATTCGTTTCATAAGAAAGGACAAGGGGACATGGCAATGTATGGAAGCATATGATGCGACAACAACCAAATACATTAGGCTCAAACAAGCAAGCATGCATCACAAGTAAGGTGTCCAAGTCTCCGAGATCAACAAGTATAGCATGGTTGCACTCACAACAAGTGAATATGAGAGATGTAACTATTGGAGATAGGTGACAATGATCAAGATATATCATGTGAAATGCATGAACATATATGTTATCAACCCAAGAAAGCAAGTAAGAGTGGAACATGGGTGATGCAACATAGCAAGCAATCATGGGAATCAAATTGTGGAAGCTAGTTGTGCGAAGATGCAACATACTAAGAGGTAATCATGGCAAGCGTGTCATGTGTGCAAATAGTAGGCATGAATAATGCACATGGCATAGCATAAGCATTAAAAGTATCATCATTGTGGTGGTAAGAAGTCCTATGTAAATAGCAATGGAACATCATGACTCTCCCAACACAAGAATCAACAATAGCATGGGGCACAAAGAAATCATGGCAATAGCTAATAGTGTCGCCACCAAGCATGCAAATACACATAGTAGTATCATAATGGTGAATCATGGGTAATTGCAAGCAAGGGTCACAATTGCATGGCAAAATCATAGCAAGAGGCATAACATGCAAAGTGAACACGATAGTATGGGCATAATGTGACAAGTGGCAAATAGCCCATAGCCGTGTGAGAGCCAAGTAAAAGAGATGCGCGTAGTGGTTGCGCGAAGAGAACGGTGGTAGGGACAATCCATGGGATACCAAATCGTCGTTGCTCTCAAGAGCTCGTTTTGTCAACTCATGGGATTGTGAGGTTGACAAATGTTCATGAGTACCTACACAAAACAAAGACAAAGGAAAAAATGTTTGTGCGTGGTATATGTACACATCATCCATCATGATGCGCACGTGCATGCGTTGGTTAGCACAAAATAGCCAATGCTCAAATAAATGAGATGCGTGATAAAGAAACAAGTCATCCATCATGAGAGGTTTGTTGTTATCTATGGAATAATGGAGACTCATATTGTGTAATACATCATGAGAAGTATGTAGAGCATTATTATTCGTGGAATGCATATGGTGCACACAATCATGGTAATCATGCAATGGATGGGATGGATTAAAATCTCCTAAAATGTATGAGGAGACTATGGGGGTCTCTTCATGAGCAATATTTGAAACATCATATGGAGAAAATTGACAACATCCAAAACAATGCATATCCCAAACTATGTGGTCATGGCATGTCATATGAGATAAATGATGCAAAGGGAGCATATCAATATCATCACAAGAAAAACAAATGCCAATAACCCTAGGCTTGTCATCTATGCCATAAGTGCAAATTGGGTTTATCTTAATGGCATATGCATCGTTACTACGATGAGATTGCAAATATGACATACGAGTGATCTCATGCATAGCATATGACAAGTCAAGCGGATTATCAAACATGATGTGACCTAAAGAATGATCACAAGAGATCCTATGCAACATGGCATCACAACTAATAGACTCCACATGGCAATCATCAAACTCATCATAAATGGGTAAATCATCGCACGGGGAAATCATACTAGCACAAAGCATGGCAATAGGTGGATCAACATCATGCAAGCAATCAATGTTGACATAGTCCACTAGTGGGACGAGAGCATCACCTTCACCTTTGTTACCTTTCTCATTCCACTCATGTGGTGTTGGTGAGGTGGGAACGACCAAATGGTGGTCATTATCGTCATCTTGATGGAACCATGTGGGGCGTGCATCATATTCCACCATGGCCATCGTCTTGTCCAAAGGGAGGACGAAGTCATCGTGAATCGGCGCATCATCATATATGGGACCTAGCACCAAATGAGAAGACACAATAGAGGTAGAGCTCAAGTTGTTAGAAATGCGAATGGCCTCACGTGCCCTATCAACTTCCTCACTCTCTCTATGTGGTGGTGGATCACTCACTCCCTCAAGGTAGGTGCACTCAAACTCACATATGGTGGAGTCACTCATCTCACTCAAGTGGTGGGGGTTGTGGCTCTCCTCACATGTGAATTGGGGCAACTCGTCATATATGGGGCTAGTAGTGAACTCACTCTCACTCTCCATATGGTGGCAAAAGTCACTCAAGTCATCATATGTCGCCATGGTCGAAGGGAAAATCCCATGCTCAACCATCTCGTCGTCGTCGCCGTGGATGAAGGTCGTAGATGGCTCATCATCACTCTCGCCTCCAAGGATGGAACTATCATCCGTGCTCGTCACCGTGTCGTGCGCCTCCAAATCGTGGTCCTCGAATGGCTCCTTAGTCATAGTCGGCCCCACACCATCTTGAAAAAGAGTCAAAGTAGACTCGGCATCATCAATGCCAAAAAGAGGTATGAAGGTGGAGTCGAAGTTGGGAGCGTCATCTTGGAGCTCGTTGGGCTTGGACATCGCGGTGGTACTAGCCTCATGATCGCCATCTTGGGGTTTGGTCTTCGAGAAGTGTGCTTGCGGTGGAGAAGTCTTGGCCTTCATGAGTTCTTGTTCCGCCTTGAGAGCACCAATGTAGTTGTCGTCGAGGGACTTGTAGTTCTCGAGGAAGATAGTCTTGGAGATGTCGTTATCCAATCCCATCATGAAGTAAAACTTCATCCAAATGGGGTCGTCCACGCTGACTCGTCGCAAGGCATTCTTCATCTCGTTGAAGTACTTGTCGATGGACTTGGATCCTTGTATGGTGTTCTCCAATTGGCGTAGAAGATGTTCCGTGTAAGTAGGAGGCACGAACTCTTGCCGCATAGCTCTCTTCGTCTTGGGCCAATTCATTTTGTAGCTCTCCGAAGGTGTGTGAAGCCACCATGTCGACGCGCGGTCGTGGAAGTTTCTTGTGGCGCATTTCACTTGATCTTCGGAAGGAACTTGAAGTAGCATGAGGTAGTCTTCCATCAAGCGCTCCCACACGAGATACTCCTCGGGGTCTTGAGTCCCATAGAAAGGAATCTCGTGGTCGTTGTCGAGGTCGTAGTAGCTCGTGGAAGTCGCAGACTTGAGCTTGGGAAGCTTCTCTTGAGGTGCGGGTCCGCGAAGATACCGCAAGTCCAAAGGCGAAGATGCCTTGAAGTCACTTGGCGAAGATGCCAAGGTAGATGGTGAAGTCGTTGAGCGGTTGTTGATGTTGAGCTCGTGACCTTCACGTTCTTGTCGTTGATGGTGTCAATGCCGATGTGATCTTGCCGGAGATGAAATGCCTTGCCTATCCATCACAAGACTCGAGCAAATGTGAGTTGGAGAAAGGAAAGAACTAGACCAAATGTACCTTTCCAATGTTGAAGATGGATCAATGATCACTCAATAATGTATCGAGGAAATAGCACAATTGGTACCGGATCTTGTCAATTCTCACACCTATACAAGTAAAGCTTATGGTGGAGCTCGGTGAGGATAGTGGCACAAACATTTGATGCAAAATGTTAGAAAGAGTCAATAATGTTGAAAGAGATTCACAAATTCGCAAGTGAAACAAGTAGACCAATAGCAAAATGTGGCACACGGAAACACACACACGGATAGATAAATGGGGTCGTGCAACCAAGGACTGAGCACAAATTGTGGAGTCCACGAAAAACGCTCGTGTTGCACAACTCAAGAGAGACGCTAGCACGATTGCTCAATAGGCGGATACGACACTTGTGCACAACCTATAAGATGCAAAATGTATGAACTTTCTATCCCAAGTATGCTATGTGTATGATGTTCCGGTGCTTTTAGCACAAGATGATCCAAGATGATCAAGTATGATATGATATGATGCGATGCTATGGCTCTTGCTTACAAACTTCTTTGTCTTTCTCTTTTTGCTTAAAAGCTTATTCTTATTTATTTTGTATATGGCCACGATGCACAAACCAAGATAACAATTGTGTATATGCGGGAACAATCTTGTGACACAAGGGATGATATGATGATACCAAGATGATATGGTATGTATATAAAGGAAGGGCGGATCGATGATTACTAATGTGCACAAGTAACGTTGCCGGCAATACTCAAAGGCTAGTCTCGATAGGCAAGTGACGCAAAATGGGCTAGGGGTTAACAATGCAATTGCAAGGGGAATATACAAAGATGTCGTCGAAGATACCGTACGATGATGATGATGAGATGCGGTGCTCTTGATGTAGACCCGTTCCTAATTAGCCGAAACACCTTAGGAAACGGAAAAACCACAACTCAAAATCTCAAGGACAAATGTCAAATGGTGGTACTGGACAAGCGGTGGTGGTTGTGTATGATGGGCTATACACGATGTCGGAGTTGAAGTCACGATCCCTAAGTAGCCGAAACACCTTAGGAGACACAAGCCACAACTCAAAGAAGCTCAACAAAAATGGGTTAAGTTGGGTTGGCGGAAATGTATAGTGGGCAATGGGTATGCGGAAGTGGTGGTGGTGGTTGATGAAGAAGCAATTGTCCCTAAGTAGCCTAAACACCTTAGGAGACTCAAATCACTACTCAAGCAACCACAAATGCTATGGGGATCCAAAAGGGTTAGGTTGCGGAAGTAGGTGGTGGTATAGCGGATGATGTGGTGGAAGCCCTAGGAAAAGATGTCAAAATTCACAAACTTTTATGGAGTCAAAAGATGATGGTAGTATTTTTGTGGGATGGAGGATGTCAATAGCTTCAAAACGAGCTAAAGAACGTCAAAATCGGACTCCGGATGAATTAGTTATGGTCAAAACGGTGAAACTCGGAAGGTTGAAACTGGGAGGGGCGGTAGTACCGCTTGTAGGCGGTAGTACCGCTTGTGGTTATAGGCGGTAGTACCGCTTGGAGGGGCGGTAGTACCGCTGGTGTCGGGAAAACTTCGCAGATCGGGATCGGGGCGAATTATGGGCGGAAATGGATGATTTCGGGGGCAAAATTGGATGGATTTCGTGGATGGAAAGTGGTGAAACTTGGGGAGATGCTAGATCCACTCGAAACCAAGCAAATCCATGGATCAAATCCAACAAAACCAAATCAAACCAACAAATCACAAAAAAAATTGGGGCTATTTTTGGTGGGGATTTTCGAAATTGGGCAAGAACACAACAAAATTAGGCTAGAAAACAAGAAGGGGGGCTCCAATTTCATGAGAAACCATAGCTCTAGATACCATGATGTTGTAGGGTGGAACCCTAGTTGGAGATCTTTCACGAATTGGAGGGGAATCCCCAAGAACAAGAGGAACACAAGAGAGGGAAAACACTCAAATTGACTAGATCCCGATCACACATATGCTAGATCCAAGAACATGCAAGAGTTCACTATGATTCAAGAACAACAAAAGGAAAGATACAAGGTAACTAGTTCATCCCACTCCTAGAGGATGTGAGGTCTTGCAATCCACAAGGATTCTTCTCCCTTGGGAGGTCTTGAAATCCACAAGGATTCTTCTCCCTTGGGAGGTCTTGATCTCCTAGAGGAGGGGATACAAGGAGCAAAGCTCTCAATGTCTATCAAAATACTTTGCTAAACCTTAGAAAGAATGTGGGGGTGGTCTATTTATAGTCTAAGCCACGAAGGGGTAAGTGGAGAGGGATACAAGGCCAAAGGCCCGCGGCTGCGCACATGCAGGGCGGTAGTACCGGACCTCGGGCGGGGGTACCGCCTGTAGGTGGTAGTGCCGCATGGGAGCGGTAGTACCGCTTGTAGGCGGTAGTACCGCTCGTTCCGGACTGGACATGCCCTTCTTCGCTTGTGTCGGTCCTTTCCTCCTTCTTGTACGTCTCCATGTGGACTTGGTGGTGCTCCCCGGCTTCATGGAGGTGGTCGTCCTTGTACCTAAAGATGCACGATGTTCCGTGGTGAGGTAGTGACCAAGTCCAAATGATATTTATGTAACTCTCGAAGAGGAGCGAGTTCACCTTAAGTCCGGTAGGTTCACTTGGGGCTTGAAGAGCTATGACGGTGTACATGGAGATAGCCGTAGGATGCTCCGCATCATCTCCTCCCCCTTGGGAAAGATCCGTCCTCGGATCGTGAACCATATTGTCATGTACACGGTAGGCATGGATGAACTTGGAGTTGGACGACTCCAAGATGTCGTTGGAATGGTAGACATGCAGAAAGAGCAAACACAAGGGACACTTGGAAATACAATGGTTAGCGGACGCAAGGTGTCCATCATTTAAGCATGAGTCCGTCCAAAGAAATCGGTAGTGGCAATGAGCATGAATTGTTGCAAAATGAAAGAGCATGGCATAAAATGCATTCATGTGATCAAGCTCATTGTGCAAGAAGTTGCAAATGCTACCATTGTGCAAAATGATGTCGTAATGGGATTGTGTATCAAAAGCATGAACATGGTAAATGATGCTCAATGTGAGTATGTGATCATGCAATTGATGCTTGGCGATGTGATCAATATGTATGAAGAGTCCATCAAGAAAGATCACAACAAATTGGCTAAGAAAATGCATAAGCTCGTATATCATGGATGACATGGGAATACAAGATGCAACAAGGCAATCATAATGGGAGTCAATCCATGCGCAAGATGCAAATTTGTTATGGGAATGATATGTCCATGGAGCATGGCATGTGAGCACACAATCAATAAATATGAAGGTTTGGGTGCAATGTGCCAAAAAAGTGTTGATATACCCATGCTCAAAGTCATGGCCATAGTGGTAGACCGGTGGTGCATCCATGAAATCCAAGCGTTTGTGAGGATGGCTCACTAGGAAGGAATGCACCTTGATGAGAATGTCAAAAACGCTGTTATCGTCGCGCAATGTGTATGCCTTCACATGCCCAAGATGCCTCGTGATGGTACTGCCTTGTGAATCCTTCAAAATGAAAGAACATGACAAACACTCGGAAAAACAAATGAGGTTAGCGAAGATGCAAAACCTATTCGTGTGGTGAGTCACCCAACAAGTATGTTCGTCATTCGTATCATAAGAAAGGACAAGGGGACATGGCAATGTATGGAAGCATATGATGCGACAACAACCAAATACATTAGGCTCAAACAAGCAAGCATGCATCACAAGTAAGGTGTCCAAGTCTCCGAGATCAACAAGTATAGCATGGTTGCACTCACAACAAGTGAATATGAGAGATGTAACTATTGGAGACAAGTGACAATGATCAAGATATATCATGTGAAATGCATGAACATATATGTTATCAACCCAAGAAAGCAAGTAAGAGTGGAACATGGGTGATGCAACATAGCAAGCAATCATGGGAATCAAATTGTGGAAGCTAGTAGTGCGAAGATGCAACATACTAGAGGTAATCATGGCAAGCGTGTCATGTGTGCAAATAGTAGGCATGAATAATGCACATGGCATAGCATAAGCATTAAAAGTATCATCATTGTGGTGGTAAGAAGTCCTATGTAAATAGCAATGGAACATCATGACTCTCCCAACACAAGAATCAACAATAGCATGGGGCACAAAGAAATCATGGCAATAGCTAATAGTGTCGCCACCAAGCATGCAAATACACATAGTAGTATCATAATGGTGAATCATGGGTAATTGCAAGAAAGGGTCACAATTGCATGGCAAAATCATAGCAAGAGGCATAACATGCAAAGTGAACACGATAGTATGGGCATAATGTGACAAGTGGCAAATAGCCCATAGCCGTGTGAGAGCCAAGTAAAAGAGATGTGCGTAGTGGTTGCGCGAAGAGAACGATGGTAGGGACAATTCACGGGATACCAAATCGTCGTTGCTCTCAAGAGCTCGTTTTGTCAACTCATGGGATTGTGAGGTTGACAAATGTTCATGAGTACCTACACAAAACAAAGACAAAGGAAAAATTGTGTGTGCGTGGTATATGTACATATCATCCATCATGATGCGCACGTGCATGCGTTGGTTAGCACAAAATAGCCAATGCTCAAATAAATGAGATGCATGATAAAGAAACATGTCATCCATCATGAGAGGTTTGTTGTTATCTATGGCATAATGGAGACTCATATTGTGTAATACATCATGAGAAGTATGTAGAGCATTATTATTCGTGGAATGCATATGGTGCACACAATCATGGTAATCATGCAATGGATGGGATGGATTAAAATCTCCTAAAATGTATGAGGAGACTATGGGGGTCTCTTCATGAGCAATATTTGAAACATCATATGGAGAAAATTGACAACATCCAAAACAATGCATATCCCAAGCTATGTGGTCATGGCATGTCATATGAGATAAATGATGCAAAGGGAGCATATCAATATCATCACAAGAAAAACAAATGCCAAAAACCCTAGGCTTGTCATCTATGCCATAAGTGCAAATTGGGTTTATCTTAATGGCATATGCATTGTTACTACGATGAGATTGCAAATATGACATACGAGTGATCTCATGCATAGCATATGACAAATCAAGCGGATTATCAAACATGATGTGACCTAAAGAATGATCACAAGAGATCCTATGCAACATGGCATCACAACTAATAGAATCCACATTGCAATCATCAAACTCATCATAAATGGGTAAATCATCGCATGGGGAAATCATACTAGCACGAAGCATGGCAATAGGTGGATCAACATCATGCAAGCAATCAATGTTGATATAGCCCACTAGTGGGACGAGAGCATCACCTTCACCTTTGTTACCTTTCTCATTCCACTCATGTGGTGTTGGTGAGGTGGGAAAGACCAAATGGTGGTCATTATCGTCATCTTGATGGAACCATGTGGGGGGTGCATCATATTCCACCATGGCCATCATCTTGTCCAAAGGGAGGACGAAGTCATCGTGAATCGGCGCATCATCATATATGGGACCTAGCACCAAATGAGAAGACACAATAGAGGTAGAGATCAAGTTGTTAGAAATGCGAATGGCCTCACGTGCCCTATCAACTTCCTCACTCTCTCTATGTAGTGGTGGATCACTCACTCCCTCAAGGTAGGTGCACTCAAACTCACATATGGTGGAGTCACTCATCTCACTCAAGTGGTGGGGGTTGTGTCTCTCTTTGCATGGGAATTGGGGCAACTCGTCATATATGGGGCTAGTAGTGAACTCACTCTCACTCTCCATATGGTGGCAAAAGTCACTCAAGTCATCATATGCTGCCATGGTCGAAGGGAAAATCCCATGCTCAACCATCTCGTCGTCGTCGCCGTGGATGAAGGCCGAAGATGGCTCATCATCACTCTCGCCTCCAAGGATGGAAGTATCATCCGTGCACGTTACCGTGTTGTGCGCCTCCAAATCGTGGTCCTCGAATGGCTCCATAGTCATAGTCGGCGCCGCACCATCTTGAAAAAGAGTCGAAGTAGACTCAGCATCATCAATGCCAAAAAGAGGTATGGCGGTGGAGTCGAAGTTGGGAGCGTCATCTTGGAGCTCGTTGGGCTTGGACATCGCGGTGGTACTAGCCTCATGATCGCCATCTTGGGGTTTGGTCTTCGAGAAGTGTGCTTGCGGTGGAGAAGTCTTGGCCTTCATGAGTTCTTGTTCCGCCTTGAGAGCACCAATGTAGCTGTCGTCGAGGGACTTGTAGTTCTCGAGGAAGATAGTCTTGGAGATGTCGTTATCCAATCCCATCATGAAGTAAAACTTCATCCAAATGGGTTCGTCCACGCCGACTCGTCGCAAGGCATTCTTCATCTCGTTGAAGTACTTGTCGATGGACTTGGATCCTTGTATGGTGTTCTCCAATTGGCGTAGAAGATGTTCCGTATAAGTAGGAGGCACGAACTCTTGCCGCATAGCTCTCTTCGTCTTGGGCCAATTCATGTTCTAGCTCTCCGAAGGTGTGTGAAGCCACCATGTCGACGCGCGGTCGTGGAAGTTTCTTGTGGCGCATTTCACTTGATCTTCGGGAGGAACTTGAAGTAGCATGAGGTAGTCGTCCATCAAGCTCTCCCACTCGAGATAATCCTCGGGGTCTTGAGTCCCATAGAAAGGAATCTCGTGGTCGTTGTCAAGGTCGTAGTAGCTCGTGGAAGTCGCGGACTTGAGCTTGGGAAGCTTCTCTTGAGGTGCGGGTCCGTGAAGATGCCGCAAGTCCAAAGGCGAAGATGCCTTGAAGTCACTTGGCGAAGATGCCAGGGTAGATGGTGAAGTCGTTGAGCGGTTGTTGATGTTGAGCTCGTGACCTTCATGTTCTTGTCGTTGATGGTGTCGATGCCGATGTGGTCTTGCCGGAGATGAAATGCCTTGCCTATCCATCACAAGACTCGAACAAATGTGAGTCGGAGAAAGGAAAGAACTAGACCAAATGTACCTTTCCAATGTTGAAGATGGATCAATGATCACTCAATAATGTATCAAGGAAATAGCACAATTAGTACCGGATCTTTTCAATTCTCACACCTATACAAGTAAGGCTTATGGTGGAGCTCGGTGAGGATAGTGGCACAAACATTTGATGCAAAATGTTAGAAAGAGTCAATAATGTTGAAAGAGATTCACAAATTCGCAAGTGAAACAAGTAGACCAATAGCAAAATGTGGCACATGGAAACACACACATGGATAGATAAATGGGGTCGTGCAACCAAGGAATGAGCAAAAAATATGGAGTCCACGGAAAACGCTCGTGTTGCACAACTCAAGAGAGACGCTATCACGATTGCTCAATAGGCGGATACGACACTTGTGCACAACCTATAAGATGCAAAATGTATGAACTTTCTATCCCAAGTATGCTATGTGTATGATGTTCCGGTGCCTTTAGCACAAGATGATCCAAGATGATCAAGTATGACATGATATGATGGGATGCTATGGCTCTTGCTTACAAGCTTCTTTGTCTTTCTCTTTTTGCTTAAAAGCTTATTCTTATTTTTTTGTATATGGCCACGATGCACAAACCAAGATAACAATTGTATATATGCGGGAACAATCTTGTGATACAAGGGATGATATGATGATACCAAGATGATCTGGTATGTATACAATGGAAGGGCGGATCGATGATTACTAATGTGCACAAATAACATTGCCGGCAATACTCAAAGGCTAGTCTCGATAGGCAAGTGACGCAAAATGGGCTAGGGGTTAACAATGCAATTGCAAGGGGAATATACAAAGATGTCGTCGAAGTTACCGTACGATGATGATGATGAGATGCGGTGCTCTTGATGTAGACCCGTTCCTAATTAGCCGAAACACCTTAGGAAATGGAAAAACCACAACTCAAAATCTCAAGGACAAATGTCAAATGGTGGTAGCGGACAAGCGGTGGTGGTTGTGTATGATGGGCTATACACGATGTCGGAGTTGAAGTCACGGTCCCTAAGTAGCCGAAACACCTTAGGAGACACAAGCCACAACTCAAAGAAGCTCAACAAAAATGGGTTAAGTTGGGTTGGCGGAAATTTATAGTGGGCAATGGGTATGCGGAAGTGGTGGTGGTTGTTGATGAAGAAGCAATTGTCCCTAAGTAGCCTAAAGACCTTAGGAGACTCAAATCACTACTCAAGCAACCACAAATGCTATGGGGATCCAAAAGGGTTAGGTTGCGGAAGTCGGTGGTGGTATAGCGGATGATGTGCTGGAAGCCCTAGGAAAAGATGTCAAAATTCACAAAATTTGATGGAGTCAAAAGATGATGCTAGTATTTTTGTGGGATGGAGGATGTTAATAGCTTCAAAACGAGCTAAAGAACGTCAAAATCGGACTCCGGATGAATTAGTTATGGTCAAAACGGTGAAACACGGAAGGTTGAAACTGGGAGGGGCGGTAGTACCGCTTGTGGTTATAGGCGGTAGTACCGCTTGGAGGGGCGGTAGTACCGCTGGTGTCGGGAAAACTTCGCAGATCGGGATCGGGGTGAATTATGGGCGGAAATGGATGATTTCGGGGGCAAAATTGGATGGATTTCGTGGATGGAAAGTGGTGAAACTTGGGGAGAGGCTGGATCCACTCGAAACCAAGCAAATCCATGGATCAAATCCAACAAAACCTCATCAAACCAACAAATAAAAAAAAATTGCGGCTATTTTTGGTGGGGATTTTCGAAATTGGGCAAGAACACAACAAAATTAGGCTAGAAAACAAGAAGGGGGGCTCGAATTTTGTGAGAAACCATAGCTCTAGATACCATGATGTTGTAGGGTGGAACCCTAGTTGGAGATCTTTCATGAATTGGAGGGGAATCCCCAAGAAAAAGAGGAACACAAGAGAGGGAAAACACTCAAATTGACTATATCCCAATCACACATATGCTAGATCCAAGAACATGCAAGAGTTCACAATGATTCAAGAACAACAAAAGGAAAGATACAAGGTAACTATTTCATCCCACTCCTAGAGGATGTGAGGTCTTGCAATCCACAAGGATTCTTCTCCCTTGGGAGGTCTTGCAATCCACAAGGATTCTTCTCCCTTGGGAGGTCTTGATCTCCTAGAGGAGGGGATACAAGGAGCAAAGCTCTCAATGTCTATCAAAATACTTTGCTAAACCTTGGAAAGAAGGTGGGGGTGGTCTATTTATAGTCTAAGCCACAAAGGGGTAAGTGGAGAGGGATACAAGGCCAAAGGCCCGCGGCTGCGCACAGGCAGGGCAGTAGTACCGGACCTCGGGTGCTAGTACCGCTTGGGAGCGGTAGTACCGCCTATAGGCGGTAGTGCCGCATGGGAGCGGTAGTACCGCTCGGTCCGCACTGGACATGCCCTTCTTCGCTTGTGTCGCTCCTTTCCTCCTTCTTGTACGTCTCCATGTGGACTTGGTGGTGCTCCCCGGCTTCATGGAGATGGTCGTCCTTGTACCTAAATATGCACGATGTTCCGTGGTGAGGTAGTGACCAAGTCCAAATGATATTCATGTAACTCTCGAAGAGGAGCGAGTTCACCTTAAGTCCGGTAGGTTCACTTGGGGCTTGAAGAGCTATGACGGTGTACATGGAGATAGCCGTAGGATGCTCCGCATCATAGAGGGACAGGGTTTGGTCGGCCTAGGGTTAGGAAGGAAGCCAGGGCGGCTGGGTTAATGGGTCGGCCCAGTGGCTGGGCTGCCGGCTGGCCGCACAGAAGGCTGCAGCTGGGCTTTCTTCTCCCTCTCCCTTATTCTTTTAGTAGAAAAGGTAGTGAGAGTTCAAAATGATGGGACATATTTGCAAGGCTTTATGGAGTATGTCCAACCCAACAAAAGTGGTTCCAACAAAATAGGGGAAGTTAAATCCAAAATTATTTAACTTGCATCAAAGGAGTTTGAATGGAGTCTAGACATTAGGAGTGTCCAAAAATGTTCGGATTTTTGGAGGAACCTCGATAAAATAGATAAGAATCGAGGACAAGATTTGAAGGTCAAACTCGAAGTAGAAAAGACATATGATTGAGAATGCAAGTGTGTTGAGGGTGATTCCAAAAATGGAATATTCATAATAGCTCCATAATTATTAGGAGGATATGTTATAAAGAGAAAACACCATGTGAATTCCCTCGATTTAAATAGATCAAAAGATCTATGCAATTTATTTAATTGAGTTTTTTTTAAATGACATGATGGCATGATGACATGATGCAATGCAAAAGTAAATAGAGCAAGCAAAATGAAACACACGGTGACATCGAAATATATGGAAGTCTTCCGGAGCTTCGGTCTTGGGGTGTCACAAGAAAAGTATTTATGCTAGGTTGACATGATATGGGGACTTTCTAGTAGATGGCCTCGACGTTTCCTCAAGCCATGAAAATGTACTATAATTTGTTTGTCATCAATTCCTGCAAATTTCTATTTCTCTTTCAACATAGAAGATCATCATTAGACATTAAATCCTTCAATGGGAGCTTGCAAAATGCTTGCATTAGATCCCTCATTAGACACTATATGTTCATCACCAGGAGCATGTAAAATGTTTGCATCAAATCCTTTATTAGCAGTCTGTTCATTAGACACTTCAGGCTCAAGAACAACATGAGCTTGTATGTTTGCTCCGGAAACTTGATTAGACAAATAAGGTTTTGTTAGTTCCGTATTGATTGGGGGAGTTATAATATAAGAAGAATTTAGTTCCATTTTCTTATAAATTCCCTACATACAAGTAGTTTTACAACACCGACAGGTCTAACTATTGACCAGAAATTGAATAATTGAATTAGATATACTCAGGGATGTGATGTACATGCTCGTTGCCCATGCTGCTCTTGCAAGCTGCGACTGTCCGTTTGCGCAAGCTCGATGCCATGCTCATGCTGCCGCCGCTGCCTCCCACGCAGGCTACTCCCAGCGTTGGATCTTCATCTTCTTGTCCTTCCATTCGCTCGAAGCCCGGCAACCGGCGTCCAACAAGGGTACGTGGAAGTGATGTGTCAGTCTTTCCAGTGGCGGCTAGGTTAGGAGCAAACCAGACTGGACGTTGGAGAGAACAAATTGGGGGTTTTTCCTGCTGTCGATCGATATGGGCCTTTCACTTACATTATTGGCCCATCCAAATTGAAATGTTTTTCTTCATTTTTTACATTGCCTGCTCGTGCGCTGGGACGAACAAAACTAGCCTGGGCCAACCTGGACGACTCAGAGTAGGTGCACACTTTCCAGCCACCCGAGGCGGCCACCCATACCAGCCCCTACGGTGGCGTCGCCCCATTTTGCGTGTATGATTAGGGTAGTGAAAAATATTCCAGTGGCGCTTTTGATTTACCCACAAAATGGTTGAATTGCTTGTTTCTATGAACTGAATTCGCCAATAATGTGAAGGATGCCAATCTTTTCATCCTATTGAAGATTGCTTAGATCTCGATATCCCAAATGTAATCGCATGAAATATACGGTAAAATCTAGTGTGATGTGTGTCGCTACAACTAGTCTGACAGTCCGTCCTCATATAACATATGAAGGACGCACCATCTAATCAGATTAACCATTTCACTTACCAATGCAGTGTGGGAAGAAAGAAGTATTGGGACTGCGTATCCAAGCAATTGATGCCATGGACTAATTCGTAGAACCTTCTAAGCGAAAAAGAAGTTGCAGTGTGTCTGTACAAAGAGCTAGCATAAGTTCAGTGACCCGCTTCTCAGAATTTTAGTTAGCCACTAATTGCAAAATTGTTCAATTAAGTTGCTTGGCTTAATTTAGTTTTCTACTGATTACATAATGCCATAGCCTGTTAATCATATTATAGACTGCGCCTATCTATGTGTTTGATACTTACTGTCAAGAACTGTTTGTTTGCCTGAACTTAAATAGCTACTTAAGCACATAGATAGCTGGTCATATATGAGGGACAACGTCATTTTAACATATATGTGTGTAAGAATCATTTTGCTTACATCAAAGAAATTTACAAATGTCTGTGTTACTAGTAAACGGTATCGACTTGTTACTATAATACTTTGCCAAGAACTTGTTAGTTTTAGTAGTTCATGTGTAATTAAATAAATTGCCAAAATTGGTTAGTTTTACTAGTTTGATGTTTTTCTTATGGTTCTTGCAACACATTATTTATGATTTCTAACATTCAAGTTTGCAGGATCCAACTAAAACTCCGTTGGCACAACAGGTATGTTTTAACAAACTTCCTTGTTTACCTGGTTTGCTGCTGTAACTTGTTGTTGTAATCATCTTGCCAACTTCAAGTTTCCAGGATCCAGTTGGAAGTCCAATGGCATAACAGGTACATTTTCAAAACCATATTGGTGTAACAGGTTTGCTGCTGTAACTTGTTGCTCTAACCAAGTTACTGACTACTCAACTTTTCTAGATCCAAGAGATACTGCAATTCCACATCAGGTTCCTTTTGCAAAACTTGTTTGTTTAACTGCGTTGCTGCTGCAACCCGTTGCTCTAATCACGTTACGGGCTACTCAACTTTTCAGGATCCAAGAGAAACTCCAATGCCACAATAGGTACCTTTTGCAAAACTTGTTTGTTTAGCTGCTTTGTTGTTGCAACCGGTTACAATGATATTAATAACTACTTTTCAGCATCCAATCGAAACTCTTTAATTCTTTGTTTGTTTAACTGGCTCGCTGCTCTAACTCGCAGTTAAGATGTTTTGCTAACTTCAACTTTTCGGAATACAATCGAAACTTTAATGGCAAAACAGGTTAGCCCAAGATCAAAGAGCGGGGTCCCCATGGATGTTGTATCATCTCATAGCAGTGGCACCGGCCCAATTGTGCATTATGAATTGCCAACTGTTGATGCTCTAGAGGCTAAACTATTGGTAGAAAGAGATTCTGCTTCTGCACTTAGAGATGAAGTTGACATGTTGAGGAAGCAAATGGCACAATCACAAGCAGTACTCAAGACAACCATACAATATTTGGTGGATTTCAAAATGAAGCAAGCTGAGAATGACCGCATTGTTAAGGTCGTCGAGGAAAAAAGGAAATTAAATTCCCACTAAGTAAATCATAGATGGAAAGTTTTTCCCATCATCGAATAAACTTTGTGTTGTTTGTTCATGTAATCGATCAAACCATTTGTTTTAGAGATCATGTAATATTTTTTTTTTATTTTTTGGTTTGTAATTTTTTTAGCACGAGTCTATAGTAATTGACAACACTCTGAGGCATTTCATTTTGATTGCTATGATAGACCTACAAATATGCCAATTGGGCTGAATGTGCATTCAACAATAATAGTACTAGTATAATGGTCCTTAAGTTGCACGCATCCGAAATGGCCAAGATGTTGAACTAGCTTTGCTAAAAAATGTTGCTCTTCTAGCAAAAAAAAGTAAAGCGGACTGGCTTATGTATGGTAGTTGATATTATTGACCCATATACTCTATAAGTGTTTATATGTATGTTAGTTTTGTGCGTTGTTGGTTGATTGACTCTGTATTTTGAATCTTGAGACATCGCTTGTGTACATATCTAAATGGGAGTACACTATATGCTGCATGTGTCATATAAGTTACACTTGAGTTGGACACAAAGTGGTTTCAAATATTCAAATTCACCTTAAACTGGTTTCAACCTTCTGAATTTGAGTATCGGCATTTGTAAATCATATTCATATATGATAGTGAAATACCTCTTTGTGGTGCTTTTGAAGATATATAAAAAAAACGTAGAATGATTTATAAAGATTCGTATAAGAATACAAAATGGATTTGAATTTAGTTGCCAGGGTAAACGTGAATGCTTATTGTCCCAAAATTTGAAAAAAGCGGAAAAATATGCACTGGCACATCGGTTACCCGAAGCCAGTGTTTGCCAGATGGAAATTACTGTCTACCCCTCACACGGACAATCCATCGGCCCGATTTCCACTGTTCTCAATAGGGGTAGGTTAGTAACTTCCATTAGACATGACACAACCGTCTCTGAGCCCATTCAGACACGGTGGGCGGCAAAACACATTTGATTCAAGCTCGTACGAAAGGCCTCTATATCTCCCTCCGTTTTCCAATTCATACACGGTGGGCGGTAAAACAAACTCGATTCGACCGAAATCTATGTACGCAAATATTTTTAATAGGAGCAGGTTTGTAACTTCACTCAGACGTGACGCAACTGCTCTACCTGTCAGCCCCGTTCATACACCGTGGGTGCCAAAACACCCTCTCCTCGCTTGAAATGGCTCTGGGGAAATATCGGGGAGATGCGAGATTACCGTCCTATCCCCAACCAACGAGACGTCCAAATTTTAAACGGCGGCTAAGTTCATATGTTTGCCATATTTCAGACAGGCGCGTCCCAAAAACATGGTTCCCCGTACCTCTCCCTCCATTTTCCCATTCATACACCATCAACGCTAGAACATCATCCCCACACCAGCATCCTTCGTCCGCAACACCATCCGTCGCCGCCATCCTCCACCATGCTAGAGTGCACACCGCATCCTCCACTGCTAGAGATGGGCATTTCTCATCCACGACAACGGACCAGGAGCCTTGCATCGCGTCCTCTCGCATCATCGGCGCCGTCATCCTCCTTGTCGGGGCAGCTCTGACGACCTTCTCGTCCACCTTAACTGGACTTATCCCCGTATGGACCCATCTACCGTCGTAGATCTGCTTGAATGCCACCGAAAGCCATCGCACCCCCAATGCCTACACGATGCCGCAAAAGAGGTGGTACTACTTCATATCTGCTCAACTTTTTAATCTCAGCCAGAAAATGATCGCAACTTGGTTACTGTAGTATCTTTTCAGCTCTTAGAATTTACTAGTTCTTAGTTTGAAACAAACAATGGTTGCTAAGTGCATTTCTGCGGTTTGCAGCTTCAAATCTTCCAAGGCACAGTCATAATAGGGTTTAATTGATCATGCTTAGGGTTTCCACCCATTTATGATCACTATACGATCAGCCTACGTGCTTCGTGTCATAATAGCACTGCTCCACCCATGAAGCTAAACAAGCTTAGTTGTTCAAATACGAATATGATATTATTAAAATAGAGTCATTTAATTGGTCAGCTAAATATTTTTATTTAGTTTCGAAAATGCATGTACGCCGCTGGGGTGTGGATCTACGGGGGGGGGGGCGGCCCACCCTGGGATTTTCGGTCGGCCCACACCCCGATTCCCCTCTGTTCTGTTGCGCTTCAAATCTCTACTCGCCCCCAGCCGCCTGGCTCACCGGCGACTTGCCGTCCTCGTACGGCATGACTCTAGGAGGAGACGCCGGACTAGCAGGAGGTCAGCAACCGCTCGCCCAACAGCGTCACCGCTGCCCGGGCATGCCGCCATGCCTAACTTCCCTGTCCGTTCAGGGCTCAGACGTGCAACACCCACTAAGCCAACCCGATTTATCCTGAGGTACATCCTCAACCCTCAGCAGCTACTCCCCATCACCCATTTTCTAATTGATTCATTACTCATTAGGCAGGGCTCTCACTAGGATTTGGTGTGTACTGAGTGCTACCTACACTTAATGGTTCAGATATTTCGGTAATCTTTAGTACCTATAAAGTTCACAGGGTTTCAAAATTCCTGCCCTGGGAATAGACACTATTCATGTTAGATTGTTTGTCATAGTGACATTGACCCAGATTACTACTCCAGGCCAGATTTGTTGACAATTTTACTTGTCTTTCTTACTCATTCGATATAATATCCAATTATTCACGTCGATTAGTTGCAAACAATAAGTGCTAGAGCAACTTCTTGATTCAAATTTTTTACGGTCTCTTGCTGCAGTTACAATTCTGCATACTTGTCCTAGTAAGCTCACAAGTAATGATTGATTCACTACCTCTATGCTTGCCTTGTCATGTTTGTTGTCAATATTCTTTTAGGATGGACCACCCTGTTTCAAAATACTAGAACCGCAGACATGAGTGGGTAGTATTTCTCTATGTGATCTCTTTCATCATGTGTGGGCAACTAACATTGCATTGTATCGAAAGAAAGTGTAATATCCACCTTTTACATAGACTATGATCTTTAACATGGAATACAATCTGCCTACTTGCTTTGTGTCGCACTACCAGTACTCCACCCTTGAAGCTAAACATTATGCCACTCATAATTCCTTAGTTTATTTGTTGAAAAAAGAATTTGATATGATTCTAATGTTCCTACTTCAGTTTTGAAATGTATGCCCGCCTGTTATAGAGACATAAGAGGTTTGTGTTTCTGTGTGCGGTCTGGTCAGCACGGTTGGGGGATGAACTTCGTATACGCAGGAGTTTGTAGGGAGACAGTCTTCGAGTTGAATCCTCAATGCATTCCATAATAATCTGACTACTTTTTTTGATTTCATGAATCATATATACTGAACAACATCATAGTGATTATGAGCTTGTGCCCATCAAGGTGCTTGCTCTAACTTTCCAAGGTTATATTGGTCGCACATATCTTGCAACTGATGCTTTGCATTGCTTCTACTTTGTTGCACTGCCATTAGCTTAGTTTACACACCGTGTATGTGAATATGCCCTGCCTATCCATTTTCTGATGAGGACATCACTAACAAGGTTACACCCACAGCTCCAACTGACACATATACAGGACCAATTACTAGAGCTCGCGCACGCTAGTTAAATTACCAGGTACTTTCATTTCTGGGTAATGAATCTAATGTTCATGAGAATATGATGCTGCCTAAATTGGATACATTTGTCTTGCTTACAAATGAAGGGCCTAGCTTGGACAAGAAGGATGAACATTGGAGCAAGATCAAGCATGGAGATGATGGCATGCGCAAGGGGAACAAGAATGGAGTTACAAGTGATGATTTCAGGACTTTGAAGCCACCATAATGAGCGCGTGAAGCCTTGGACGAAATATACAAGACGCCACTTCATAAATTTCGTCCAGAGGCTATTATAGGTGCTGCGTCACCTTATTATTGGGCCAGGCCCATGTAATTTCGAAATACTTGAGTATAGGCTATTTTTAGAGTCCGTATGTGTGGGGAAACAAGAGTTAGGGTTGGTTTCAGACCCCTCCACCAAGGGCCACGAAATTCCCCCCTCTTTCCCCCATATATACAGCCCTTAGGGCGTCGTTTAGACTTTGGGTTTTGTTTAGATTAAAATTTCGCCATAGCTGCAACTTCGCGTACTTCATTTGTGTTCAATGACCAGACCAAGGCGTCACAGAACCCCACCTTGATCAATAAAGCTTTCCTCTTATATTCGCAATATCCAGATTGCAATCTTAGTTTCTTGCTTGTTCTTCGTTTGCTTGTAGGAAATAGACCCTCATGGTCAGGTTGATCGTGCTCCGGCGTGATCAATAACCTCTAAGAGTTGGTTTAGCGATTGCTAAGGCGCGACGTCCTCGCACGTTCGTAGTCGGATCGTCAAAGTCTACTCCACTGAAAACGATAGCCACCATCTCATCGAAAGACGTGACACCTTTGCCTCTATCAAGTGGTATCAGATTTCCAGGTTGCTCGGTGAGATTTTACAGTTTTTCGTAGATAAGATCGAGTCTGTTCTTCATACCTACAGTCCACGAAAAAGCCAAAAAAATTAGGGTTAGTTCATCATATCCGAACCAGTCTGAGCCATTGCATAATCTTTTCCGTGTTTGCTTAGTTGAATTTGCGGTTGCATCGTCGTGTCAAGTTGCTGGTCTTAGCGTCTAGTCTTTTAGAGTTTTGATTTCTGGTCATAAGTTGTCACGCCGCCGCCTCAACATCTTCATCGCTACTGCCACATACCACCACCGATCCGTATCCATATACCACCACCAATCCGTATCCATATACCACCACCGCTGCCAAACACCACCACCGCTGCCATATTCTACCACCACATATCCACCACCAATCTGAGTTCTTTTCGTTCTAGATTGGCTTTCGAGATCCATCTAGTTTCGGTTTCGTGTTTTCTTGCCTGAGTAGGTCTCGGAAAAAAAAATTCTGGGCTTTTCTGAGACCCCCGGGCAGTTTTTAGGCCAAAAATTCGACAGGTGAAAATATTTTTTCCCTATCCTATTTTTGGGCTTTTCTGAGTCTTTTGAGACACGTGCCACCATACTGTTTTTTTACCGCACTTTTTCGTCGTCACTGCCTTAATTCCAAAAAAAAATCGTCTTAGTTTGACTTGGGAAGTGTTTTGAGACACTCGCCATTATAGTGATTTTTGGGGAAAAAAAGAGCGCAAAAAAAGAGGCGAAAAAAAATCAGAGTGTGCTTTCCCCTTTATTACGTGCAGCGCCTTGATTTTGTTTTTGTTCTAGGCTCACGTCTCTAGTACGGTCTAGCCTAGGACCAACACAGTACCGTCGTTGTGCGTTTATTCAACTTTGCATCTCTGAATTGATTATTGCTGACCCCTTTTGCTACCATCTTATAAGCCTTCCCAGCTCCACACACATATACGTCGTGCGTTTGACTCTCCCTGGTAATCGCTTTATCCAAGCTTTGAGAGTTTTGACTACCACGGTTGCCGATCACCACCTGCTGCTGGGTTAGAACTGGTAAGAATTTGAGATTTGCTTGTCGGATTTGTGACACCCGCCACCACCACCACTTATTAGTAGTCTGTAGGATCATATTCTTGTGTGTTTCTATTGTTGCTAACCATGCCAGGATCACAAGTCGACGAGACTGACTGGGAGAACTTGACGAACAAGGAGCTTCATGATAAGTTTCAGCAAATGATGAGTGTACAGGTGCAAGATGTGCTAAACAGATTTGACGAGGCCATGGAGAAGATAGATGGCATGGAGAAGGCGTTTGAAACAAAGCTCGATAACAAGTTTGCTGAATTGCTTTCGCGTTTTCCACCACCACCAGCTGCTGCAGCTGTCCCACCTCTACAACAACAACAACAACATCGCCTTTCAAATGAAGTGGGACGAGCACAACGCATTCCCCTTGAGCCTGGTCAAGCTTCTGGTGCTGTTGTTGATGTTTCTGTAGCTCTTGATGCTACTGCAGAGGTGGAGGACCATTACGAGGATGAGGTTGACCAAAATCAGAACTACGTGCAACAACCAGCACCACCACCACCAGGTCGTCCTCATGCATATCATCGCAATGGTAGGGCTGCACCACCACCTGAGGTTCATGACCATCTTCCTAAACTAAAATTGAATATTCCACCATTTGAGGGTAGATATGTTCCTAATATATATCTTACTTGGGAGTTAGAAACTGAACAACGTTTTACATGTTTACATTATCCTGAGGAGAGACGTGTTCCTGCTGCTGTTTGTGCTTTCACTAGTTTTGCATGTGTTTGGTGGTCTGAACATTGTAGATTATATCCTATTCCAGCTACTTGGGCTGGTTTGAAAACTGCTATGCGTACTCGTTGGGTTCCACCATATTATCAACGTGAATTACTTCGAAAATTGCAGTGCTTAAGACAAGGAAAAAATTCTGTAGAAGAATATTATCAGCAATTACAAACTGGCCTTATTAGATGTGGTATTGTTGAGGAGAATGAAGCTATGCTTGCACGTTTTATGGGTGGATTAAATAGAGAGATTCAGACCATTCTAGAGTATAAGGATTATAATAATATCACTCGTTTATTCCATCTTGCTTGTAAAGCTGACCGTGAACTGCAGGATCGACAGGCATTGGCGCGGACTAACTTTTCTGCAGGTCGACCTTCATCATGGACACCGCGTGCATCCTCTACTTCCACACATTCTACTGCACGGACACCTCCATCAGCTGTTACCTCCAGCCGTGATACAAGGAAGCAGGCACAACCACCATTATCTGCCAAGAGCACACCTATTGGACCTGCACAGAGTTCTTCATCTTCCATGGCATGAACAGGGCACACCAGTGATATTATTTGTCGTTGTTATAATTGAAGAGGACATTTTGCGAGAGACTGCAAATCTCAGCGTGTGATGATTGCTACTAAGGATGGTGGATATGAATCCGCTAGTGACTATGATGAGGAGACTTTGGCTCTTATTACACGTGAAGAACACGGTGGAGACGATTCTGATCATGAGACGCAATACATGGCTCCAGAAGATGCTGACAGGTATGAATGTTTAGTTTCTCAACGTGTTTTAAGTGTGCAGGTTGTACAAGCTGAGCAAAATCAGAGGCATAATTTGTTCCATACAAAGGGAGTCATGAAGGAATGTTTTGTTCGCGTGATCATAGATGGAGGGAGTTGCAACAACTTGGCTAGCATGGAGATGGTGGAGAAGCTATCTCTCACCACAAGACCACATCCACATCCTTACTACATCCAATGGTTCAACAACAGCGGCAAGGTTAAGGTAACACGTACTGTTCGTGTGCATTTTAGTATCTCTACATATGCTGATTATGTTGATTGTGATGTGGTACCTATGCAAGCATGTTCCTTATTACTTGGTAGACCATGGAAATTTGATAAAAATTCTGTACACCATGGTAGAAACAATCAGTATACTCTTGTTCATAAGGATAAAAATATTACTTTGCTTCCTATGACTACTGATTCCGTTTTGAAAGATGATATTAATAGAGCTAATAAAGCAAAACAGGAGAAAAATAAGAGTAAAAATCAGATTGTGGCAAAAGAATTTGAGCAACAAATGAAGCCTAATAATAAACCATCTACTATTGCTTCTGAAATTAAATTGACAAGTGCATGTTTATTAGCCACCAAATTCGATATTGCTGAGCTAGATTTTAGCAAATCTGTTTGCTATGCTTTTGTGTGCAAAGAGGCATTTTTTTCATTCGAGGACGTGCCTTCCTCTTTGCCTCATGCTGTCACTAACATTTTGTAGGAGTTCGCTGACGTCTTTCCACAAGACGTGCCACCGGGATTACCACCTATTCAAGGGATTGAGCATCAGATTGACTTAATTCCCGGTGCATCGCTACCCAACCGTGCACCATACCGTACCAATCCAGAAGAGACGAAGGAGATTATGCGTCAAGTATAGGAGCTACTCGACAAAGGTTATATACGCGAATCCCTTAGTCCTTGTGCTGTTCCTATTATTCTAGTGCCGAAAAAGGATGGTACATCGCGTATGTGTGTTGATTGTAGAGGCATTAATAATATTACTATTCGTTATCGTCATCCTATTCCTAGGCTAGATGATATGCTTGATGAATTGAGTGTCTCTACAATATTCTCCAAAGTTGATTTGCGTAGTGGATACCATCAAATTCGTATGAAATTCGGAGATGAATGGAAAA
Source organism: Secale cereale (assembly GCA_902687465.1). NCBI lineage: Eukaryota > Viridiplantae > Streptophyta > Magnoliopsida > Poales > Poaceae > Secale > Secale cereale. The sequence goes on along the minus strand of LR738712.1, from coordinate 366,407,141 downwards.
CAACATTTAAAACTAAGTTTGGATTATATGAGTGGTTAGTCATGCGTTTTGGGTTAACTAATGCACCTAGTACTTTCATGAGATTAATGAATGAAGTTTAATGTGCTTTCATTGGACGATTTGTGCTAGTATACTTTGATGATATATTGATTTTTAGCAGATCTTCGGAGGAACATTTGGAACATTTACATGCTGTTTTTATTGCTCCACATGATGCACGTTTGTTTGGTAACCTTGGAAAGTGCACCTTTTGCACCGACCGAGTATCTTTTCTTGGCTATGTTGTTACTCCACACGGAATTGAAGTTGATAAAGCCAAGATTGAAGCTATTGAGAGTTGGTCGCAGCCCAAAACAGTCACACACGTGAGGAGTTTCCTTGGCCTCGCTGGATTCTATCGGCGTTTTGTGAGAGATTTCAGAACCATTGCTGCACCTCTCAATGAGCTTACAAAGAAGGATGTGCGTTTTTTTGTGGTACTGCACAGGATAAAGCATTCACGGTATTGAAAGATAAGTTGACACATGCTCCTCTACTCCAACTTGCTGATTTTAATAAGACTTTTGAGCTTGAATGTGATGCTAGTGGAATTGGGTTAGGAGGTGTGTTATTACAAGATGGTAAACCTGTTGCATACTTTTCTGAAAAATTGAGTGGGCCTAGTCTGAATTATTCTACTTATGATAAGGAATTATATGCTCTTGTTCGGACTTTGGAGACATGGCAACATTATTTATGGCCCAAAGAAATTGTTATACATTCTGATCATGAATCTTTAAAGCACATTAAAAGTCAAGCAAAACTGAATCGTAGACATGCTAAATGGGTTGAATTCATAGAAACTTTCCCTTATGTTATTAAACACAAGAAGGGAAAATAAAATGTTATTGCTGAGGCATTGTCTCGTCGTTACACTATGCTTTCACAACTTGACTTTAAAATATTTGGTTTGGAGACCATCAAAGATCAATATGTGCATGATGCTGAATTTAAAGATGTATTGCAGAATTGTAAAGAAGGGAGAACATGGAACAAGTTCGTCGTTAATGATGGATTTGTGTTTCGTGCTAACAAGCTATGCATTCCAGCTAGCTCTGTTCGTCTTTTGTTGTTGCAGGAGGCGCATGGAGGAGGATTAATGGGACACTTTGGCGTGAAGAAGACGGAGGACGTACTTGCTACACATTTCTTTTGGCCAAAGATGCGACGGAATGTTGAGCGTTTTGTTGCTCGCTGCATTACATGTCAAAAAGCTAAGTCACGACTCAATCCTCATGGTTTATATATGCCTTTGCCTGTCCCTAGTGTTCCTTGGGAAGATATATCTATGGACATTGTTTTGGGTTTACCTCGAACAAAGAAGGGGCGGGATATCATATTTGTTGTCGTGGGTAGGTTCTCGAAGTTGGCACACTTTATACCATGTCATAAAAGCGATGATGCTGCTAATGTTGCTGATTTGTTCTTTCGTGAAATTATTCGCTTGCATGGTGTGCCAAATACTATTGTTTCAAATCGTGATACTAAATTTCTTAGCCACTTTTGGAGATGTTTATGGGCTAAGTTGGGAACTAAACTGCTTTTTAGTACTACTTGTCACCCCCAAACTGATGGTCAAACTGAAGTAGTCAACAAAATTTGTCTACTATGCTTAGGGCTGTTTTGAAGAATAATAAGAAAATGTGGGAAGAATGCTTGCCTCATATTGAATTTGCTTATAATCGTTCGTTGCATTCTACTACTAAGATGTGCCCTTTTGAAATTGTCTATGGTTTCCTACCTCATGCACCTATTGATTTGTTGCCTCTACCATCTTCGGAGAAGGTTAATTTTGATGCTAAACAATGTGCTGAATTGATCTTAAAAATGCATGAGTTAACTAAGGAAAATATTGAGCGTATGAATGCTAAATATAAACTTGTTGGAGATAAGGGTAGAAAACGTGTTGTCTTTGCACCTGGAGATCTTGTTTGGTTACATTTGCGTAAGGATAGGTTTCCTAATTTGCGCAAGTCAAAGCTAATGCCACGTGCTGATGGTCCTTTCAAGGTGCTAGAGAAAATAAATGATAATGCATATAAACTTGAGTTGCCTGCATATTTTGGGTTTGTCCCACATTTAACATTGCAGATTTGAAGCCTTACTTGGGTGAGGAAGATGAGCTTCCGTCGAGGACGACTTCAATTCAAGAAGGGGAGGATGATGAGGACATCACTAACAAGGTTACACCCACAGCTCCAACTGACACATATACATGACCAATTACTAGAGCTCGCGCACGCCAGTTAAATTACCTTCGTTTCTTGGTAATGAATCTAATGTTCATGAGAATATGATGCTGCCTAAATTGGATATATTTGTCTTGCTTACAAATGAAGGGCCTAGCTTGGACAAGAAGGATGAACATTGGAGCAAGATCAAGCATGGAGATGATGGCATGCGCAAGGGGAACAAGAATGGACTTACAAGTGATGATTTCAGGACTTTGAAGCCACCATAATGAGTGCCTGAAGCCTTGGACGAAATATATCAGACGCCACTTCATAAATTTCGTCCAGAGGCTATTATAGGTGCTGCGTCACCTTATTATTGGGCCAGGCCCATGTAATTTCAAAATACTTGAGTATAGGCTGTTTTTAGAGTCCGTATGTGTGGGGAAACAAGAGTTAGGGTTGGTTTCGGACCCCTCCACCAAGGGCCACGAAATTCCCCCCTCTTTCCCCCATATATACAGCCCTTAGGGCGTCGTTTATTGGGTTTTGTTTAGATTAAAAGTTCGCCATAGCTGCAACTTCACGTACTTCGTTTGTGTTCAACGACCAGACCAAGGCGTCGCAGAATCCCACCTTGATCAATAAAGCTTTCCTCTTATATTCGCAATATCCAGATTGCAATCTTAGTTTCTTGCTTGTTCTTCGTTTGCTTGCAGGAAATAGACCCTCGTGGTCAGGTTGACCGTCCTCCGGCGTGATCAATAACCTCTTAGAGTTGGTTTAGCGATTGCTAAGGCGCGACGTCCTCGCACGTTCGTAGTCGGATCGTCAAAGTCTACTCCACTGAAAACGATAGCCACCATCTCATCGAAAGACGGGACACCTTTGCCTCTATCATTTTCAGTACGTATTCCATCTATCATCATACCATATTTATCCATTCAAATGTTGTTCTTGTATATCAGACGTTCAAAAGGAAGAGGGCGATTGCTGATCACGGAGGAGCACGAACAAAGTATTTGGAAAAGGTAGTGACACCTGATAAATCAAATAGCCCAATTGGTGTAGTTGCAATATCACCAGACCCATAAAACATGGTCACAACTCTAGCAGACTCTAGCCCTACTACACTGGCCATATCTGATATCCCAATTAAATACACCCCAACTGCAGCAAACAGTATGATGATGCCAGTTGATATAGCACCAGCTCTACGACGCAAAACCCCCATTCTAGCAAAGAGTACACCAAATCCAATTTCCAAATCCCTTTTCGAATGAGACAGAGCCCCAATTGCAGCAAATAGGACCCCTGTTCCATTTATTCCCAAATTAGAAGACCAAGCTTATATTGTTGTTAGGAACTTTGTGCGTATCTTTCCTTCATGGAAAGATTATACCACATACACAGAACAATTTCCAACATTCCTCCGCAACCTACGAGTAAGTAATGTACTAATTTTGTTCAGGGTAATTACTGCATATGTTTCTGCTGACAAAAGACTTGAGATTTCATTTTTTTTAAATAGGCGAGGACCAAACTGGATAGTGAAGACGAGCAACGGTTGCTTGCACTTTTCAGGCACTCATTGATGAAGTATCGTTCCTACCTGAGACAAGCGCACTTCGATGGCAAGCCTCTAAACAAAATTTCTGTAAAGTCTCCGGCGCTACATTTAACAGACAGTGACTGGAATAATCTTGTTACACATTGGTCTCGTCTGCAGCGTAAGGTACTGTCTATGATATCACATCATAATTTGAACTACTTTTCTGCATGTACCTTACCGTCTCACTTGCATGAAAATTGTTTGCAGAAGAACATTCATTCTCAAGGGACCACAAAATCTCACAACTATACTGCACACTGCATTGCTCTTGTGAGTACCTCTTGCCCTGTATGACCATACTTCAATAGATGGTTGATTATGTAGCATCACTTCACATGGTAGCCTCTTTATCCTCCATTCTGTGGACATTATAAGATCGGTATCGACTCTTACATAAATTTAGAAACAACCCAATGCTTTTGAAGAGGTCTAGCTCTACAGTGCTCTTGTAAGGACGAAACGTCTTCTATCACTGTACTTGCGTTAACAGCTACTCCCTCTGTCCCATAGTATAAGAGTGTTTTGTACTCTACACCAGTGTACAAAACACTCTTATATTATGGGAAGGAGGGATTGGTTCATTGCATAGCATTCCGCATCTTATCTCCCTCGTCCACCATTTACTAAAAAATATCAGATCTATATTTAGTCTTACCAAAAAGTTGAATACACAGACAATGTCAGTGCATAAGTGTAGCCCATTGCTCTTGTCAGTACATTTTGTCCTGTAACGCTTGTACTTACACGGATTGGTATTTGATTATGTAGCTTCAATCTGCATCTTATCTTCATTATCCTCTATCCCTTCCAGTATTATCATATCTATAATTACTCTCTACAAAATGTAGAGTACATGCAATGCTTATGAAGAACATTTTGTGCTGAAATTCTTGAGTTATCCTTCCCTTGACATGGAGAAGGGCATTATAAAGCCAACGTTAACTGTTAATGTAAGTCAGTCCTTCTAAAGTCTTTATCCTCAACTATTGTTTAGTTTGCTCATACTCCCTATCGTCAACTTCTGTTTAGTTTGTTGTTTCAATCAAAATGCATGTTCGCAACAACTGTAAGTTCCAAGTTCTATTTGTAAAACCAAATTCCTTATTCATACGATGCACATCACTCAATACTCCCTATATGTATGCTTGTTTTTGTGGATCTATAATCCAGTGTGTGGTGAAGCAGCCCATATTTGCACCCTTTCATCTCCTGTTTTATCTTACTGATGTGGCTGATGATATGAAGAACATGCCATGCACATTAACCAAAATAGATACAATGATTGTCTTTGCCCTTCATCTATGCTTCTTTTGTCGACATGGTAATCCAGTAGTGTGGTGAAGCTCCCCGCATTATGAACAATGTCAAATTATGCTATTAATATTTTGAACTGACTCTTTATTTTCTAATTTGAAATTGGATGTAGTTGACAGCATAGTTACCATCTTTGTTTATACACATGTAGAACATGTCATCTCTCTACTTGTTTCAGGGTGATATGCCTGATGGCATGCACAAGTCTGCTGAGGGTTGTGAGACAAACCCAACATATATTGCAACAAAGAAGGCAAAACATCTTGAAGATAGCGAGACAACCCCAAAGGCATGTCTTGACGCAGTGTTCAAGTTACTTGAGACTAGCAGTCAGACAAGCTCACATAATTCGATGTCTGAATCAGTTCAACTTCTTCAGTATCAAATTCAAGGAGAAAGGCACTCTGCAACTCAACTTCGACTTGAAGTCCAATCTCTAAGGAAGATCGTAGAGAACACCAATGAGAGCCTCATTGCTAAACAACTACACCTGGAAGCTATGACCGACATGCTAGGCCGGTCTCACAGCCTTGCTCAGCAGCCTGCGCAGCAGCTCCCGCACAAGGCTAACATGTCTTGAACTATCTTTGAAGTGGTTTTGGTTCAGTATTATTTTGTTACGTGCAATGGCGCCCAGTTTTTGTAATCTGCTTCTTCGTTGCGCTTTATGATCACTCATGGCGAATTTCGATGCCCAATGGATATAATGTACCATAAATCCTTTATTGTATAGTGTAGGTTTGTTCTAAATTACAATGGCGATTAGTTGTGTTCTTAATTCTTACTAGTTATCGTAGATGCCATCATTCGCTATGTGAAAATGGTGAAAATGTGACGTTGTCGATCGGGCCGAAACTTCTTGGGCCTCAAAGGCCATTGGGGCCCTTCACACTTTGTGCCAGTCCCACAACTTACACGGCCCTACATTCGGCCAAATGTTTAGTTGGGCCTTTAGTGGACCCAGCGCTTATTTAGGCCCATGTTGCTTTGGGCCGTTAACAGGTTGAATATTCTGCTGGCCTGTTGAGGCCCAGAAGATACCATGAGCCTTTAGCAGGCCGAAATGCATGTTGGGACTCAATTTCCAAAAGTCGTCCATGGGCGTTTAGCAGGCTGAAATGTAGACCGGGCTATTATTGGCCCAGTTATAATACAGCCCATTACCAGGCCGAAACATATCTGGGCCTTAGTTGGCCCACTAATATCATAGGAATTCAAGAGGCCGAAAACTTAGTACATGCATCAACATGCCGAATTATACAACAGGCTTCTAACAGGCCCAAAGTCACGGTGGGCTGAATTGTTGCCACCTTGATCACGGGCCGTTACTGGGCCGAATGTCATGGCCCACCGGTAGCACGGGCCATTCTCAGGCCGAAAGACATGGCCGAAATCGTCCCATGTCTTCATCAGGCCTCTAACATGCCGCAATGTCACTAGGCCGTAATCAGGCCCAAATACTTGGTGAAACATAAACGGGCCAGATCTGGCTTTGGGCCGTAATTGGGCCATGTGTAAGCAGACCGTTAGTGGGCCGGCCCAATAGTACATGTGTAAATACTACGACCCTTTAGCTAGGCCGGCACATTTAATATTTATGGGCCACTTTTGGGCTTGTCCACGTGTCAACATATCATAGGCGCATCTTGCCCATTGGATGGGTGACATCTGGGCCAACGTGGGGCTGACACGTTGTGACGCCCGAGACCGACGTCCCAGAAGATTCCAGAAGATTCCCGAAGATTCCAGATGTTTCAGGTTGCCCGTGTGTTTCTTTTGTGCTTGTGTTTTTTTTTTGCATTGCATCATGTCATCATGCCATCATCTCATTAAATTTTTGCAACTAAATAAATCGTGTGGACCTTCGGTCCATTTAAATCGAGGGAAGAATCTCTTCTCTTTATAACATATAAAAGCCTCCTAATTTTAGGGAGCTATATTAATAAATATTCCATTTGTTCGGAATTAACCAACACACTTGCAAATATTCCCCATGCTTCTTTAATTCAAGTTTCACCTTCAAACCTTCCCTATAATTCTTTCCGTTGTTTCGAGGTTCCTCCAAAAATTCGAACATTTTTGGACACTTCAATAATCACGTCTTAGTTCAAACCTATTTGAATTAAATTCAAATATGTTTGAATTATTTTCGTTCACGCCTTTTATATTTTTCTCGGACCGCACTCATTTTATGATGCCCGAGAAAAATAGACCTTTGTGCTAATTCTGCTCCT
>LR738712.1:366230347-366399648 GCA_902687465.1 Secale cereale | reverse complement strand
CTTTTTCTTTCTTTGTCTCTTTTTTTTCCTTTTCTCTTTTATTAAGAAAACCCAGCAGTCATCCCAGGCCTCGTTCCTCCTTGGCCCGAGCAGGCCCATCCCTCAGCCTCCTCTCCAGCCGCCGGCCCATAGTCCACCTGGCCCATCTCTCCCTCTTAGGCCTACCCCAGTCGAACCCTAGCTCCGCTCGAACCTGAGCCCCTCGCTCCCTCATCTCGCTCTCCCTCCGCCGCCAGGATGCCCGAGCGCATCGCCCCCTTCTCCTCGTCCCCCGTTTCCCTCTGCCCGTTCTCTCCTCGAAGCCGCCTCGTCCCTCTCAGCCTGAACCCATCGCTCCAGGACATGATCCTGATTCCCCCTCACCGTTTTCCCTCTCCCCGAGCCCCAGGCCCGAGGCCTCCCGCAACAACCCCGCGCCAGAGCGCCTCGACTCGCCATGTGCTCGTCCTCCCTCCGGGCCAGGCAGCGAGCAGATCCGTCGATCTCCAGCCGCGCCTCTGCTCTGCCTCCAGTGCGCCGCGTCGCGACCCTCCTTGCAGCTGGCCAGCCAGGCCGCTGTCCACGCGCGCCCGGCCTCCTCCTCGAGTGGCCAGGAGCCCCGCGCCGCACCTTCGTTCTCCCGCCTCTGCACCGGCCAGCCCGGCGCCCCGAGCCCTCCGTGCGCCGCCCCGGCCCCTGTCCAGCAGCCTGGCCGCCCCAAGACCTGTTATTGTTGTCGCTGCGTGGCCTCGTCGCTGTCCCGTGCTGCTGTAGTTTTTGTTTTTGTTTTGTGTGCTTGTGTTGTTAACCTTAACAGAGAACCGAGAACGTCTACCGCCAAAGACCGCAACGACCTGAGTACATCTACAGTTTTTCGTCAAGTTCGACTACCGACGACTTGAACATCTACGGAAATGAGTACCCCTACGCTCGACGACCCCCGTGTACGACTACCGACGCCCGGAAACGCCAAGTACCTCTACAAGACCGACAATTACCACGGCGACCCGACCAAGTACCCCGACATCGATGACAGGAACAACTACGGACGAGAACGACTACATGTACAAGTACCACTACTTCCACTACCGTCGACGCACCAAGTACCACTACCGTCGCCCGAACGTCTACCGTCGCCCCGTGTACCTCTATGAACTCGACGCCCGAACGACTACCGTCGACCATCAAAGACCCCGTGAACAACTACATCAACTACCGCCGACGGAACGGCTACTTCCTCTCCGAACGTGAATGTCTACTTCCTCTACGATCTCGTACCGTCCCGAAACGAGTGTTTTGAAGGTATAACCCCGAGACGACCCCGTGGATGAACGCTTGTGCTTGTGTGTTGTATGAAATGTTTCCCGTGTGTGCACCGTGTCCGTTTCGTCCCTTTTGTCATGTTCCTCGGTTGCCTCGTCACCGACTCGTGGGAACCCGGTGACGGGATCACCCCACCTTTCATCTTGTTCCGCTCGCTTCGTCATCTATCTTTTGCATCGGTCTCTCAACGAGAAACCGGAACCGAGATGTTGCCATGCTTCATTTCGGATCGTTGCCGTGGCACCTTTTCCTTTCACCACGGTGACAATGCTTCATATCTCTTTTAAGTCAACCTTTTAATAAAAATTGCATAAACTTGATCATGTCATCCGCATCATGTTAACAACCTTTGAATGTTTAATTGTTGTTTGTTTATAATTACTAAACATGCTCATGGGGATTTTCCGGAATATGTTGTTGTTATTTCCGGCCTCATTTAAAATGCCTAGTTAGTATAGTTTTATTATGCTTCACCTCTTGCCATGTTAAAAACATTTAATCTTGTCTTGTAATTAAACAAATCACTAAATAAATAAATGTGGTGTTTCTTCAATATGCAACTCGTTGCATATTGAGCTCCACTTAACTTGTAGTTTTGTTTGTGCACTTTGCCATGCCATGCATATTTAAACCAGACATACATCATACTTGGATGTGCATCGTATGCCATGTTTATGCTTGTGTGTTTACCGTGTTTTTGCTTCTTTCCGGTTGCTTCTCTTGTTAGCTTCGGTTTCGTTCCGGAGTTGTGAGGATTCGCTCGACTGTTGCTCCGTCTTCTTCATGGATCCGTTCTTCTCCCTTGTGGAATCCCAGGCAAGATGATCATACCCTTGGATACCTTTACTACCATTGCCATGCTTAGTTGTCTCGATGCTATCGTTACATGTCGCGCTACCCATCTTTTATGTCAGCCTCTCCTTGTTGCCATGAAACCTCTAACCTTGACACCTTCCTAGCAAAACCACTGTTTGGCTATGTTACCCGCTTGCTCAGCCTCGCTTGCTCAGTCCCTCTTATAGCGTTGTTAGTTGCAGGTGAAGACGAAGTCTGTTCCAGGAGGGAACTTGTTGTTGGATATATCACAATATCTATAATTATTATTAACACACCTATATACTGGGCATGGGTGGAAGGCTTGGCCTTTTGCTCGGTGTTTTGTTCCACTCATGCCACCTTAGGCGCCGATAAACCGGTATTATGTTCCTTGATTTTGCGTTCCTAACACGATGGGTGTAATGGGGACCCCTTGACAGTTCGACTTTGAATAAAACTCCTCCAGCAAGGCCCAACATTGGTTTTAATTTGCTCATAATAACAACTTAATTAATTAATTAAATTGCATAGGGAGTTAGCGATACCCGAGGATTCTTAATTCTACATAACAGGGGGGGCCAGTGCTGATGGTGTTAGTCCCAAACTAGAGCCACTTGCGGATACCACCCAGTTCGCTGGGATCTTCGGTATCTGTACGTACTGCTCATCCGGACGTGGCCTGAGACGAGATACGCGCGGCTACTATCAGGGTGTCGGCACGCCGGGAGGTCTTGCGGGACTTGTTTTACCATTGTCGAGATGACTTGTGCTACCGGGAAGCCGAGCCTGATCGGATTTTCCCTAAGATAAGGGGTGATGATATTATATTTATCACTTCAGCTAATCGTGAGAGCTTGTGATGGGCTAAGTTGAAACACCCCTGCAGGGTTATGATCTTTCGAAAGCCGTGCCCACGGTTATGTGGCAGATTGGAATTTGTAATGTCCGGTTGTAGAAAACTTGACAGATGATCCGAAGTAAAACACACAACTGTGTGAGTAACCGTGACTGTCTCTTTTCATTTTGAGAAGAGAACACGGTGGGGTTATGTTTGACTCGTATGTAGTTAGGATCTTTAGCGATCACCTCTTTTGCGACCGTTTGCGTAGCTTCTCATCTTATTCTGGTACTCGTAAGTTAGCCACCATATTATGCTTAGTCGCTGCTGCAGCCTCAACACTTTACCTCTTCCTACCCACAAAGCTTTGCTAGTCTTGTTACCCATGGTTATGGGATTGCTGAGTCCTCTGTGGCTCACAGTTACTTCACCACACCAGATGCAGGTTCAGCCGAGTTTGATGCAGGAGCTGGTTCAAGTACTTCACTGGAAGCTCGTTGAAGAGTGTGGCCGTTTGCTTGTGACGTTTCGATGTTCAGTAGTGGTTTCTACTAGGATTCGATCCTGACCTATGGCTTTATGTTGTTTTGGTATCTTTCTTTTGGATCTTCACCCGTAGTCGGGTTGTGATGTTTTGAATGATGTTTTGCTCATGTAATGTATTGTGTGAAGTGGCGAGTGTAAGCCAACTATCTTCTTTTGCAATTTAATCCCTATTTTACATGAGTCGTGCAAAGATACCAAACTTGAGATCATTCTAGGATGGGCTTATACCTTTAAGTCGTGCCTCGACACGTAGGAGGTATAGTCCCATCCTGGGCATTACACACGTGGTCCCGTCGGCCAATGAGAATTTGACACGTGGAAACTCCCTTATGTAGGGTGGAACCCTAGTCAGCAGATCTTTCACGAAAGGAGGTTATCCCACGATGAACATGGAGAACACAAGGAGGATACGGGGGAAAAACACGAGGGGAAACACTCAAATCAACACAAATACGGTCACACAGGTGCTAGATCCACGATACACATCAAGATACATGATCCATAGTCAACAATGATGATACAAAAGATAGTCTTCTCCCGGAGGAAGTCTTGGGTATCCCTTGGGATCTTCTCCGATGTTGAGGCCTTGAATCCGAGGTGGATCTTCTCCGAAGAGGCCGCGGTCTCGTAGGAGAGGAACCACAAAGGTCTATGATGAGCTATCCAAAAGCTACCTCCAAAGGGTGGAAGTCAACGAGTATATATTACATGAGATTACCCCGTCGGGGCGGATGTCCGCTGGTCACCGGACGTCCGGTGGTTCCGGAGGGGCCGGACGTCCGGTAATCCTCGGATATCCGCTATTTAACTTCTGTGGTCGATGTCACGGACATCCGGTGGCTTCCGGTCATCCGGTTGTCTGGGAGTCGCCGGTTGTCCGATGGACGTCGGTCGTCCGGTGCCTGGAAGTCATCGGTCGCCCGGTGTGGGCCGGACGTCCGGTGCCTGTAGCATCTTCAGCCGAACTTCTTCTTGTTCCAAACGCTTGTCGGTTATGCCGTCCTGTCCGCTGTGCAGAGCTGTCCTGTGGTCTTCACCCAAGTACCTGAGTATGCATAGAGTTCCGGATGAGGGTAGAAGCCATGTCTCATGTGCATCGGAAGGATGTAGAGAATGGAGCGAAGTCACCTCGGTCTCTAAAGCTCTTGCACGGGCTCGAGTCATTGGTCCTTTGGGCACTTGGTGAGGCGATGAAGGGTCCATGGGGATGACCTTTGGATGCTCCGCATCATCTCCCCTCCCTTGGGAAAGATCCGACCTCGGATCGAAATCTTCATCACCATGGAAAGGAGATAGGTCCTTGATGTTGAAAGTATCGCTCACGGAGTACTTGTCTCATGGGATGTCGATCTTGTAGGTGTTGTTGTTGTAGCGTGCTAGCACCTTGAAGGGTCCGTCGGCGCGAGGTAGTGGCTTGGACTTACGCTCGTGAGGAAAATGGTCCTTGCGAAGATGAAGCCAAACAAGATCTCCCGGTTGGAACACCATTTGTGCCTTGTTGACGTTGAGCTTGGTGGCGAGACGATGGACTTGTCGCTCGATCATTGCCCTTGTATCTTCGTGCACCTTCTTGAGATGGCTTGCTCGTGCACTTGCGTCCATGTTGATGCGCTCTTGTAGATGTAGAGGTAGGATGTCCAATGGGGACAACGGGTTGAAGCCGTAGACGACCTCAAAGGGGGACTTGCCGGTAGTCGAATGTCTTGTGCGGTTGTAGGCGTACTCGGCTATGGGCAAGCATTGCTCCCATTCCTTGATGTTCTTCTTAATCAACACGTGAAGAAGCATCGAAAGCGTGCGGTTCGTCACCTCCGTTTGGCTGTCGGTTTGTGGATGGTACGCCGAAGAGAAGAGTAGCTTGATTCCAAGTTTTGCACATAGGGTTTTCCAAAAGTACCTCAAGAACTTGACGTCCCGGTCCGACACGATCGTTTTGGGCACGCCGTGTAGACGAATTATCTCCCTACAAAAGATATTTGCAACATGTGAAGAATCGTTGATCTTGTTACAAGGAATGAAATGAGCCATCTTAGAGAATCTATCTACGACAACGAGCACGGAATCTTTGCCATTCTAAGTCCTAGGCAATCCAAGTACAAAATCCATGCTTATGTCTTCCCATGGATGGTATGGAATAGGAAGAGGCATGTAAAGACCATGAGATTAAGCTTTGGACTTAGCTCTGCGGCATGTAGAACATCGGTTGGTGAGGCGTGAGACGTCATGGAGCATCTTGGGCCAAAAGTAGTTCTTGGATAGTGTAGCGAATGTCTTGTCACGTCCAAAGTGTCCCATGAGTCCTCCTCCATGCGATTCATGACCTTTGTCGATGAGTTGTTGCACTTGCCGTTGTATTTCCTTTGTTTCCTCGGGGTTGACGCGGTAAGGGGCCTTGTTTGGAAGTGGTGCGCCGGGTATGAGGTCGATGCGGTGTTCGATTCCGCGAAGTGGAGGTAGTCCCGGAGGTAGTTCATCGGGAAAGACGTCCGAGAATTCCTGCAACAATTGAGACAACACTAAAGGTAGAGGTGGTGAAGTGTTAGTAGGTTTGGCTTCCCCTTTGCATAAAAGCACAAGGTGAAAGACACTCGATGGGTTCTCACACACTTCTTTTATCTCACGTTTGGTGGCAAATAACACTAGTTGCTTCTTGTCGCTCATCGTGGAGTCACTCATATTTGGCTTGTGGCTCTCACTCTCCTTTTGGTGGCTCACTCTCTCACCATTCTCTCCACGATGGTTGGTAGGTAAGTGCTTGTCGGCGGCTACTTGACTTGGAGACATTGGTCGTAGCACGAATTCCTTGCCCTTCATCTTGAAGCTATAGTGATTTGTCCATCCATTGTTTGTGACTCCACGATCATATTGCCATGGACGTCCAAGAATAAGGTGGCACACGAACATGGGAATCACATCACATTCAAGATTGTCCTCGTAGGCGCCTATCTTGAAAGAGACTTGCACAGTGTGCTCGACTCGAAGAATTTCGGCGTCGTTGAGCCATTGGACCTTGTAAGGGTGAGGATGCTTCGTCTTGACCAATTGAAGCTTGTCGCATAGCTCTTCGCCTGCCAAGTTGTGACAACTTCCTCCATCGATGATAACCTTGACGGAGCGTCCATTGATGCCGGCCTTGGTATGGAAGATATGACATAGTGGTCGTCATCTTGTTGGTGTTGGAGTGTCAAGACCTTGGAGACAACAAGATTGGGACTTGAGTCATTGTCTCAAAACACTTGATGGTCTTCTTCTTCATTCACTTGGCGATGCATAGCTACATGCTCAAGTGCTTCCATCTCATCGTCGCTCATTGAGTCATAAGATCCATCATCGTTGATGATCATGGTACGAACGGTCTTGCACTCAAATGACTTGTGGCCTCGCCCTTGGCACTTGAAGCATTTGATGGAACTCGTCTTGGAGTTGTCCTCGGTTGGAGTTGTAGACGATGAAGCTCTAGGCTTGAAGTTGTTGGTAGAAGGTGGACGACTCGATGTAGTCGCATTCTTGTAGCTTGACTTGTCATCGAAGTTTATAGATGGCTTGGTAGAGGTAGGAGGAGTAGCCGAAGTCGTTGAAGCTTGGTTGTAGGAGCTGAAGTTCTTGGAGTTGAACTTGGAGTACTTGTAGTCCTCTTGAACTTGTCGCTCCGCTTTGGTTGCTTGGTGTACTAGCTCGAGGAGATTGTTGTATGGTTGAAAGTTCGCAATCTTCTTGATAGGATAGTTGAGTCCATTCAAGAATCTCGCCATTGTTTGCTCTTCATCTTCCGTGATGTTGGCTCTTATCATGGCAATCTCCATCTCCTTGTAGTACTCTTCAACGGACTTGGTGCCTTGCTTGAGGAGTTGTAGCTTCTTGAACAAGTCATGGTTGTAGTGTGTAGGCACAAAGCATGCTCTCATGACTTCCTTCATTTGATCCCAAGTGTTGATAGGAGGTTCGCCTTTTGCTTCTCTTCTCTCTATGATTTGCTCCCACCAAATGAGAACATAGTCTTGGAACTCAAGGGATGCCATTGCGATCTTCTTCTCTTCATCGTAGTTGTGAAGTCGAAAGATCTTGTCAACCTTCAATGCCCATGAGAGATAGTCTTCGGGATCAATGCTTCCGGAAAACTTTGGCATGGTGAACTTTAGCTTGCCATAGCGATGCTCGTCGTTGTTTCCTTGCCTATTGGGAGGGCGGTCTAGATTTGGGCGGTTGGCAATATCACATTGCTCTTGGCGTAGCAGATGTCCATTGTCATGGTGTACTTGCCGAGCTTGTGGTTCTTGTTGGGCTTGTTGCTCTTGTCGCACTTGAGGAGGAACTTCGTCGTGCATTCTTGGTTGGTGGCGCCTCTCTTGCATCTCATCGCGAAGGAAATCCTCTTCTTGACGAGTGTGTCGAGTGTGAGCTGCCACATTGCGATGTGCATCACATAATGCTCGTTGCGCCTCAAGAGCTTGAGCTTCTCGACGTTGTTGTGCTTGCCGATTAGCCTCGGCATCTTGTTCTTCTTGGTATTGGCATGCTCTCTCTTGTTGTTGTTGGCGTAGTCGTTGCCGTTCTTGTGCTTGCTCAAGTGTAGCTTGGTTTTGGCGATGTCGGCTTTCTTATTCGTCAAATAGCTCTTGTGAACTCTTGTCATGAAGTGGATTCCGGTTGGCATGTCGAGCTTGACGTGCGGCTTGACGAAGAGTGTTTGATGTAGGGGTACTTGAGCCATCCGTGGAGTCGGTATGTCGACTTGAGCGGCTTCGTCTTTGAGAGGATGTGGAAGAAGAACGTCGATTGACTATCAAAGTTCGTAGCTCGTCAAATTGTGTAGACATGTTGGTGTTGATGATGTCGAATTGCTCTTTTGTTCTTGCTTCAAATTGGCGCGCGTTCTCGGCGACTTGCCCAATGTACTCGCGCATAGCTTCACTTTCTTGATGGAGAGCTCGTTGCACACCGAAGAGATGTAGTTTGGTGACGTAGTTGTTCGCTTCTTGAGGATCGTCGAAGATCGGGTTGGAAGATGTACTTGGCCTATCCATCATCACAAGCAAGTATGTGAGTGAGAGAAAGGAGAAGACAATACCAAATGTACCTTAACCGAAGTTGAAAATGGATCAATGATCACTCAATAATGTAACCCGGAAATAGCACTATTGGTACCACTTCTTGTCGATTCTCACACCTACACAAGTAAAGCTTTGAGAGGAGCTTGGTTAGGATGTGGCACAAATTCAATGCAATCATCAAAGTGACTCAAAGATGTTGAAAATGGTTCACAATTTGCTCATGCAATAAGTAGATCACTAGCAAAGTAGCACAGGGAACACACGCACGGATAGATAAATGTGGTTGTGCAACCAAGGGTGAGCGAAAATGTGGAAACCACGGAAAATGCTCGTGTTTCACAACACTAGAGAGACGCTAACCGATTGCTTAATAGGCGGATACGCACTTGTGCACAACCTATAAGAGGCAAAACGTAATGACTAACTATCACAAGTATGCTATGAGTGTATGATGTGCTGATGTTTTAGCACAAGATGGTATTGTTATCTCATATGATCTCTTTTGATGCAAGGTGTATGATGCTATTGTCGTTTTGCTTATAAGCTTTGGTTGGCTCTTTTGCTTAAAATCTTGTGAGCTCTTTCTTTGGATATTTATGCATGCTTCTCAGATCAAGGTAGCTATTGTGTATGCTGAACACTCTTGTGGCACACGGAGATATGATGATATGGTATGCAATATCTATGACTATCACTAATGTGCACAAGTGTCGTGTCCCGGCAATACTCAAATGGCTAGTCTCAGTGGGAAAGCTACGCAAAGATGGTTCATAGGGTGACAATGCAATTGCAAGGGAGGATGAACAAAGTGCCGTCGATGTTACCGTCCTTGCCGAAGTTGAGCGGTGGTGTTGTCGAAGTCTTGCCGTTCCAAGGTAGCCTAAATGTTGTAGGGTGGAACCCTATGTGGAGATCTTTCACGAATTGGAGGGGAATCCCCAAGAACAAGAAGGACACAAGGGAAGAACACAAGAGAAACACTCAAGAACAAGTCCAATCACACATCCACTAGACTCACAAACACATGAGATTCACAAGGTACATGAACAATCAAAGGGAAATAAGATACATGGTAGAGTTCATCCCAATCCTATGAGGAGAGAGGTCTTGATAATCCACAAGGATTCTTCTCCCATGGGAGGTCTTGATAATCCACAAGGATTCTTTTCCTGTGGGAGGTCTTGCATCCACTAGGGATCTTCTCCAAGGTGGAGGTCTCACTCTCTCAAGAGGAGAAGGTAGGAGCAAAGCTCACATACAAATGAGCTATCATTTTGCTAACCTTAGAAAGGAGGTGGAGGTGGTCTATTTATAGTCTAAGCCACGAAGGGATAAGTGGCGAGGGATACAAGGCTAAAGGCCCACGGCTGCGCACAGGCAGGGCGGTAGTACCGGACCTCGGGCGGTAGTACCGCTTGGGAGCGGTAGTACCGCATGTAGGCGGTAGTGCCGCTTGGGAGCGGTAGTACCGCTTGTAGGCGGTAGTACCGCCCGTTCCGGACTGGACAAGCCCTTCTTCTTCCGTCTTCGCTTCCACGCTTCCCTCGCGGATGGTGTAGGCGTTCCTTGGCGCTTGCGCTCCTCCTTGTCGTCCGTGAAGCTCCGACAATACCTATGCATGCACACGAGTGGAGTGTCAAGTAGTATACCATCCTCGAAGGGGTCAAGTGAACATGTGTAAAGGAGAAGATTCACCTTTATGTATGAGAAGTAGATGGCGCACGTGTCACTTGCCAAATGGGCTCTTGACATGGTGATGTCCGTAGGATGCTCCACCCTAGGTGGAGATCTTTCACGAATTGGAGGGGAATCCCCAAGAACAAGATGAACACAAGAGAGGGAAAACACTCAAATTGACTAGACCCAATCACACATATGCTAGATCCAAGAACATGCAAGAGTTCACAATGATTCAAGAACAACAAAAGGAAAGATACAAGGTAACTAGTTCATCCCACTCTTAGAGGATGTGAGGTCTTGCAATCCACAAGGATTCTTCTCCCTTGGGAGGTCTTGCAATCCACAAGGATTCTTCTCCCTTGGGAGTTCTTGATCTCCTAGAGGAGGGGATACAAGGAGCAAAGCTCTCAATGTCTATCAATATACTTTTCTAACCCTTCAAAAGACGTGGGGAAGGTCTATTTATAGTTTATGCTACGAAGGGGTACGAAAAGAGGGGGTACATGGCCAAGGGCCGAAGGCTGCACGCAGGCAGGGCGGTAGTACCGCCCACTCGAGCGGTAGTACCGCTTGCAGGCGGTAGTACCGCTTAAGGACCGGTAGTACCGCTGGTTCCGGACTCGCCAGGAGCGGTAGTACCGCTCGTTCCGGGTTGGACAGGTCTTCATTTGCTTCCACGTGATCCGGGCTGGATAGGTTCTCCTTTGCTTCCACGAGATCACCTCCTTGGTAACTGAGAATGCACAACATCTCCTTGTGAGGTAGAACCCAATCCTCATGCGAATCCAAACAAAACTCGAAGAGGAGAGAATTCACCTCGTGCTCGATAGCGCGTGCACGTGCTCTAGTCATTGGTCCCTTGAGTGCTTGTGCCGATGACGGGGTGTCCATGGGGATGCTTGCTGGATGCTCTGCATCATCTCCCCCCCTTGAGGAAGATCCGTCCACGGATCGTGGTCTTCATCACCATGGTACTTGGCCAAGTCTTTGACGTTGAAGATGTCGCTGACGTTGTACTTGTCGCGGGGTATGTCGATCTTGTAAGCGTTGTCGTTGTAGCGTGCGAGCACCTTGAATGGTCCGTCGGCTCGTGGAAGAAGCTGGGACTTGCGTTCCTTGGGGAAGCGGTCTTTGCGAAGGTGTAGCCAAACGAGATCACCCGGATGGAAGACCATTGGTGTCTTGTTGCTGTTGAGCTTGATGGCGCGGCGTTGAACTTGATGCTCGGTCGTGGAACGTGTTTCTTCATGCATATTGTTGAGGTGGGCTGCTCTTGCACTTGCGTCCATGTCGGCTCGTTATTGAAGTGGGAGAGGGAGGATGTCCAACGGTGACAATGGATCGAAGCCGTAGACAACCTCAAAGGGGGACTTGCCGGCTGTAGAGTGTCTCGCGCGATTGTAGGCGTACTCGGCGATGGGTAGGCACTCCTCCCACTCCTTGATGTTCTTCTTGATCAACACATGTAGGAGAGTGGCAAGCGTCTGGTTGGTGACTTCGGTTTGGCCATCGGTTTGAGGGTGGTATGCCATGGAGAAGAGTAGCTTGATGCCGAGCTTGGAGCATAGTGTTTTCCAAAAGTAGCTTAGGAACTTGACGTCACGGTCCGAGACAATCGTTTTGGGGACACCGTGTAGGCGGAAGATCTCCCTACAAAAGAGAGTTGCAATATGTGAAGCATCGTCTATCTTGTGACAAGGAATGAAATGTGCCATCTTAGAAAATCTATCAACAACAACGAATACGGAATCCTTTCCATTGCGAGTTCTAGGTAATCCAAGAATGAAATCCATGCTAATGTCTTCCCATGGATGGAAAGGAATAGGAAGTGGCATGTGAAGTCCATGGGATTGAGCTTTTGACTTAGCTTTGCGGCATGTAGAGCACCGGTTGGTGAAGCGGGAGACGTCACGGAACATCTTGGGCCAAAAGTAATTCTTGGAGAGCATAGTGAATGTCTTGTCGCGTCCAAAGTGTCCCATGAGTCCTCCTCCGTGAGATTCCTGCAAAAGGAGCAAACGAAGCGAAGACTCGGGAATGCAAAGTTTGTTAGCTTTCATGAGATATCCATCCTTGATGTAGTATTGCTCCCAAGAAGTATGTGCTACACATTTGGCATAAGGATTTGCAAAGAAAACATCATGCTCATTAAGTCTTTTATGTGCTCAAAGCCAATAACATTCAACTCAAGTTGGGTAACAAGCATGCATTTGCGGGAAAGAGTATCCGCCACAACATTTTCTTTGCCTTTGATGTATTTGATGACATAGGGAAAGGACTCAATGAATTCACTCCACTTAGCATGACGCTTGTTTAACTTCGTTTGACCCTTGAGATACTTGAGCGTCTCATGGTCCGTGTGAAGAATAAATTCATGGGGTCGAAGATATTGTTCCCAAACACGTAAAACTCTCACCAAAGCATAGAGCTCTTTATCATAGATGGGGTAGTTAAGTTGTGCGCCGGATAGTTTTTCACTAAAATACGCAATGGGGCGTTTTTCTTGCATGAGCACGCCACCTATGCCGGTACCACTAGCGTCACAATGAATTTCAAAAGGCTTATCAAAGTTCGGTAGGGCAAGAAGTGGTGCGTGTGTGAGCAAGTGTTTGAGCTTAATGAACGCGGTGTCTTGCGAAGGACCCCAAACAAAGGGTGCGTTCTTCTTGCTCAAGGCGTGTAGAGGCATAGCAATGGTGCTAAAGTCCTTCACAAAGCGTCGATAGAAACCGGCTAAACCAAGAAAGCTACGCACTTGTTGAAGGTTCGTTGGTTGAGGCCAAGTTTTAATTGCTTCAGTTTTAGTTTCATCAACGTGAACACCTTGTGAAGACACGACAAATCCTAGGAAAACAACTTTATCAACACCAAAAGTGCATTTCTCCATATTAGCATATAATTGTTGTTTTCGAAGGTCTTGCAAAAACATACGGACGTGGTTAACATGTTCCTCAAGCGACTTGCTAAAGACTAGAATGTCATTAAAGTAAACCACTACAAAGACGCCTATATAAGGTCGGAGAACGAAATGCATAAGACGCACGAATGTGCCGGGCGCTTCCGATAAGCCCATCGGCATGGCGGGCCACTCATATAACCCAAACTTGGTTTTGAAAGCTGTTTTCCACTCATCACCCTCTTGAATGCAAATTTGGTAATAGCCACTTTTAAGGTCAATTTTGGAAAAGATGGTGACACCACATAATTCATCAAGCATGTCATCTAGGCGTGGAATAGGGTTACGGTATCAAACGGTGATAGCATTTATCGGACGACAATCGGAACACATGTGAAAGCTTCCGTCTTTCTTAGGCACGAGAATAACGGGAACTGCACAAGGGCTTAGGCTTTCACGTACATGACCTTTGTCGATGAGTTTTTGTACTTGACGTTGTATCTCCTTTGTTTCCTCCGGGTTGACGCGGTAGGGAGCCTTGTTCGGAAGTGGTGCGCCGGGTACGAGGTCGATGCGGTGTTCGATGCCGCGAAGTGGAGGTAGACCCGGTGGTAGCTCATCGGGAAAGACGTCCGAGAATTCCTGGAACAATTGAGACAACACAAAAGGTGGAGGTGGTGAAGTGTTAGTAGGTTTGGCTTCCCCTTTGCATAGAAGCACAAGGTGGAAGACGCTCGAGGGGTTCTCACACACTTCTCTCATCTCACGTTTGGTGGCTAGGAGGACTAAGTTTTTCTCTCTTGGCGAAGAGGCGCTCAATTTTGGCGTGTGGCTCTCACTTTCTTTTTGGTGGATCACTTTCTCACTAGGATCTTCACGATGGGTGGATGCTTGCTTATCGGCGATCACTTGGCTTGGTGACATTGGTCGAAGCACATATTCCTTGCCTTTCATTTTGAAGCTGTAGTAGTTTGTTCGTCCGTTGTGGATGGCTCCACGGTCAAATTGGCAAGGTCGTCCCAAGAGGAGGTGGCACACCGTCATAGGAACTACATCACACTCCAAGGTGTCCTCGTAGGCGCCGATCTTGAAATAAACGTGTACCGTATGCTCCACTTGAATGGTTCCGGAGTCGCTCAACCATTGTACCTTGTATGGACGAGGGTGCTTCTTCTTGACCAATTGAAGCTTGGAACATAGCTCATCACTTGCCAAGTTGTGAGAACTTCCTCCGTCGATGATGACCTTGACGGAACGTCCGTTGATGCCGGCCTTTGTGTGGAAGATGTGGCATCGTTGGTCTTCGTCTTGATTGTGTTGGAGGGTCAAGACCTTGGATACCATGAGAGAGGGACTTGCATCATTGTCACAAAACACTTGATCATCTTCGTCTTCGTTGATGTGCCGGTGCATGGTAACATGCTCAATAGCTTCCACTTCGTCTTCGCTCATCGAGTCACATGTGCCGTCGTCGTTGAAGATCATGGTTCTCTTGTTGGTGCACTCGAAGGACTTGTGACCTCGGCCACCACATGTGAAGCACTTGAAGGAACTAGTCTTCTCGGTGTCGTAGGGTGGTGCCGAAGGTGAGGGAGTCTTGGGTTTGTAGTTGCTTGCCGGAGAACGAGTCAAGGAAGGTGTAGTTTGCTTGGAACTTGACTTGTCGCCGGTACATGGTGATGGTCTAGTTGAGGTAGGAGGTGCCGAAGTCGCAGGAGCTTGAGAGTAGGAGCCGTAGGTCTTGGACGAGTATTTGGCATAGTTGAAGTCATCCAGGACTTGTCGCTCGGCCTTGGACGCTTGATGAACTAGCTCGAGAAGGTTGGAGTATGGCTGGAAGTCGGCAATCCGCTTGATTGGAAGATTGAGGCCGTTCAAGAAGCGGGCCATTGTTTGCTCGTCATCTTCCTTGACGTTGGCTCGTATCATGGCAATCTCCATTTCTTGGTAGTATTCCTCCACCGTCTTGGTGCCTTGTTTGAGAAGTTGCAACTTCTTGAAGAGATCGCGGGTGTAGTGTGTAGGCACGAAGCGAGCTCGCATGACATTCTTCATTTCTGACCAAGTTATAATGGGTGGTTCGCCTCTTGAATGTCGTTGCTTGATCGTTTGTTCCCACCAAATGAGGACATAGTCTTGAAACTCGAGAGAGGCCATGGCAATCTTCTTCTCTTCTTCGAAGTTGTGGAGGCGGAATATCTTGTCGGCCTTCAATGCCCATGAGAGGTATTCCTCGGGGTCGGTGCTTCCGGAGAACTTGGGCATAGTGAACTTGAGCTTGCCGAAGCGTTGTTCTTCGTCATGTTGATGATGGTGTCGCTCATGACGATGTGGTCGCTCCGCGAAAACTTGCTCTTCACGATGGTCTTGCCGTTGGTGGTGTCGCGGCACGTCGTTCCCATTTCATCATTCTTGCTCCGCTTCGCGATGAGCGGCTTCCTCTTGTCGCTCTTGATGAAGTTCTTCTTGTTGACGTACTTGGCGGTTGCGGTCGGCGAAGATGCGCGTGGAGTCACGAAGAGCTTGTTGCGCGGTTCGTGCTTGATTGTCACGCCGTTCTTGTGCTTGCCGAATTGCATCGTCATCTTCGTGTACTTGATGTGGATGTTGTTGTTCTTGGCGTCGCCCTTGCTCACGTGCTCGATCTCGATCTCGTAACCCATTGCCATGGAATGGATTGTCCGAAGAATGTCGATCTTGATTGACGCATTGTTGGGCTTGCCGAGGACGTGGAGGACTTGCATCCGTGGAAGAGTAAGCCGAAGAGTTGTCACTTGAGCGTCGACTGGAATGGCGCCGTCTTGATGAATGAGGCGGAGACGTGCGGTTCACCAAAATGTGGCGGAACTCTTGCATTTGCGTGCGGAAGTCGGAAGCGAGTTGCTCGATGCGGTCGCCCAAAGCTTCGCTTTCTTGGTGAAGGGCTCGTTAGACGCCGAAAAGGTGAGTCTTGGTGACGTAGTTCGGTGCTTCCACTAGGTGCTCGTCGATCGGGTCGGTCGAAGAACTTGGCCTATCCATCATGTAAGTAGGAGGTGAGTAGGTAAATGAGAGAACAATACCAAGGTTACCTCTTCCGAAGATTGAAAATGTAACAAGTTTCACTCAATGAAATGCCACAATAGTAGAATTGGAACCGGGTTTGTTCCTCACACCTACAAGTAAATAGGCCTATGGAGTAGCTTGGTTAGGATGGTGGCAAAATTTCAAACAAAATGTTAGTCAAGATATCGATAAGGTTGAGAAGATTCACAAAGATGCACGTAAAGCAAATAGATCAAAGCCAAGAGTATCACTAGGAACACACGCACGGAAGATAGATGGGATCCGCACAACCAAGGGTGAGCGCAAAATG
Source organism: Secale cereale (assembly GCA_902687465.1). Taxonomy (NCBI): domain Eukaryota; kingdom Viridiplantae; phylum Streptophyta; class Magnoliopsida; order Poales; family Poaceae; genus Secale; species Secale cereale. The sequence continues at coordinate 366,383,164 of LR738712.1, read as the reverse complement.
TGAGTGATCACGTAAAATGCTCTTGTTGTGCGAATGCTAGAGAGACACTAGCTCGATTGCTCAAATGGGCAAGATACGCTTTGTGCACCCACCTATGAGAGAAACGTGCTGTCCTCGATCCCAACTATGCTATGTATGTGGTGACCAAGAAGATATGAGTATGTAAAGTGGCTCAACGCTATTGCTTATATGCTCATTGTTGCTCCTCTCTTTGCTTAGAAGCTTTTCTTTCCTTTTTTTGAGAGTATGATGCTTGAGCCGATGATAATATGAGACAAGTATGTAAGATATGCATGGGAGAGACTTATGGCACTAAGATGATAACATGATCACTACGGTGCACAAGAGCGTTGCCCGGCAATTCTCAACTCGCTAGTCTCGATAGGTAAGCAACGCAAATGGCTCGGGCTATCAATGCAAAAGAAAAAGTTAAGTGTCGTCGAGGTTACCGTCCTTGCTTACGGTTAGCGGCGAAGATGATTCCGAGGCGATGATGTCGATGTCAAACGCTCCTAAGTAGCCGAAACACCTTAGGAAACGCCAAATCGCAACTCGAAACCGGTAAAATGCGGAAGTTTAGTGAATGTGGGGCGGTGAGAAATTGTGTTCCGGTAGTACCGCTTTGTAGGGCGGTACTACCACTTTGGGAGACGGAAGTAAAAATTTTGCACCGCTTGGCAAGGCGGAAGAAAAATTTTAGTACCGCGTGTTGGGCGGTAGTACCGCTTGTATGGGCGGTAGTACCGCTCGCGTCGGGAAAAATTTGCAGCTCGAGATCTGGGCGAATTTTGGGCGGAAATGGATGATTTCGGGGGTAAAATTGGATGAATTTCGTGGTGGATGGGTGGGGAAAGTGGTGGAGGGGCTAGATCCACGTGCCAAACGTCAAATCCATGGACCAAAACAACCAAATCTCACAAGAACCAACAAATTGCAATAAAAATTTTGGGGCTATTTTTGTGTGGATTTTCGAAATTGGGGAAGAACACAACAAAATCAAGCTAGAAAGTGGGGGAAAGGGACTCCAAGATGTGAATCAACCTTGCTCTGATACCATGATGTTGTAGGGTGGAACCCTAGGTGGAGAGTCACATATGGTGTACTCACTCATCTCACTCAAGTGGTGGTTGTGGTGGCTCTCCTCACATGTGAAATGGGGCATCTCATCATGTATGGGGCTAGTGGTGAAGTCACTCTCACTCTCAGTATGGTAGCAAAAGTCACTCAAGTCATCATATGTCGCCGTGGTCGAAGGGAAAGTCCCATGCTCAACCATCTCGTCGTCATCGTGGATGAAGGCCGAAGATGGCACATCATCACTCTCGCCTCCAAAGATGGAAGCATCATCCTCGCTCGCCACCTTGTCGCTCGCCTCCAAAGCTTGGTCTTCGAATGGCTCCATAGTCGTAGTCGGCGTCGCACCATCTTGAAAAAGAGTCGAAGTAGACTCGGCATCATCAATGCCACAAAGAGGGATGGCGGTGAAGTCGAACTTGGGAGCATCATCTTGGAGCTCATTGTTCCTGGACATCGTGGTGGTACTAGCCTCATGCTCGCCATCTTGGAGCTTGGTCTTCAAGAAGTGTGCTTGCGGTGGAGAAGCCTTGGCCTTCATGAGTTCTTGTTCCGCCTTGAGAGCACCAATGTAGTTGTCGTCGAGGGACTTGTAGTTCTCGAGGAAGATAGTCTTGGAGATGTCGTTGTCCAATCCCATCATGAAGTAAAACTTCATCCAAATGGGGTTGTCCACGCCGGCTCGTCGCAAGGCCTTCTTCATCTCCTTCAAGTACACGTCGATGGACTTGGATCCTTGTATGGTGTTCTCCAATTGGCGAAGAAGTTGTTCCGTGTAGGTGGGAGGCACGAAATCTCGCCGCATAGCTTTCTTCGTCTTGGACCAACTCATGTTGTAGCTCTCCGAAGGTGTGTGAAGCCACCATGTCGACGCGCGGTCGTGGAAGTTTCTTGTGGCGCATTTCACTTGATCTTCGAGAGGAACTTGAAGTAGCGTGAGGTAGTCGTCCATCAAGTGCTCCCACTCGAGATACTCCTCGGGGTCTTGAGTCCCATAGAAAGGAATCTCATGGTCGTTGTCGAGGTCGTAGTAGCTCGTGGAAGTCGCGGACTTGAGCTTGGGAAGCTTCTCTTGAGGTGCGGGTCGGCGAAGATGCCGCAAGTCCGAAGGCGAAGATGCCTTGAAGCCACTTGGCGAAGATGCCAAGGTAGATGGTGAAGTCGTTGAGCGGTTGTTGATGTTGAGCTCGTGACCTTCACGTTCTTGTCGGTGATGGTGTCGGTGCCGATGTGATCTAGTCATGGCACCGAACTCGTCGTTGTTTTTGTAGACCGAAGTAGACGTGCTTTGCCTATCCATCACAAGACTCGAGTAGAGGGTGAGTAGGAAATGAGATAAACAATACCAAGATACTGTTTCCCAAAGTTGAGGATGTATCCCGTTTCACTCAAAGTGAAATGAAAGAATAGTGGAATTGGTACCGGACTTGTTCACTCACACCTACAAATTAAAGCTTATGGTGGAGCTCGGTGAGGATAGTGGCACAAAAATTTGATGCAAAAAGTTAGTAAGAGTCAATAATGTTGAAAGATATTCACAAATTCGCAAGTGAAACAAGTAGACCAATAGCAAAATGTGGCACACGGAAACACACACACGGATAGATAAATGGGGTCGTGCAACCAAGGAATGAGCACAAAATGTGGAATCCACGGAAAACGCTTGTGTTGCACAACTCAAGAGAGACGCTAGCACGATTGCTCAATAGGCGGATACGACACTTGTGCACAACCTATAAGATGCAAAATGTATGAGCCTTCTATCCCAAGTATGCTATGTGTATGATGTTCCCGATGTTCTTCTTAAGATGATCCAAGATGATCGGATATGACAATCTTAAGTGCAAAGTGGTATGATGCTATGGCTCTTGCTTACAAGCTTCTTTGTCTTTCTCTTTTTGCTTAAAAGCTTATTCTTTTTTTTTGAAATGGCCACTATGCGAAATGCACAAACCAAGATAGCAATTGTGTATATGCGGGAACAATCTTGTGGCACACGAGGGATGGTAGTAAGATAGCAAGACGATACCAATATGACATGGTATATATGCAATGGATGGTGTATAACGATGACCACTAATGTGCACAAGTAACGTTGCCGGCAATACTCAAATGGCTAGTCTCAATGGGCAAGTGACGCAAAATGGGCTAGGGGTTAACAATGCAATTGCAAGGAGAATATACAATGGTGTCGTCGAGGTTACCGTTCGATGATGATGATGAGAGGCGGTGTTGTCGATGGCGACCCGTTCCTACTTAGCCGAAACACCTTAGGAAACGGAAAAACCACAACTCAAAATCTCAAAGGCCAAAGTCAAATGGTGGTAGCGGAAAAGCGGTGGTGGTTGTGTATGATGGGCTATACACGTTGTCGGAGTTGAAGTCACGGTCCCTAAGCAGCCGAAACACCTTAGGAGACACAAGCCACAACTCAAACAAGCTCAACTAAAATGGGTTAAGTTGGGTTGGCGGAAATGTATAGTGGGCAATGGGTATGCGGAAGTGGTGGTGGTGGTTGATGAAGAAGCAATTGTCCCTAAGTAGCCTAAACACCTTAGGAGACTCAAATCACTACTCAAGCAACCACAAATGTTGTGGGAAACAAAATGGTTAGGTTGTGGAAGTCGGTGGTGGTATAGCGGATGATGTGGTGGAAGCCCTAGGAAAAGATGTCAAAATTCACAAAATATGATGGAGTCAAATGATGATGGTAGTATTTTTGTGTTATGGGGGATGTCAAGAGCTTCAAAACGAGCTCAAGAACGTCAAAATCTGACTCCGGATGAATTAGTTAAGGTCAAAACGGTGAAACTCGGAAGGCTGAAAATATGCGGGGCGGTAGTACCGCTTTGGGTGGGCGGAAGTAAAAAATTAGTACCGCTTGGAGGGCGGTAGTACCGCTTGGATGAGCGGTAGTACCGCTGGTGTCGGGAGAAATTCGCAGATCGCGATCGGGGCGAATTTGGGGCGGAAATGGATGATTTCGGGGGCGAAATGGGATGGATTTCGTGGATGGAAAGTGGTGAAACTTGGGGAGATGCTAGATCCACTCGAAACCAAGCAAATCCATGGATCAAATCCAACAAAACATCATCAAACCAACAAATCACAAAAAAAATTGGGGCTATTTTTGGTGGGGATTTTCTAAATTGGGCAAGAACACAACAAAATTAGGCTAGAAAAAGAGATGGGGGGCTCCAAATTCATGATAAACCAAGGCTCTAGATACCATGATGTTGAAGGGTGGAACCCTATGTGGAGATCTTTCACGAATTGGAGGGGAATCCCCAAGAACAAGAAGGACACAAGGGAAGAACACAAGAGAAACACTCAAGAACAAGTCCAATCACACATCCACTAGACTCACAAACACATGAGATCCACAAGGTACATGAACAATCAAAGGGAAATAAGATACATGGTAGAGTTCATCCCAATCCTATGAGGAGAGAGGTCTTGATAATCCACAAGGATTCTTCTCCCGTGGGAGGTCTTGATAATACAGAAGGATTCTTCTCCCATGGGAGGTCTTGCATCCACTACGGATCTTCTCCAAGGTGGAGGTCTCACTCTCTCAAGAGGAGAAGGTAGGAGCAAAGCTCACATACAAATGAGCTATCATTTTGCTAACCTTAGAAAGGAGGTGGAGGTGGTATATTTATAGTCTAAGCCACGAAGGGGTAAGTGGCGAGGGATACAAGGCCAAAGGCCCAGGGCTGCGCACAGGCAGGGCGGTAGTACCGGACCTCGGGCGGTAGTACCGCTTGGGAGCGGTAGTACCGCATGTAGGCGGTAGTGCCGCTTGGGAGCGGTAGTACCGCTTGTAGGTGGTAGTACCACCCGTTCCGGACTGGACATGCCCTTCTTCTTCCGTCTTTGCTTCCACACTTCCCTCGCGGATGGTGTAGGCGTTCCTTGGCGCTTGCGCTCCTCCTTGTCGTCCGTGAAGCTCCGACAATACCTATGCATGCACACGAGTGCAGTGTCAAGTAGTATACCATCCTCGAAGGGGTCAAGTGAACACGTGTAAAGGAGAAGATTCACCTTTATGTATGAGAAGTAGATGGCGCACGTGTCACTTGCCAAATGGGCTCTTGACATGGTGATGTCCGTAGGATGCTCCGCATCACTAGACATCCAAGGAAACGATGAAACCACAACTCATGTATCCAAGGCAAAGGGAGACAAGATGTTCCAAATCGTAGCGGTTAATCGATGGTGGTTGCGGAAGTGGTGGTGGAATGAAAGGTCGGTGGTAGCGGAAGGTGGTACAAAACTGAACAAATTCAGTTTCGTCAAGGTACGTCGGCCGTCCGGTAGGCGTTGGTCGTGTGGTCGATCGGAAGGGGTCAGATGTCCGGTATGTTTCGGAAATCCGGGAATAGTTTCCGTAGGTGGGGTGCCGGTCGTCTGGTGTTTAGCGGACGTCTGGTGTCTCGAGAGGTGCCGGACGTCCGGTAAATGTCGGTCGTCCGGTAGGTCGGGGCTAGGGTTGGATCATCCGTGGACAAATTGGTCAAAGTTGCCCGAATTTGCGGAGGAAAAACGGTGAGAAGGTGGGGCTAAGCTAGATCCACTCGTGGCATAGCAAATCCATGGAACAAAGTCAACAAAATCTTGCCAACTCAACAGATCACAAAAACTTTTTGGGGCTATTTTTGTGGAGAATTTTCGAAATTGGGAAGAACACAACAAAAACAAGCTAGAAAATAGGGTGTGGGGCTCCAACTTCGTGATCAACCTATGCTCATGATACCATAGATGATGTAGGGTGGAACCCTAGTCAACAGATCTTTCACGAAAGGAGGTTATCACACGACGAACACGGAGAACACAAGGAGGATACGGGGGAAAAACACGAGGGGAAACACTCAAATCAACACAAATACGGTCACACAGGTGCTAGATCCACGATACACATCAAGATACACAATGCATAGTCAACAATGATGATACAAAAGATAGTCTTCTCCCGGAGGAGGTCTTGGGTATCCCTTGGGATCTTCTCTGATGTGGAGGCCTTGAATCCGAGGTGGATCTTCTCCGAAGAGGCCGCGGTCTCGTAGGAGAGGAACCACAAAGGTCTATAATGAGCTATCCAAAAGCTACCTCCAAAGGGTGGAAGTCAACGAGTATATATTACATGAGATGACGCCGTCGGGGCGGACGTCCGCTGGTCACCGGACGTCCAGTAATCCTCGGATATCCGCTATTTAGCTTCTGTGGTCGATGTCACGGACGTCCGGTGGCTTCCTGTCGTCCGGTCGTTTGGGAGTCGCCGGTTGTCCTGCGGACGCCGGTCGTCCGGTGCCTGGAAGTCGCCGGTCGTCCGGTGTAGGCCGGACGTCCGGTGCCTGTAGCATCTTCAGCCGAACTTCTTCTTGTTCCAAACTCTTGTCGGTTCCGCCGTCCTGTCCGCTTGGCAGAGCTGTCCTGTTGTCTTCACCCAAGTACCTGAGTATGCATAGAGTTCCGGATGAGGGTAGAAGCCATGTCTCATGTGCATCGGAAGGATGTAGAGAAAGGAGCGAAGTCACCTCGGTCTCGAAAGCTCTTGCATGGGCTCGAGTCATTGGTCCTTTGGGCACTTGGTGAGGCGATGAAGGGTCCATGGGGATGACCTTTGGATGCTCCGCATCACTCCCCATTGGTCGTGGCTGTTAGCGGGTTATCGGATCCAAAACCGGCCCGATAGCTTAACGGCGACCCGTTACGGTGGATGCCACGTGTCGGTTACCCTTGCCGACAGCACTTCCATGACGTAGCATTTATCGTCATGGAAATGGACACTTCTGTGATGATAATTTTGGTATTGTCATGGAACACTTCTTCGACATCACATGTATGACTATCTTGATTCTGTTATAAAATCATCATGGATGTACATGCATGACAGAAAACGTGACCTACTATGACAAACACGTATTATCACAGAAGTGTTTTTTTGTAGTGTAGGGTTGGCCGTCGTCCCCTAGGGGCCCTGCCTTGCCCTGCACCCCCCTTTCCATGTATGCATGAACATGAAGGAAAGAGGGGGGTGACGGAAGGAGGTGGGAATCCTAATCCACACTTTCCTTTCCCATCCCCCTTTCCTTCTCCTCCTCCTATGGCCTTATAGGGCGCACCAGCCACCTGTGGGCTGTTGTGTTCCTTCACAAGGCCCATATGGCCCATAGGATTGTCGAGGGTACCCGAAATACCTTCCGTTGACCCGATCAGTACCAAATGCCCTCCGGAACACTTCCGATATCCGAATACCGTGGTCCTATATATCAATCTTTACCTCTTGACCATTTCAAGACTCCTCGTCATGCCCGTGATCTCATCTGGGACTCCGAACAACATTCTGTCACGAAATCACATAACTCATATAATACTATATCGTGAACGAACGTTAAGCGCGCGGACCCTACGGGTTCGAGAACTATGTAGACATGACCGAGACACCTCTCCAGTCAATAACCAATAGCGGAACATGGATGCCCATATTGGTCCTACATATTCTATGAAGATCTTTATCGGTCGAACTGTTATGACAACATACACAATTCCCTTTATCCGTCGGTATGTTACTTGCCTAAGATTCGATCGTCGATATCTCTATACCTAGTTGAATCTCGTTACCGGCAAGTCTCTTCACTTGTTCCATAATGCATCATCCCGTGACTAACTCATTAGTCATTTGCTTGCAAGGCTTATTATGATGTGTATTACTGCAGGGACCAGAGATACCTTTCCGATACTCGGAGTGACAACTCCTAATATCGATTCACGCCAACCCAACAAGACACATTCGGAGATACCCATAGAGCGTCTTTATAATCACCCAGTTACGTTGTGACATTTGATAGCACACAAAGGAATATGTATTTGACATACATGAAAGAAGTAGCAATAAACTAAACTATCAAATGCTAAGCTAATGGATGGGTCTTTTCCATCACATCATTCTCATAATGATGTGATCCTGTTATCAAATGACAACTCATATCCATGGTTATGAAACCTGAAGCATATTTGATTAACGAGCTAGTCTAGTAGAGGCTTACTAGGGACACAGTATTTGTTTATGTATTCACACATGTATTTAGGTTTCCGGTCAATACAATTCTAGCATGAATAATAAACCTTTATAATGATTAAGGAAATATAATAATAACCATTTTATTATTGCATCTAGGGCATATTTCCATCAATACCAGCTTTCCTATCGCCGGGAGCCACCGCAACCGCGACGGCCTCACCGACTCGGCATCTGAAGCTGCCTACTTCACCGGACCGCAAGATAGGTTGTACACTCATCGTAGATCACTTTATCTAAGCGTTAGTTGTTTGATTTTTTATTTTGGGTCATGATGTAGGGTGGAACCCTAATCGGCAGATCTTTCACGAAAGGAGGTTATCCCACGATGAACACGGAGAACACAAGGAAGATACGAAGGAAAACACGAGGGGAAACACTCAAATCAACACAAATACGGTCACACAGGTGCTAGATCCGCGATACACATCAAGATACACGATCCATAGTCAACAACGGTGGTACAAAGATAGTCTTCTCCCGGAGGAGGTCTTGGGTATCCCTGGGGATTTTCTTCGGTGTGGAGGCCTTGAATCCAAGGTGGATCTTCTCCGAAGAGGCCGCGGTCTCGTAGGAGAGGAACCACAAAGGTCTATGATGAGCTCTCCAAAAGCTGCCTCCAAAGGATGGAAGTCAACGAGTATATATTACATGGGATGACGCCGTCGGGTCGGACGTCCGCTGGTTACCGGACGTCCGGTGGCTCGGGAGGGACCGGACGTCCGTTAATCCTCAGATTTCCGCTAATTACGTTCTGTGGTCGGTGTCACGGACGTCCGGTGGCATCCGGTCGTCCGGTCGTCTGAGAGTCGCCGGTCGTCCGGTGAACGCGGGTCGTCCGGTGCCTGGGAGTGATCGGTCGTCCGGTGTGGGCCGGACGTCCGGTGCCTGTAGCATCTTCAGCCGAACTTCTTCTTGTTCCAAGCACTTGTCGATTCTGCCGTCTTGTCCACTGTGCAGAGCTGTCCCGTGGCCTTCACCCAAGTACCTGAGTATGCATAGAGTTCCTGATGAGGGTAGAAGCCATGTCTCATGTGAATCGGAAGGATGTAGAGAAAGGAGCGAAGTCACCTCGGTCTCGAGAGCTCTAGCACGAGCACGTGTCATGGGTCCTTAAGGCACTTGGTGAAGCGATGGAGGGTCCATGGGGATGACCTTGGGATGCTCCGCATCATCTCCCCTCCCTTGGGAAAGATCCGACCTCGGATCGAAATCTTCATCACCATGGAACGGAGATAGGTCCTTGATGTTGAAAGTATCGCTTACGGCATACTTGTCTCGTGGGATGTCGATCTTGTAGGCGTTGTTGTTGTAGCGTGCCAGCATGATGTAGGGTGGAACCCTATGTGGCCAATCTTTCACGAAATGGAGGGGATCCCACGATGAACACGAAGAACACAAAGGGGAATCACGAGGGAAACACTCAAGAACAAGTCCAATCACACATCCACTAGACAATCAAACACACAAGATCACAAGATACATGAACAACAAAGGGAAAGATACAAGGTAGAGTTCATCTCCAAGAGGAGGTCTTGAATCCGTGAAGGATCTTCCCATTTAGGGGTCTCGGATCCAAGGTGGATCTTCTCCGTAGAGGGGCCGCGGTCTCTCTCGTGGAGTAGATCCGGGATGGATGAGCAAAGCTCTATCTCACATATGAGCTAAATCAATGCTAACCCTAAAATGGTGGAGGTGGAGGAGTATATATAGTTCTAGTGCAAGTGGGGGCAAAGGGAAAGGGATACATAGGCCTCTAGCCTGGTTAGGCACGCGCAGGTGCCGGACGTCTGAGTTGGCGGCCGGATGTCCGGGGCTTCGGGGCAGGCCGGATGTCCGGGGTCACCGCCGGATGTCCGGGCTGGCTCGGTCCAGCTTCTGTGAAGGAGGGTCCGGATTTCCGGGCCGAAGGCCGGATGTCCGGGATTTGGCGAAGCGCCGGATGTCCGGCGTTTGGCCCGGATGTCCGGCTGCTGTAGCTTCCACAGCTCCGTCTTCTTCCGTCGTCTCTTCCAAGCTTCCCTCGCAGATGGTGTAGGTGTTCCTCGGCGCTTGCACTCCTCCTCGTTGTCCCTGAAGCTCCGACAGTACCTATGCATGCACACGGGAGAAGTGTCAAGTAGTATACCATCCTCGAAAGGGTCAAGTGGACACGTGTAAAGGAGATGATTCACCTTTTTGTATGAGAAGTAGAGGTCACACGTGTCACTTGCCAAGTAGACTCTTGACATGGTGATGTCCATAGGATGCTTCGCATCATCCCCTCCCCCTTGGGAAAGATCCGACCTCGGATCTAAAGCCAAATTACCATGGGAAAGAGATGGAGTCGCCGTGTAGAAGTGGACGATCACAAAGTACTCATCATCTTGAAGCTCAACATGGGCGCTCTCCAATGTCGCACCATCTAGTGATTCCTTCAAAAGGAGCAAAGACAACAAACACTTGGAAAAAACAAATGTGGTTAGCGTTAGTGCAAAACCAAACATTCAAGAGGTGATTTACCAAACAAGTGTTGTCATCAAGCATGGCATAGGGCGTGACAAAGGGTTGTGGCATGGCATTTAAGCACATCAATTGAGCACAATCAAGGTCATCATGGAAACAAGCATGTAAATGTGAGGTAGAGATGCACATATGTGTGACAAGAGAATAAGCATCTACCTCATGGTCATAGCAAGCATGCATAAAGCGCTCCATGAAAGGTCTATGGTAGGCATAAGAATCATTCACAACACCAAAGGAAATGAAGTGTCTAAACACAAGGGTCAAGTGCAAGACAATCCAAGCATAATGCGCATAGGGTGTAGTGAAAATCGAGTGGTAGTCAACACAATAGAAATAGCAATTGTTCATCATGTGTGAGGCCAACAAGTCAATCATGTGACAAGCAATGGGACATGGCATATGTGAAGAGATGATATTGTTGCAACCAAGCACATGATAGGAGCAAGTAATCCACAAGTCGGATGCAACACACAAGGCATATATATCATGATGCATGGAGATGTGTAAATGGTAAGTCGAATCAAGATCTCTAACATGTGTGCAAAGTGTCATGGTGCAAGCAACAAAAGTAGTGTGATCCACAATATGCATGCACATGGTTTTTGGTTCCTCAAATGAGAAGGATATCACCTTGAAAACGTGTCCTTGTGCATCCTTCACAATGCCGAAGCATAAGCAAGTGCGATGTAGAAGCGTCGTGGTAGAAAGTGGTTCGCTCTCAAGAGCTCGAATGGTCAACTCACGTGAAGTGGAAGTCGACACATAGTCCAAGTATCCTACACATGCACACAACAAAAGGAAGAACGTATGAACATGGTAGATAAACACATCATCCATCATGATGGTTCTCTTCTCTTGCACATAACCATTAGAAGCAAAAGTGCATGAATAATATGGTGCAACAATGGCTATATTCATGTTACTAGGCATATGGTGCAAGGAGGTAAGACAAGCATGCTTCACAAGAATGATGTCATAATCTCCAAATAAATGAGAGAATGCTATGGGGGCAATCTCATTGGCAAGACTAAAACAAGCAATATCAATCATGTGTAAAGCATGGCAATGGTTGACATCAACCGCATGAAAGGAGCAAGTATGAATCATCGGTGATGCAACATAAGCAAGCATATCAATCATGTCGTGCAAACTAGTGGAGCAAAGATGCAACACACTAGATGAGTTCATAGTAATCATGTCTTGTGAGCCAATAGTAGGCATAAGCAATGCACACGACATATCACAAACACGAGCACATATCAAGATCAAAGCATCATAATAGGCATGGTGTGCAAAGGAATCATGGCAATAACAAGTGATATCTCCACCAAGCTTGCAAATACACGTACAAGTATGAGAATCAATCATCATGTGTAATGCAAAGCATGGGTCACAAATGCATGGCAAAGGCATATAAATGAGCATATCATGCAAATTGAACATGGAAAGATGGTCGTAAGAGATATAATGGACAATAACCCATAACCATGTGAGTGCCATGTAGAAGAGATGCGCGAAGTCTATGCGTGAAGGGAGCGGTTGGAAGGATAATCCATGGACTCCCAAGTCGTCGTTGCTCTCTAGAGCTCGTTTCGTCAACTCGTGCTCTTGCGAGGTTGACGAGTAAGTATGGGGACCTACACAAAAGACACACAAACCAAAGAAATTGTGCGCGTGGTAAATGTACACATCATCCATCATGATGTGTATGTGCATGTGTGAGTTAGCACAAGATAAGCAATGCTCAAAGAAATTTGATGCATGGTATAAGAACATGTCATCCATCATGAATGAATAGTTATTGTGTATAGCATGATGTGGATGCAAATTGAGCATACAATTATATGGCACATCTATAGCATGTTCATTCATGGGGAGCATATTGTGCACACAAGCATGGGGATTATGCAATGGATGGGATGGGTCAAAATCTCCTAAAAAGTATGAGGAAACTATGGGGGTCTCCTCATAAGCAATATCGGAAGCATAATTTGCAGGAGTGTAACAACATCCAAAACAATGCATGTCGGAAGTTAGGTAATCATGGCATGGCATATGATGGATATGATGCAAAGGAAGCATGTCAATATCATCACAAGAAAAAGAAATGCCAATAACCATGGGCTTGTCATCTATGCCATATGTGCAAATTGGGTTTATCTTAATGGCATATGCATATTTACTATGATGAGATTGAAAATATGACATATTGGTGATCTCATGCATAGCATATGACAAGTCAAGCGGATTGTCAAACATGATGTGGCCGAGAGAATTATCACAAGAAATCCTATGCAACATGGCATCACAACTAATAGACTCCACATGGCAATCATCAAACTCATCATAAATGGGTAAATCATCGCATGGGGAAATCATACTAGAATGAAGCATGGCAATAGGTGGATCAACATCATGCAAGCAATCACTGTTAACATAGTCCACTAGTGGGACGAGTTCATCACCTTCACCTTTGTTACCTTTCTCATTCCACTCATGTGGTGTAGGTGAGCTGGGAGAGACCAAAAGGTGGTCATCATCTTCATCTTGATGGAACCATGTGGGGGGTGCATAATATTCCACCATGGCCATCGTCTTGTCCAATGGAAGGACGAAGTCGTCGAGAATCGGCGCGTCATCATATTTGGGACCTAGCACCAAATGAGAAGGCACAATAGAGGGAGAGGTGAAGTCGTTAGTGTTGAAATTGGCCTCACATGTCGTATCAACTATCTCACTCTCTCTATGTGGTGGCTCACTCACTCCCTCAAGGTAGGTGCACTCAAGCTCACATATGATGGAGTCACTCATCTCACTCAAGTGGTGGGGGTTGTGGCTCTCCTCACATGGGAATTGGGGCAGCTCATCATATATGGGGCTAGTGGTGAACTCGCTCTCACTCTCAATATGGTGGCGCAGGTTACTCAAGTTATCATACATCACCGTGGTCGAAGGGAAAATCCCATGCTCAACCATCTCCTCATCGTCGTCGTGGATGAAGGCCGAAGATGGCACATCATCACTCTCGCCTCTAAAGATGGAAGCATCATCCTCGCTCGCCACCTTGTCGTTCGCCTCCAAAGCTTGGTCCTCGAATGGCTCCGTAGTCATAGTCGTCACCGCATTGTCTTGAAAAAGAGTCGAAGTAGACTCGGCATCATCAATGCCACAAAGATGGATGGCGGTGGAGTCGAACTTGGGAGCATCGTCTTGGAGCTCGTTGGGCTTGGACATCGTGGTGGTACTACCCTCATGCTCGTTGTCTTGGAGCTTGGTCTTCGAGAAGTTTGCTTGCGGTGGAGAAGCCTTAGCCTTCATTAGTTCTTGTTCCGCCTTGAGAGCACCAATGTAGTTGTCGTCGAGGGACTTGTAGTTCTCGAAGAAGATAGTCTTGTAGACGTCATTGTGCAATCCCATCATGAAGTGGAGCTTCATTGAAATGGGGTCGTCCACGCCGGCACGTCGCAAGGCATTCTTCATCTCCTTGAAGTACTTGTCGATGGACTTGGATCCTTGAATGGTGTTCTCCAATTGGCGTAGAAGTTGTTCCGTGTAGGTGGGAGGCACGAACTCTCTTCGCATAGCTTTCTTCATCTTGGGCCAATTCATGTTGAAGCTCGTCGAAGGTGTGTGAAGCCACCATGTGGACGCGTTGTCGTGGAGGTGTCTTGTGGTGCACTTCACTTGATCTTCGTAGGGAACTTGATGTAGCTTGAGGTAGTCGTCCATCTTGCGCTCCCACTAGAGATACTCCTCGGGGTCTTGAGTCCCATAGAAAGGAATCTCATGGTCGTTGTCGAGGTTGTAGTAGCTCGTGGTAGTCGCGGACTTGAGCTTGGGGAGCTTCTCTTGATCATAAGCTTGAGGTGCTTGTGGGCGAATATGCCGCATATCCAAAGGCGAAGATGCCTTGAAGTCGCTTGGCGAAGATGCCAAGGTGTACGGTGAAGTCGTTGAGCGGTTGTTGGTGTTGAGCTCTTGACCTTCACGTTCTTGTCGTTGATGGTGTCGATGCCGATGTGATCTCGCCGAAGATGGTAGCTCGGAAGGATGCACACTAGAGCGTCTTCTCGAAGATGAGGGAGACCTCTTGCGGTTCTTGATGAGGGCTATGAGCTCCTCCATTTGAGCATTCATGTTGGCGCACAAGTTGTTCGTCATGGCATCGAACTTGTCGTTGTTGGTGTAGACCGAAGTAGAAGAAATGCTTTGCCTATCCATCACAAGACTCGAGCAAAGGTGAGTAGGAGATGAGATAAACAATACCAATTTACCTTTTCCGAATGTTGAGGATGTATCCCGTTTCACTCAATGTGAAATGAAAGAATAGTGGAATTGGTACCGGACTTGTTCACTCACACCTATCAAGTAAAACTTATGGTGGAGCTCGGTGAGGATAGTTGCACAAAAATTTGATGCAAAATGTTAGAAAGAGTCAATAATGTTGAAAGAGATTCACAAATTTGCAAGTGAAACAAGTAGACCAATAGCAATATGTGGCACACGGAAACGCACACACGAATAGATAGATGGGGTCGTGCAACCAAGGAATGAGCACAAAATGTGGAATCCACGGAAAACGCTCGTGTTGCACAACTCAAGAGAGACGCTAGCTCGATTGCTCTATAGGCGGATACGACACTTGTGCACAACCTATAAGATGCAAATGTATGAACTTTCTATCCCAAGTATGCTATGTGTATGATGTTCCGGTGCTTTTAGCACAAGATGATCCAAGATGATCAAGTATGATATCATATGATGCTATGCTATGTCTCTTGCTTACAAGCTTCTTTGTCTTTCTCTTTTTGCATAAAAGCTTTATTCTCTCTTTTTTTGTATATGGCCACGATGCATAAACCAAGATAGCAATTGTGTATATGCGGGAACAATCTTTTGACACAAGGGATGATATGATGATACCAAGATGATATGGTATGTATGCAATGGAAGGGCGGATCGATGATCACTAATGTGCACAAGTAACGTTGCCGGCAATACTCAAAGGCTAGTCTCGATAGGCAAGTGACGCAAGATGGGCTAGGGGTTAACAATGCAATTGCAAGGGGAATATACAAAGATGTCGTCGAAGTTACCGTCCGAGTCGATGATGAGAGGCGGTATTCTTGATGTAGACCCATTCCTAATTAGCCGAAACACCTTAGGAAACGGAAAAACCACAACTCAAAATCTCAAGGACAAATGTCAAATGGTGGTAGCGGCAATGCCATGGTGGTTGCGGAAGTGGAATGATGGGCTATACACGATGTTGGAGTTGAAGTCACGGTCCCTAAGTAGCCGAAACACCTTAGGAGACACAAGCCACAACTCAAACAAGCTCAACAAAATGGGTTAAGTTGGGTTGGCTATGTATAATGGGCAATGGGTATGCGGAAGTAGTGGTGGTGGTTGATGAAGAAGCAATGGTCCCTAAGTAGCCTAAACACCTTAGGAGACTCAAATCACTACTCAAGCAACCACAAATGCTATGGGAACAAAATTGGTTAGGTTGCGGAAGTCGTTGGTGGTTATGCGGATGATATGGTGGAAGCCCTAGGAAAAGATGCCAAAATCTACAAAATATGGTGGAGTCAAATGATGATGGTTGTATTTTTGTGTTATGGGGGATGTCAAGAGCTTCAAAACGAGCTCAAGAACGTCGAAATCAGAGTTCGGATGAATTAGTTATGGACAAAACGGTGAAACACGGGTGGCTGAAATCCCAGGGGTCGGACATCCGGGGTCGGGTCCGGATTTCCGGGACCGGATGTCCAGAACCGCGCGGGATTTTGCCCTCCAGGAGCCGGATGTCCGGCCCGATGGCCCGGATGTCCGGCCAGTGGCCCGGATGCGGCCCGAAGATTCCAGACCGGGATTGGGACTTCCAAACTCGTTTGGGGGCGGAATTTGATGATTTTGTGGGCGAAATTTGAGCGATTTCGTGGAGGAAAGATGGGGAAACTTGGGGAAATGCTAGATCCACTTGAAACCAAGCAAATCCATGGATCGAAATCAACAAAATCTCATCAAACCAACAGATCACAAAAAATTTTGGGGCTATTTTTGGTGAGGAATTTTCGAATTTTGGGAAGAACACAACAAAACAAGGCTAGAAAACGGTGGGGAGGTTCCAAATTCGTGAGAAACCATGGCTCATGATACAATATGATGTAGGGTGGAACCCTATGTGGCCGATCTTTCATGAAATGGAGGGGATCCCACGATGAACACGAAGAACACAAAGGGGAATCACGAGGGAAACACTCAAGAACAAGTCCAATCACACATCCACTCGACAATCAAACACACAAGATCACAAGATACATGAACAACAAAGGGAAAGATACAAGATAGAGTTCATCTCCAAGAGGAGGTCTTGAATCCGTGAAGGATCTTCCCGTTTAGGGGTCTCGGATCCAAGGTGGATCTTCTCCGTAGAGGGGCCGCGGTCTCTCTCGTGGAGTAGATCCGGGATGGATGAGCAAAGCTCTATCTCACATATGAGCTAAATCAATGTTAACCCTAAAATGGTGGAGGTGGAGGAGTATATATAGTTCTACTGCAAGTGGGGGCAAAGGGAAAGGGATACATGGGCCTCTAGCCCGGTTAGGCACGCGCAGGTGCCGGACGTCCGGGTTGGCGGCCGGATGTCCGGGGCTTCGGGGCGGGCCGGATGTCTGGGGTCACGGCCGGATGTCCGGGCTGGCTCGGTCCAGCTTCTGTGAAGGAGGGTCCGGATTTCCGGGCCGAAGGCCGGATGTCCGGCGTTTGGCCCGGAAGTCCAGCTGCTGTAGCTTCCACAGCTCCGTCTTCTTCCGTTGTCTCTTCCAAGCTTCCCTCGCAGATGGTGTAGGTGTTCCTCGGCGCTTGCACTCCTCCTCGTCGTCCGTGAAGCTCCGACAGTACCTATGCATGCACACGGGAGAAGTGTCAAGTAGTATACCATCCTCGAAAGGGTCAAGTGGACACGTGTAAAGGAGATGATTCACCTTTTTGTATGAGAAGTAGAGGTCACACGTGTCACTTGCGAAGTAGACTCTTGACATGGTGATGTCCATAGGATGCTCCGCATCACAGCATCTTGAAGGGTCCGTCGGCGCGAGGTAGTAGTTTAGACTTGCGCTTGTGTGGGAAACGGTCCTTGTGAAGATGAAGGGAAACAAGATCTCCCGGTTGGAACACCATTGGGGCCTTGTCGACGTTGAGTTTGGTGGCGAGGCGATGGAGTTGTCGCTCGATCATTGCCCTCGTATCTTCGTGCACCTTCTTTAGATAGCTTGCTCGTGCACTTGCGTCCATGTTCGTGCACTCTTGTAGAGGTAGAGGTAGGATGTCCAATGGGGACAACGGGTTGAAGCCGTAGACGACCTCGAAAGGGGACTTGCCGGTAGTCGAATGTCTTGCGCGGTTGTAGGCGTACTCGGCGATGGGCAAGCATTGCTCCTATTCCTTGATGTTCTTCTTGATCAACACGCGAAGAAGCGTCGAAAGCGTGCGGTTTGTCACCTCCGTTTGGCCGTCGGTTTGTGGATGGTATGCCGAAGAGAAGAGTAGCTTGATTCTGAGTTTGGCGCATAGAGTTTTCCAAAAGTAGCTCAAGAACTTGATGTCCCGGTCCGACACGATCGTCTTGGGCACTCTGTGTAGACGAATGACCTCCCTACAAAAGAGATTTGCAACATGTGAAGCATCGTCGATCTTGTTACAAGGAATGAAATGAGCCATTTTAGAGAATCTATCCACGACAACAAACACAAAATATTTGCCATTTTGAGTCCTAGGCAATACAAGTACAAAGTCCATGCTTATGTCTTCCCATGGATGGTATGGAATAGGAAGTGGCATGTAAAGACCATGAGATTGAGCTTTGGACTTAGCTTTGCAGCATGTAGAACATCTATTGGTGAGGCGTGAGACGTCACGTGGAATCTTGGGCCAAAAGTAGTTCTTTGAGAGCGTAGCAAATGTCTTGTCGCGTCCAAAGTGTCCCATGAGTCCTCCTCCATGAGATTCCTGCAAAAGGAGCAAATGAAGCGAAGACTCGGGAATGCAAAGTTTGTTAGCTCTCATAAGATATCCATCCCTTATGTAGTAACGTTCTCAAGAAGTGTGAGTCAAACACTTAGCATAAGGATTTGCAAAGAAAGGATCATGCTCGTATAAATCTTTTATGTGCTCAAAGCAAATAACATTCAACTCAAGTTGTGTAACAAGCATGCATTTGCGTGAAAGAGCATCCGGCACAACATTTTCTTTGCCTTTGATGTATTTGATGACATAGGGAAACGACTCAATGAACTCACTCCACTTGGCATGACGCTTGTTCAACTTAGTTTGACCTTTGAGATACTTGAGGGTCTCATGGTCCGTATGAAGAATGAATTCATGAGGTCTAAGATAATGTTCCCAAACACGTAAAACTCTCACCAAGGCATAAAGCTCTTTGTCATAAATGGGGTAGTTAAGTTGCGCTCCGGATAGTTTCTCGCTAAAGTACGCAATTGGGCGCTTTTCTTGCATGAGCACGCCACCTATGCCGGTACCACTAGCGTCACAATGAATCTCAAACGGTTTATCAAAGTTTGGTAGGGCTAGAAGTGGTGCGTGTGTAAGAAAGCTTTTTAGCTCATTGAACGCGGTGTCTTGCGAAGGACCCCAAATGAAGGGTGCGTTCTTCTTGCTCAAGGCGTGTAGAGGCATAGCAATAGTGCTAAAGTCCTTCACAAAACGTCGGTAGAAACCGGCTAGACCAAGGAAACTACGCACTTGCATGAGATTCGTTGGTTGAGGCCAATTTTTAATTGCTTCAATTTTAGTTTCATCAACGTGAACACCTTGTGAAGAAACGACAAATCCTAGGAAGACTACCTTGTCAACGCCAAAAGTGCATATCTCCATATTAGCATATTAGCGCTCTTTCCGAAGGGTTTGTAAAACCATATGGATGTGTGTCACATGGTCCTCTAGCGACTTGCTAAAAACGAGGATGTCATCAAAGTAAACAAGTACAAACACGCCTATGTAGGGTCGAAGACAAAAATGCATAAGACGCATAAATGAATCGGGTGCTTCCGATAAACCCATTGGCATGACAAGCCACTCATATAACCCAAATTTGGTTTTGAAAACTGATGAGGACATCACTAACAAGGTTACACCCACAGCTCCAACTGACACATATACAGGACCAATTACTAGGGCTCGCGCAAGCCAGTTAAATTACCAGGTACTTTCGTTTCTTGGTAATGAATCTAATGTTCATGAGAATATGATGCTGACTAAATTGGATACATTTGTCTTGCTTACAAATGAAGGGCCTAGCTTGGACAAGAAGGATGAACATTGGACAAAGGTCAAGCATGGAGATGATGGCATGCGCAAGGGGAACCAGAATGGAGTTACAAGTGATGATTTCAGGACTTTGAAGCCACCATAATGAGTGCGTGAAGCCTTGGATGAAATATACAAGACGCTACTTCATAAATTTCGTCCAGAGGCTATTATAGGCGCTGCGTCACCTTATTATTGGGCCAGGCCCATGTAATTTCGAAATACTTGAGTATAGGCTGTTTTTAGAGTCCGTATGTGTGGGGAAACAAGAGTTAGGGTTGGTTTCGGACCCCTCCACCAAGGGCCATGAAATTCCCCCCTCTTTCCCCCATATATACAGCCCTTAGGGCGTCGTTTAGACTTTGGGGATTTGTTTAGTCAAAAGTTCGCCATAGCTGCAACTGTGTGTACTTCGTTTGTGTCCAACGACCAGACCAAGACCGCTTACGGATCCCCATATTTATTAATACTTCATCTATATTTGCAATATTCAGATTGCTTCATCATATTCTTGCTTGTTCTTCGATTGCATGCAGGAATAGACCTTCGTGGTCAGGCTGAAAGTGCTTCTGGCATCGTCAGTAACCCTTGGAGATTGGTTTAGCGATTGCTAAGGCGCAACGTCGTGCACGTTTGTAGTCGGATCGTCAAAGTCATATCCACCAAAGCGATAGTTAAAATCTCATCGAAAGATCGGGCCCCTCGCCTCTATCAAGTGGTATCAGATTTCCAGGTTGCTCGGTGAGATTTTACAGTTTTTCGTAGATTAGATCGAGTCTATTCTTCATACCTACAGTCCACGAAAAAGCCAAAAAAATTTTGGGTTAGTTCATCATATCCGAACCAGTCTGAGCCATTGCATAATCTTTTCCGTGTTTGCTTAGTTGAATTTGCGGTTGCATCGTCGTGTCAAGTTGCTGGTCTTAGCATCTTGTCTTTTAGAGTTTCGAGTTCTGGTCATAAGTTGTCACGCCGCCGCCGCAACATCTTCATCGCTACTGCCACATACCACCACCGATCCGTATCCATATACCACCACCAATCCGTATCCATATACCACCACCACCACCGCTGCCAAATACCACCACCGCTATCATATTCTACCACCACATATCCACCACCAATCCGAATTCTTTTCGTTCTAGATTGGCTTTCGAGATCCATCTAGTTTCGGTTTCGTGTTTCCTTGCCTGAGTTGGTCTCGAAAAAAAATAGTCTGGAGACCCCCGGGCAGTTTTTAGGCCAAAATTTCGACAGGTGAAAATATTTTTCCCTATCCTATTTTTGGGCTTTTCAGAGTCTTTTGAGACACGTGCCACCATACTGTTTTTTTACCGCACTTTTTCGTCGTCGCTGCCCTGATTCCGAAAAAAAAATCGTCAAAAAAATTTCGTGCCTATCATCTTAGTTTGACTTGGGAAGTGTTTTGAGACACTCGCCATTATAGTGATTTTCGAAAAAAAAGAGCGCAAAAAAAGAGGCGAAAAAATTCAGAGTGTGCTTTCCCCTTTATTACGTGCAGCGCCGTGATTTTGTTTTTGTTCTAGGCTCGCGTCTCTAGTACGGTCTAGCCTAGGACCAGCACAGTACCGTCGTTGTGCGTTTATTCAACTTTGCATCTCTGAATTGATTATTGCTGACCCATTTTGCTACCATCTTATAAGCCTTCCCAGCTCCACATACATCTACGTCGTGCGTTTGACTCTCGCTGGTAATCGCTTTATCCAAGCTTTGAGAGTTTTGACTACCACGGTTGCCGATCACCACCTGCTGCTGGGTTAGAACTGGTAAGAGTTTGAGATTTGCTTGTCGGATTTGTGACACCCACCACCACCACCACTTATTAGTAGTCTGTAGGATCATATTCTTGTGTGTTTCTATTGCTGCTAACCATGCCAGGATCACAAGTCGACGAGACTGACTGGGAGAACTTGACGAACAAGGAGCTTCATGATAAGTTTCAGCAAATGATGAGTGTACAGGTGCAAGATGTGCTAAACGGATTTGACGAGGCCATGGAGAAGATAGATGGCATGGAGAAGACGTTTGAAACAAAGCTCGATAACAAGTTTGCTGAATTGCTTTCGCGTTTTCCACCACCATCGGCTGCTGCAGCTGTCCCACCTCTACAACAACAACAACATCGCCTTCCAAATCAAGTGGGACGAGCACAGCGCGTTCCCCTTGAGCCTGGTCAAGCTTCTGGTGATGCTGTTGATGTTTCTGTAGCTCTTGTTGCTACTGCAGAGGTGGAGGACCATTACGAGGATGAGGTTGACCAAAATCAGAACTACATGCAACAACCAGCACCACCACCACCAGGTCGTCCTCATGCATATCATCGCAACGGTAGGGCTGCACCACCACCTGAGGTACATGACCATCTTCCTAAACTGAAATTGAATATTCCATCATTTGAGGGTAGATATGTTCCTGATATATATCTTACTTGGGAGTTAGAAACTGAACAACGTTTTACATGTTTACATTATCCCGATGAGAGACGTGTTCCTGCTGCTGTTTGTGCTTTCACTAGTTTTGCATGTGTTTGGTGGTCTGAACATTGTATATTATATCCTATTCCAGCTACTTGGGCTGCTTTAAAAACTACGATGCATACTCGTTGGGTTACACCATATTATCAACGTGAATTACTTCAAAAATTGCAGCGCTTAAGACAAGGAAAAAATTCTGTAGAAGAATATTATCACCAATTACAAACTGGCCTTATTAGATGTGGTATTGTTGAGGAGAATGAAGCTATGGTTGCACGTTTTATGAGTGGATTAAATAGAGAGATTCAGACCATTCTAGAGTATAAGGATTATAATAATATCACTCGTTTATTCCATCTTGCTTGTAAAGCTGAACGTGAAGTGCAGGATCGACAGGCATTGGCACGGACTAACTTTTCTGCAGGTCGACCTTCATCATGGACACCACGTGCATCCTCTACTTCCACACATTCTACTGCACCGACACCTCCATCAGCTGTTACCTCCAGCCGTGATACAAGGAAGCAGGCACAACCACCATTATCTGCCAAGAGCACACCTATTGGGCCTGCACAGAGTTCTTCTTCTTCCATGGCATCAACAGGGCACACCAGTGATATTATTTGTCGTCGCTGTAAGGGAAGAGGACATTTTGCGAGAGATTGAAAATCTCAGCATGTGATGATTGCTACTGAGGATGGTGGATATGAATCCGCTAGTGACTATGATGAGGAGACTTTGGCTCTTATTACACGTGAAGAACACGGTGGAGACGATTCTGATCATGAGACGCAATACATGGCTCCTGAAGATGCTGACAGGTATGAATGTTTAGTTTCTCAACGTGTTCTAAGTGTGCAGGTTGCACAAGCTGAGCAAAATCAGAGGCATAATTTGTTCCATACAAAGGGAGTCGTGAAGGAACGTTCTGTTCGCGTGATCATAGATGGAGGGAGTTGCAACAACTTGGCTAGCATGGAGATGGTGGAGAAGCTATCTCTCACCACAAGACCACATCCAAATCCTTACTACATCCAATGGTTCAACAACAGCGGCAAGGTTAAGGTAACACGTACTATTCGTGTGCATTTTAGTATCTCTACATATGCTGATTATGTTGATTGTGATGTGGTACCTATGCAAGCATGTTCCTTATTACTTGGTAGACCATGGCAATTTGATAAAAATTCTGTACACCATGGTAGAAACAATCAGTATACTCTTGTTCACAAGGATAAAAATATTACTTTGCTTCCTATGACTCCTGATTCCATTTTGAAAGATGATATTAATAGAGCTAATAAAGCAAAACAGGAGAAAAATAAGAGTGAAAATCAGATTGTGGCAAAAGAATTTGAGCAACAAATGAAGCCTAATAATAAACCATCTACGGTTGCTTCTGAAATTAAATTGAAAAGTGCATGTTTATTTGCCACCAAATCTGATATTGATGAGCTAGATTTTAGCAAATCTGTTTGCTATGCTTTTGTGTGCAAAGAGGCATTATTTTCATTCGAGGACGTGCCTTCCTCTTTGCCTCCTGCCATCACTAACATTTTGCAGGAGTTCGCCGACGTTTTTCCACAAGACGTGCCACCAGGATTACCACCTATTCGAGGGATTGAGCATCAGATTGACTTAATTCCCGGTGCATCGCTACCCAACCGTGCACCATACCGTACCAATCCAGAAGAGACGAAGGAGATTATGCGTCAAGTACAGGAGCTACTCGACAAAGGTTATATACGCGAACCCCTTAGTCCTTGTGTTGTTCCTATTATTCTAGTGCCGAAAAAGGATGGTACATCGCGTATGTGTGTTGATTGTAGATGCATTAATAATATTACTATTCGTTATCGTCATCTTATTCCTAGTCTAGATGATATGCTTGATGAATTGAGTGGCTCTACAATATTCTCCAAAGTTGATTTGCGTAGTCGATACCATCAAATTCGTATGAAATTGGGAGATGAATGGAAAACAGCATTTAAAACTAAGTTTGGATTATATGAGTGGTTAGTCATGCCTTTTGGGTTAACTAATGCACCTAGTACTTTCATGAGATTAATGAATGAAGTTTTACGTGCTTTCATTGGACGATTTGTGGTAGTATACTTTGATGATATATTGATTTTTAGCAGATCTTTGGAGGAACATTTGGAACATTTACATGCTGTTTTTTATTGCTCTACGTGATGCATGTTTGTTTGTTAACCTTGGAAAGTGCACCTTTTGCACCGACCGAGTCTCTTTTCTTGGCTATGTTGTTACTCCACAGGGAATTGAGGTTGATAAAGCCAAGATTGAAGCTATTGAGAGTTGGCCGCAGCCCAAACCGGTCACACACGTGAGGAGTTTCCTTGGCCTCGCTGGATTCTATCGGTGTTTTGTGAGAGATTTCAGCACCATTGCTGCACCTCTCAATGAGCTTACAAAGAAGGATGTGCGTTTTGTTTGGGGTACTGCACAGGAAGAAGCATTCACGGTATTGAAAGATAAGTTGACACATGCTCCTTTACTCCAACTTCCTGATTTTAATAAGACTTTTCAGCTTGAATGTGATGCTAGTGGAATTGGGTTAGGAGGTGTGTTATTACAAGATGGTAAACCAGTTGCATACTTTTCTGAAAAATTGAGTGGGCCTAGTCTGAATTATTCTACTTATGATAAGGAATTATATGCTCTTGTTTGGACTTTGGAGACATGGCAACCTTATTTATGGCCCAAAGAATTTGTTATACATTCTGATCATGAATCTTTAAAGCACATTAAAAGTCAAGCAAAACTGAACCGTAGACATGCTAAATGGGTTGAATTCATAGAGACTTTCCCTTATGTTATTAAACACAAGAAGGGAAAAGAAAATGTTATTGCTGATGCATTGTCTCGTCGTTATACTATGCTTTCACAACTTGAGTTTAAAATATTTGGTTTGGAGACCATCAAAGATCAATATGTGCATGATGTTAGTTTAAAGATATATTGCAGAATTGTAAAGAAGGGAGAACATGGAACAAGTTCGTCGTTAATGATGGATTTGTGTTTCGTACTAACAAGCTATGCATTCCAGCTAGCTCTGTTCGTCTTTTGTTGTTGCAGGAGGCGCATGGAGGAGGATTAATGGGACACTTTGGCGTGAAGAAGACGGAGGACGTACTTGCTACACATTTCTTTTGGCCAAAGATGCGACGGGATGTTGAGCGTTTTGTTGGTCGCTGCACTACACGTCAAAAAGCTAAGTCACGACTCAATACTCATGGTTTATATATGCCTTTGCCTGTCCCTAGTGTTCCTTGGGAAGATATATCTATGGACTTTGTTTTGGGTTTACCTCAAACAAAGAAGGGGAGGGATAGCATATTTGTTATCGTGGATAGGTTCTCGAAGATGGCACACTTTATACCATGTCATAAAAGCGATGATGCTGCTAATGTTGCTGATTTGTTCTTTCATGAAATTATTCGCTTGCATGGTGTGCCAAATACTATTGTTTTAGATCGTGATACTAAATTTCTTAGCCACTTTTGGAGATGTTTACGGGCTAAGTTGGGGACTAAACTGCTTTTTAGTACTACTTGTCACCCCCAAACTAATGGTCAAACTGAAGTAGTCAACAGAACTTTGTCTACTATGCTTAGGGTTGTTTTGAAGAATAATAAGAAAATCTGGGAAGAATGCTTGCCTCATATTGAATTTGCTTATAATCGTCCGTTGCTTTCTACTACTAAGATGTGCCCTTTTGAAATTGTCTATGGTTTCCTACCTCGTGCACCTATTGATTTGTTGCCTCTTCCATCTTCGGAGAAGGTTAATTTTGATGCTAAACAACGTGCTGAATTGATCTTAAAAATGCATGAGTTAACTAAGGAAAATATTGAGCGCATGAATGCTAAATATAAACTTGTTGGAGATAAGGGTAGAAAACGTGTTGTCTTTGCACCTGGAGATCTTGTTTGGTTACATTTGCGTAAGGATAGGTTTCCTAATTTGCGCAAGTTAAAGCTAATGCCATGTGCTGATGGTCCTTTCAAGGTGCTAGAGAAAATAAATGATAATGCATATAAACTAGAGTTTCCTACAGATTTTGGGGTTAGTCCCACATTTAATATTGCAGATTTGAAGCCTTACTTGGGTGAGGAAGATGAGCTTCCGTCGAGGACGACTTCAATTCAAGAAGGGGAGGATGATGAGGACATCACTAACAAGGTTACACCCACAGCTCCAACTGACACATATACATGACCAATTACTAGAGCTTGCGCACGCCAGTTAAATTACCAGGTACTTTCGTTTCTTGGTAATGAATCTAATGTTCATGAGAATATGATGCTACCTAAATTGGATACATTTGTCTTGCTTACAAATGAAGGGCCTAGCTTGGACAAGAAGGATGAACATTAGAGCAAGATCAAGCATGGAGATGATGGCATGCGCAAGGGGAACAAGAATGGAGTTACAAGTGATGATTTCAGGACTTTGAAGCCACCATAATGAGTGCGTGAAGCCTTGGACGAAATATACAAGACGCCACTTCATAAATTTCGTCCAGAGGCTATTATAGGTGTTGCATCACCTTATTATTGGGTCAGGCCCATGTAATTTCGAAATACTTGAGTATAGGTTGTTTTTAGAGTCCGTATGTGTGGGGAAACAAGAGTTAGGGTTGGATTCGGACCCCTCCACCAAGGACCACGAAATTCCCCCTCTTTCCCCCATATATACAGCCCTTAGGGCGTTGTTTAGACTTTGGGGATTTGTTTAGTCAAAAGTTCGCCATAGCTGCAACTTCGTGTACTTCGTTTGTGTCCAACGACCAGACCAAGACCGCTTACGAATCCCCATCTTTATCAATACTTCATCTATATTTGCAATATTCAGATTGCTTCATCATATTCTTGCTTGTTCTTCGATTGCATGCAGGAATAGACCGTCATGGTCAGGCTGATAGTGCTTCTGGCATCGTCAGTAACCCTTGGAGATTGGTTTAGCGATTGCTAAGGCGCAACGTCGTGCACGTTTGTAGTCGGATCGTCAAAGTCATATCCACCAAATCAATAGTTATCATCTCATTGAAAGATCGGGCCCCTCGCCTCTATCAAAAGCCATTTTCCACTCATCACCCTCTTGAATGCGAATCTGGTAGTAACCACTTTTAAGATCAATTTTCGAAAAGATGGTGGCACCACATAATTCATCAAGCATGTCGTCTAAGCGTGGGATAGGATAACGGTATCTAACGGTGATAGCATTTATAGGTCGGCAATCGAAGCACATGCGAAAACTTCCATCATTCTTAGGCACGAGAATAACCGGAACGGCACAAGGGCTTAAGCTTTCACGTACATGACTTTGTCGATGAGTTGTTGCACTTGCCGTTGTATCTCCTTGGTTTCCTCGGGGTTGACGCGGTAAGGAGCCTTGTTTGGAAGTGGTGCGCCGGGTATGAGGTCGATGCGGTGTTCGATTCCGTGAAGTGGAGGTAGACCCGGAGGTAGCTCATCGGGAAAGACGTCCGAGAATTCCTGCAACAATTGAGACAACACTAAAGGTAGAGGTGGTGAATTGTTAGTAGGTTTGGCTTCCCCTTTGCATAAAAGCACAAGGTGAAAGACACTCGATGGGTTCTCACACACTTCTCTCATCTCACTTTTGGTGGCAAATAGCACTAGTTGCTTCTTGTCGCTCATCGTGGAGTCGCTCATATTTGGCTTGTGGCTCTCACTGTCCTTTTGGTGGCTCACTCTCTCACCATTCTCTCCACGATGGTTGGTAGGTACGAGTTTGTCGGCTGTTACTTGACTTGGAGAGATAGGTCGTAGCACGAATTCCTTGCCCTTCATCTTGAAGCTATAGTGATAGGTCCGTCCATTGTGTGTGACTCCACGATCATATTGCCATGGTCGTCCAAGAATAAGGTGGCACACGGACATGGGGATCACATCACACTCAAGTGTGTCCTCGTAGGCGCCTATCTTGAAAGAGACTTGCACGGTGTGCTCGACTCGAAGAATTCCGGCGTCGATGAGCCATTGGACCTTGTAGGGGTGAGCATGCTTCATCTTGACCAAATGTACCTTGTCGCATAGCTCTTCGCTTGCCAAGTTGTGACAACTTCCTCCGTCGATGATGACCTTGACGGAGCGTCCATTGATGCCGGCCTTGGTATGGAAAATATGACATCGTTGGTCGTCATCTTGTTGGTGTTAGAGTGTCAAGACCTTGGAGACAACAAGGTTGGGACTTGAATCATTGTCGCAAAACACTTGATGGTCTTCTTCTTCGTTCACTTGGCGATGCATAGCGACATGCTAAAGGGCTTCCATCGCATCGTCGCTCATTGAGTCATAGGATCCGTCATCGTTGATGATCATGGTGCGAATGGTCTTGCACTCAAATGACTTGTGGCCTCGCCCTTGGCAGTTGAAACATTTGATGGAACTCGTCTTGGAGTTGTCCTCGTTTGGAGTTGTAGATGATGAAGCTCTTGGCTTGAAGTTGTTGGTAGAAGGTTGCTGACTTGATGTAGTCGCATTCTTGTAGGTTGACTTGTCACCGAAGTTTGTAGGTGGCTTGGTAGAGGTAGGAGGAGTAGCCGAAGTCGATGAAGCTTGGTTTTATGAGCCGAAGTTCTTGGAGTGAAACTTGGAGTACTTGTAGTCCTCTTGAACTTGTCGCTCCGCTTTGGTTGCTTGGTGTACTAGCTCGAGGAGATTGTTGTATGGTTGAAAGTCCGCAATCTTCATGATAGGGTAGTTGAGTCCATTCAAGAATCTCGCCATTGTTTGCTCTTCATCTTCCGTGATGTTAGCTCTTATCATGGCAATCTCCATCTCCTTGTAGTACTCTTGAACGGACTTGGTACCTTGCTTGCGGAGTTGTAGCTTCTTGAACAAGTCACGGTTGTAGTGTGTAGGCACAAAGCGTCCTCTCATGACTTCTTTCATTTGATCCCAAGTGTTGATAGGAGGTTCGCCTTTTGCTTCTCTTCTCTTTATGAGTTGTGATAGAGGCAAAGGTGTCCCGTCTTTCGATGAGATGGTGGCTATCGTTTTGGAGGAAGTCGACTTTGACGATCCGACTACGAACGTGCGAGGACGTCGAGCCTTAGCAATCGCTAAACCAACTCCGAGAGGTTATTGACCACGCCGGAGCACTATCAACCTGACCACGAAGGTCTGATTCCTGCAGGCAAACGAAGAACGAGCAAGAAACTGAGATTGCAATCTGGATATTGCGAATTCAAGAGGAAAACTTTATTGATCAAATGGGGTTCTGTGACGTCTTGGTCTGGTCGTTGAACACAAACGAAGTACGCGAAGTTGCAGTTATGGCAAAATTTAATCTAAACAAAACCCAAAGTCTAAACGACGCCCTAAGGGCTGTATATATGGGGGAAAGAGGGGGGAATTTCGTGGCCCTTGGTGGAGGGGTCCGAAACAAACCCTAACTCTTGTTTCCCCACTCATACGGACTCTAAAAACAGCCTATACTCAGTATTTCGAAATTACATGGGCCTACCCCAATAATAAGGTGACGCAGCACTTATAATAGCATCTGGACGAAATTTATGAAGTGGCATCTTGTATATTTCGTCCAAGGCTTCACGCACTCATTTTGGTGGCTTCAAAGACCTGAAATCATCACTTGTAACTCCATTCTTGTTCCCCTTGCGCATACCATCATCTCCATGCTTGATCTTGCTCCAATGTTCATCCTTCTTGTCCAAGCTAGGCCCTTCATTTGTAAGCAAGACTGATAGAGGCAAAGGTGTCCCGTCTTTCGATGAGATGGT
Source organism: Secale cereale (assembly GCA_902687465.1). Taxonomy (NCBI): domain Eukaryota; kingdom Viridiplantae; phylum Streptophyta; class Magnoliopsida; order Poales; family Poaceae; genus Secale; species Secale cereale. The sequence goes on along the minus strand of LR738712.1, from coordinate 366,352,887 downwards.
GGCTATCGTTTTGGAGGAAGTCGACTTTGACGATCCAACTACGAACGTGCGAGGACGTCGCGCCTTAGCAATCGCTAAACCAACTCCGAGAGGTTATTGACCACGCCGGAGCACGATCAACCTGACCACGAAGGTCTGTTTCCTGCAGGCAAATGAAGAGCAAGCAAGAAACTGAGATTGCAATCTGGATACTGTGAATTTAAGAGGAAAGCTTTATTGATCAAGTGGGGTTCTGTGACGTCTTTGTCTGGTCGTTGAACACAAACGAAGTACGCGAAGTTGCAGCTATGGCGAACTTTAATCTAAACAAAACCCCACTTGATCAATAAAGCTTTCCTCTTAAATTCACAATATCCAGATTGCAATCTCAGTTTCTTGCTTGTTCTTCGTTTGCCTGCAGGAAACAGACCTTCGTGGTCAGATTGATCGTGCTCCGGCGTGGTCAATAACCTCTCGGAGTTGGTTTAGCGATTGCTAAGGCGCGACATCCTCGCACGTTCGTAGTCGGATCGTCAAAGTCGACTTCCTCCAAAACGATAGCCACCATCTCATCGAAAGACGGGACACCTTTGCCTCTATCAAGTGGTATCAGTTTTCAGGTTGCTCGGTGAGAATTTCTAGTTATTCCTAGATTAGATTTATTTTCTTACCTATTGTCCAAGGAAAAGCCACAAAAAAGGTAGATCTATTCATCCTTTGTCCTAGCCAGTCTGAGCCTTTGCAATTTTCTTTTCATTGTTTGCATTATTGAATTATCGGTTGCATCGTCGTGTCGAGTTGCTAGTCTTAGTGTCTAGTTCGTTAGAGTTTCGAGTTCTGTTCACATTAGTCACGTCGCCGCTGCATCGTTATCCCTTCCGCTGTACACCACCTCATCCATCAATTTCCACCTCGTGCTACCCATCGTTCATTTCCACAAGCATAGTTGAAGTCGTTCGCATCTTTGCTTGATCCAATCTGCATCTTATCTAGTTTGTCTTGGAAAGAGGGAGAAAGAAAAAAATAGACAGAGAAAAAAAGTAAAAAAAGAGGAGGAAAGAAAAAAAAGTGAGAGAAAAAAGAAAATGAAAAAGAAGAAAAAGAAAGTTGGAGAGAGAGTTGTTGTATATTCTGCTTGGCAGTTGTTTTCATCATTATCTTTACTGCCGTTGTGATCTTCACTTCTATCTTGCTGTCCAGAGCTACTTCGTATCCTTTATTGATGCTAGTTGTGCTACACCATGACCTCATTAGTGTTCTAGGCTCGCGTCTCTAGTCCGGTCTAGCCTAGGACCAGCACAGTACTGTCGTTGAACGTTTATTCAACATTGCATCTCTGAATAGATCATTGCTAATCTTTTGCTACCATATATAACGCCAACCCAGCTCCACATATTTCTACACCGTGTTTACGTACGTTCACCTAGCAATCGCTTTACTCAATCTTTGGAGTTATTTGACACCGCTGGTTGCCTATCAACACCTGCTGCATGGTAAGAACTTGTAAGATATTGATATTTGCTTTACTGTGAGCGCTTTACCACCACATCCTAGTAGTTCATAGGAACATTATTTTTGGATTTTGTTTCTTGTTTCTACTAATCATGGCAGGTTCCAGAGTCAGTTGGGCTTCATCGATCGTGGGAGACGTGTCATCACCTCAGAAAATACAACCACCATTACAAGAGGTACAAAGACATCAGAATGCGCACAAACAAGTTCTTATTTCCATGCCACCTTTTCATGGTCGTTTTAAACCTAATATATATATTGAATGGGAGTTCAACATCAATAATATATTTGCTTCCCATAGTTTTGATGAACGTAAAAAAGTTAAGGTTGCGATTGGTTCTTTCACTGGTTATGCTTTAGTTTGGTGGAGTGAATATTGTCGGTTATACCCTAATCATGTACCTACTACTTGGGATGATTTAAAACTTGCGATGAGAAATAGATTTGTCGATGTTTATTATACTCGTGGCATGATTAAAAATCTACGACATTTGAAACAAGGTAGTGACACCGTAACAAAATATTATGACAATTTACGAACCACCTTGTTGCACTCCTTTTTAGAGGAAAGTGAAGATGAATTTATGGATAGATTTTGGGGAGGATTAAACCATGATATTCAGGAGATACTAATTCATGAAGAGTGTTATCCTATGGACCGTTTGTTTCGTCTTGCTTGTAGTGCTGAACAGGAAATAAAACGACGTGTTGTCCATAAGGAGAATAAGAGCCAGGTGCACATTCCAACAGATGATACGGTTGTTCCTCCACTACTATCCGTACTATGACAGACATATCCGTTGTTGTGAGGACTACATCACCTCCACCATGTGACACATCACCTCCGAGAGTGCCTACATCATCTGAGTTGATCAAAAGAGGTAATGTCAAAGGTACCGATCTTGCACCTCCACATGAGTATGATGAATGCCTTGTCAATTTAAATGAACCATGCGATGAGCTATCCACTACTTTGATCACACCAACTATTTTAGAGGAATATGTTCGTGATTTGACTTTACCATGTGATCAAACAATTGTGAGTGAACCAATTGAATTAACTATTGATGGGAAAGAACCATTTGAATTAGGGAATAAATCAGATTTGGATCAAATACGTGTGAAAATAGTTGTGCCAATGTTTAATCATTTTGATATGAACTCTAATCTTGGTGATGGTTCATCAAGGTTGGGATGGTTTAATGATGAGCATTGCCAATCTTTTGTAACGATTAAGAGCTTCACTTATATGTGCAAATTGAGTTGCAATATTTTCATGCCTTCTACTTCTTGTGATAATATTTTGGCTTTATATTTTATGAACTACGAAAGTTACTCATCTATACATGTGTCATATGTGCGAAAATTAAGGGAAGTAAATATGGATGACATATACATATACAACATGTACACCTTGTCTATTTTCTTACCCACATTTCAGATTAAGCAACGCCGAGGACGGCTTTATTTTCAAGAAAGGGAGGATGATGAGGACATGACTACCTTGGATACGACCAAAAATATTGCATACATGTATATTTGTGAGGTGATTTCTAATGCAAACTATGCAACAATTTATTTATGTCATCCAGGACAAAAATACTTCACAGACTTTTGTGCCATGTCTAATTCCAGGTGTATGGGACATTTGTACAATCCACATATGAAGATAAGGAAAAAAGAGAAGTTTAGGTGTTGTTCAGAAAGTCCTCTCATGTCACTTTTGGGCCAAGAGAAGATAGAGTCCAAGTCTCTCATGTTCTGCATCCAGATTTGGACTGCACAGACATACCTGACTCAAAACGGCAAGAACTCGTTCATACGGACTCGGAATTGGGAGATTCTTTTTTTGTTGGAAACTAGATTTCATACACTTTCCAACCCAATTGGATTCACCTTCAAATTCTTCCAGAGCGTTGAGATATCAACGAAACAATCTGACACTGCAGCAGAATCCGAGTCAAACTACAAGTCCAAAGGTGTTGCATCACCTCCACTTGGGCCCATGAGCCTTGTACGATCTAGGGTTAGTTTTAGGCTGCCTTGGGACGTCCTTCCACCTCCTTGGCAGCCACCCCTTGCTCCTATATAAGTAGATCCATCTAGTAGCTTTTTTTGGGGGGGATTTGTTTAGTCAAAAGTTAGCCATTGCAACTTCGTGTACTTCGTTTGTGTCCAACGACCAAACCAAGACTGCTTACGGATCCCCACCTTTGTCAATACTTCATCTATATTTGCAATATTCAGATTGCTTTATCATATTCTTGCTTGTTCTTCGATTGCATGCAGGAATAGACCTTCGTGGTCAGGCTGATCGTGCTTCTGGCATTGCTAGTAACCCCTGAAGATTGGTTCAGCGATTGCTAAGGCGCAACATCGTGCATGTTTGTAGTCGGATCGTCAAAGTCGTCTCCACCAAATCGATAGTTATCATCTCATCGAAAGATCGGGCCCCTCGCCTCTATCAAAGACAAATGTATCCAATTTAGGCAGCATCATATTCTCATGAACATTAGATTCATTACCAAGAAACGAAAGTACCTGGTAATTTAATTGGCGTGCGCGAGCTCTAGTAATTGGTCCTGTATATGTGTCAGTTGGAGCTGTGGGTGTATCCTTGTTAGTGATGTCCTCATCAGGCACAGTGGATAAGGGCCCCGACGGCGGCGCGGTGGAGGCGGATATGGGCTGCGGCGACGCTGTGCAGGCGGAGATGGGCGGCGGTGGCGCGGTGGAGGCGGAGATGGGCGGTGACGGCGCGGTGGAGCGAGGGATGGGCGGTGACTAGCAGCGGGGATAACCTAGCGCGATGGAGACAAAGGAATCGGGATGAAGTCATGGTTGTAGTGTGTAGGCACAAAGCATGCTCTCATGACTTCCTTCATTTGAGCCCAAGTGTTGATAGGAGGTTCGCCTTTTGCTTCTCTTCTCTCTATGATTTGCTCCCACCAAATGAGAACATAGTCTTGGAACTCAAGGGATACCATTGTGATCTTCTTCTCTTCATCGAAGTTGTGAAGACGAAAGATCTTGTCAACCTTCAATGCCCATGAGAGGTAGTCTTCGGGATCAATGCTTCCGGAAAACTTTGGCATGGTGAACTTAAGCTTGCCATAGCGATGCGCTTCATTGTTTCCTTGCCAATTGGGAAGGCGGTCTTGATTGGGACGATTAGCAATATCATGTTGCTCTTGTCGAAGTAGATGTCCATTGTCGTGGTGTACTTGCCGAGCTTGTGGTTCTGTTGAGGTTATTTCTCTTGTCGCGGTTGAGGAGGAACTTTGTCTTGCATTCTTGGTTGGTGGCGCCTCTCTTGCATCTCATCGCGAAGGAAATCCTCTTCTTGACGAGTGTGTCTAGTGCGGGCTGCCACATTGCGAAGTGCATCACGTAATGCTCGTTGCGCCTCAAGATCTTGAGCTTCTCGACGTTGTTGTGCTTGACGATGAGCCTCGGCATCTTGTTCTTCTTGGTATTGGCGTGCTCGCTCTTGTTGTTGTTGGCGTAGTCGTTGCCGTTCTTGGGCTTGCTCAAGTGTAGCTTGGTTTTGACGATGTCGACTTTCTTGCTCTTCAAATAGCTCTTGTGAACTCTTTTCATGAAGTGGATTCCGGTTGTCATGTCGAGCTTGACGTGCGGCTTGACGAAGAGTTTTTGATGTAGGTGTACTTGAGCCTTCCGTGGAGTCGGTATGTCGACTTGAGCGGCTTCGTCTTTGAGAGGATGTGGAAGAAGAACGTCGATTGACTATCAACGTCCGTAGCTCGTCAAATTGGGTAGACATGTTGGTGTTGATGATGTCGAATTGCTCTCTTGCTGTTGCTTCAAATTGGCGCGCGTCCTCGGCGACTTGACCAATGTACTCGCGCATAGCTTCACTTTCTTGATGTAGAGCTCGTTGGACACCAAAGAGATGTAGTTTTGTGACGTAGTTGTTCACTTCTTGAGGATCGTTGAAGATCGGGTTTGAAGATGTACTTGGCCAATCCATCATCACAAGTAAGTATGTGAGTGGGAGAAAGGAGAAGACAATAGCAAATGTACCTTAACCGAAGTTGAAAATGGATCAATGATCACTCAATAATGTAACCCGGAAAGAGCACTATTGGTACCACTTCGTGTCGATTCTCACACCTACACAAGTAAAGCTTTGAGAGGAGCTTGGTTAGGATGGTGGCAAAAAAATTCAATGCAATTGTCAAAGTGACTCAAAGATGTTGAAAATGGTTCACAATTTGCTCATACAACAAATAGATCACTAGCAAAGTAGCACACGGAACACACGCACGGATAGATAAATGTGGTTGTGCAACCAAGGATGAGCGAAAATGTGGAATCCACGGAAAATGCTCATGTTGCACAACACTAGAGAGACGCTAACCGATTGCTTAATAGGCGGATACGCACTTGTGCACGACCTATAAGAGGCAAAACGTAACTACTATCTATCACAAGTATGCTATGAGTGTATGATGTGCCGATGCTTGAGCACAAGATGAAGTATTGCTATGTCATATGATCTCTTTTGATGCAAGGCGTAAGATGCTATTTTCCTTTTGCTTATAAGCTTTGGTTGGCTCTTATGCTTAAAACCTTGTGAAATCTTTCTTTGGGTACTTATGCATGCTTCTCGGATCAAGGTAGCTATTGTGTATGCGGATCACTCTTGTGGCATACGGAGATATGATGGTGTAGTATGCAATAACTATGGCTATCACTAATGTGCACAAGTGTCATGGCCCGGCAATACTCAAATGGCTAGTCTCAATGGGAAATTTACGCAAATATGGTCCATAGGGTGACAATGCAATTGCAAGGTAGAATGAACAAAGTGTCGTCGATGTTACCGTCCTTGCCGTAGTTGAGTGATGGTGTTGTCGAAGTCTTGCCGTTCCAAGGTAGCCTAAACATCCAAGGAAACGGTGAAACCACAACTCAAGTATCCAAGGCAAAGGGAGACAATATGTTACAAAATCGTAGCGGTTAAGCGATGGTGGTTGCGGAAGTGGTGGTGGTATGAAAGGGTAGGTGTTAGCGGAAGGTGGAACAAAACTGAACAAATTCAGCTTCGTCAGGGTTGGTTGGACATCTGGTAGGTTGCCGGTCGTCCGGTCGCTCGGGAGGGGCCGGATGTCTGGTAAGTCCCGGTAATCCGGTAAAAGTTTCTGTAGGTGGGGTGCCAGTCGTCCGGTGTTTAACGGACGTCTGGTGCTTCGCAGGGTGCCGGACGTCCGGTAAACCGTTGGTCGTCCGGTAGGTCGGGGCTAGGGTTGTAGGATCCATGGACAAATTGGTCAAACTTGCCCGAATTTGCGGAAGAAAATCGGTGAGAAGGTGGGGAAAAGCTAGATCCACTCGTGGCACAGCAAATCCATGGAACAAAGTCAACAAAATCTTGCCAAATCAGCAGATCACAAAACAAATTGGGGCTATTTTTGTGGGGAATTTTCGAAATTGGGAAGAACACAACAAAAACAAGCTAGAAAACAGGGTGTGGGGCTCCAAATTCGTGATCAACCTATGCTCTTGATACCATAATATGATGTAGAGTGGAACCCTAATCGACAGATCTTTCACGAAAGGAGGTTATCCCACGATGAACATGGAGAACACAAGGAAGATACGGAGGAAAACACGAGGGGAAACACTCAAATCAACACAAATACAGTCACACATGTGCTAGATCCACGATACACATCAAGATACACGATCCATAGTCAACAACGGTGGTACAAAGATAGTCTTCTCCCGGAGGAGGTCTTGGGTATCCCTGGGGATCATCTCCGGTGTGGAGGCCTTGAATCCAAGGTGGATCTTCTCCGAAGAGGCCGCGTTCTCGTAGGAGAGGAACCACAAAGGTCTATGATGAGCTCTCCAAAAGCTGCCTCCAAAGGATGGAAGTCAACGAGTATATATTACATGGGATGACGCCGTCGGGTCGGACGTCCACTGGTTACCGGACATCCGGTGACTCGGGAGGGACCGGACGTCCGGTAATCCTCGGATTTCCGCTAATTACGTTCTGTGGTCGGTGTCACGGACGTCCGGTGGCTTCCGGTCATCCAGTCGTCTGAGAGTCGCCGGTCGTCCGGTGAACGCCGGTCGTCCGGTGCCTGGGAGTGACCGGTCGTCCGGTGCCTGTAGCATCTTCAGCCGAACTTCTTCTTGTTCCAAGCACTCGTCGATTCCGCCGTGTTGTCCGCTGTGCAGAGCTGTCCCGTGGCCTTCACCCATGTACCTGAGTATGCATAGAGTTCCTGATGAGGGTAGAGCCATGTCTCACGTGAATCGGAAGGATGTATAGAAAGGAGCGAAGTCAGCTCGGTCTCGAGAGCTCTAGCACGAGCACGTGTCATGGGTCCTTGAGGCACTTGGTGAAGCGATGGAGGGTCCATGGGGATGACCTTGGGATGCTCCGCATCAGGTCAGTCGATTCCCAATGGACGGAAGCAGCACCCGTCGAGGCGGCGGAGCTCCTAGGCTATCGGCTGGCTGGGGCAGGAGTTCCTAGGTGTCTATTGTATGAGTATGGGGGCAAAAGTTTGCCGCGGAAGCAGTGCTTAGGTGCCTATCTAGTGTTGCCTAGGGGAAGGTAGTGCTGCTGTTGGATCTGGATAACGGCGAGTCTTTAAGGTTTGGCCGGGCTGGCGCAACCACGGCAATGCGGTGCGGCAGGGTGCAAGGTTGTGGTCGGAGTTATCACTGCCAGGGACAGTGGCGGCAGGTTGCTGATACGTCTCCAATGTATCAATAATTTTTTATTATTCCATGCTATTATATTATCAACTTTGGATGTTTTTATATGCATGAATATGCTATTTTATATTATTTTTGGGACTAACTTATTAACCTAGTGCCTAGTGCTAGTTTCTGTTTTTCCTTGTTTTTGAGCTTCGCGGAAAAGGAATATCAAACGGAGTCCAAACAGAATAAAACTTTTGCTATGATTTTTCTTGGACCAGAAGACATCTAGAGGATTTGGAGTCCAAGTCAAAAGATCCTCGAGGCAGCGACATGCCAGGGGGCGTGCCCTAGGGGGGGCGTCCCCAGGGCTTGTGGCCCCCACGAGGATCCCCCAACCCCGTTCATTGGCCTATATATTGTCAAATATTCCCAAAACCCCATAGGGACACATGAAAATACTTTTCCACCGCCGCTGGTCTCTGTTCCCGTGAGATCCCATCTGAAGACCTTTTCTGGTACTCTGTCGGAGGGGGATTTGATCACGGAGGGCATCTACATCAACCTTGCTGCCCCTCCGATGATGCGTGAGTAGTTTACCACGGACCTACGGGTCCATAGCTTGTAGCTAGATGGCTTCTATGGTTACAATAGGAGGCTGACAGGAAATGTGGGTAAGAAAATATAAAGGTTTGCATAGGTTGGGTGGTTAGACAGATTCATGGTTACAATAGGAGGCTGACAGGAAAACATGGGCATCGAGGCAAGAAGCTATAGAGCAAGACTTCTAGCAATATGCAAAGCTAGTAATGATATCTGGGTCAGGTCATCTTGCCTGTAGATTCGTCGATAGGATCGTAAGAGGGATCCTCGTTCTCAACCTCGGTAGTAACCTCGTTCTCGTACTCGTTCTCGGCTTCCGGCTCTACTCAACACAAAACACACGAGGCACGAAATCAAACAAGATTCAATGCGCAAAACTACAGGATGCATGGCTGATGCACTAAGGAAGCACTGCGGGTGCACTTAGGATGCACAACAAGACAACATAGGAAACACAGAGATACAGCACAGGGAACATGACAATATGCAACAAGCAAGATACTTCAAAACATGCTAACAAGGTGATATTATGGATCTACATGCAAAACCACACAAGTTTCATATAGGACTTGCTCAAAACGGAGCAACGGACTAAAAGATACACCCGAAACAAGAAACAAGCAAAGCTGAAAATAACAGCCACATAGCAACTTCGGAGCAAGGAATATATATGCTACATCCACCCAAAAGAGCATGTGAGGGCATGAATGGATAGCCAACAACATATACAACAAGGAATCATCAATACTCACCCCAAAACTAACATGGATTTGCCTAGAACAACAAGCAAACATAGCATCCGGATATTACAGATTCCAGAATTAGTGAAATTTCACTAAGTGTTAAAACTGCAGTATTATCATGTCATGTTTGTGAGCAAGTTTAAGTCACCTCAAAGCACAACATGGCAAGTGGTTTGCACCACAGCAAAGTACACATGATGGGGAATCCAAAACATATAAGTATGCAACATGGGGACAACCACATCAATAGCAACGAGCTCCTCAACTAGGCATCTCGTAACAAGTTTAACAACCTAACAGCCACATACACTTTTGCAAAGGGGATAAACATGGCAATATGAATTCTATCATGCAAGCTAAAGCAACCAACATGTAGAGCATCTCATGATGAACATGTGGACATATCATTTGCTTCATTTGGATAAACATGCATCAAGTTATCACATCTCAAACATAGTATGAAAACAACTAATAGCAGCAGTTTATAACAAGTAGCACTCTTCTCAGGAAGATTAAGACATCTAGATGGACTCAAACATGCATGACACAATGGAACAAAACATAGTACAAGTCACCACGATCATTTTGACATATCATACACACAAAACGGACATGCACAGTAAAAGATATTGCTATCACAAGAATGCATCAGACACTGAAAAACTAAACACTTTGCAGAAAAACACGAAGTCAACCTGCGGTCAAACGGGTCGGGCGCCGGGTCAACCGGGTTCGCGGATCGGGCAGCAGGGGTCAACGGGCGGCCGGGTCTGGAGGGTTCGCGGGTCGGGCAGCAGCGGACCCGCTAGGGTTTCCCCCCAGGAGATCCCGATCGGATCGGATCGAGACTCCCTCGAGCGGCTCGGCGTCTGGCTTCTATCCCGGCTGGGGAGTTCGACGGTGGCGGCGCCCTGGCCGGCCGGCGGGGACGCGGCGAGGACGGGAGGCCGGCGGCGGGCTGGTGAAGGAGGCCGGCGGCGACGAGGTGGGACGAGGGGCCGGGGCGGCGCACGGCTGAGGGAGGCTGGCCGGAGGAGCTCCTGGCGCGGCGGCGCGAGCTGCGGCCGGAGAAGGTGGCCGGCGGCGACGCTCCGGCCGGCGGCGGCGGCTTCGAGCGGAGCTTGAAGACGAAGAGGCGGCGGGGTCGGGCGAGATCTGGCCCGGAACGGCCGATCTGCGGGCTGGTGCTGGGCCCAGCGGGCCCACGAGGTGGAAGCGGCGGCAGTGGAAACAGGGTGCGGCGGCGGAGGAAGCACGGTGCGGCGACGGTGGAAGCACTACGCGGTGGCGGTGGAAGCACTGGGCGGCGGTGGTGGAAGCACAGCGCGGCGGCGGTGGAAACACTAGGGTTTTGGACGCAAAATTGGAGGGGGGTGGACGTTTATATAGGCACAAGGAGCTAGGGTAGTCCAAAAGAGGAGAGGTTTTCGGCCACGAGATCACAATTGAACGGCCTAGATGAAGGGAAGGGTTTGAGCTGGGTTTGTGGGCTGTTGGAGGGGGGTCTTGGGCCTCAAAGAGGAGGTACTTTTAGCCCACGAGGATACCCGTTGGAGTACCAAACGAACTCCAAACGCGACAAAACTTGACAGGCGGGTTACGCGTATCAAAACAACATCGCACGACAAGTCTCATGCCATTCCGGAAACATTACACGGCCAAACACGAAAGAAGGACTCCGGGAAGCCACGGGCACGTGTGAAAGCGTCGGAACTCGAAACGGACAACGGGAAGAACCGAGTGGGACCGGATGCAAATGACACACAATGCAATGCAATGCACATGACCATATGACATGGATGAATGCACACACGCACACGAGAAAACGACAAAAAACCCGAAAAGATGAAGAACCCGGAATGGAACTGATGAAGCCAAAGTTATATATTGCCAAAAGAGGAAAGTGTTACATCCGGGGCATTACAAACTCTCCTCTACTATGAAAAGATCTCGTCTCGAGATCTAGGACTGGAAGAAGGAAGGGTACTCGGAACGAAGGTGATCTTCTCGTTCCCACGTAGCTTCTCGGTCGGTATGGTGTGACCACTTGACTTTCAAGAACTTGATTGACTTGTTGCGAGTCTTGCGCTCGGTTTCTTCGAGAATAGCAACGGGATGCTCTCGGTAAGACAAGTCTTGTTGAAGATCAATCTCCTCGAACGGAATGGTGCGTTCAGGTGCCTTGAAGCATTTGCGGAGTTGAGACACGTGAAACACATCATGAACATTAGCGAAGTTGGAAGGGAGCTCAAGTTGATAGGCTAGATCGCCTCTTTTGCCAAGGATCTTGAAAGGGCCCACGTATCTAGGAGCAAGCTTTCCTTTGATACCGAATCTTTGGGTGCCTTTCATAGGAGAAACACGGAGATAGATATGATCCCCAATGTTGAAGGCCAAATCACGATGCTTGCCATCATAGTAGCTCTTCTGACGCGACTGAGCGGCCTTGAGATTCGCACGTATGACTTTGCACATTTCTTCGGCTTCTGAGATCAAGTCATTGCCAAGAAGTTGACGTTCACCAGTCTCGGACCAGTTGAGAGGGGTACGGCACTTTCTGCCATAGAGGATTTCAAACGGAGCTTTGCCGACACTTGCTTGGAAGCTGTTGTTGTAAGAGAACTCGGCAAACGGAAGGCAATCTTCCCACTTCATGCCAAAAGAGATGACACAAGCTTTGAGCATGTCTTCTAGAATCTGATTCACTCTCTCGACTTGACCACTAGTCTGAGGGTGAAATGCAGTGCTGAAACGGATCTTAGTGCCCATGGCAGACTGAAAGGAGTCCCAGAACTTGGATGTGAACAAACTTCCACGGTCTGAGGAGATAACTTGAGGAATGCCATGTAAAGACACAATTCTGGAAGTGTACAACTCTGCCAGTTGAGCTGCATTGATGGATTCTTTGACTGGAAGGAAGTGAGCGACTTTGGTAAGCTTGTCAATCACCACAAAGATAGAATCATTCCCTCTCTTGGACTTAGGAAAGCCAGTGACGAAATCCATTTCAATGTGGTCGAATTTCCACTTGGGAATAGGAAGAGGTTGGAGAAGACCGGTTGGACGTTGATGCTCTGCCTTCACTCTTCTGCAGAAATCACATTCATTCATGAATTGGGCAATTTCCCTTTTCATGCGAGTCCACCAGTAAGATTGCTTGAGGTCTTGATACATCTTGGAACTTCCAGGATGAATCGACAGGAGGGAATCATGTGCTTCGTTCATTATGAGCTTCCTGAGATCACCCTTGGGAACCACAAGTCTGTCCTCAAAGAACAAGGTATCTCTCTCATCAACGCGATAGCACTTGTATTTGGGAGTACCCTTTGCAATACCATGTTTAACTTTCTGCACCATAGCATTACTGAGTTGGGCCTCACAAATCTGATCTTCCAAGGTAGGAGCAACTTGAAGATTTGCAAGAAAGCCTTGCGGAACCACTTGGAGGTTGAGCTTCCTGAATGCTTCACAAAGCTCAGGCTGGAACGGCTTGATAAGGAGACTGTTGCAATATGCCTTTCTGCTCAAAGCATCTGCAATCACATTTGCCTTGCCAGGTGTGTATTCGATGCTTGGATCATACTCTTGGATCATCTCAACCCAACGAGTCTGGCGGAGGTTCAGATTCGACTGTGTGAAGATGTACTTCAAGCTCTTGTGATCGGTGAAGATGTCGACTTTTCTGCCCAACAGAAGGTGTCTCCACGTAATCAAAGCGTGTACCACAGCTGCTAGCTCGAGATCATGAGTGGGGTAGTTCTTCTCACTTGGCTTCAGTTGACGCGAAGTGTATGCCACAATCTTCTTGTCCTGCATTAGCACACCACCAAGTCCTTGAAGAGAAGCATCACAGAATACTTTGTAGGGCTTGGACTCATCTGGAGGAGTAAGAACTGGAGCAGAGATGAGCTTTTCTTTGAGAGTTTTGAATGCCACATCACAATCCGGAGACCAGTTGTACTTGACATTCTTCTGCAGCAAGTTGGAGAGAGGCTTGGCAATCTTGGAGAAGTTCTCAACGAACCTTCTGCAATAGCTAGCAAGACCAAGAAAGCTTCGGAGTTGCTTGACGTTCTGAGGAGGTTCCCAGTTGACAATGGCTTCAACTTTCTCGGGGTTCACAGCAATACCGTCAGCGGAGATGATATGGCCCAGATACAAGACCTTATCGAGCCAGAATTCGCACTTGGAGAACTTGGCATAGAACTTATGTTCACGGAGTCTGTCGAGAACCAGACGGAGGTGCTTTTCGTGATCCTCTTCATTCTTGGAGAATACCAAGATGTCATCCAGATACACAAGCACAAACTCATTGGTGTAGGGGTTGAAAATGTAGTGCATCATTCTCGAGAAGGTAGGTGGAGCATTAGCGAGACCAAAAGACATGACTGTATACTCATATGAGCCGTAGCTCGTTCTGAAAGCAGTCTTGTGGATATCTTCTTCACGAATGCGAATTTGGTGATAACCCATTCGGAGATCGAGCTTAGAGAACACTTCTGCTCCTTTGAGCTGCTCGAACAATTCATTGATGTTGGGGAGCGGATACTTGTTATTTATTGTCTTCTTGTTCAATGGCCGGTAATCAACGCAAAGGCGCTCTGTGCCATCCTTCTTTTTGACAAATAAGACATCACAGCCCCAAGGAGACGTACTAGGCCTGATCAGACCCATACGCTCCTGTTCATCAAGCTGTTTCTTCAACTCCTTCAACTCTTCAGGGGACAGGTTGTACGGAAGCCGACATGCTGGCTCAGTACCAGGCTCGAGTTCAATGACGAATTCAACTTGACGATGCGGAGGCATGCATGGAAGTTCTTTAGGAAAAACGTCTTCGTATTCGTTAACCACCGGAATTTGAGAGATGGCATTAATCTCGCCCTTGTCATTGAGAGAGAATAGCCTGATTGTGTTATCCCGAGAGGCGAAGATAATCACGTCTTCATTAGGATGAGTAATCTTGACTTCCTTATTTGCACAATCAATGTGAGCATCATGCTGAGAAAGCCAATCCATCCCGAGAATAAGGTCAATGTCGGAGTTGCCGAGAACCACCGGTTTAGACAGAAAGTGGTAATCACCCATGCAAATAGATACATCCGGAGCAAAAAATTTAGAATGCATTCATCTCCCCGGAGAAATAACTGATAACTCCCTTGGTAGACTTTTGATGTCAACATTATGCTTGGATGCAAATGGTTGAGACATGAAAGAACATGATGCACCCGAATCAAACAACACTTTTGCAGGAATAGAGTTAACTGGAAGGTTACAAAGTATCACATCTGAAGAATTCTCTGCTTGAGCTGCATTCATCAGATTCACTCTTGCTTGCTTGGGATTGTGCTTGACAATAGCAGTGCTGACAGGTGGAGGAGGCGGAAGGCGCCTTGGGTTGGGGCACTTGTTAGCATAGTGACCCTTCTGGCCACACTTGTTGCAAACCACTTCTGAGAGAGGACGGTAGTGAGGAGCAGTTGACTTGGAAGCTTGAAACTGATTCTTTGACTGGTTGCTTAGGTTGGGTGGGTGGGAGAAACCACGGCCACCAGAGTTCTTGTTGTTGTTGTAGGGAGCTCGGATCACTGGAGGAGGTGGAAGCCAAAACTTCTGTTGCTTCGCGACCACTTGAGAAGAAGAGGAGGAGTGAACGGCATCTCTTATCCTCTTTTTGGAAGCTTCCATCTTGAGCTGGGCTGCCTCTTGCTTAAGTGCCATATTATAGAATTGATCAAACTCATCAGGCTCGAACAAGGTGAGAGCAAGTTGGAGTTCATCCTTCAGACCACCACGGAACTGATAGATCTTGCTTTTGGCATCTGGGATGTCTTGCTTGGCATAGCGGGCAAGGTTCTGGAACTTGACATTATATTGGTAGACAGTCATTGAGCCTTGCTTCAGGTTGCGGAATTGCTCACGCATACCCTCGATGACACTTGTTGGAATGTGGTGAGAACGAAAGTCCTTGCAGAAATCATCCCAGGAAATTACACGCCCTTCTCTGGAGTCTTTGTACTGCTGCCACCAATCAGCTGCTTGGTCCTTGAGTTGGAACGCGGCAAACTTCACATAGTCCTCGGGCCTGACGTTACTACACTCAAAATTCTTCTTGATATCTGTTATCAAGTCTTAAGCATCGAGAGGGTCCACGCAGTAACTGAATGCCTTTGGTTGATTTGCCAAGAACTGGTTGAGCGTAGCAAAGTGCTGTTGGTTGAACAAATTGCCTTGGTTCCCATGAGCACCCTGATTTGCTTGATTTGCTTGAATTTGCTGCATCATCTGCATAAGCATCTGGGTGTTCTGATTCGTAGTTTGCATAATTGCTCTCCAGGCCTCAGACGGAGGAGGAGGGGAAGGAGGACGATCAGGAACCTCTTCACCCTGTGGGTTAGCGTTGGGAACCCTTTTAGGAGCCATCCTGAAAGAGATGACCACCATTAGCCATTTGATTGAAAGAAGATAAGCTGGAACAATGGATAGAAATTGCAACATAGCCTTCACAAGAATCATTCGAACAAGAGGAACGAATGAAATTTTCAGTTTAATAGTGACAACAATCTTCACGATAAGCCACTTGGGAGACAAAAAGGTAAATAAAACAACAAGGTGCAGATAGAACAAATACAAGATAGAAGTTTCGTTCCACATATTCGTGCTGAAAGCTTATGGAACGTGTTACGAAAGGGTTTTGCAATCCCCGGATCAGCATAGCCAAGGACCCTTTAAGATGCAACTCCCGATCGGAACAACGGCCATAAAACCACTTTACTCAATGTAGAACCCCGAACTCCATATCATGCATTCGTTGGAAGAATGACTACGATCTACTAGATGAACCCACCTATTAATTTCCGAAAGTTTCCAGTTATGCAATCAGGTGTTGGGGATACAGGGGAAGCATCGCGCACTCAACTCTAATCGTACATCCAGCTGTATCCATCCTTCAACACATAACCAGTTATTTCCGGAAACCGTCTACCTCGGACCTTCAAAACGCATCCACTATACAAGCTATGGCAATACTCCCGAACTACCTCCCCAGTACTGGGTGATGTCGGGGTTATCTTGCCACTAACCGCATAGGAGAGTTTTTGATGTCGACCGTCTTAAGTATTCTAGAACTGCCGCGATATGTTTGTGACGACAACACCTCGGAGCTCAACTCCCCGGGACACTGCCACAACCCCTAATGACAGGAGGCATCGAGAACAATGTTCTCGTCACAAAGACATCGAAACAATCCAAACAATACTCGCGAGATTCCTAAAAAAAATTGGTGCAATTTTTGAGAGTAGAAGAGGCAAGAGTAATCGTCAGGAGTCCTCACCACAGTGAAAAGAGATGAGGAGCAAAGAACTCCTACTCTCCGATATATATATGACTCAAAACATTTTAAGTGTGTGCCTAGACTCAACCGTCAACGATTCGATCAATCAGTGGGGGCTTCTAGGTCAGAGAAGGCTCTGAATACCAACTTGTAATGCCCAGGATGTGACTATACCTCCTACGTGTCGAGGCATGACTTAAAGGTATAAGCCCATTCTGGAATGATCGCAAGTTCGGTATCTTTGCACATCTCATGTAAAAATGGGGATGAAAGGGAAAAAGATAGTTGGCTTACACTAGCCACGTCACACAATTCATTACATAGCCAAACATCATTCAAATAACATCACAACCCGTCCACGGGTGAAGATCCAAATGAAAGATACCAAACATACATAAAGCCACAGGTCCGAATCGCCCCTAGTAGAAACCTCTACTGATCGTCGGGATAGTGCACATAGTAACGGCTACGTTCCTCGTCGTACTCCCAGTAAAGCTCGGTGTCGTCACCCGAGTAGCTCACCATGGTACCTGCATCTAGGGTGGTGTAGAGTCTGTGAGCCACAGAGGACTCAGCAATCCCGTTCCCGGGTAACAGAACTATCTAAGCCTTGGGTGTGGAACAAGGCTGAAGAAAGAACAAGAGGTTGCAGCAGCACTAGCACTAACTTACGTAAAAGAGAGCGAGAAGAGAAGTGCCTCGGACGAAAAGGTGATCACGAAGTGATCCTAACTAAAACATGTCAGACATAACCCCACCGCGTTCACTTCCCGAACCCCTTTCGGAAAATGACCGTCACGGTACTCACGCTGGTAGTGTGTTCTGAACATGGTGTCAAGTTTTCTACAACCGGATATTAACAAATTCTCATCTATCACAAAACCGCGGGCACGGCTTTCGAAAGTTCAAAACCCTGTAGGGGTGTTCCAACTTGGCCCATGACAAGCCCACGATCCCCGGAGTCGCAACTCCAAGGTGGGAAGGTCCGAGTATCCTCAGAATCCCGTGCTCAAGATACTCCGACTAAGGTAAGACTAATCCAGCAAATCCTCCCGACGTGCCGACACCCTGACAGTAGCCACGCGTATCTAGTCTCAGGCCACGACCGGATGAGTCATCCTACAGGTGAATACCAAATACCTCGGGTTTCCCCGAGGCGGCCCCGCAGTCTACTTGGTTCGGACCAACACTCATGTGGAGCACTGGCCCGGGGGTTGTTAATTAAATAAAAAGGGATAGCTAGTCCCTATGCAAGTTTTTAGTTGTTCAGGCAAATGGAGTACCAATGTTGGGACTTGCTGGAAAAGACTTAGCACTAAGCGGTTTATCTAGGGGGTCCCATAACCCCAACCGTGTGAGGAACGCAAAATCAAGGAACATAACACCGGTTTATACGGTTCCTAGGGCGGCATGAGTGGAACAAATCACCAAGCAAGAGGCTTAGCCTTCCACCCATTACCAATATGTAGATGATTTCATTAAGAGTTAATATAGTGTGATATCCCAACAAGCTTCAACATGAAGCAAGAATCTTCAAATCTTCTCCTACAACTAGCAATGCTATAAGAGGGGCTGAGCGAAGCTTACTTAGCCAATCAAAGGTTTGCATAGGTTGGGTGGTTAGACAGATTCATGGTTACAATAGGAGGCTGACAGGAAAACTTGGGCATCGAGGCAATAAGCTATAGAGCGAGACTTCTAGCAATAGGCAAAGATAGTAATGATATCTGGGTCAGGTCATCTTGCCTGTAGAGTCGTCGATGGGATCGTAAGAGGTCTCCTCGTTCTCAACCTCGGTAGTAACCTCGTTCTCGTACTCGTTCTCGACTTCCGGCTCTACTCAACACAAAACACACGAGGCACGAAATCAAACAACATGCAATGCGCAAAACTACAGGATGCATGGCTGATGCACTAAGGAAGCACTGCAGATGCACTTAGGATGCACAGCAAGACAACATAGGAAACACAGAGATACAGCACAAGGAACATGACAATATGCAACAAGCAAGATACTTCAAAACATGTTAACAAGGTGATATTATGGATCTACATGCAAAACCACACGAGTTTCATATAGGACTTGCTCAAAAACGGAGCAACGGGCTAAAAGATACACCCGAAACAAGAAACAAGCAAAGCTGAAAATAACAGCCACATAGCAACTTCGGAGCAAGGAATATATATGCTACATCCACCCATAAGAGCATTTGAGGGCATGAATGGATAGCCAACAACATATACAACAAGGAATCATCAATAGTCACCCCAAAACTAACATGGATTTGCCTAGAACAACAAGCAAACATAGCATCCGGATATTACAGATTCCAGACTTAGTGAAATTTCACTAAGTGTTAAAACAGCAGTATTATCATGGCATGTTTGCGAGCAAGTTTAAGTCACCTCAAAGCACAACATGGCAAGTGGTTTGCACCACAGCAAATTACACATGATGGGGAATCCAAAACATATAAGCATGCAACATGGGGACAACCACATCAATAGCAACGAGCTCCTCAACTAGGCATCTCGTAACAAGTTTAACAACCTAACAGCCACATACACTTTTGCAAAGGGGATAAACATGGCAATATGAATTCTATCATGCAAGCTAAAGCAACCAACATGTAGAGCATCTCATGATGAACATGTGGACATATCATTTGCTTTATTTGGATAAACATGCATCAAGTTATCACATCTCAAACATAGCATGAAAACAACTAATAGCAGCAGTTTATAACAAGTAGCACTCTTCTCATGAAGATTAAGACATCTAGATGGACTCAAACATGCATGACACAATGGAACAAAACATAGTACAAGTCACCACAATCATTTTGACATATCATACACACAAAACGGACATGCACAGTAAAAGATATTGCTATCACAAGAATGCATCAGACACTGAAAAACTAAACACTTGGCAGAAAAACACGAAGTCAACTTGCGGTCAAACGGGTCGGGCGCCGGGTCAACCGGGTTCGCGGATCGGGCAGCAGCGGTCAAAGGGCGGCCGGGTCTGGAGGGTTCGCGGGTCGGGCAGCAGGGGACCCGCTAGTGTTTCCCCCCGGGAGATCCCGATCGGATCGGATCGAGACTCCCTCGAGCGGCTCGACGGCTGGCTTCGATCCCAGCCGGGGAGTTCGACGGTGGCGGCGCCCTGGCCGGCCGGCGGGGACGCGGCGAGGAAGGGAGGCCGGCGGCGGGCTGGTGAAGGAGGCCGGCGGCGGCGAGGTGGGATGAGGGGCCGGGGCGGCGCACGGCTGAGGGAGGCTGGCCGGAGGAGCTCCTGGCACGGAGGCGCGAGCTGCGGCCGGAGAAGGTGGCCGGAGGCGACGCTCCGGCTGGCGGCAGCGGCTTCGAGCGGAGCTTGAAGACGAAGAGGCGGTGGGGTCGGGCTAGATCTGGCCCGGAACGGCCGATCTGCGGGCTGGTGCTGGGCCCAGCGGGCCCACGCGGTGGAAGCGGCGGCGGTGGAAGCAGGGTGCGGCAACGGAGGAAGCACGGTGCGGCGACGGTGGAAGCACTACGCGGCGGCGGTGGAAGCACAGCGCGGCGGCGGTGGAAACACTAGGGTTTTGGACGCAAAATTGGAGGGGGTGGACGTTTATATAGGGACAAGGAGCTAGGGTAGTCCAAAAGAGGAGAGGTTTTCGGCCACGAGATCACAATTGAATGGCCTAGATGAAGGGAAGGGTTTGAGCTGGGTTGGTGGGCTGTTGGAGGGGGGGGGGTCTTGGGCCTCAAAGAGGAGGTACTTTTAGCCCACGAGGATACCAGTTGGAGTACCAAACGAACTCCAAACGCGACAAAACATGACAGACGGGTTACGCGTATCAAAACAACATCGCACGACAAGTCTCACGCCATTCCGGAAAGGTTACACTGCCAAACACGAAAGAAGAACTCCGGGAAGCCACGGTGATGTGGAGCATCCTAATGACATCACCATGTCAAGAGTCCGCTTGGCAAGTGACACGTGCGACCTCTACTTCTCATACATAAAGGTGAATCATCTCCTTTACATGTGTTCACTTAACCCCTTCGAGGATGGTATACTATTTGACACTCCACTCGTGTGCCTACATAGGTATTGTCGGAACACCATGGGCGAGGAGGAGGAGTGCGGGCGCAAGTGTACAACTACACCATCCGTGAGCGAAGCATGGAAGAGAAGGAAGAAGAGGAATCTTCCCAGCGCAGTGAAACCGGTCCAACTACCGGTCCAACTACCGGTCCACCGGTACTACCGGTCAACTACCGGTCTACCTTCTGTGATCGAGCGGTGCAAGGCCGGTGGAAGGCCGGAACTTCCGCTAAGACTGCTAATACCGGTACTACCGGTCCCAGGACCGGTACTACCGCCCTGCCTGTGCGCAGTTGAAGGGTTTTCACCCATGTATCCCCCCAACTTACCCCTAGACTATAAGTACTCCTTCCCTTCCATCTTTTAGGGTCAGCAATGGTTTAGCTCATATGAGAGATAGAGCTTTGCTCATCCATCCCGGATCTACTCCACGAGAGAGACCGCGGCCCCTCTACGGAGAAGATCCACCTTGGATTCAAGACCCCTAAACGGGAAGATCCTTCACGGATTCAAGACCTCCTCACGGAGATGAACTCTACCTTGTATCTTTCCCTTTGTTGTTCATGTACTCGTGATCTTGTGTGTCTGATTGTCTAGTGGATGTGTGATTTGGACTTGTTCTTGAGTGTTTCTCTTGTGTTCTCCCCTTTGTGCTCCTCTTATTCCTGGGGATTCCCTCCATTTCGTGAAAGATCGGCCATCTAGGGTTCCATCCTACATCATTATGGTATCATGAGCCACGGTTTCTCACGAAATTGGAGCCCCTACTCTTGTTTTCTAGCCTTGTTTTGTTGTGTTCTTCCCCAAATTCGAAAATTCCCCACCAAAAATAGCCCCAATTTTTTTTGTGATCTGTTGGTTTGATGATGTTTTGTTGATTTTGATCCATGGATTCGTTGTGTCTTGAGTAGACCTAGCATCTCCCCAAGTTTCCCCACTTTCCATCCACGAAATATCCGCAATTTTGCCCCCGAAACCATCCATTTCCGTCCCAAAGTTCGTCCCGATCCAGATCTGAATATTTTTCCGACTCCAGCGGTACTATCGGCCCCCAAGGCGGTACTACCGGCCCCCCCATCACCTGGTACCCCAAACTGGTGCCCCGGGACGCTCCAGGACCGGTACTACCGGTCTACCAAGCGGTACTTCCGCCCCACCCAGTTTCAGCCTTCCGAGTTTCACCATTTTGACCGTAACTTTCACTACCGAACTCCGATTTGAGTGTTCTTTGGCTCGTTGAAAAGCTGGAGACGTGCCCGAGCTGCTCATCTTGGTTTTACCACCATTTGACTCCATCAAATTTTGTCAAATTTGGCAAGTTTGTATAGGCCCTCCATCAAATCACCCACATAGCCACCATAGCTTTCCGCAACCTAACCCTTTTTGTCCACCATATCATTTGTGGTTGCTTGAGTAGTGATTTGAGTCTCCTAAGGTGTTTAGGCTACTTAGGGACCATTTCTTCTTCATCAACCACCACCACCACTTCCGCATAGCCTAGCCCACTATACATACCAACCCTACTTAACCAAATTTTGTTCGAGCTTGTTTGAGTTGTGTCTTGTGTCTCCTAAGGTGTTTCGGCTACTTAGGGACCGTGACTTCAACTCCGAAATCGTGTATAGCCCATCATTCCACTTCCGCAACCACCACGGCATTGCCGCTACCACCATTTGACAATTGTCCTTGAGATTTTGAGTTGTGGTTTTTCCGTTTCCTAAGGTGTTTCGGCTAATTAGGAACGGGTCTACATCAAGAGCACCAGTCTCATCATCGACACGGACGGTAACCTCGACGACATCATTGTATATTCCCCTTGCAAATGCATTGTGAACCCCTAGCCCATTTTGCGTCACTTGCCTATCGAGACTAGCCTTTGAGTTTTGCCGGCAACGTTACTTGTGCACATTAGTGATCATCGATCCGCCTTCCATTGCATACATACCATATCATATTGGTATCATCATATCATCCCTTGTGTCACAAGATTGTTCCCGCATATACACAATTGCTATCTTGGTTTGTGCATCGTGGCCATATACAAAAAAAAAGAATAAAGCTTTTAAGCAAAAAGAGAAAGACAAAGAAGCTTGTAAGCAAGAGACATAGCATCACATCATATGATATCATACTTGATCATCTTGGATCATCTTGTGCTAAAAGCACCGGAACATCATACACATAGCATACTTGGGATAGAAAGTTCATACATTTGCATCTTATAGGTTGTGCACAAGTGTCGTATCCGCCTATAGAGCAATCGTGCTAGCGTCTCTCTAGAGTTGTGCAACACGAGCGTTTTCCGTGGACTCCACATTTTGTGCTCATTCCTTGGTTGCACGACCCCATCTATCTATCCGTGTGTGTGTTTCCGTGTGCCACATATTGCTATTGGTCTACTTGTTTCACTTGCGAATTTGTGAATCTCTTTCAACTTTATTGACTCTTGCTAACTTTTGCTTCAAATTTTTGTGCCACTTATCCTAACCAAGCCACTCGATAAGCTTTACTTGATAGGTGTGAGTGAACAAGTCCGGTACCAATTTCACTATTCTTTCATTTCACATTGAGTGAAACAAGATACATCCTCAACGTTGGGAAAAGGTACCTTGGTATTGTTTATATCATCTCCTACTCACCTTTGCTCGAGTCTTGTGATGGATAGGCAAAGCATTTCATCTACTTCGGTCTACAACAACAACAACAAGTTCGATGCCATGATGAACAACTTGTGCGCCAACATGAATGCTCAAATGGAGGAGCTTAAAGCCCTCATCAAGAACCGCAAGAGGTCTCCCTCATCTTCGAGAAGATGCTCTAGTGCACATCCTTCCGAGCTACCATCTTCGGCGAGATCACATCGGCATCGACACCATCAATGACAAGAACGTGAAGGTCATGAGCTCAACACCAACAACCGCTCAACGACTTCACCATGTACCTTGGCATCTTCGCCAAGCGACTTCAAGGAATCTTCGCCTTTGGACATATGGCATCTTCGCCAACAAGCACCTCATGCTTATGATCAAGAGAAGCTCCCCAAGCTCAAGTCCGCGACTTCCACGAGCTACTACAACCTCGACAATGACCACGAGATTCCTTTCTATGGAACTCAATACCCCGAGGAGTATCTCGAGTGGGAGCGCAAGATGGACGAATACCTCAAGCTACATCAAGTTCCATACGAAGATCAAGTGAAGTGCGCCACAAGAAACTTCCACGACAATGCGTCAACATGGTGGCTTCACACACCTTCGACGAGCTTCAACGTGAATTGGCCCAAGCTGAAGAGAGCTTTGCGGCGAGAGTTCGTGCCTCCCACCTACACGAAACAACTTCTACGCTAATTAGAGAACACCATCCAAGGATCCAAGTCCATCGACGAGTACTTCAAGGACATGAAGATTTCTTGCGACGAGCCGGCGTGGACGACCCCATTTCGATGAAGCTCCACTTCATGATGGGATTGCACAATGACATCTACAAGGCTATCTTCCTCGAGAACTACAAGTCCCTCGATGAAAACTACTTTCGTGCTCTCAAGGCAGAACAAGAACTCACGAAGGCCAAGGCTTCTCCACCACAAGCACACGTCTCGAAGACCAAGATCCAAGACGGCGAGCATGAGGCTAGTACCACCATGATGTCCAAGCCAATGGAGCTCCAAGATTACGCTCCCAAGTTCGACTCCACCGCCATCCCTCTTTGTGGCATTGATGATGCCGAGTCTACTTCAACTCTTTTTCAAGACGGTGCGGCGACGACTACGACTATGGAGCCATTCGAGGACCAATCTTTGAAGGCGAACAACATGGTGACGAGCAAGGATGATGCTTCCATCTTAGGAGGCGAGCGTGATGATGTGCCATCTTCGGCCTTCATCCACGGCGACGATGAGGAGATGGTTGAGCATGGGATTTTCCCTTCGACCACGGCGACGTATGATGACTTGAGTGACTTGTGCCACCATATTGAGAGTGAGAGCGAGTTCACCACTAGCCCCATATATGATGAGCTGCCCCGATTCCCATGTGAGGACAGCCACAACCCCCACCACTTGAGTGAGATGAGTGACTCCACCATATGTGAGTTTGAGTGCACCTACCTTGAGGGAGTGAGTGAGCCACCACATAGAGAAAGTGAGATGGTTGATATGGCATGTGAGGCCACTTTAAACACTAACGACTTGACATCTACCTCTATTGTGTCTTCTCATTTGGTGCTAGGTCCCACATTTGATGACGCGCCGATCCTCGACGACTTCGTCCTACCATTGGACAAGACGATGGCCATGGTGGAATATAATGTACCCCCCACATGGTTCCATCAAGATGAAGATGATGACCACCATTTGGTCTTTCCCACCTCACCTACACCACATGAGTGGAATGAGAAAGGTAACAAAGGTGAAGGTGATGATCTCGTCCCACTAGCGGACCATGTCGACATTGATTGCTTGCATGATTTGATCCACCTATTGCCATGCTTCGTGCTAGTATGATTTCCCCATGCAATGATTTACCCATTTATGATGAGTTTGATGATTGCCATGTGGAGTCTATTAGTTGTGATGCCATGTTGCATAGGATTTCTTGTGATAATTCTATTGGCCACATCATGTTTGACAATCCGCTTGACTTGTCATATGCTATGCATGAGATCAACAATATGTCATATTTGCAATCTCATCGTAGTAACTATGCATATGCCATTAAGATTACTCCAATTTGCACTTATGGCATAGATGACAAGCCAATGGTTATTGGCATTTGTTTTTCTTGTGATGATATTGATATGCTCCCTTTGCATCATTTATCTCATATGCCATGCCTTCATTACCTAGCTTCGGACATGCGTTGTTTTGGATGTTGTTCCACTTCTCCACATTATGCTTCCGATATTGCTCATGAGGAGACCCCCATAGTTTCCTCATACATGTTAGGAGATTTTGATCCATCCCATCCATTGCATGATCCCCATGCGTGTGTGCATAATATGCTCCCCATGAATGCAAATACTATTGTTATGCCACATACTTGCTCTAATTTGCATCCACATCATGCTATACACAACAATTATTCATTCATGATGGATGACATGTTCTTATACCATGCATCAAATTTCTTTGAGCGATGCTTATCTTATGCTAACTCATACGTGCACATACACATCATGATGGATGATGTGTACATTTACCACGCACACAATTTCTTCGGTTTGTGTCTCTTTTGTGTAGGTCCCCATACTTACTCGTCAACCTCGCGAGAGCATGAGTTGAAGAAACGAGCTCTAGAGAGCACCGATGACTTGGGATTCCATGGATTATCCTTCCCACCGCTCCCTTCGC
The DNA here is from genome assembly GCA_902687465.1 of Secale cereale. NCBI lineage: Eukaryota > Viridiplantae > Streptophyta > Magnoliopsida > Poales > Poaceae > Secale > Secale cereale. The sequence goes on along the minus strand of LR738712.1, from coordinate 366,326,596 downwards.
GCAAAGACTTCGCGCATTTCTTCTACATGGCCCTCACATGGTTATGGCTAATTGTTCGTTATGTATCATTTGCCCATATTGGCATGTTCACATTGCATGATATGTCAATCCCTTTGCCTTTGCCATGCTTTTGTGACCCATGCTTTGCATTACACATGATGATTGATTCTCATACTTGTATGTGTATTTGCAAACTTGGTGGAGATATCACTTGTTATTGCCATGATTCCTTTGCACACCATGCCTATTATGATGCTTTGACCTTGATTTGTGATCGTGCTTGCGATATGTCATGTGCATTGCCTATATCCACTATTTGCTCACATGACATGATTGCCATGCCTTCTCCTAGTGTGTTGCATCTTCGCTCCACTAGTTTGCACAATTTGATCACCATGCTTGCTTATGTTGCATCACCGATGATTCATACTTGCTCCTTTCATGCGGTTGATGACAACCATTGCCATGCTTTGCACATGATTGATATTGCTTGTTGTCATATGTCTCCACATGTTGCCTCTCTCATGCTACCATGTATTGAGCGCAACCATGAGTTTAGTCTTGGCAATGAGATTGCCCCCATAGCATTCTCGCATTTATTTGGAGATTATGACATCATTCTTGTGAAGCATGCTTGTTTTAACTCCTTGCACCATATGCCTAGTGCCATGAATATAGCTATTGTTGCATCATATTATTCATGCACTTTTGCTCCTAATGGTTATGTGCAAGAGAAGATAATCATCATGATGGATGATGTGTTTGTCTACCATGCGCATACGTTCTTCCTTTTGTTGTGTGCATGTGTAGGATACTTGGACTATGTGTCGACTTCCACTTCACGTGAGTGGACCATTCGAGCTCTTGAGAGCGAACCACTTTCTACCACGACGCTTCTACATCGCACTTGCTTGTGCTCTGGCATTGTGAAGAACGCACAAGGACATGCTATCAAGGTGATATCCTTCTCTTTCGAGAACCCAAAAACCATGAGCATGGATATTGTGGATCACACTACATGTGTTGCTTGCACCATGAGACTTATTTGTCATCTTGACCCCTTGATTGCACACATGTTCGAGATCTTGCTTCGACTTGTCATTGTCACATTGCCATGCTTCATGATATATATGCCTTGTGTGGTGCATCCAACTTGTTGCCTATTTGCTCATATCACATGTTTGGTTGCACCAATGTCATCCCTTCACATATGCCATGTCCCTTTACTTGTCACATGCTTGACTTATTTGCCTCACACATGTCGAACAATTTCTCTTCCTATTGTGTTGAGTGCCACACGACTTTCACTACACCCTATGCACGTTATGCTTGGATTGTCTTGCACTTGACTCATGTGTTTAGAAACTTCATTTTACTTGGTGTTGTGAATGATTCGTACGCATACCATAGACCTTTCATTGAGCGCTTTATGCATGCTTGCTATGACTTTGAGGTAGATGCTTATTCTCTTGCTAAACATATGTGCATCTCTACCTCACATTTACATGCTTGTTTCCATGATGACCTTGATTGTGCTCAACTCATATGCTCACATGCCATGTCACAATCCTTTGTCACACCACATGCTATGCTTGATGACCACACTTGTAGGGTGAATCACCTCTTGAATGCTTGGTTTTGCACTAACGCTAACCACATTTGTTTTTCCAAGTGTTTGTTGTCCTTGCTCCTTTTGAAGGAATCACTAGATGGTGCGAGATTGGAGAGTGCCCATTTCGAGCTTCAAGATGATGAGTGCTTGGTGATCGACCGCTTTGACAGGGCGACGCCACCTCTTTCCCATGGTGATTTGGCTTTCGATCCGAGGTCGGATCTTTTCCAAGGGGGAGGGGATGATGCGGAGCATCCTAAGGTGTAATGCCCAGGATGGGACTATACCTCCTACGTGTCGAGGCACGACTTAAAGGTATAAGCCCATCCTAGAATGATCTCAAATTTGGTATCTTTGCACGACTCATGTAAAAGAGGGATTAAATTGCAAAAGGAGATAGTTGGCTTACACTCGCCACTTCACACAATACAATACATAAGCAATACATCGTTCAAAACATCACAACCCGACTACGGGTGAAGATCCAAAAGAAAGATACCAAAACAACATAAAGCCACAGGTCAGGATCGAATCCTAGTAGAAACCACTACTGATCGTCGAAAACATCACAAGCATACGGCCACTCTTCATCGAACTCCCGAGGAAGTACTTGAACCAGCTCCTGCATCTAACTCGGCTGAACCTGCATCTGGTGTGGTGAAGTAACTGTGAGCCACAGAGGAATCAGCAATCCCGTTCCCGGGTAACACGACTATTTAAGCCTTGGGTGTGGATAAGGCTGAAGAAAGAACGAGAGGTGAAGGAACAACAAGAGTCTGCAGCAGCAACTAGCACTAACTTACGTAATAGAGAGCGAGAAGAGAAGTGCCTCGGTCGAAAGATGATCACGAAGTGATCCTAGCTACAACACGGTCAAACATAACTCCACCGTGTTCAACTCCCGAATCCCTATTCGGAAATTGACAGTCACGGTACACACGCTGGTAGTGTATTGAAAACATTGTGTCAAGTTATCTACAACCGGAATTAACAAGCTCCCATCTGCCACATAACCGCGGGCACGGCTTTCGAAAGTTCAAACCCTGCAGGGGTGTTCCAACTTGACCCATTACAAGCCCACGATCCGCGGAGTCGCAACTCCATAGGTGGGAAGACCCGAGTATTCTCGGAATCCCGTGCTCAAGTTAAACCGAACTAAGGTAAGGCTAATCCAGCAAATCCTCCTGGCGTGCCGACACCCTGATAGTAGCCGTGCGTATCTCGTCTCAGGCCACGACCGGATGGGACAAGCTACGGGTTTTTACCAGACCTTGAGTTTCCTCGAGGTGGCCCCGCAGGTTGCCCAGTTCGGACCAACACTCATGTGGAGCACTGGCCCGGGGGGTTGAATTAAGAAAGAGGGTTTGCAAGACCCTTATGCATGCTTTATTAGTTATTAGGCGAATATTACCAATGTTGGGACTTGCTGGAAAAGACTTAGCACTTAGCGGTTTATCAAGGGGGTCCCATACACCCCAACCGTGTTAGGAGCGCATAATCAAGGAACATAACACCGGTTTATACGGTTCCTAACGGCATGAGTGGAACAAATCACCAAGCGAAAGGCTTAGCCTTCCACCCTTGCCAATATATAGATGATTTCATTTAAGCATTTATATAGTGTGATATAACCCAACCAAACTTCAACATGAAGCAAGCATCTTTGATCTTCACCTGCAACTAGCAATGCTATAAGAAGGGCTGAGCGAAGCGTACTTAGCCAAGCAACGGTTTGCGTAGGTAGGGTGGTTAAACATGGTAGTGGTTACAAGTAGGAGGCTGACAAGAAGAACATGGGCATTGAGGAAAAACTAAAGAACGATACTCTAGCAATAGGCAAAGATAGTAATGGTATCCGGGTTCGGTCATCTTGCCTGGGATTCCACAAGGGAGAAGAACGGATCCATGAAGTAGACGAAGCAACACAGACGAGCGAATCCTCACAACTCCGGAACGAAACCGAAGCTAACAAGAGAAGCAACCGGAAAGAAGAAACAACACGGTAAACTCACAAGCATAAACATGGCATACGATGCACATCCAAGTATGATGCATGTCCGGTTTAAAATATGCATGGCATGGCAAAGTGCACAAACAACACTACAAGTTAAGTGGAGCTCAATATGCAACGAGTTGCATATTGACGAGACACCACATTATAATTATTTAATTGACTCTTGTTATTTACAAGGCAAGGTTAAATGTTTTTAACATGGCAAGAGGTGAAGCATAAAGAAACTACACTGTTTAGGCATTTTAAATGAGGCCGGAAGAATAACAACAACATCTCCGGAAAATCCCCATGAGCATGTTTAATAATTATAAAGCAACAACAATTCACACATATTAATGTTGTTAACATGATGCGGATGACATGATCAAGTTTATGCAATTTTATTGAAAGGTTGACAATTAAAAAGATATGAAGCATTTGTCACCGTGGTGGAAGGAAAGGGTGCCACGGCAACGATCCGAAAATGATGCAACGGCATCATATCGGTTCCGGTAACTCGGTGAGAGACCGGTGCAAAACAAAAGGTGGAGTGAACGAGTCAAACGAGATGAAAGGTGGGGTGATCCCGTTATCGGGTTCCCACGAGTCGGCGACGAGGCAACTGAGGAACACGACAAAAGGTGAAACGGCACGGTGCACACACGGGGAACATTTCATACAACACATCAAGCATTCACAAGCGTCAACGTCTCGGGTTATACCTTCGAAACACTCGTTTCGGGACGGTTTGAGTTCATCGAGGAATGTAGGGGAAGTAGTTGTACACGGCCGTAGAGGGAAGTAGTCGTTCCCGTAGAGGTACACGTGTAGTCGTTCACATCCCGTTCGGAGAGGTACTTGTCACGTCGTGGAACTTGCCGGTCTCGGTCTTGTCGACGGTAGTGGTACTTGGCGCATCGCCGTCACGTGTAGTCGTTGTCGTTTCGGAGTCGTACACGTTCGTAGCGGTTCGGGTCGTCGTGGTACTTGGGGTTCCCGTTTGCGACGGTAGTGCAAGTAGTGGTACTTGTCGCATCGGTAGGGGTACACGGCGACGGTAGACGAACTCGTTCGTAGATGTACTTGGCGCATCGGTAGTCGAACACGGGGCGATGGTAGTGGTACTTGAATCTTCGGTCTCGAGTCGTAGTTGTACACGTTCTCTGTCAAGGAACACAAGCAACCAAAACAAAACAAAAACTACAGCACGGTCTTGGCGTGAAGGGCCACGAGGCCACGGCAGCAGCACGACACCGAAGGAGGCCGGCGACGAGGTTCCGGAGGCGAGGCCTTGACGAACAGCCGGCGAAGAGGAGGCAGGGGCCCTCGACGCGGGAAGGGCCAGCGGCCATGGCGCTTGCGAAGAAGAGGGAAGGCGGCGGCTGGAGGAGCTGCGGCGTCATGGCGAGGAGGACGGGGCCCGGGGCGTGCAGGAAAGAGGCCGGACGCGGCCTCGAGTGCTTGAGCGGGGCGACACCTATGCCCTGGAGAGGAGGCGAGGGAGCCGCAGGGGCGCGGGCGCGCTGCTGGTTGCTGGCGAAGGGGGAGCAGAGCTCCTTGCCGGCGGAGGGAGGACGAGGTCGGGCGGAATTAGAGGGCGCACAGGCTGCGGGACGACGGTTCCGGGCGTCGAGGGAAAAGGGCGCGGCCTGCTCGTGGCGCGCGACGGAGGAGGCTGCACGGCGCTGCATCGCTTCCTGGCGCGGAGAGGCAGGGAACGAGGCGACCTGGCGGGGCGGTCCTGGGGCTCGAGGCCATGGCGCTCGGGCTCCAGGCAAAGAGAGAGGAACGAGGGATGGCCCCGGGCGGCGCCGGCCTTGGAGCGCGGAGGAGAAGGGTGCGAGGGAGAAAGGCGCTGCGGGGGGGCGCTCAGATCGGGGAAGGAAGCGGGGCTCGAGGGAGAGGGGGAGATGTGCGAGGGAAACGTGCGGGCGAGGGAATTGTCTGGCGGCGCTCGGTGGGAGGAGGAGAGAGCGATGAGGAGTTGGGGTCGGGCTGCTAGGGTTGGATGGGGAGTTGGGCCAAATGGGCCTGAGGCCTGGGAGGAGAGGTGAGGGCGCTGGGAGGAAGAGATGGGCCAGGAGGCTGAGGAGAAGAGCAGGTGCGGCTGGCCCTGTAGCCTAGCTCTTTCTCTAATTCTTTAGCAGTAAAAAAAATAGAGAGAGAGCTAAAAAAAAGAAAGGAGGCCACGAACAAGGAATAAAATATGGAACAATTTTGAAAGGCTTTATGGAATACTTCCGACCCCACAAAATAGTTCCAACAACAATAGGGAAAAACAAACTAAAATAATTAGTTTGCCTTAAAGGAGTTTAAAAAGGAGTCTAGATTTTGGAGGAGCCTCGAAACAACGGAAAAGAATTACAGGGAGGGTTTTGAAGGTGTAACTTGAATTAAAGAAGCATGGGGAATATTTGCAAGTGTGTTGCGGGTAATTCCAAAGACTGGAATATTTAATATAGCTCCCTAAAATATTGGGATGATATGTTTTAAAGAGAAGACATTCTTCCCTCGATTTAAATGGACCGAAGGTCCACACGATTTATTTAGGTTGAGATGCAAAATAAAATATGACATGATGGCATGATGACATGATGCAATGCAAAAAATAAATAACACAAGCTCAAAAGAAACACACGGGCAACCCGGAACATCTGGAATCTTCTGGGATCTTCTGGACTCTTCTGGGACGTCGGTCTCGGGCGTCACAACTCTCCCACACTAACAGAGGATCTCGACCCGAGATCCTAGAGATATCACCGGATAGAAAACGAAAAAGAAGAGGTAAAACAAAGTTGCTTCTTTGACAAACGAGTGAAACCAAAGAACCTTGAGAGGTTAAACAAGTTGAATAAGAATACAACAGAGATGAATGAAGTTGAAACACTCCGTTAGAAAAGAGGAACAAGGAACATAACAAGAACCTTGTAGGTTGAAAGACATGACACAAGAGCTTACGAACCAAAAGAATATGAAACTGCAAAGGTATAGCCAAGGAATAAGAATGACATAATTTGGACAGCACTCCGTCTGAAAATGGAATGAATTGAACAAGAACTTGAGGAGATGGAATGATATTTGATGAAATCAACAGCATATTGCCTCTGAAACAATTAAGAGACTGGCACAAGGGGTAAGAAGGATTTCAGACAGCACTCCGGTTAAAAGAGAGTTAAAACTTGATAAGATGAGGGAACTAGAATGAAGAATACCACACTCCGGTTAAATGATAAGCAAGGGAAAGAACATGATCTCGATAAAAACGAGATGATGGTTAAAGAAAACAACAACACAATGCCTCCGGAATGAAAGAATAGCATATAATCAAAGAAAGAAATGAATGGAGAAGAAAAAAGACAACTTCTCCCACGAATGCATTTGAAAGAGCATCCTTATGAAGAAGGGTTGAACGGATTTGTTGGAAAAATCAACAATGAAAAGAATAAGCTTGATGTGGGCTTATGGGAAAACATCTGAAAATTATGAGGTGACAACCAGCCACTAACTTAAACAATTGATTTGATTGAGGTCAACAAGGAGATGAAAAACTTATTTCACCGGAATGATAAAAGAAGAAGTTGGGTCATTATAAGCACCATAATTAGCAACAATCCTTAGGGAAAGCTTTAGGTGAAATACAACCCAAGATAACTCCAATGAATAAATGAAGGGTTGAAAAGATCTCCTAAACAAGGAAAATGATGGTTTTAAATATCTCATTCTCGATAACTCGTGAATCATGAAACATGAAGGATTTGTCAAGAATGACATAACACCATCTGAAAAGATAAGGTAGAAAGAATGCAATTGGAATGCATGATGAAGAATGCTTGAGCTCCAACAAGAATCTTGATGAAAACTTCGAGGATGAATTAAAACATGATGAACCACCATGAGAACTCCGGTAATGAAAGCATGAGAAGTGAGAGATAAAAAGAATAAGATTCAAGGCCTGCGATGAATTAGATGGAGCTTTGAATTGATATAATAGAAATAACTTTGAGCTCCGGAAAACAAGATGAACAACTTAGAACCAAGGATATGATATGATGAACAAGCTCCGGACAAAAGAATTAAATCACCTTGAAGGAATAAGAATAAGAATTATGTCATGCATCTCCTTCACCAATTTAAATTGATGACAACCAAAGGATTTGGCATACTACTTATTCTCGTTGCAAAGAATTAAAGAGAGATCTAGCACAAGCTCGGATAATTATTGAACGAACCACCGGTAGGATTATGAAAAGAACAAATGAATTAATACGATAACAAGGAAGAGAAAACTTGAATGAACCACCGTAAAAATATGGAGACGAACGAAGAGACATCAATGAAGAATAGTTGAAGGACGAAGTTGAAAACTGAGAACGAAGAAATATGCTGAAATGATGGCCTTCGGAGGAACACAAAGAAAAGAATTCAAGAATTGCTCTGAAGGGGCATGAAAACAATTCCCACAATCCAAAACAATTATGAGGATGGCATGAAGCTAGAACCATGAATCTCATCAAGAGAACGGGCCAAGATTTAAGAGAAACACTTTTCCAGTCTTCAATTGTTGAGAATGAAGACGAAAAATGCCATAAGAATTGTTGAGCACTCCGGAATGAAGAATTAAAAAGGTTGAACCAATGATGAACAAGAATTTGAAAGCGATCTTGGAGAAGACATGTGACTGAAGGAAAACATTCTTATGTCACACTTTGGAAAGAATTTGAGTATAACTCCAGAAAAACTTAGAAGAGTCAGGTCGATCCTGGGAAAGACCTGTGGGTTAAGGCCCACTCAAAGAATCACCATTGAAAAGATTGCTTAAGAGATATTGCACCGGTTGAATTAAATGACCTGAGTAAGATAGCAATCTCAAAATAGCTTGAATGGATTAAGAATGGAATTATGAATCTTCTGAGATATCTTGAGCTCTCCGGATATGAATAGCAAGAGGAGAATGACTAATTGGGACACCGGAATAAGAAAGCATTGTGAAATGAGGAAAAAGATAAGATCAACACCAAAATCTTGAATTACAACCACCGGCAGAATTGAGAACAAAAGAATGATGAACTTGAAGCTCTTGAGCATCTTCACGATAAATCACCGGATAAGAACATTGAAGGAAAAGAATGAAGAACCATCACATGAATAAAATGGATATTTCATCTAAGAATTTCTGGCTCCAAGAAGAAGAAGGGTGGGAGGGTGGGGAAAAACAAAGACAATTGGGATGAACAAAATGGACACCGGTTGAAAAGAATTAACATGACAATCTTGATGGTCAAGAAGAATTAGCACTCTCATAGAAATATGAGAACGCCAATTAGGAAAGGTATGGAATCAACATTTGACATCGAAGCAACTCGAATACCAGAATCAAAACAAAACAAAGGATAGATGTGCAACATGATCTTCACAATATCATCCGAACAGAGACTTGAACGAATGAATTCCACAGGTACATCAACTTGACTTGAAGCCACTTGGAGAACAAAAAGATAAATAAAAAGGAACAAGGATCAGATAGAACAAATACAAGGTAGAAGCTTCGTCCGACATATTCGTGCTGAAAGCTCATGGAACGTGTTACAAAAGGGTTTTGCAATCCCCGGATCAGCATAGCCAAGGACCCTTTAAGATGCAACTCCCGATCAGAACAAGTCCATAAAACCACTTCACTCAATGTAGAACCCCAAACTTCATATCGTGCATCCGTTGGAAGAATGCCTAGAACTACTAGATGAACCCACCTATTAATTTCCGAAAGTTTCCAGTTATGCAATCAGGTGTTGGGGATACACGGGAAGCACCGCGCAATCAACTCTAAACCTACATCCAGGTGTATCCATCCTTCAACACATAACCAGTCTTTCTCGGAAACTGTTTACCTCGGACCTTCGAAAAGCATCCACTATAACAAGCTATGGCAATACTCTCGAACTACCTCCCCAGTATTGGGTGATGTCGGGGTTATCTTGCCACTGGCCGTATAGGAGAGATTTTCGATGTCGGCCGTCTTAAGTATTTAGTACTGCCGCGATATGCTTGTGACAACAATACCCCGAAGCTCAACTCCCCGGGAACAGGAGGCATCGAGAACAATATCCTTGTCACAAGAACATCGAAACAATCCCAGAATACTCGCGGGATCCTAAAAAAAAATTGGTGCAATTTTGAGAATAGAAGAGACAAAAGTAATCGTCAGGAGTCCTCACCAGAGAGAAAGGGGATGAGAAGCAAAGAAATCCTACTCTCCGATATAATATATAGGACTCAAAACATTTTCAAGTGTGTGCCTAGACTCAACCGTCAACGATTCGATCAATCAGTGGGGGCTTCTAGGTCGGAGAAGGCTCTCAATACCAACTTGTAATGCCCAGGATGGGACTATACCTCCTACGTGTCGAGGCACGACTTAAAGGTATAAGCCCATCCTAGAATGATCTCAAGTTTGGTATCTTTGCACGACTCATGTAAAAGAGGGATTAAATTGCAAAAGGAGATAGTTGGCTTACACTCGCCACTTCACACAATACAATACATAAGCAATACATCGTTCAAAACATCACAACCCGACTACGGGTGAAGATCCAAAAGAAAGATACCAAAACAACATAAAGCCACAGGTCAGGATCGAATCCTAGTAGAAACCACTACTGATCGTCGAAAACATCACAAGCATACGGCCACTCTTCATCGAACTCCCGAGGAAGTACTTGAACCAGCTCCTGCATCTAACTCGGCTGAACCTGCATCTGGTGTGGTGAAGTAACTGTGAGCCACAGAGGACTCAGCAATCCCGTTCCCGGGTAACACGACTATTTAAGCCTTGGGTGTGGATAAGGCTGAAGAAAGAACGAGAGGTGAAGGAACAACAAGAGTCTGCAGCAGCAACTAGCACTAACTTACGTAATAGAGAGCGAGAAGAGAAGTGCCTCGGTCGAAAGATGATCACGAAGTGATCCTAGCTACAACACGGTCAAACATAACTCCACCGTGTTCAACTCCCGAATCCCTATTCGGAAATTGACAGTCACGGTACACACGCTGGTAGTGTATTGAAAACATTGTGTCAAGTTATCTACAACCGGAATTAACAAGCTCCCATCTGCCACATAACCGCGGGCACGGCTTTCGAAAGTTCAAACCCTGCAGGGGTGTTCCAACTTGACCCATTACAAGCCCACGATCCGCGGAGTCGCAACTCCATAGGTGGGAAGACCCGAGTATTCTCGGAATCCCGTGCTCAAGTTAAACCGAACTAAGGTATGGCTAATCCAGCAAATCCTCCCGGCGTGCCGACACCCTGATAGTAGCCGTGCGTATCTCGTCTCAGGCCACGACCGGATGGGACAAGCTACGGGTTTTTACCAGACCTTGAGTTTCCTCGAGGTGGCCCCGCAGGTTGCCCAGTTCGGACCAACACTCATGTGGAGCACTGGCCCGGGGGGTTGAATTAAGAAAGAGGGTTTGCAAGACCCTTATGCATGTTTTATTAGTTATTAGGCGAATAGTACCAATGTTGGGACTTGCTGGAAAAGACTTAGCACTTAGCGGTTTATCAAGGGGGTCCCATACACCCCAACCGTGTTATGAACGCATAATCAAGGAACATAACACCGGTTTATACGGTTCCTAACGGCATGAGTGGAACAAATCACCAAGCAAAAGGCTTAGCCTTCCACCCTTGCCAATATATAGATGATTTCATTTAAGCATTTATATAGTGTGATATAACCCAACCAAACTTCAACATGAAGCAAGCATCTTCGATCTTCACCTGCAACTAGCAATGCTATAAGAAGGGCTGAGCGAAGCGTACTTAGCCAAGCAACGGTTTGCGTAGGTAGGGTGGTTAAACATGGTAGTGGTTACAAGTAGGAGGCTGACAAGAAGAACATGGGCATCGAGGCAAAACTAAAGAACGATACTCTAGCAATAGGCAAAGATAGTAATGGTATCCGGGTTCGGTCATCTTGCCTGGGATTCCACAAGGGAGAAGAACGGATCCATGAAGTAGACGAAGCAACACAGACGAGCGAATCCTCACAACTCCGGAACGAAACCGAAGCTAATAAGAGAAGCAACCGGAAAGAAGAAACAACACGGTAAACACACAAGCATAAACATGGCATACGATGCACATCCAAGTATGATGCATGTCCAGTTTAAAATATGCATGGCATGGCAAAGTGCACAAACAACACTACAAGTTAAGTGGAGCTCAATATGCAACGAGTTGCATATTGACGAGACACCACATTATAATTATTTAATTGACTCTTGTTATTTACAAGGCAAGGTTAAATGTTTTTAACATGGCAAGAGGTGAAGCATAAAGAAACTACACTATTTAGGCATTTTAAATGAGGCCGGAAGAATAACAACAACATCTTCGGAAAATCCCCATGAGCATGTTTAATAATTACAAAGCAACAACAATTCACACATATTAATGTTGTTAACATGATGCGGATGACATGATCAAGTTCATGCAATTTTATTGAAAGGTTGGCAATTAACAAGATATGAAGCATTTGTCACCGTGGTGGAAGGAAAGGGTGCCACGGCAACGATCCGAAAATGATGCAACGGCATCATATCGGTTCCGGTAACTCGGTGAGAGACCGGTGCAAAACAAAAGGTGGAGTGAACGAGTCAAACGAGATGAAAGGTGGGGCGATCCCGTTATCGGGTTCCCACGAGTCGGCGATGAGGCAACCGAGGAACACGACAAAAGGTGAAACGGCACGGTGCACACACGGGGAACATTTCATACAACACATCAAGCATTGACAAGCGTCAACGTCTAGGGTTATACCTTCGAAACACTCATTTCGGGATGGTTCGAGTTCGTCGAGGAATGTAGGGGAAGTAGTTGTACACGGCCGTAGAGGGAAGTAGTCGTTCCCGTAGAGGTACACGTGTAGTCGTTCACATCCCGTTCGGAGAGGTACTTGTCACGTCGTGGAACTTGCCGGTCTCGGTCTTGTCGACGGTAGTGGTACTTGACGCATAGCCGTCACGTGTAGTCGTTCTCGTTTCGGAGTCGTACACGTTCGTAGCGGTTCGGGTCGTCATGGTACTTGGGGTTCCCGTTTGCGACGGTAGTGGAAGTAGTGGTACTTGTCGCATCGGTAGGGGTACACGGCGACGGTAGACGAACTCGTTCGTAGATGTACTTGGCGCATCGGTAGTCGAACACGGGGCGACGGTAGTGGTACTTGAATCTTCGGTCTCGAGTCATAGTTGTACACGTTCTCTGTCAAGGAACACAAGCAACCAAAACAAAACAAAAACTACAGCACGGTCTTGGCGTGAAGGGCCACGAGGCCACGACAGCAGCACGGCACCGAAGGAGGCCGACGACGAGGTTCCGGAGGCGAGGCCTTGACGAACAGCCGGCGAAGAGGAGGCAGGGGCCCTCGACGCGGGAAGGGCCAGCGGCCATGGCGCTTGCGAAGAAGAGGGAAGGCGGCGGCTGGAGGAGCTGCGGCGTCATGGCGAGGAGGACGGGGCCCGGGGCGCGCAGGAACGAGGCCGGACGCGGCCTCGAGTGCTTGAGCGGGGCGGCACCTGTGCCCTGGAGAGGAGGCGAGGGAGCCGCAGGGGCGCGAGCGCGCTGCTGGTTGCTGGCGAAGGAGGAGCAGAGCTCCTTGCCGGCGGTGGGAGGACGAGGCCGGGTGGAATTGGAGGGCGCGCAAGCTGCGGGACGACGGTTCCGGGCGTCGATGGAAAAGGGCGTGGCCTGCTCCTGGCGCGCGACGGAGGAGGCTGCACGGCGCTGCAGCGCTTCCTGGCGCGGAGAGGCAGGGAACGAGGCGACCTGGCGGGGCGGTCCTGGGGCTCGAGGCCATGGCGCTCGGGCTCCAGGCAAAGAGAGAGGAACGAGGGACGGCCCCGGGCGGCGCCGGCCATGGAGCGCGGAGGAGAAGGGTGCGAGGGAGAAAGGCGCTGCGGGGGGGCGCTCAGATCGGGGAAGGAAGCGGGGCTCGAGGGAGAGGGGGAGATGTGCGAGGGAAACGTGCGGGCGAGGGAATTGTCTGGCGGCGCTCGGTGGGAGGAGGAGAGAGCGATGAGGAGTTGGGGTCGGGCTGCTAGGGTTGGATGGGGAGTTGGGCCAAATGGGCCTGAGGCCTGGGAGGAGAGGTGAGGGCGCTGGGAGGAAGAGATGGGCCAGGAGGCTGAGGAGAAGAGCAGGTGCGGCTGGCCCTGCAGCCTAGCTCTTTCTCTAATTCTTTAGCAGTAAAAAAAATAGAGAGAGAGCTAAAAAAAAAAGAAAGGAGGCCACGAACAAGGAATAAAATATGGAACAATTTTGAAAGGCTTTATGGAATACTTCCGACCCCACAAAATAGTTCCAACAACAATAGGGAAAAACAAACTAAAATAATTAGTTTGCCTTAAAGGAGTTTAAAAAGGAGTCTAGATTTTGGAGGAGCCTCAAAACAACGGAAAAGAATTACAGGGAGGGTTTTGAAGGTGTAACTTGAATTAAAGAATCATGGGGAATATTTGCAAGTGTGTTGCGGGTAATTCCAAAGACCGGAATATTTAATATAGCTCCCTAAAATATTGGGATGATATGTTTTAAAGAGAAGACATTCTTCCCTCGATTTAAATGGACCGAAGGTCCACACGATTTATTTAGGTTGAGATGCAAAATAAAATATGACATGATGGCATGATGACATGATGCATTGCAAAAAATAAATAACACAAGCTCAAAAGAAACACACGGGCAACCCGGAACATCTGGAATCTTCTGGGATCTTCTGGAATCTTCTGGGATGTCGGTCTCGGGCGTCACATAAGGACATCACCATGTCAAGAGTCCGCTTGGCAAGTGACACGTGCGACCTCTACTTCTCATACATAAAGGTGAATCATCTGCTTTACACGTGTTCACTTAACCCCTTCGAGGATGGTATACTATTTGACACTCCACTCGTGTGCCTACATAGGTATTGTCAGAACACCATGGGCGAGGAGGAGGAGTGCGGGCGCAAGTGTACAACTACACCATCCGTGAGCGAAGCATGGAAGAGAAGGAACAAGAGGAATCTTCCCAGCGCAGTGAAAGAGGTACTACCGGTCCAACTACCGGTCCAACTACCGGTCCACCGGTACTACCGGTCAACTACCGATCTACCTTCTGTGATTGACCGGTGCAAGGCCGGTGGAAGGCCGGAACTTCTGCTAAGACTGCTAATACCGGTACTACCGGTCCCAGGACCGGTACTACCGCCCTGCCTGCGCGCAGTTGAAGGGTTTTCACCCATGTATCCCCCCAACTTACCCCTAGACTATAAGTACTCCTTCCCTTCCATCTTTTAGGGTCAGCAATGGTTTAGCTCATATGAGATATAGAGCTTTGCTCATCCATCCCGGATCTACTCCACGAGAGAGACCGCGGCCCCTCTACAGAGAAGATCCACCTTGGATTCAAGACCCTTTAAACGGGAAGATCCTTCACGGATTCAAGACCTCCTCACGGAGATGAACTCTACCTTGTATCTTTCCCTTTGTTGTTCATGTACTCGTGATCTTGTGTGTTTGATTGTCTAGTGGATGTGTGATTCGGACTTGTTCTTGAGTGTTTCTCTTGTGTTCTCCCCTTTGTGCTCCTCTTATTCTTGGGGATTCCCTCCATTTCGTGAAAGATCGGCCATCTAGGGTTCCACCCTACATCACACGGGCACGTGTGAGAGCGTCGAAACTCGAAACGGACAACGGGAAGAACCGAGTGGGACCGGATGCAAACGACACACAATGCAATGCAATGCACATGACCACATGACATGGATGAATGCACACACGCACACGACAAAACGACGAAAAACCCGAAAAGACGAAGAACCCGGAATGGAACTGATGAAGCCAAAGTTCTATATTGCCAAAAGGGGAAAGTGTTACATCCGGGGCATTACAAGGTGTGCCGTCTTTCAATGAGATGGTGGCTATCGTTTTGGAGGAACTCGACTTTGACGATCCGACTACGAACGTGCGAGGACGTCGCGCATTAGCAATCGCTAAACCAACTCCGAGAGGTTATTGACCACGCCGGAGCACGATCAACCTGACCACGAGGGTCTATTTCCTGCAAGCAAACGAAGAACAAGCAAGAAACTAAGATTGCAATATGGATATTGCGAATATAAGAGGAAAGCTTTATTGATCGAGGTGGGGTTCTATGACGCCTTGGTCTGGTCGTTGAACACAAACGAAGTACGCGAAGTTGCAGCTATGGCGAACTTTTAATCTAAACAAAACCCAAAGTCTAAACGACGCCCTAAGGGCTGTATATATGGGGGAAAGAGGTGGGAATTTGTGGCCCTTGGTGGAGGGGTCCGAAACCAAACCTAACTCTTGTTTCCCCACACATACGGACTCTAAAAACAGCCTATACTCAAGTATTTCGAAATTATATGGGCCTGGCCCAATAATAAGGTGACGCAGCACCTATAATAGCCTCTGGACGAAATTTATGAAGTGGCATCATGTATATTTCGTCCAAGGCTTCACACACTTATTATGGTGGCTTCAAAGTCCTGAAATCATCACTTGTAACTCCATTCTTGTTCCCCTTGCGTATGCCATCATCTCCATGCTTGATCTTGCTCCAATGTTCATCCTTCTTGTCCAAGCAAGGCCCTTCATTTTTAAGCAAGACAAATGTATCCAATTTAGGCAGCATCATATTCTCATGAACATTAGATTCATTACCAAGAAACGAAAGTACCTGGTAATTTAATTGGCGTGCGCGAGCTCTAGTAATTGGTCATGTATATGTGTCAGTTGGAGTTGTGGGTGTAACCTTGTTAGTGATGTCCTCATCACAATGTAATAGCTGCGCCGGAATCGACATTGGCCAATTGGGCCTATAACTGAAAGCACAAGTGCTCCCTGGGTGAGTTTGGTAATTAATGTCAACATATCTCTTGTTGGACTAATATTATTACATAGTGTATTTTAGGAAAGTACAATAGTGGCATGGCATGGATTAGAGAACTGGACCCCTCAAAATGCTAAGGACAAGGATTGGCAGAATCTCAAGACTCTTCATATTTATTTTAGTGATACAAGATCACATTGAGTCCATGGAAAAGCCAATACTATTAAAAGGGGATGATGTCTTGCTTAATGATCTGGTTGCTCAAGTGCTTAGTGATATTGCTCCAAAAACCCTCATCCACTTTCTCCATCCAAATATATCAAAACCCTAAACTCCAACTCGGCCACACTGATACTGCCTACCCGGACCTACCGAGTTCATTTGACATAGCAGTTCGGTCCGACCGATACAGATCTCTGTCTCACTGACATGGCCTTCCCAGCGGAGGGAGTCCTAGATTAAGGGGTCCTCGGGTGACCGGATTACTCGTTATGAGCCGGACTGGTGGGCTGTGAAGATCGACACAGAAGATCATTCCCCGTATCCGGATAGGACTCTTATATGTGTAGAATGGCAAGTATGAGGTCTGGGTGTAATGTTTCCTTATTCTATAAGATGATCATGTACAACCCTAGGTCCCTCCGGTGCATATATAAACCAGAGGGTTTGGAATGTAGAGGAAGAATCACAATTACATAGGCTAGACTTCTAGGGTTTAGCCATTACGATCTCGAGGTAGATCAACTCTGGTAACTCTATATTCATCAAGATCAATCAAGCCGGAAGTAGGGTATTACCTCCATAAAGAGGGCCTCAACCTGGGTAAACATCGTGTCCCCCGTCCCTTGTTACCATCGATCCTCAGGTACACAATTCGGGACCCCCTCCCCGAGATCCGCTGATTTTGACACCGACATTGGTGCTTTCGTTGAGAGTTCCGATGTGTCATCGAACAGAAGGATTGATGGCTCGTTTCATCATCAACAATGGCGCCGCCCCTGGGGAGATCTACTTCCCACGTCAGCTTTTTGTGTTCAGCGGCTTCGTGCTACGCGCCAACTCAGATGGCCACCTTTAGCAGGTTGACAGCTACGCCCTGGTCATCAGATCGGGTTTGGAAGTCTGAATTATGTTGCTGACATCCGGGGAGACTTGATCTTCGAAGGATTCGCACCCACGGCTGTTGCTCCCTACCAACACGATGAAGACATCTCAGATCTATCAGCTGATCCAATCTAGGGGTCAACACCCGCGACCGCTCTGGACCTAGATCCTTAGCAGATCGCTTCGTCCGAACATGGGAGGATAAACTGATGCGGAGCATCCCAAGGTCATCCCCATGGACCATCAATCGCCCCACCAAGTGCTCCAAGGACCAATGACACGTGCTCGTGCTAGAGCACTTGAATCCGAGGTTAACTCTCTCCTTGTTGAATTCCCATTTGACCACTTCGAGACATGGCTACTACCTCAAACGGAGACACTTTGTATGCTTAGGTGCCAAGGAGAAGTTACGGTGCAAGACGGATGCCAAGAGCATGAACCAGGATTCTCCCAATGCAGAGAAAGAGGTACTACCGGTCCAACTACTAGTCTGCCGGTACTACCGGTCCAACTACCGGTCAACTACCAGTCTACCTTCTGTGATCGACCGGTGCAAGGCCGGAACTTCCGCTAAAATCGCAAAAACCGGTACTACCGGTCCCAGGACCGGTACTACCGCCCTACCTGCGCGCAGTTGAAGGGTTTTCACCCCATGTATCCCCCCAACTTACCCCTAGACTATAAGTACTCCTTCCCTTCCATCTTTTAGGGTTAGCTTTTGGATAGCTCATCATAGACCTTTGTGGTTCCTCTCCTACGAGACCGCGGCCTCTTCGGAGAAGATCCACCACGGATTCAAGACCTCCACACCGGAGAAGATCCCACGGGATACCCCAAGACCTCCTCCGGGAGAAGACTATCTGTGTACCACCGTTGTTGACTGATAGAGGCAAAGGTGTCCCGTCTTTCGATGAGATGGTGGCTATCGTTTTCAGTGGAGTAGACTTTGACGATCTGACTACGAACGTGCGAGGACGTCGTGCCTTAGCAATCGCTAAACCAACTCCGAGAGGTTATTGACCATGCCGAAGCACGATCAACCTGACCACAAGGTTCTATTTCCTGCAAGCAAACGAAGAACAAGCAAGGAACTAAGATTGCAATATGGATATTCCGAATATAAGAGGAAAGCTTTATTGATCAAGGTGGGGTTCTGTGACGCCTTGGTCTGGTCGTTGAACACAAACGAAGTACGCGAAGTTGCAGCTATGGCGAACTTTTAATTTAAACAAAACCCAAAATCTAAACGACGCCCTAAGGGATGAATATATGGGGGAAAGAGGGGGGAATTTCGTGGCCCTTGGTGGAGGGGTCCGAAACCAACCCTAACTCTTGTTTCCCCACACATACGGACTCTAAAAACAGCCTATACTCAAGTATTTCGAAATTACATGGGCCTGGCCCAATAATAAGGTGACGCAACATCTATAATAGCCTCTGGACGAAATTTATGAAGTGGCATATTGTATATTTCGTCCAAGGCTTCACACACTCATTATGGTGGCTTCAAAGTCCTGAAATCATCACTTGTAACTCCATTCTTGTTCCCCTTGCGCATGCCATCATCTCCATGCTTGATCTTGCTCCAATGTTCATCCTTCTTATCCAAGCTAGGCCCTTCATTTGTAAGCAAGACAAATGTATCCAATTTAGGCAGCATCATATTCTCATGAACATTACATTCATTACCTAGAAACGAAAGTACCTGTTAATTTAATTGGCGTGCGCGAGCTCTAGTAATTGGTCCTGTATATGTGTCAGTTGGAGCTGTGGGTGTAACCTTGTTAGTGATGTCCTCATCATTGACTATGGATCGTGTATCTTGATGTGTATCGTGGATCTAGCACCCGTGTGACCGTATTTGTGTGGATTTGAGTGTTTCCCCTCATGTTTTCCTCCGTATCTTCCTTGTGTTATCCGTGTTCATCGTGGGATAACCTCCTTTCGTGAAAGATCTGTCGATTAGGGTTCCGCCCTACATCATTATGGTATCAAGAGCATAGGTTGATCACTAATTTGGAGCCCCAGACCTTGTTTTCTAGCTTGTTTTTGTTGTGTTCTTCCCAATTTCGAAAATTCCCCACAAAAATAGCCCCAAATTTTTTTTGTGATCTGTTGATTTGGCGAGATTTTGTTGAATTTGTTCCATGGATTTGCTATGCCACGAGTGGATCTAGCATTTCCCCAAGTTTCACCACTTTCCATCCCCGAAATCTATCCAATTTCGATCCTGAAATCATCCATTTCCGCCCATATTTCGCCCCGATCCAGTTCTGAGAATTTTCCCGACACCAGCGGTACTACCGGCCTCACTAGCGGTACTTCCGCTGAGCACCACAAGCGGTACTACCGGCCTATCAAGTGGTACTTCCGCCCCACCCAGTTTCAGCCTTCCGAGTTTCACCGTTTTGACCGTAACTTTCACTCCCGAACTCCGATTTGAGTGTTCTTTGGCTCGTTGAAAAGCTAGCGACGTACCCGAGCTGCTCATCTTGGTTTTACCACCATTTGACTCCATCAAATTTTGTCAATTTTGGCAAGTTTGTTTAGGCCCTCCACCATATAAACCTTCCGCATACCACCACCACTTCCGCAACCACCATCGTTTCAACCCTTCGATTTTGAGAATTTTATCTCACTTTGCCTTGGATACTTGAGTTGTGGTTTCACCGTTTCCTCGGATGTTTCGGCTACCTTGGAACGGAACGACATCGTCAACACCACCGCTCACCCTCGGCAAGGACGGTAACATCGACGACACCTTGTTCATTCTACCTTGCAATTGCATTGTCACCCTATGGACCATCTTTGCGTAGCTTTCCCATTGAGACTAGCCAATTGAGTATTGCCGGGCCACGACACTTGTGCACATTAGTGATAGTTATAGATAGTGCATACTACATCATCATATCTTCGTGTGACAAAAGAGTGTCCCGCATACACAATTGCTACCTTGATCCGAGAAGCATGCATAAGTGCCCAAAGAAAGAGCTCACAAGCTTTTAAGCAAAAGAGCCAACCAAAGCTTATAAGCAAAAGGAAAATAGCATCATACGCCTTGTATCAAAAGAGATCATATGACATAGCAATTCATCATCTTGTGCTCAAGCATCGGCACATCATACACTCATAGCATAATTGTGCTAGATAGTCGTTACGTTTTGCCTCTTATAGGTCGTGCACAAGTGCGTATCCGCCTATTAAGCAATCGTTTAGCGTCTCTCTAGTGTTGTGCAACACGAGCATTTTCCGTGGTTTCCACATTTTCGCTCACCCTTGGTTGCACAACCACATTTATCTATCTGTGCGTGTGTTCCGTGTGCTACTTCTTGCTTGTGATCTACTTGTTGCATGAGCAAATTATGAACCATTTTCAACATCATTGAGTCACTTCGACAATTGCAATGAATTTGTGCCACCATCCTAACCAAGCTCCTCTCAAAGCTTTACTTGTGTAGGTGTGGGAAATCGACACAAAGTGGTACCAATAGTGCTATTTCCGGGTTACATTATTGAGTGATCTTTGATCCATTTTCAACTTCGGTTAAGGTACATTTGGTATTGTCTTCTCCTTTCTCCCACTCACATACTTGCTTGTGATGATGGATAGGCCAAGTACATCTTCGAACCCGATCTTCGACGATCCTCAAGAATCGACCAACTACTTCACCAAACTACATCTTTTCGGTGTCCAACGAGCTCTCCATCAAGAAAGTGAAGCTATGGGAGAGTACATTGAGCAAGTCACCACCGACGCGCGCCAATTTGAAGCACGAACAAGAGAGCAATTCGACATCATCAACACCAACATGTCTACTCAATTCGACGAGCTACGGACTTTGATAGTCAACCGACGTTCTTCTTCCACATCTTCTCAAAGACGAAGCCGCTCAAGTCGATATACCGACTCCACGGATGGCTCAAGTACCCCTACATCAAACACTCCTCGTCAAGCCGCACGTCAAGCTCGACATGACAACCAGAATCCACTTCATGAAAAGAGTTCACAAGAGCTATCTGAAGAGCAAGAGAGTCGACATCGTCAAAACCAAGCTACACTTGACCAAGCGCAAGAACGGCAACGACTACGCCAACAACAACAAGAGCGAGCACGTCAATACCAAGAAGAACAAGATGCCGAGGCTCATCGTTAATCACAACAACGTCGTGAAGCTCAAGCTCTTGAGGCGCAACGAGCATTACGTGATTCACATCGCAATGTGGCAGCTCGCACTCAACACACTCGTCAAGAAGAGGAGTTCCTCCAAGATGCGATATAAGAGAGGCGACATCAAGCACGAATGCAAGATGAAGTTCCTCCTCAAGCGCGACAAGAGCAACAACCTCAACAAGAACAACAAGCTCGGCAAGTACACCATGAAAATGAACATCTACTCCGACAAGAGCAACTTGAGATTGCCAATCGACCCAATCAAGAACGCCCTCCCAATAGGCAAGGAAACAATGAAGAGCATCTCTACGGCAAGCTCAAGTTCACCTTGCCAAAGTTTTCCGGAAGAATTGATCCCGGAGACTACCTCTCATGGGCATTGAAGGTTGACAAGATCTTTCGCCTTCACAACTTCGATGAAGAGAAGAAGATTGCAATGGCCTCCCTTGAGTTCCAAGACTATGTTCTCATATGGTGAGAGCAAATCATAGAGAGAAGAGAAGCAAAAGGTGAACCTCCTATCACCACTTGGGCTCAAATGAAGGAAGTCATGAGAGCACGCTTCGTGCCAACACTGTAACATCCCGATAGTTAAGCTCGAGTAACCACACACTAATGGTGCCGTGTAATGGCAATTAATTTTCTAAACCTCACTTCGATCCAAACCGAATTCAAATCCAATTTTTAAAATAAGGTCCAATTATTACTTCTTCAAGCGGTAAAACAAAAATGTTCGCTAGGTTGCAAAAAAAATCACTAACTAATTTTCATGAATAAACCAATATTATTGGAATTATTAAAATATCCTTAACCTATTTAAAATTGGACCAACAACTTTTAATTGATCCTTTTCACTTTAAATAAATATATGCACGTTTTGAAATAAGTTGGAACTTGATGTTCTAGCTCATAGCATTGCATAGTATTTATGTGTCAAGTACCTTGTTGAACCAAAACTACTTTGCTTTATATAGAAATTGCAAAAGAGAGAAGAATCGTGAAAGCAGAAAATAAAGAAAAGTAAAAGGACCTAATCTACTAGGCACCTTGGCCCACCTAGCCAAATGGCCAGCCCAGCCCACCTCCACCTCTCCTCCCACCTCTCTACAGGAGACAGTGGATCGTGGAGGACATCCGACCGGCCATGGCCGCATCATCCGTGCGTGGCAGCCATCCCGCGACTCCTCGCCGTCCTACAAGGTGCCCCCGACCCCCCTCGACCCAGTGGAAAACCCTACACCTCGCTCACTATTCCCCTCTCAGATTCGCTCGCACGCGAGAAACAACCGCCGCCACCTCGTCGATCCCGCGGCCGCCGACCTCCCCTCGTCGCGCCAAGGCGTCCAGGAGCTGCGCCACCTTCCCCTGCTTCGACTACGAGCATCTTCCCAAGCTAGGAGGCCGCGTACACTCGCCATCGACGTCGTCTTCGCTCGCGGCCGCCGCATCTCGCCGTCGAATTCGTCGCATCCTGGCCACCCCCGACCTCCAAACCTCGTCTAGGAGCATCGGGGTGAGCCCCTCTCCCGATTCCCCGCCTTTACACTTCGAATCCCTCGCCGTAGAAGCCCCCACCTGAGCTAGGCCGCCGCGGCCGGAGCTTCGCTCTCCACGCTCCTGGCCGCGCTTCCGCGAGCCCTAGCCGCATCCGGTCGCACCCCTGCGGCACCCCCGTGCGCCCGCCTAGGCCATGCCCTGCCTCGCCCCTGGAACGCGCTCGCCGTGCCCGCAGCCGCCTCCCATCCAGCTCCCCTCACTCCCGCGCTTGATGCTGCTTTGTGCCGCAGCCGCGCCCAACCTTCTCCTCTGCCACGTTGCTCTGTTGTGCCCGACCGCGTCTCCACCCCGCTTCGCTCCTGTCCTCCGCCTCTCGCATCGGGCCCGCTCGCCTCCGGCCGCTGCCCTGTTCCGGCCGCCGCCGCACGGCCTCGCAGCGCTATGCGCCTCGCCACTCGTCTCTGGCCGCCGCGAGCCGTACCTCGCCCCTCGACCGTGTTCGCCCCTCCCCACAGCAGCTACTCGCCGGCCGCCGGCGTCGACCGCCGTGCTCGCAGGTGCCATTCCACGCTTCCCCGCCGTCGTATGCGGCCATGGCCCCGGCTGGCCGTCGGCCGGGTTCGGCGCCCGGTTCTGTCGCCCGTGTGCGCGTTGGGCCGACGCCCAGCGCCCGCACGCCCGAACCCAATAAGGCCCCCTGTGCCTATGACAGGGGGGGCCCACCCACAGAACTTAAAAAAAGAGATAAAAAGAAATATTTAAATATATAATTTAGTAATTAATTAAGTTAATTAATTTTGATATTTAACTAGTTAAACCTATTTAACCTGATAATTAAACTATCTAATGTGTTAATTAGTGTAGAGTCAATGACATATGGGACCCACCCCGTCAGTTGACTGGTCAGCAGTTAGAGTTTGACCGCTGACATCGTGATGTCGTGCTGATGTCATAAACCCTTTTTTGAATTAAGTTAATTAATATTAAATTCCAAAAATCAATAAAAACTTTAGAAAATCATATCTTTTAAACCATAACTCGGATGAAAATACTTTATATATGAAAGTTACTCAGAACGACGAGACGAACCCAAATACGCGGTCCGTTCGTCCGCCACACATCTCTATCATACCGAACATGCAACATTCCCCTCCGTTTCATCTGCCCGAAAATGCCTAACACCGGGAATATTTTCCCGGATGTTATTCCTTTTCGCCTGTATCACCGAGCACCGCGTTAGGTCACACGTAGCACCGCCTTTTGCCATGTTATGCTCTGTGATGCTATTGTTTGCTCTATTATTTATTTGTTTCCCCTTCGTTGCTTCTTTTCGGTAGACTCTGATACCGTGATAGACCACAAGACCATTGATGCTTCGGTGTTCGACTACGGCTACGCTTCCGAAGATTCCTTTTGTCTGCAGGGCTTCCAGGCAAGCCCCCCCCCTTTGATCACCAGATATCGCCTATTCTTCTCTCTACTGCTTGCATTAGAGTAGTGTAGCATGTTACTGTTTGGTTGCTCCTATTCTGTTGCATAGCCTGTCATTGCTGCTACAACTGTTGATACATGTACCTGCCATCCTAATGCTTAGTATAGGATGCTAGTATTCCATCAGTGGCCGCACATCCTTGTCCGTCTGCCATGCTATACTATCGGGCCGTGATCACCTCGGGTGGTGATCACGGGTATATACTACATACACTTTACATGATACATGATGTGACTAAAGTCGGGTCGGCTCATTGAGTACCCGCAAGTGATTCCGATGTGGGGGCTGAAAGGACAGGTGGCTCCATCCAGGCAGTGGTGGGCCTGAGTTCCCAACGGCCCCCGAGTGGATCTTTGTGGCGGAGCGACAGGGGCAGGTTGAGACACCCAGTCGAGAGGTGGCCTGGCCCTGGTCGTTGTCCGCGGTTATTTCATAATAACACCCTTAACGATTTTGGATATTTGATCTGAGTCTGGCCGTTGGCCTCTACGCACTAACCAGCTACGTGGGAATAGTTATGGGTACTCGACGTCGTGGTATCAGCCGAAGCCTTCTTGACGTCAGCGACATAGCGGCGTACGCCGGATTGGACTGGAAAGACTACTCTGGTATTAGGAGAGGCTAGGTCTGCTTACCGGCCGCCCTCGCAACGCGCAGGTGTGCATTGGGCGATGGGCCCAGACCCTCGTGCGCTTAGGGTTTAGACCGGCGTGCTGACCTCTCTGTTGTGCTTAGGTAGGGCTGTGACGTGTTGATCTTCCGAGGCCGGGCATGACCCTGGAAAGTGTGACCGGCCAAATGGGATCGAGCGTGCTGGGTTATGTTGTGCACCCCTGCAGGGAAGTTAATCTATTCGAATAGCCGTGTCCCTCGGTAAAAGGACGACCCGGAGTTGTATTCCGACCTCATGACAACTAGAACTGGATACTTAATAAAACACACCCTTACCAGTGCCAGATACAACTCGGTGGTTGCTCTCTCACAGGGTGATGTGCGGGAGGATCGCTGAGTAGGTTTATGCTATACGTTGTTACTTGGTGAACTCATCAGCTACTCAAGACGGAGGCTGCCAGGAGTTTTGATACTTGTTACTTTTCCATCTACTCTCTTCTACTGCTGCAAGATGGAGACTGATTGAAGCGTAGTCTTCGATATGATTAGCTATGCCCCTCTTATTCTGGCATTCTGCAGTTCAGTCCACAGATATTACCCCTTTACACCTATACCTTTGCATATGTAGTGTAGATCCTTGCTTGCGAGTACTTTGGATGAGTACTCACGGTTGCTTTCTCCCCCTTTTCCCCCCTTTTGTCTCTTCTTCTCGGATGATGCAACCAGGTGCTGGAGTCCAGGAGCCAGAGGATTGCGATGATGTTTCTACGTGGAGTTCGGCTTCGAGGAGTAGTTAGGAGGTCCCAGGCAGGAGGCCTTGCCTTTTCGATCGTTGTTACTTTTGTGCTGGCCTTCTTAAGGCAAACTTGTTTAATTTATGTCTGTGCTCAGATATTATTGCTTCCGCTGACTCTTGTGTTTTCGAGCTTTTGTATTCGAGCCCTCGAGGCCCCTGGCTTGTAATATAAAGCTTGTATTTTTAATTTGTGTCTAGAGTTGTGTTGTGATATCTTCCAGTGAGTCCTTGATCTTGGTCGTACACATTTGCGTGCATGATTAGTGTACGGACAAATCGGGGGCGTCACAAGTTGGTATCAGAGCCGACTGCCTGTAGGAATCCCCCTTTCCAACTCCTTGGCCGAAGTTGAGTCTAGTCTTTGAAAAAAAAGTACTAACTTGTTGTGTGGCTTACGGGCCCACAACACCAATGGGTGGTATTAGGATCTTTTACTCCTCGTCTATACTCTGGGAATATTATCTCTCTTCTATTCGGGATAAAGGAATTTTGCTAAATCTAACATTAGGATCTCGTTATCACTTTCACCCGGAGAGCACCTTATGGTCGATGATCGTCCGCTGCACCAGAAGACCCTGAAGATACTCTCCGCTGTTAACCCGAGAACTTGTGTTCATCGCCTTTGTAATTCACTGCCACCGATATATCCCTATGGATATCTGCATGCACTTGTCATACTCATGATCATTCCTCGTCGCTCTTGTTGTTACAAGAGGCCTCGAAATATTCTCCGTTGTCTCAAGAATCCTTTGAGTTTATTGTCTTGCAGTTTTGTTTCGCGTGAAAACCCTTACGGTTATTTCGTCACATTTATCGAGGATCCGTGCTTCTCAATTATTCATGTGTCTCACAAAATTCTGCTGAATACTTTTCGATCTTTCAAAAATCCTCTGCAGCCAGTTACTCTTGAAATTCTTGCCTGCTTGCATTATGGTTAATTCCATGTGACTAGTAGTCTTCGTTAGCATCCCTAGTCTTAGGCATTTTGAGCCTATTGATTCAATGTGTGCGTATGCACGCAGTCATCGGGTTATCCTTATTGAAATTATCTTTCCGACTCAGACGTCATTCAGGACATGAGTTGGTTCTTGGCAATTCAATCCTTTATTGATTGTCCAACTAAGTGATTTCAACTTGTCCATCCTTGATCAGAGCGTTTGCTTCTGATCCTTCATTTTGGAAACCATAATTTCTTTCTATTTAAGCATCAGACTAATCAGGTGATTCTTGAATCTGATGCCTTTGCATTCTTCTTCCTCTGAGTGAGTACTGATACTCACATCAGCTCCGTTGTGGATCGCTCGATCCTTTGTTGAAATATTATCCGACAGTGTCCTTCGTATACAAAAAAAATAACCTCGAGAAGTTCTGTCCCTGATGCATAATACCTTCGGTAAATGGTATCCTCTTCTTTGACAACCATGCTCTCCCTTGGAGCTGGTGATATTTACTTTTGAAACTTGTGGTATATGTTACTAAGATGCTCGATGGGTGGAACCTATGCCTTCCCCTAATCCATGAAAACCCGAAAGTTTTCACAAGTCATACTCTTCCGGTGTTCCACCAGTTAAAATTCCAACACTACAGTTTTATTAAAGCGAGAGGTGAATGAAATGATATGCATTGAAGAAGTGAGAGTCGACCTTGAACTTTGTGTTCATGCCCATGAAAATGATGTAGACCGTCTCGGAAGCTTCTTGCCTAATGATTATCCAACTGTCTGATTCTTTCGGTATTCTAGAATTGATTCCTTACAGTTATGGTTCCGACCATGTTGTTCTGATCTGATATATCTGATGGGAATTCATTCCAGTGCCTCGTCTAATTTTTGGCAAGGTTGATGTATCTACTGTCTTAGGTCAACCCGGTTCTACTTCAATCATGTTCTACCTTCGAGTATTACCCCCTGGTATCTCGAAGATGTCTTGCCACTGCACCACCTCTTACTAACGTTGTCGAAGTAATGTCTTCCCTTATCGTAATCACTCTACGGGTTCTGGGTTGTTGTCAACCAAGGACACAGACTAGTGGAATTATTCCGCACTACAAATCAAATACCCCTAGTATTTTTACTGAGAAATTCTAAACTCAATATTGTCATTCCTGGACTATCAGATGCATCCTGGTCTTGCTATCTTTGACTGTGCTACCTTGTCCTTCTTTGGTGCACAAATTCTTCAGTGTGTGAGCACGACTTACGTCGAGCTTTCACCATCATGTTGCTTGTCTTGAAAGGCAACCTTGGTTCCAAGCTTGCGTACTATATATTGATCCTATAACTTGCCACTTCATCATTCCCTTGCTTGTTGCCATTGTTGTTTGATTGCATCCTCTTGAAACCTCCCGGCAAATGTGTCGGATCACCTTCAACACTTTGACTTCTTCCGAGATGTCAACAGTGTACATGATGAGAAATACCTTCCTTGCCCTCGATGATTTTTATTATCATCAACTACATCCTTGACTTCCTTTCATCGCGAACTTGTCCACATTTTGAATACAACTTGCTCTCCAGCGCGTGTTGTGTTCTGCCTTGAAGTATTACTGTCTTTTATGTCCAGAATGTTGTGGGGATTGCTCCACTTCTTAGAAATTCTCGGTATGATGATACTTCTCACCATCACCATTCTTCCTTGGTCCCTGTGTTGTTTTTTTACCGGGATACCAATATGCTAACGATACTACTTGAGTTCTGCACTTCTAGCAACCCTATTGCTTCGAAGTTAACGATCGATCGTTCGTTCTTAGACTGTTGGTTATTGAATCGTCACTCTAACATTGATCTTGCTGCCTAAGGTCATATTTCAGGCACACTTTCAACTAATGATTAATGGTGTATGTTTTCCTCGAGCATACAACATTATATCATTTGAATTGACAAGTGTCATCTTCTTGTTCACATTATTTTGGAAATCCATCCGTTTGGAATTCTTGATGAATTGTCGCTGAGCCCATCAACCGCCCCCTCATCCTCTCCTTGGTTTAATGATGAACTATTTTTTTGGGAACCCGCTCCCATAGTTCATTTCCCGAGAATCTTGCCATGTCATTTCGTCGATTTGTGTTGCAC
The DNA here is from genome assembly GCA_902687465.1 of Secale cereale. Classification (NCBI taxonomy): domain Eukaryota; kingdom Viridiplantae; phylum Streptophyta; class Magnoliopsida; order Poales; family Poaceae; genus Secale; species Secale cereale. Next base: position 366,297,357 of record LR738712.1, on the reverse strand, counting down.
CTGTTCTTCTCGAAAATCCTAAGCCTGAGGTATCATGACACCAATTGGATCTGAAATCTTGGTCAGATATGATGGTTGGGACAACTTTCCAGTTGTTATAATGTTGGTCCTTTGATGACCCGGTAATATGATGTCATGCCTAGCACCCTTGGCTGGAGGACCCATCATTATAATTTCTTTTGCAAGGATAACCATTCTTTCGGGAGGAAATTGTAAGACTTATTTTATAAGTTGCTCCTGATGGATCATTTGTGTATCCAAAGTCTGGCCCTTGATTGAAACACCATATCATTGCTACCTCGAAGCATGACAGTGATACCCCGCTCATCAACAAGAACATTGGAGGCGTGATGCTAAGTGTTTCTTGGTAGGTTATCCAAACACCGTTGTACGGGTACATATCATGATTCTTCTTACCCCTTTTACCTAAATGGCCATATAATGCCCTGCTTAACCTTGGGAAGGATATACTCCTATTACTTGTGTTTAAACAAATTTTCCTTTCCATTGGTTTGTTTAAACTTACAACCGCAATTTCCTTTCCATTGGTTTGTTTAACCTTTCTTGTGATCTATATCTAAGTAGTAATATTCTGCTGCTTATGTAAACACATCGGTGTACACCCCTGTTAGTAAGACATCGTCACTATTGTTGTAGCATTCCATTTACTGCTGGTGGAAGAGAACTTTGCCTATTGGTCCGCCTCGTAACGAGCGGGAAAATGGTTCTCTTCGTTCCCTCTCCTTGGTACCGACATTGCTGCTGACATAACTGGCAGGCTATCCTCTGACATGCCTTACTTTTTGTGCAAAATGTCAGCGTCCTTACTACTTTCACCCACATGGTGGGCCCATAACCCACAGGTCCACTGGATCGAAACCTGACTCTCCTGTTCAACCCTGATTCCATTGTATCCTTGCACTTGGCTACATATGTAATTTACGAGCTAAATTCTACCATGTTTCATCTTGGTATCAAGCACCATAGTTATTCTCGTTGTTCAAGCCCCATTTCAACTTCTGTCTAAGCATCGAACGATTGCCTACCCGTTTGAAACTTTGGTACCATCGTATATTGCACTCAATGAAATCACTGAATTACTACTCGTGGGGTACTTCGTGTATTTCCCATTGAGTTCACTGTCCGATGCACAAACTTTGTGGAGATGCGTTCTTCCAGAGTTTTCCCTGTTATCGCGTTCGTAGGACGATGAAGACCCCGGAGAAAGTATGGCGACTTATCACAATGACTCGAAGCAGAGAAACTAAAGACATCAACGGAAAGGATCAACTACTTCGGGAAGAGCAACCAAAACCGAGAACACTCGCTGGAATTTTGTAACCAATTATTCCCCTTACCCTACCTCTTAAATCTCGGGACAAGATTTCTTGTAGTGGAGGAGATTTGTAACATCCCGATAGTTAAGCTCGAGTAACCACAAACTAATGGTGCCGTGTCATGGCAATTAATTTTCTAAACCTCACTTCGATCCAAACCGAATACAAATCCAATTTTTAAAATAAGGTCCAATTATTATTTCTTCAAGCGGTAAAAGAAAAATGTTCGCTAGGTTGCAAAAAAAAATCACTAACTAATTTTCATGAATAAACCAATATTATTGGAATTATTAAAATACCCTTAACCTATTTAAAATTGGACCAACAACTTTTAATTGATCCTTTTCACTTTAAATAAATATATGCACGTTTCGAAATAAGTTGGAACTTGATGTTCTAGCTCATAACATTGCATAGTATTTATGTGTCAAGTACCTTGTTGAACCAAAACTACTTTGCTTTATATAGAAATTGCAAAAGAGAGAAGAATCGTGAAAGCAGAAAATAAAGAAAAGTAAAAGGACCTAATCTACTAGGCACCTTGGCCCACCTAGCCAAATGGCCAGCCCAGCCCACCTCCACGTCTCCACCCACCTCTCTACAGGAGACAGTGGATCGTGGAGGACATCCGACCGGCCATGGCCGCATCATCCGTGCGTGGCGGCCATCCCGCGACTCCTCGCCGTCCTACAAGGTGCCCCCGACCCCCCTCGACCCAGTGGAAAACCCTACACCTCGCTCACTCTTCCCCTCTCAGATTCGCTCGCGCGCGCGACACAACCGCCACCACCTCATCGATCACACGGCCGCCGACCTCCCCTCGTCGCGCCAAGGCGTCCAGGAGCTGCGCCACCTTCCCCTGCTTCGACTACGAGCATCATCCCAAGCTAGGAGGCTGCGTACACTCGCCATCGACGTCGTCTTCGCTCGCGGCCACCGCATCTCGCCGTCGAATTCGTCGCATCCTGGCCACCCCCGACCTCCCAACCTCGTCTACGAGCATCGGGGTGAGCCCCTCTCCCGATTCCCCGCCTTTACCCTTCGAATCCCTCGCCGTAGAAGCGCCCACCCGAGCTAGGCCGCCGCGGCCGGAGCTTCGCTCTCCACGCTCCTGGCCGCGCTTCCGCGAGCCCTAGCCGCATCCGGTCGCACCCCTGCGGCACCCCCGCGCGCCCGCCTAGGCCATGCCCTGCCTCGCCCCTGGAACGCGCTAGCCGTGCTCACAGCCGCCTGCCATCCAGCTCCCCTCACTCCCGCGCTTGATGTTGCTTTGTGCCGCAGCCGCGCCCAACCTGCTCCTCTGCCACGTTGCTCTGTTGTGCCCGACCGCGTCTCCACCCCGCTTCGCTCCTGTCCTCCGCCTCTCGCATCGGGCCCGCTCGCCTTCGGCCGCTGCCATGTTCCGGCCGCCGCCGCACGGCCTCGCGGCGCTATGCGCCTCGCCACTCGTCTCTGGCCGCCGCGAGCCGTGCCTCGCCCCCCGACCGTGTTCGCCCCTCCCCACAGCAGCTGCTCGCTGCTAGGTGGCTTCTCACCCCTCGTTGGTTACCCCAAGTGGAAGGTTTGAGATGCAGTGTAGCAGAAGTTTTCCCTTGGTAATACCAAGGATCGATTTCCCAGAGACTCCCAGTTTCAACAAGAAGGTGTCAACTGCTAACGGCATCGGATATTAGAAATCAACGTGGACATGCACACAGATACAAATAACTTTGCTCCCAACGAGTACAAAGAGGTTGTCAATCCCTCCGGCCTTGTAGTTTATAAAGGATCAAACGCAAGTGATAATAGTGATAGGTATAATTGCAATAGTAAGTAAATAGCGGAAAAGTAAATAGCGGATGTGATCAATGATGGTAATATGGACCGGAGTCTCATGATGTTCACTAGTGATGTCTCTCTCCCAAAAGACGATAAAACAGCTATGTGAGGTAAACGAATTACAGCTGGGCAATTGACAGGACCATGTGCGCAAACCAATGTTGACTACATTGCAAGAAAGGTTGAGGTTCAAATCATGGGCGGTACGCCAAAGTAAGTAGACCGAAATCCATCAATATCTACTACTAATCATCCACCTTGAGATATCTATCCAGAACATCTCGCTGGTATTAAGTTGCGAGCCCCACCCATAGTGTAAACTCAAAGCAACAGAGAACTGCATTAAAAGAACTTTGCGTAAAGTAAACAATCCTTGCACCCGCGGGCACAAGCACCGTTGTTTTCCCCCTTGTGGCAACAACACATCCCCTAGACTCATGTTTCTGTCACTCAAGCTAGTCATCGAGGGGCATGAACCCACAATCAAGCATAACGTTCCCTCTTGGAGTCACTACCTACTACTTGGCCAAAGCAATAAATAACAACGGAGAACATGCAAGAATTACTTACGAACATAAATATAAAAGAGGTAGATCAAATATATTACTCAAACACAATCTGAACATAATCTCATAATATATCGGATCTTAGCAAACTCATCATAGCAACAGCATAAGGATTACATATGTGCCTCGATCATGTAGGGCAGCTCACGAGGACTAATTAGTGAAGCACAAGAACGGGAGGAGAACATCACATAGCTACTGGTCATGGACTCATGGTCCAAGGGAGACTACTCACAACTCATCCGGGAGGCGTCCATGGTGGTGGAGAAGCTCCCGGTGGTGATCCTCCCCTCCGGCAGGGTGCCGGGAAGAATTCTCCTGGTGCTCCCGATCTTGGAAGCGGCGGCGGCGGCGGAACAGAGATGGGATCACGAAAAGAGTTCCTGTTTCGAGGGTTTCGGGAGACGCTTTAAATATATGCCAAAGGGGGGCATCGGAGGAGCCTCGGGGGGGCCAGGCGCACCCCTGGCGCGGCCCAGGGGGGCGGCGCCGCCAGGGCGCCTGGAGCCCTGGTGGCCCCCCGGCTGTCCTTCGGGCGCACGGTAGGTTCTGGAACGCTGATTTTTTATATAATTTTTCTGGATTTTTCCTGGCAGTTCTCGTAACGTGAAAACATGAAATACAAAAACAGCCGAAAACAGAAACTGGCACTGGGGTGCACTGAGTTAATAGGTTAGTCCAAATATGATCAAAAGTGTATGGAAGTGTATAAATATCATAGCAATATCACCCAAAAGAGGCATGGAGCAAGCATAAATTATAGATACGTTTTGGACGTATCACTCGCCGGCCGCCGGCGTCGACCGCCGTGCTCGCCGGCGCCATTCCGCGCTTCCCCGCCGTCGTCTGCGGCCATGGCCCCGGCTGTCCGCCGGCCGGGTTCGGCGCCCGGTTCTGTCGCCCGTGTGCGCATTGGGCCGACGCCCAGCGCCCGCACGCCCGAACCCAATAAGGCCCCCTGTGCCTATGACTGGGGGGGCCACCCACAGAACTTAAAAAAAAGAGATAAAAAGAAATATTTAAATATATAATTTAGTAATTAATTAAGTTAATTAATTTTGATATTTAACTAGTTAAACCTATTTAACCTGATAATTAAACTATCTAATGTGTTAATTAGTGTAGAGTCAATGACATATGGGACCCACCCCATCAGTTGACTGGTCAGCGGTCAGAGTTTGACCGCTGACATCGTGATGTCGTGCTGATGTCATAAACCCTTTTTCGAATTAAGTTAATTAATGTTAAATTCCAGAAATTAATAAAAAACTTTAGAAAATCATATCTTTTAAACCATAACTCGGATGAAAATAATTTATATATGAAAGTTGCTCAGAACGACGAGACAAACCCAAATACGCGGTCCGTTCGTCCGCCACACATCTCTATCATACCGAACATGCAACATTCCCCTCCATTTCATCTGCCGAAAATGCCTAACACCGGGAATACTTTCCCGAATGTTATTCCTCTTCGCCTATATCACCGAGCACCACGTTAGGTCACACGTAGCACCGCCTTTTGCCATGTTATGCTTTGTGATGCTATTGTTTGCTCTGTTATTTATTTGTTTCCCCTTCGTTGCTTCTTTTCGCTAGACTCCGATACCGTGATAGACCCCGAGACCATTGATGCTTCGGTGTTCGACTACGGCTACGCTTCCGAAGATTCATTTCGTCTGCAGGACTTCCAGGCAACCCCCCCCCCCTTTGATCACCAGATATCGCCTATTCTTCTCTCTACTGCTTGCATTAGAGTAGTGTAGCATGTTACTATTCGGTTGCTCCTATTCTGTTGCATAGCCTGTCATTGCTGCTACAACTGTTGATACATGTACCTGCCATCCTAATGCTTAGTATAGGATGCTAGTATTCCATCAGTTGCCGCACATCCTTGTCCGTCTGCCACGCTATACTATCGGGCCGTGATCACCTCGGGTGGTGAGCACGTGTATATACTACATACACTTTACATGATACATGATGTTACTAAAGTCGGGTCGGCTCATTGAGTACCCGCAAGTGATTCCGATGTGGGGGCTGAAAGGACAGGTGGCTCCATCCAGGCAGTGGTGGGCCTGAGTTCCCGACGGCCCCCAAGTGGATCTTTGTGGCGGAGTGACAGGGGCAGGTTGAGACACCCAGTCGAGAGGCGGCCTGGCCCTGGTCGTTGTCCGTGGTTATTTCATAATAACACGCTTAACGAGTTTGGATATTTGATCTGAGTCTGGCAGTTGGCCTATACGCACTAACCAGCTATGTGGGAATAGTTATGGGTACTCGACGTCGTGGTATCAACCGAAGCCTTCTTGACGTCAGCGACTTAGCGGCGCACGTCGGATTGGACTGGAAAGCCTACTCTGGTATCAGGAGAGGCTAGGTCTGCTTACCGGCCGCCCTCGCAACGCGCAGGTGTGCATTGGGCGATGGGCCCAGACCCCCGTGCGCTTAGGGTTTATACCGGCGTGCTGACCTCTCTGCTGTGCTTAGGTAGGGCTGCGACGTGTTGATCTTCCGAGGCCGGGCATGACCCTCGAAAGTGAGTCCGGCCAAATGGGATCGAGCGTGCTGGGTTATGTGGTGCACCCCTGCAGGAAAGTTAATCTATTCGAATAGCCGTGTCCCTCGGTAAAAGGACGACCCGGAGTTGTATTCCGACCTCATGACAACTAGAACTGGATACTTAATAAAACACACCCTTACCAGTGCCAGATACAACACGGTGGTTGCTCTCTCACAGGGTGATGTGCGGGAGGATCGCCGAGTAGGTTTATGCTATACGTTGTTACTTGGTGAACTCATCAGCTACTCAAGACGGAGGCTGCCAGGAGCTTTGATACTTGTTACTTTTCCATCTACTCTCTTCTACTGCTGCAAGATGGAGGCTGATTGAAGTGTAGTCTTCGATATGATTAGCTACCCCGCTCCTATTCTGGCATTCTGCAGTTCAGTCCATAGATATTACCCCTTTACACCTATACCTTTGCATATGTAGTGTAGATCCTTGCTTGCGAGTACTTTGGATGAGTACTCACGGTTGCTTTCTCCCCCTTTTCCCCCCTTTTGTCCCTTCTTCTTGGATGATGCAACCAGGTGGTGGAGTCCAGGAGCCAGAGGATTGCGATGATGTTTCTACGTGGAGTTCGGCTTCGAGGAGTAGTTAGGAGGTCCCAGGCAGGAGGCCTTGCCTTTTCGATCGTTGTTACTTTTGTGCTGGATTTCTTAAGGCAAACTTGTTTAACTTATGTCTGTGCTCAAATATTATTGCTTCCGCTGACTCTTGTGTTTTCGAGCTTTTGTATTCGAGCCCTCGAGGCCCCTGGCTTGTAATATAAAGCTTGTATTTTTAATTTGTGTCTAGAGTTGTGTTGTGATATCTTCCAGTGAGTCCTTGAGCTTGGCCGTACACATTTGCGTGCATGATTAGTGTACGGACAAATCGGGGGCGTCACAAACACACTACAACCGTGACTTGTTCAAGAAGCTACAACTCCTCAAGCAAGGTACCAAGTCCGTCGAAGAGTACTACAAGGAGATGGAGATTGCCATTATAAGAGCCAACATAACGGAAGATGAAAAGCAAACAATGGCGAGATTCTTGAATGGACGCAACTATCCTATCAAGAAGATTGTGGACTTTCAACCATACACGACCCTCCTTGAGCTAGTACACCAAGCAACCAAAGCAGAGCGACAAGTTCAAGAGGACTACAAGTACTCCAAGTTCACCTCCAAGAACTTCGGCTCCTACAACCAAGCTTCAACGACTTCGGCTCCTCCTACCTCTACCAAGCCATCTACAAACTTCGGCGACAAGTCAAGCTACAAGAATGCGACTACATCGAGTCGTCCACCTACTACGAGCAACTTCAAGCCAAGAGCTTCATCATCTACAACTACAACCGAGGACAACTCCAAGACGAGTTCCATCAAATGTTTCAAGCGCCAAGGGCGAGGCCACAAGTCATTTGAGTGCAAGACCGTTCGTACCATGATCATCAATGATGATGAATCTTATGACTCAGTGAGCGACAATGAGATGGAAGCCCTTGAGCATGTAGCTATGCATCGCCAAGTGAACAAAGAAGAAGACCATCAAGTGTTTTGCGACAATGACTCAAGTCCCAATCTTGTTGTCTCCAAGGTCTTGACACTCCAACACCAACAAGATCACGACCAACGATGCCATATCTTCCATACCAAGGCTGTCATCAATGGACGCTCCGTCAAGGTTAACATCGATGGAGGAAGTTGTCATAACTTGGCAAGCGAAGAGCTATGCGACAAGCTACATTTGGTCAAGATGAAGCACCCTCATCACAACAAGGTCCAATGGCTTAATGATGCTGGAATTCTTCGAGTCAAGCACACCGTGCAAGTCTCCTTCAAGATAGGCGCCTACGAGGACACACTTGAGTGTGATGTGATCCACATGTCCGTGTGCCACCTTATTCTTGGACGCCCATGGCAATATGATCGTGGAGTCACACACAATGGATGGACCAATCACTATAGCTTGAAGATGATGGGCAAGGAATTCGTGCTACGACCAATGTCTCGAAGTCAAGTAGCCGCCGACAAACACTTACCTACCAACCATCGTGGAGTGAATGGTGAGAGAGTGAGACACCAAAAGGAGAGTGAGAGCCACAAGCCACATATGAGCGACTCCACGATGAGCGACAAGAAGCAACTAGTGCTATTTGCCACCAAAAGTGAGATGAGAGAAGTGTGTGAGAACCCATCGAGTGTCTTTCACCTTGTGCTTTTATGCAAAGGGGAAGCCAAACCTACTAACACTTCACCACCTCCACCTTTAGTGTTGTCTCAATTGTTGCAGGAATTCTTGGACGTCTTCCCCGATGAGCTACCTCCGGGTGTACCTCCACTTCATGGAATCGAACACCGCATCGACCTCATACCCGGCGCACCACTTCCAAACAAGGCTCCGTACCGCGTCAACCCCGAGGAAACCAAGGAGATACAACGGCAAGTGCAACAACTCATCGACAAAGGTCATGTACGTGAAAGCTTAAGCCCTTGTGCCGTTCCGGTTATTCGCGTGCCTAAGAAAGATGGAAGTTTTCGCATGTGCTCCGATTGTCGCCCGATAAATGCTATCACCGTTAGATATCGTTATCATATCCCACGCTTAGACGACATGCTTGATGAATTATGTGGTGCCACCATCTTTTTGAAAATTGATCTTAAAAGTGGTTACTACCAAATTCGCATTCAAGAGGGTGATGAGTGGAAAACGGCTTTCAAAACCAAGTTTAGGTTATATGAGTGGCTTGTTATGCCAATGGGTTTATCGGAAGCACCCGGTTCATTTATGCGTCTTATGCATTTTTTTCTATGACCCTACATATGCGTCTTTGTAGTGGTATACTTTGATGACATCCTCGTTTTTAGCAAGTCGCTTGAGGACCATGTGACACACATCCGTATGGTTTTACAAACCCTTCGGAAAGAGCGCTTATATGCTAATATGGAGAAATGCACTTTAGGTGTTGACAAGGTCGTCTTCCTAGGATTTTTCGTTTCTTCACAAGGTGTTCATGTTGATGAAACTAAAATTGAAGCAATTAAAACTTGGCCTCAACCAACGAATCTCATGCAAGTGCATAGTTTCCTTGGTCTAGCCGGTTTCTACCGACGTTTTGTAAAGGACTTTAGCACTATTGCTATGCCTCTACATGCTTTGAGCAAGAAGAACGCACCCTTCATTTGGGGTCCATTGCAAGACACCGCGTTCAATGAGCTAAAAAGCTTGCTTACACACGCACCACTTCTAGCCCTACCAAAGTTCGATAAACCGTTTGAGATTCATTGTGACGCTAGTGGTACCGGCATAGGTGGCGTGCTCATACAAGAAAAGCGCCCAATTGCTTACTTTAGTGAGAAGTTATCCGGAGCGCAACTTAACTACCACATCTATGATAAAGAGCTCTATGCCTTGGTGAGAGTTTTACGTGTTTGGGAACGTTATCTTAGACCTCATGAATTCATTCTTCATACGGACCATGAGACTCTTAAGTATCTCAAGGGTCAAACTAAGTTGAACAAGCGTCATGCCAAGTGGAGTGAGTTCATTGAGTCTTTTCCCTATGTCATCAAATACATCAAAGGCAAAGAGAATGTTGTGGCGGATGCGCTTTCCCGCAAATGCATGCTTGTTACACAACTTGAGTTGAATGTTATTGGCTTTGAGCACATCAAAGATTTATATGAGCATGATCCTTTCTTTGCACATCCTTATATTAAGTGTTTGACTCACACTTCTTGGGAACATTATTACATAAAGGATGGATATCTTATGAGAGCTAACAAACTTTGCATTCCCGAGTCTTCGCTTCGTTTGCTCCTTTTGCAGGAATCTCATGGAGGACTCATGGGACACTTTGACGCGACAAGACATTTGCTACGCTCTCAAAGAACTACTTTTGGCCCAAGATGTTCCGTGACATCTCACGCCTCACCAACCGATGTTCTACATGTCGCAAAGCTAAGTCAAAAGCTCAATCTCATGGTCTTTACATGCCTCTTCCTATTCCATATCATCCATGGGAAGACATAAGCATGGACTTTGTACTTGGATTGCCTAGGACTCAAAATGGAAAGGATTCCGTGTTTGTTGTCGTGGATAGATTCTCTAAAATGGATCATTTCATTCCTTGTAACAAGATCGACGATGCTTCACATGTTGCAAATCTCTTTTGTAGCGAAATCATTCGTCTACATGGAGTGCCCAAGACGATCGTGTTGGACCGGGACGTCAAGTTCTTGAGCTAGTTTTGGAAGAATCTATGCGCCAAACTCGGCATCAAGCTCCTCTTCTCTTCGGCATATCATCCACAAACCGACGGCCAAACGGAGGTGACGAACCGCACACTTTCGACGCTTCTTCGCGTGTTGATCAAGAAGAATATCAAGGAATGGGAGCAATGCTTGCCCATCGCCGAGTACGCGTACAACTGCGCAAGACATTCAACTACCGGCAAGTCCCCTTTCGAGGTCGTCTATGGTTTCAACCCCTTGTCTCCATTGGACATCCTTCCTCTACCTCTACAAGAGTGCACGAACATGGACGCAAGTGCACGAGCAAGCTATCTCAAGAAGGTGCATGAAGATACAAGGGAAACGATCGAGAGGCAAGTACATCGTCTAGCGTCCAAGCTCAACGCCACCAAGAAGCCTATGGTGTTCCAACCGGGAGATCTCATATGGCTACATCTTTGCAAGGACCGTTTCCCCCACGAGCGCAAGTCCAAACTACTACCTCGAGCCGACGGACCCTTCAAGGTGCTAGCATGCTACAACAAAAATGCATACAAGCTCGGCCTTCCACGCGACAAGTACAACATGAGCGATGTCTTCAACGTCAAGGATCTCTCGACTTTCCATGGTGATGAAGATTTCGATCCGAGGTCGGATCTTTCCCAAGGGAGGGGAGATGATGCGGAGCATCCCAAGGTCATCCCCATGGACCATCAATCGCCTCACCAAGTGCTCTAAGGACCAATGACACGTGCTCGTGCTAGAGCACTTGAATCCAAGGTTAACTCTCTCCTTGTTGAATTCCCATTTGACCAGTTTGAGACATGGCTACTACCTCAAACGGAGACACTTTGTATGCTTAGGTGCCAAGGAGAAGTTACGGTGCAAGACGGATGCCAAGAGCATGAACCAGGATTTTCCCAGCGCAGAGAAAGAGGTACTACCGGTCCAACTACCGGTCCAACTACCGGTCTGCCGGTACTACCGGTCCAACTACCGGTCTACCTTCTGTGATCGACCGGTGCAAGGCCGGTGCAAGGCCGGAACTTCCGCTAAAACCGCAAAAACCGGTACTACCGGTCCCAGGACCGGTACTACCGCCCTGCCTGCGCGCAGTTGAAGGGTTTTCACCCCATGTATCCCCCCAACTTACCCCTAGACTATAAGTACTCCTTCCCTTCCATCTTTTAGGGTTATCTTTTGGATAGCTCATCATAGACCTTTGTGGTTCCTCTCCTACGAGACCGCGGCCTCTTCGGGGATGATCCACCTCGGGTTTAAGACCTCCACACCGGAGAAGATCCCAAGGGATACCCCAAGACCTCCTCCGGGAGAAGACTATCTTTGTACCACCGTTGTTGACTATGGATCGTGTATCTTGATGTGTATCGTGGATCTAGCACCTGTGTGACCGTATTTGTGTTGATTTGAGTGTTTCCCCTCGTGTTTTCCTCCGTATCTTCCTTGTGTTCTCCGTGTTCATCGTGGGATAACCTCCTTTCGTGAAAGATCTGCCGATTAGGGTTCAGCCCTACATCATAAACCCTGTCGGACTCTCCCCCTCCATGGAACTTCTTACCGGAGACTTAACGGCGGTTGTGCCTCTCACAGACCTATAATTGAGCAGGACCCTCCCCGCCGCTGGAAAACCAAACTCGTCTCAAATTACGAGCTCCGAACTCTTGGGATCCGCACTCTTCGGGCTCGTCCAAGCGGTCATCGCCGAGAGTGGTTCTGCAGACCCCCAAACTCCTATCCAACTCTCTCTCTTAAACAAGGCACTGGACTTGCTGCAATCTCTCGCCATTACGGAGGATTCACCACCGAACTATGCCCAGTAAAAACTGGGCGCTGAGATCAAGGAATTTTGCTTCCCACCCACCACCCACTTGGTAGCCACGACCAAAGACTTAATCGATGTACTAGACTACGCTTCCGAAGACTTCGATGGGATGGACCACGACGTCAAAGCTGATCTAGGTCAAAACCCTCCCGTCACCGGGCGATGGACGACCACTTCTACCTACGACATATACATGGTGGACACACCCAAGGAGAAACAAGATGATGGCGATAAATATCAAGAGCAGTGTAAGCCCGTCGATGACCTCCTAAGCGTCGACGCTAGCGGCGCCGCTCACGATCGTGTCGAGAACAGGAAAGTAATACCAGCACCGGAGACAATGAGGAACCGAAGGAGGAAGCCGAAGACCCCGTAGAGCCAGTGTTGGAGCAAGACGAGGAGGAAGATGGTCAATGCAGTCCTGAACAACTCACCAATCACAATGATTCCGAAGACAGTAACTACCTACCTGTCTCCGAAGAGGATGTCAGCCCGGGAGACGAGGAATTCATCGTCGTAGAGGAACCCCTCGAACAAGAATGCTTTCAGCGATGGCTTATTGCTGTAGCAAGGGGCCTGATAAAATAGCAGCTGCGGCTTAAAACCGAGCAGGATACACTTAATGATAGATGGAATGAAGTGCTAGACGCTGAAGAGAGATACGGCTGTAAGCGCCAAACAGAGAGCTATCCCAAGCGCAAGTTGCTGCCACAATTCGACGGCGATGCCCTTGTGCCAATTCCGTTGAGGCACGATCAAGCCGATAAACCGAACCGACCACCTCGTGGACGGGACAAAGTGGCTAGCAATGTCGTAAACTAGCCCACACCTCCCCACCGTAAAGGAAAGGATACAGCGGCTCAGGGCCATAAGTACGATCTACGTTAGGACCTGAATTTAAAAGTCGGTCAGGCCAGATCGATCTAAAGATCAAGAGAACATGCTCCCACACGGGATGGTAGCTATCAAGCCAAGCGCACTAGATACAATCAAGTTCAGAGTCAACACCGAACACAGATGCCGTGTGAGCTACGTCACGATCTTGCACGATACAGGGGTGTGACGCCCCGAGACCGATGTGCCAATTGTCTTCAAGTTATTCGCTGCCATTGCCAAGTCTTTTGCTTGCGTGTTGCACTTTTCCACGTCATCGTGTGCATTGCATCAGCATGTTTTCAAAACTTGCATTCGTTCGGGTTCCCCAGTTCTCTCCGTTATCCGTTGTGAGTCCAGACACACTCGCACGCACCCGCGGCACCTCCGGATATTTATTTTATAAGTGGCCGGAAAAATGTTCTCTGAATGGGATAAAAGTTGGCGTGTGGTCTTATTATAGGGTAGACAGACCGCCTCTCAAATTTCGTCGCATTCGGAGTTCGTTTGATAGCCCAACCGTTAAACATATAGCGGCATTATAGCCGGTAAAGCGTCGCACGTTTCAGTGTTCCGGAGACCTATGCCGGGTTGCTTCTTCTCTCTCTTCTCGGTCCAACCACACAGTTGTCCATGACCGACTAACATCTCTGCACAGCGCACAGACCCCATCACGCGCGTCCGAAACCTGCCCGAACCCGATCCACCTTGTCATTACCGATGGGTCCGGACCATCCCCAAACATCCCTAAAACATCTCCGTTTTCTTATTTGGACCTCCTAGCCTATTATATCTCGACCGTCTGATTTCGATCGGATGATCCATACTCCCCTCTTTTCATATATATAGCCCACCCCTAGCCTATTTGAGACCAAACCCTAAAATCTAGGACATTTGTCCCGTCGCCGCCGCCACCCCAATCATCCCCTTCCTCGGGATCTTCCCACATCCATCTCGCAGCCACCCACCAACCTGCGCCTCCTTCCTTCCTTCCTCGTTTTCCACAGCCAGCCAATTCCCACCGAGCTCCTCTGCTCGCGTAGCAGCGGCCGAGCTCCCGGCGGCTCCTCGCGCCAACCACCGCCGAAGGCCGTCGCTGGCCACCCCGACGCGCCCCTTGCTCCCCTGCCTCGTCCCCAATGCCTGCGGCCCCTGCTTCGTCCTCGTCTGCAAGGGAGATGAGCGACCGAAGCCGTGCCTCCATCGCCCGCGCCCGGCTCCTCCTCCTGCGCCCGAGCCCTTCGGCCTCGAGCTCTACCCCGCCACCTCGCCGCAAGGAGAGCCTCTGCCCTGACCCTGCCTTCTCTCGCGCCTCTTCCTTTCTCTCAACTCCCCCCGTCTCTGTTCCAGGTACGGGCATCCCCGCCGCCGCATGGAGACACCGCCGGCCTCTCCGGATCTCCACGGCCGCGCTACCTCTAGCCCCCTCACGGTCGGGAATGGAACCGCCCCGACCAGATCTGCCGGAGTCCGGTCGGGCCCCGCCGAATCGTGTCGCCACTTCGCCGCCACGTCACCGGAAGCACCAGGGCCGCCGTTGGCCGCGTCCTGGACCTCCTCTGCATCGAATTCAAGCCAGGCGCCCGCGTTGACTCCGCTGCTCGACCCGTTGAGAGCGCACCTCGCATGTGGGCTTCTAGGAGCGCCAAGGCCCACCCTGCTTATCCTTCAGATTAGGACTCAAGGCCCAATGTGAGCAGTCCAGCCTGCCAGTTTCGCCCCAGTACCTTTTTTTGCCTGCCTGCGATTTTTGTAATTATTCCAGAGGACTGCCAGTTTTACAGAAAACCCCTTGCACTTCTTTCATTTAATAACTCACAAATCGTGCATCATATATAAAAACTTTAGTTATGTAAAATGCTCAAAATTTTGTCTAGTTTCATAATATGCTACTTTCATCCATGTTAAAAATTACTAAAATTGATGTTTGCATTGTTTTGTGTAAATAACATGCTAAAATGATTTAATTCATAACTAAATAACCTTAGCTCCAAATTTAATAAACTTTATAGGTAAATGGAGTAGAAAAATGTGTAGAATAACTTGATGCACTTTGTTTTGCTGTTTAACAACAGTAAAATATGGTAATAGGCAGAACAGTACCAAATTAATAAATATGCATATGGGGAGTTTCCAGAATTGTTGTTTGTCATTCCGGCCTCGTTTAAACTTGCCTAAATAGGTAGTTTACATTTGTTTCACCTCTTGCCATGTTAACAAACATTTAATCTTGTCTTGTTAATAAACGAAAGTCAACTAAATAATCTAACGTGGTGTTTTGTCAATATGCAACTCGTTGCATATTGAGCTCCACATAAATTGTAGTGTTGTTTGTGCACTTTGCCATGCCATGCATAATTAAACCGAACATGCATCATACTTGGTTGTGCATCATATGCCATGGTTATGATATGTGTGTTTACCATGTTGTTTGTTTCTTTCCGGTATGCTTCTCTCGTTAGCTTCGGTTTTGTTCCGGAGTTGTGAGGTTTTGTTCGACTACTTCTTGGTCTCGTTCTTCTTCCTTACGGAATCCCAGGCAAGACGACCATTCCCCGATATCACCTCTATCTTTGCCTATGCTAGTTGTCTCGCTCTTTAGATATGCCTCGATGCCTACTCCTGTTTGTCAGCCTCCTATTGTTGCCATGAAACCTCTAACCTTTGACACCTTCCCAGCAAACCGTTGTTTCGCTATGTTACCCGCTTTGATGCGGAGCATCCGGCAAGCATCCCCATGGACACCCCGTCATCGGCACAGGCACTCAAGGGACCAATGACTAGAGCACGTGCACGCGCTATCGAGCACGAGGTGAATTCTCTCCTCTTCGTGTTTCGTTTGGATTCGCATGAGGATTGGGTTCTACCTCACAAGGAGATGTTGTGCATTCTCAATTACCAAGGAGGTGATCGCGTGGAAGCAAAGGAGAACCTATCCAGCCCGGATCACGTGGAAGCAAATGAAGACCTGTCCAACCCGGAACGAGCGGTACTACCGCTCCGCCAAAAAGGTACTACCGCTCCTGGCCAGTCCGGAACCAGTGGTACTACCGCTCCTTAAGCGGTACTACCTCCTGCAAGCGGTACTACCGCTCGAGTGGGCGGTACTACCGCCCTGCCTGCGTGCAGCCTTCGGCCCTTGGCCAAGTACCCCCCTCTTTTCGTACCCCTTCGTATCATAAACTATAAATAGACCTTCCCCACGTCTTTTGAAGGGTTAGCAAAGATATTGAGAGACCTTGAGAGCTTTGCTCCTTGTATCCCCTCCGTGAGGAGATCAAGACCTCCCAAGGGAGAAGAATCCTCGTGGATTGCAAGACCTCCCAAGGGAGAAGAATCCTCTTGGATTGCAAGACCTCACCTCCTCTAGGAGTGAGAAGAACCTTACCTTTGTGCTTGTTTCCTTGGATTGATCATGTGATCTTGTGGATCCTTTGTATGCCACTCTAGTAGATGTGATATTGGGTTTGTTTTGAGTGATTTGTGTCTTGTGTTCTTGTGTGTTCTTCCTCTTTTCCCCCTCCAAGTGTGAAAAGATCCCCTCCTAGGGTTTCACCCGACAACATCTTGGTATCAGAGCTATGGTTTCTCACGAAATTGGAGCCCCCCTTCTTGTTTTCTAGCCTAATTTTGTTGTGTTCTTGCCCAATTTCGAAAATCCCCACCAAAAATAGCCCCATTTTTTTTCTTTTTTTGATTTGTTGGTTTGATGGGGTTTTGTTGGATTTGATCCATGGATTTGCTTGGTTTCGAGTGGATCTAGCATCTCCCCAAGTTTCACCACTTCCCATCCACGAAATCCATCCAATTTCGCCACCGAAATCATCCATTTCCGCCCCAAATTCGCCTCGATCCCGATCTGCAAATTTTTCCCGACACCAGCGGTACTACCGCCCATCCAAGCGGTACTACCGCCCTACAAGCGGTAGTAATTTTTTACTTCCGCCCACTCAAAGTGGTACTACCGCCCCGCACATTTTCATCCTTCCGAGTTTCACCGTTTTGACCATAACTTTCACTCCCGAACTCCGATTTGAGTGTTCTTTGGCTCGTTGGAAAGCTAGCGACGTGCCCGAGCTGCTCATCTTGGTTTTACCACCATTTGATTTTGGACCATAACTTTCACTTACCTTTTGCTTTTGCATTGATAGCCCAAGCCATTTGCGTTGCTTACCTATCGAGACTAGCGAGTTGAGAATTGCCGGGCCACGCTCTTGTGCACCGTAGTGATCATGTTATCATCTTAGTGCCATAAGTCTCTCCCGTGCATATCTTACAGACTTGTCTCATATTATCATCGGCTCGAGCATCATACTCTCAAAAAAAAAAAGAAGAAAAAAGAAAAGCTTCTAAGCAAAGAGAGGAGCAACAATGAGCATATAAGCAATAGCTTTGAGCCACTTTACATACTCATATCATCTTGGTCACCACATACATATCATAGTTGGGATCGAGGATGGCACTTTTCTCTCATAGGTTGGTGCACAAAGCGTATCTCGCCCATTTGAGCAATCGAGCTAGCGTCTCTCTAGTATTCACACAACAAGAGCATTTTGCGTGTTCACTCACATTTTGCGCTCACCCTTGGTTGTGCGGATCCCATCTATCTTCCGTGCGTGTGTTCCTAGTGATACTCTTGGCTTTGATCTATTTGCTTTACGTGCATCTTTGTGAATCTTCTCAACCTTATTGATATCTTGACTAACATTTTGTTTGAAATTTTCCACCATCCTAACCAAGCGACTCCATAGGCCTCTTTACTTGTACGTGTGAGGAACAAACCCGGTTCCAATTCTACTATTGTGGCATTTCATTGAGTGAAACTTGTTACATTTTCAATCTTCGGAAGAGGTAACCTTGGTATTGTTCTCTCATTTACCTACTCACCTACTACTTACATGATGGATAGGCCAAGTTCTTCGACCGACCCCATCGACGAGCCTCTAGTGGAAGCACCGAACTACGTCACCAAGACTCACCTTTTCGGCGTCCAACGAGCTCTTCACCAAGAAAGCGAAGCTTTGGGCGACCGCATCGAGCAACTCGCTTCCGACTTCCGCACGCAAATGCAAGAGTTCCGCCACATCTTGGTGAACCGCACGTCTCCGCCTCATTCATAAAGATGGCGCCATTCAAGTCGACGCTCAAGTGACAACTCTTCGGCTTACTCTTCCACGGAGGCAAGTCCTCCACGTCCTCGGCAAGCTCAACAATTCGTCAATCAAGATCGACAATCTCCGGACAATCCATTCCATGGCAATGGGTTACGAGATCGAGTCCGAGCACGTGAGCAAGGGCGCCACCAAGAACAACAACGCCCACATCACGTACACGAAGATGACGATGCAATTCGGCAAGCACAAGAACGGCGTGACAATCAAGCACGAACCGCGCAGCAAGCTCTTCGTGACTCTACGCGCATCTTCATCGACCGCAACCGCCAAGTACGTCAACAAGAAGAACTTCATCAAGAGCGACACGAGGAAGCCGCTCATCGCGAAGCGGAACAAGAACGTCGGAATGGGAACGACGTGCCACGACACCACCAACGGCAGGACCATCGTGAAGAGCACGCTTTCGTGGAGCGACCACATCGTCATGAGCGACACCATCATCAACATGACGAAGAACAATGCTTCGGCAAGCTCAAGTTCACTATGCCCAAGTTCTCCGGAAGCACCAACCCCGAGGAATACCTCTCATGGGCATTGAAGGTCGACAAGATATTCCGCCTCCACAACTTCGAAGAAGAGAAGAAGATTGCCATGGCCTCTCTCGAGTTTCAAGACTATGTCCTCATTTGGTGGGATCAAACGATCAAGCGAGGACATTCAAGAGGCGAACCACCCATTATAACTTGGTCAGAAATGAAGAATGTCATGCGAGCTCGCTTCGTGCCTACACACTACACCCGCGATCTCTTCAAGAAGCTGCAACTTCTCAAACAAGGTACAAAGACGGTAGAGGAATATTACCAAGAAATGGAGATTGCCATGATACGAGCCAACGTCAAGGAAGATGACGAGCAAACAATGGCCCGCTTCTTGAATGGCCTCAATAACCCAATCAAGCGGATTGCCGACTTCCAACCATACTCCAACCTTCTCGAGCTAGTTCATCAAGCGTCCAAGGCCGAGCGACAAGTCCTGGATGACTTCAAGTAGGCCAAATACTCGTCCAAGACCTACGGCTCCTACTCTCAAGCTCCTGCGACTTCGGCACCTCCTACCTCAACTAGACCATCACCAAGTACCGGTGACAAGTCAAGTTCCAAGCAAACTACACCTTCCTCGACTCGTTCTCCGGCAAGCAACTACAAACCCAAGACTCCCTCACCTTCGGCACCACCTTACGACACCGAGAAGACTAGTTCCTTCAAGTGCTTCACATGTGGTGGCCGAGGTCACAAGTCCTTCGAGTGCACCAACAAGAGAACCATGATCTTCAAAGACGACGACACATATGACTCGATGAGCGAAGACGAAGTGGAAGCTATTGAGCATGTTGCCATGCACCGGCACATCAACGAAGACGAAGATGATCAAGCGTTTTGTGACAATGATGCAAGTCCCTCTCTCGTGGTATCCAAGGTCTTGACCCTCCAACACAATCAAGACGAAGACCAACGATGCCACATCTTCCACACAAAGGCCGGCATCAACGGACGTTCCGTCAAGGTCATCATCGACGGAGGAAGTTGTCACAACTTGGCAAGTGATGAGCTATGTTCCAAGCTTCAATTGGTCAAGAAGAAGCACCCTCGTCCATACAAGGTACAATGGTTGAGCGACTCCGGAACCATTCAAGTGGAGCATACGGTACACGTTTCTTTCAAGATCGGCGCCTACGAGGACACCTTGGAGTGTGATGTAGTTCTCATGACGGTGTGCCACCTCCTCTTGGGACGACCTTGGCAATTTGACCGCGGAGCCATCCACAACGGACGAACAAACTACTACAGCTTCAAAATGAAAGGCAAGGAATATGTGCTTCGCCCAATGTCACCAAGACAAGTGATCGCCGATAAGCAAGCATCCACCCATCGTGAAGATCCTAGTGAGAGAGTGATCCACCAAAAAGAAAGTGAGAACCACAAGCCAAAATTGAGCGCCCCTTCGCCAAGAGAGAAAAACTTAGTCCTCCTAGCCACCAAACGTGAGATGAGAGAAGTGTGTGAGAACCCCTCGAGTGTCTTCCACCTTGTGCTTCTATGCAAAGGGGAAGCCAAACCTACTAACACTTCACCACCTCCACCTTTTGTGTTGTCTCAATTGTTGCAGGAATTCTCGGACGTCTTTGCCGATGAGCTACCACCGGGTCTACCTCCACTTCGCGGCAGCGAACACCGCATCGACCTCGTACCCGGCGCACCACTTACGAACAAGGCTCCCTACCGCATCAACCCGGAGGAAACAAAGGAGATACAACGTCAAGTACAACAACTCATCGACAAAGGTCATGTACGTGAAAGCCTAAGCCCTTGTGCAGTTCCCGTTATTCTCGTGCCTAAGAAAGATGGAAGTTTTCGCATGTGTTCCGATTGTCGTCCGATAAATGCTATCACTGTTAGATACCGTCACCCTATTCCACGCCATGATGACATGCTTGATGAATTATGTGGTGCCACCATCTTTTCCAAAATTGGCCTTAAAAGTGGCTATTACCAAATTCGCATTCAAGAGGGTGATGAGTGGAAAACAGCTTTCAAAACAAAGTTTGGGTTATATGAGTGGTTGGTCATGCCGATGGGCTTATCGGAAGCGCCCGACACATTCGTGCGTCTTATGCATTTCGTTCTCCGACCTTATATAGGCGTCTTTGTAGTGGTTTACTTTGATGACATTCTAGTCTTTAGCAAGTCGCTTGAGGAACATGTTAACCACGTCCGTATTGATTTGCAAGCCCTTCGAAAACAACAATTATATGCTAATATGGAGAAATGCACTTTTGGTGTTGATAAAGTTGTTTTCCTAGGATTTGTCGTGTCTTCACAAGGTGTTCATGTTGATGAAACTAAAACTGAAGCAATTAAAACTTGGCCTCAACCAATGAACCTTCAACAAGTGCGTAGCTTTCTTGGTTTAGCCGGTTTCTATCGGCGCTTTGTGAAGGACTTTAGCACCATTGCTATGCCTCTACACGCCTTGAGCAAGAAGAACACACCCTTTGTTTGGGGTCCTTCGCAAGACACCGCGTTCATTAAGCTCAAACACTTGCTCACACACGCACCACTTCTTGCCCTACCGAACTTTGATAAGCCTTTTGAAATTCATTGTGACGCTAGTGGTACCAGCATAGGTGGCGTGCTCATGCAAGAAAAACGCCCCATTGCGTATTTTAGTGAAAAACTATTCGGCGCACAACTTAACTACCCCATCTATGATAAAGAGCTCTATCCTTTGGTGAGAGTTTTACGTGTTTGGGAACACTATCTTCGACCCCATGAATTTATTCTTCACACGGACCATGAGACGCTCAAGTATCTCAAGGGTCAAACGAAGTTAAACAAGCGTCATGCTAAGTGGAGTGAATTCATTGAGTCCTTTCCCTATGTCATCAAATACATCAAAGGCAAAGCAAATGTTGTGGCGGATGCTCTTTCCCGCAAATGCATGCTTGTTACCAAACTTGAGTTGAATGTTATTGGCTTTGAGCACATAAAAGACTTATATGAGCATGATGTTTTCTTTGCAAATCCTTATGCCAAACGTGTAGCACATACTTCTTGGGAGCAATACTACATCAAGGATGGATATCTCATGAAAGCTAACAAACTTTGCATTCCCGAGTCTTCGCTTCGTTTGCTCCTTTTGCAGGAATCTCGCGGAGGAGGACTCATGGGACACTTTGGACGCGACAAGACATTCGCTACGCTCTCCAAGAATTACTTTTGGCCCAAGATGTTCCGTGACGTCTCCCGTTTCACCAACTGGTGCTCTACATGCCGCAAAGCTAAGTCAAAAGCTCAATCCCATGGTCTTCACATGCCACTTCCTATTCCTTTCCATCCATGGGAAGACATTAGCATGGATTTTATTCTTGGATTACCTAGAACTCGCAATGGAAAGGATTCCGTATTCGTTGTTGTTGATAGATTTTCTAAGATGGCACATTTCATTCCTTGTCACAAGATAGACGATGCTTCACATATTGCGACTCTCTTTTGTAGGGAGATCTTGCGCCTACACGGTGTCCCCAAAACGATTGTCTCGGACCGTGACGTCAAGTTCCTAAGCTACTTTTGGAAAACACTATGCTCCAAGCTCGGCATCAAGCTACTCTTCTCCACGGCATACCACCCTCAAACCGATGGCCAAACCGAAGTCACCAACCGGACGCTTGCCACTCTCCTACGTGTGTTGATCAAGAAGAACATCAAGGAGTGGGAGGAGTGCCTACCCATCGCCGAGTATGCCTACAATCGCGTGAGACACTCTACAACCAGCAAGTCCCCCTTCGAGATTGTCTACGGCTTCAATCCATTGTCACCGTTGGACATCCTCCCTCTCCCTCTTCAAGAACGATTCGACATGGACGCAAGTGCAAGAGCAGCCCACCTCAAGAAGATGCATGAAGAAACATGTTCCACGACCGAGCGTCAAGTTCAACGCCGCGCCATCAAGCTCAACACCAACAAGACACCAATGGTCTTCCATCCGGGTGATCTCGTTTGGCTACACCTTCGCAAAGACCGCTTCCCCAAGGAACGCAAGTCCAAGCTTCTTCCACGAGCCGACGGACCATTCAAGGTGCTCGCACGCTACAACGACAACGCTTACAAGATCGACATACCCCGTGACAAGTACAACGTCAGCGACATCTTCAACGTCAAAGACTTGGCCAAGTACCAAGGTGATGAAGACCATGATCCGTGGACGGATCTTCCCCAAGGGGGGGAGATGATGCGGAGCATCCGGCAAGCATCCCCATGGACACCCCGTCATCGGCACAAGAACTCAAGGGACAATGACTAGAGCACGTGCACGCGCTATCGAGCACGAGGTGAATTCTCTCCTCTTCGAGTTTCGTTTGGATTCGCATGAGGATTGGGTTCTACCTCACAAGGAGATGTTGTGCATTCTCAGTTACCAAGGAGGTGATCGCGTGGAAGCAAAGGAGAACCTATCCAGCCCGGATCACGTGGAAGCAAATGAAGACCTGTCCAACCCGGAACGAGCGGTACTACCGCTCCGCCAAAACGGTACTACCGCTCCTGGCCAGTCCGGAACCAGCGGTACTACCGCTCCTTAAGCGGTACTACCGCCTGCAAGCGGTACTACTGCTCGAGTGGGCGGTACTACCGCCCTGCCTGCGTGCAGCCTTCGGCCCTTGGCCATGTACCCCCCTCTTTTCGTACCCCTTCGTAGCATAAACTATAAATAGACCTTCCCCACGTCTTTTGAAGGGTTAGCAAAGATATTGAGAGACCTTGAGAGCTTTGCTCCATGTATCCCCTCCGTGAGGAGATCAAGACCTCCCAAGGGAGAAGAATCCTCGTGGATTGCAAGACCTCCCAAGGGAGAAGAATCCTCTTGCATTGCAAGACCTCACCTCCTCTAGGAGTGGGAAGAACCTTACCTTTGTGCTTGTTTCCTTGGATTGATCTTGTGATCTTGTGGATCCTTTGTATGCCACTCTAGTAGATGTGATATTGGGTTTGTTTTGAGTGATTTGTGTCTTGTGTTATTATGTGTTCTTCCTCTTTTCCCCCTCCAAGTGTGAAAAGATCCCCTCCTAGGGTTTCACCCTACAACACGCTTGCTCAGCCCCTCTTATAGCGTTGTTAGTTGCAGGTGAAGATGAAGATTGCTACATGTTGGAACTTGTTGTTGGAATATCACAATATCTCTTAAATATGTTAACACACCTATATACTTGGCAATGGGTGGAAGGCTTGGCCTTTTACTCAGTGTTTTGTTCCACTCATGCCACCTTAGGACCCGATATACAGGTGTTATGTTCCTTGATTTTGCGTTCCTAACACGGTTGGGGTTTATGGGCCCCCCTTGATAATTCGCACTGCTTAAAGATTTTCTAGCAAGACCCAACTTTGGTTTTACTATTTGCCTAACAACTAAAACTTGCATAGGGAGTAATTACCCCGAGGACTTAATTTACAACCCGGGCCAGTGCTCCTCATGAGTGTTGGTCCAAACCTGTCAACTGCCGGTGACCGCCAAGGGCAACTCTGGTATTTGGTCTACCGGAAGTTTGGACAATCCGGTCGTGGCCTGAGACGAGATACGCGCGGCTACTATCAGGGTGTCGGCACGCCGGGAGGTCTTGCTGGATTAGTTTTACCTTTGTCGAAATATCTTGAGCACGGGATTCCGAGAATACTTGGGTCTTCCCACTTTGGAGTGGCGACTCCGCAGATCGTGAGCTTGTGATGGGCTAAGTTGGGACACCCCTGTAGGGTTTTGATCTTTCGAAAGCCGTTCCCGCGGTTATGTGGCAGATGGGAGTTTGTTAATATCCGGTTGTAGATAACTTGACACCAAATTCATAAGAATACACTACCTGTGTGAGTAACCGTGATGGTCTCTTTCCGAAAGGCTTCGGGAAGTGAACACGGTGGGGTTATGTTTGATCGTGAGTAGCTAGGATCACTTCTTGATCAACTTGGCGACCGTTGGCACTTGTTCTCTTCTCGCTCTAAACTCGTAAGCTCGATGCTTAGTGTTTGCTGCAGGCATTTTTATAGTCTTTCCACACCTAAGGTTTTGGTAGTTTTGATACCCGGGAACGGGATTGCTGAGTCATCTATGTCTCACAGATTCAACACACACCAGATGCAGGTACAACTGAGTTCAACACAGGAGATGGACAAGAACTTCACTCGGAGTTCAATGAAGAGCTTGGCCATTTGTATGTGATGTTTTCGACAATCAGTAGTGGTTCCTACTAGGGGCGATCAGGCCTTGTGGTTGTGGTATCTTTCTCGTTTGAATTTCGTCCGTAGTCGGACCGTGATGTTCTTTGGATGATGTATGCTATTGTATTCATTGTGTGACGTGGCGAGTGTAAGCCATCTATTTTACTCTTTCATCCCTGTATTTTACATGAGTCGTGCAAAGATACCACGCTTGTGATCATTCCAGAATGCGCTTATGTCTCTAAGTCGTGCCTTGACACGTAGGAGATATAGTCGCATACTGGGCATTACAAGTTGGTATCGGAGCCTTGTCCGACCTAGGAGCCCCCTGATTGATCGAATCATTGACGGTTGAGTCTAGGCACACACAAAAATGTTTTGAGTCCTATATATATCGGAGAGTAGGATTTCTTTTTACTCGTCATCCCCTTCATCGCTCTGGTGAGGACTCCTGACGTTCTTCTATCTCCTCTACTCTCAAAAATTCACTAAAAATATTTAGGATCACGCGAGTATTGTTTGGATTGTTCCGATATCTTTGTGACTAGAACATTGTTCTCGATGCCTCCTGTCATTTACGGGTTGTGGCAGTGTCCCGGGGAGTTGAGCTCCGAGGTGTTGTCGTCACAAACGTATCGTAGCGGTTCTAGAATACTTAAGACGACCGACATCGAAAACTCTTCTATGTGGTTAGTGGTGAGATAACCCCGACGTCACCCAGTACTAGTGGGATAGTTCGGGAGTATTGCCACAGCTAGTATAGCGGATGCGTTTCGAAGGTCCGAGGTAAACAGTTTCCGAGGATGACTGGTTATGTGTTGACGGATGGATGCAGCTGGATGTAGGTTTAGAGTTGAGTGTGCAGTGCTTCCCCTGTATCCCCAACACCAGATTGCATAACCGGAAAGCTTCGGGAATTAATAGGTGGGTTTCAATTAGCTCGTAGGTAATCTTCCAACGGGTGCATGATATGAGGTTTGGGGTTCAACATCTAGTGAAGAGGTTTCATGGGCGCTGTTCCAATTGGGAGTTGCATCTTAAAGGGTCCTTCGCTATGCTGATCAAGGGATTGCAACACCCTTTGTAACACGTTCCATGGGGCATTCAGCACGAACATGTGGGACAAAACTTCTATCATGTATTTGTTCCATCTGTTACCTTGTTGTTTATTCTATCATTCCCTCAAGTGGCTTCTCGACAAGTTGATGTACCATTAAGCTATGGAATTCATTCGTTCAATTCTCTGTTCGAATGATATTGTGAAGATTATGGTGCAACATATCTATCATTTGTTTTTGTTTTACTTGTGGTATTCGAGTTGCTTCGATGTCAAGTGTTGATTCCATACCTTTCCTAATCGGTGTTCTCATATTTCTATGGGAGTGCTAGTTCTTCTTGATCATCGAGATTGTTATGTTAAATTCTTTTCAACCGGCGTGCTTCTCTTCAAGTTAACCTGATCCTTTCAATATGTGCAAGACCAAGTCTTGGTTTTTTCTCAACGGTGTCTGTTTCATTCATCCCAAGTTGTCTTTGTTTTTCCCCACCCTCCCACCCTTTTCTTTATGAAGCCTGAGTCCGTAATCAAGTGTCCTTATATTCATGTGATGCATCTTCATCAATCTTCTTTAATGTTTTATCTGGTGAATTCTCAGGAAGATGCTCAGGAAGATTAAGTTTGTCATTCTCCGTTCTCGTTTCTTCTCCGGTGGACTAAATTCAAGCTTTGGTGTTGATCATATCTCTTCCTTCTTGTTTCACATGTTTTCTTATGTTGGAATTCTTGTCAAAGTCTCTCTTGTTTATTCAACTCTCTCTAATTCTTCTCCGGAGTGTTCAAGATATCTCGGAAGATTCATGTTTCAATTCTTAAGCCGTTCAAGCTATTTTGAGGTTGTTATCTTATTCAAGCCATTTAATTCAACTGGTGCATTATCTCTTAAGCAATCTTTTTCAACGGTGATTTTTTTAGTGGGACCTAACCCACAGGTCTTTTCCCAGGATCTTACCTGACTCTTCTAAATTTTTCCGGAGTTATACTCGAATTCTTTTCTTGCTTGGTTAAACCTTCCATCTTTTTATTCTTCCGGAGTATCTCAAATTCTTCATGGTA
Source organism: Secale cereale (assembly GCA_902687465.1). Lineage (NCBI taxonomy): Eukaryota > Viridiplantae > Streptophyta > Magnoliopsida > Poales > Poaceae > Secale > Secale cereale. Next base: position 366,270,153 of record LR738712.1, on the reverse strand, counting down.
TTTCTCGGTGTTCTTCTCAACAATTGTGAAGACCCAAGACTCTCTTAAATCTTGGCCCGTTCTCTTGAATATTCATGGTTCTAGCTTCATGCCATCCTCATTATTGTTCCGATTCTGAGGAATTGTTTTTATACCCATCCGAATCATTTCATGAATTCTTTCCATTGTGATCCTCTGAAGGCCATCATTTCAGAAGATTTCTTCGTTCTCAGTTTTCAACTTCATCCTCCAACTATTCTTAATTGATGCCTTTTCGTTCGTCTCCATATTCTTACGGTGGTTCGTTCAAGATTTCATTCCTTTGTCACCATATCAATTCATTCATTCTTTCAAAATCCTACCGATGTGTCGTTCAAGAATTTTCTCAAGTTTGGCTATATCTCTCTCCAATCCTTTTCAAGAATAATAAGTAGTAGGCCAAATCCGTTGCTTCTCATCAATTTAATTTGATGAAGGATAAGCATACAATAAATCTTATTCTTATTTCCTCGAAGTGATTTATCTCTTTTTCCGGAGCGTGTTCATCATATCATATTCTCGGTTCCAAGTTGTTCATCTTGTTTCCGCAGCTCCAAGTTATTTCAATTATATCATTTCGAAGCTCTATCTAAATCATTACAAGGCTTCAATCTTATTCTTTTCATCCTTCACTTTTCATCCTTTTATTACCGGAGTCCTTCATGGTGGTTCATCATGATTTAATTCATCCTCGAAGTGTTCTTCAAGATTCTTGTTGGAGCTCAAGTACTCTTCTTCGTGCTTTTGGAGTGTAATTCTTTCTACCTTTTTCTTTTGAGGTGGTGCTATGTCATTCTTGAGAATTTCCTTCATGTTTCATGATTCACAAGTTATCAAGAATGAGAAATTTAAACCCATCATTTTCTTTGTTCCGGAGATCTTCTGAACCCTTCAATTTCTTCCTTGCAGTGATCTTGGGTTGTATCTCACCTAAATGCTTTCCCTAAAGATTGTTGCTCTTGTGGTGCTTATTAATGACCCAAATTCTTCATTTATCCTCTCGGTGAAAGAAGTTTTCATCTCTTCGTTGATCTGTAGCAACAATTGTTTTCCGTTAGTGGCCGGTTGTCACCTCATAAATTTTGAGATGTTTTCCATAAGCCCACAACAACCTTATTCTTTTGTTGTTTATTTTTAAACAAATCCATTCAATCCTTCTTTCTAAGGATGCTCTTTCAAATTCATTGGTGGTATAAGTTATCATTTTCTTCTACTTTCGTTCTTCCTAACAATCTAGCTTCTATTCTTTTGTTTCGGAGGTATTGTAATATTGATATCTTCGTTCCATCATCTCTTTTGTGAAGATCATGTTTTTTCCTTGCCAGTACATTTATCAGGATTGTCGTGTCCTCCGTTCAAGTTCTCTCATCCTATCAAGTTTTCCTCTCTTTTAACCAGAGTGCTGTGTGAAACCCTTCTTAGCCCTTGTGCCATTCTTTCAATTGTTTCGGAGGCAGTGTTTTGTTGATTTCATCTAAGACCACCCCATCTTCTCAAGTTCATATTCAATTCCTTCCATTGACAGTCGGAATGTTGTCCAAATTCTTTCGTTCTTATTTCTTCTCTAGGTTTATTCAACCGGAGCGGTTTAAATTTCTACCATGATCTATGATCTCTTTGTTCATGTCTGGCTACCTTCAAATACTCGTGGTGTCCCTCTTTCCTCCTTTCTACCGGAGTGCTCTCAACTGAGTCATCTCTGTTGTATTTTGTCTTTCAATTTGTCAACCTCTCAAGTTCGTGGTTTCACTCATTTGTCAAAGAAGCAACTTTGTTTACCTCTTCCTTTATCCTCTTCTATCCGGTGCCATCTCTAGGATCTCGGGTCGAGATCCTCTATTAGTGTGGGAGAGTTGTGACGCCCCGAGACCGATGCGCCAGGTGTCTTCCAGTTATTCGCTGTGATTGCCATGTCTTTTGCTTGCGTGTTGCACTTTTCCATGTCATCGTGTGCATTGCATCAGCATGTTTTAAAAACTTGCATTCGTTCGGGTTCCCCAGTTCTCTCCGTTGTTCGTTCTGAGTCCAGACACACTCGCATGCGCCCGCGGCACCTCCGGATATTTATTTTATAAGTGGCCGGAAAAATGTTCTCTGAATGGGATGAAAGTTGGTGTGTGGTCTTATTATAGGGTAGACAGACCGCCTGTCAAATTTTGTCGCATTCGGAGTTCGTTTGATAGCCCAACCGTTAAACATATAGTGGCACTATAGTCGGTAAAGCGTGAGACATTTCGGTGTTCCGGAGACCTATGTCGGGTTGCTTCTTCTCTCTCTTCTCGATCCAACCACGCAGTTGTCCACGACCACCTAACATCTCTGCACAGCGCACAGACCCCATAACGCGCGTCCGAAACCTGCCCGAACCCGATCCGCCCTGTCATTACCGACCCAGTCCGGATCATCCCCAAACATCCCTAAAACATCTCCGTTTTCTTATTAGGACCTCCTAGCCTATTATATCTCGACCGTCTGATTTCGATCGGATGATCCAAACTCCCCTCTTTTCATATATATAGCCCACCCCTAGCCTTTTTGAGACCAAACCCTAAAATCTAGGACATTTGTCCCGTCGCCGCCACCACCCCAATCATCCCCTTCCTCGGGATCTTCCCAGATCTATCTCGCAGCCACCCACCAACCTGCGCCTCCTTCCTTCCTTCCTCGTTTTCCACGGCCAGACAATCCCCACCGAGCTCCTCTGCTCGCGTACCAGCGGCCGAGCTCCCGGCTGCTCCTCGCGCCAACCACCGCCGGAGGCCATCGCCGGCCACCCCGACGCGCCCCTTGCTCCCCTGCCTCGTCCCCAACGCCTGCGGCCCCTGCTTCGTCCTCGTCTACTAGGGAGATGAGCGACCGAAGCCGCGCCTCCATCGCCCGTGCCCGGCTCCTCCTCCTACGCCCGAGCCCTTCGGCCTCGAGCTCTACCCCGCCGCCTCGTCGCAAGGAGAGCCTCTTCCCTGACCCTGACTTCTCACACGCCTCTTCCTTTCTCTCAACCCGCCCGTCTCTGTTCCAGGTACGAGCATCCCCGCCGCCGCATGGAGTCACCGCCGGCCTCTCCGGAGCTCCACGGCCGCGCCACCTCAAGCCCCCTCACGGTTGGGAATGGAACCACCCCGACCAGATCTGCCGGAGTCCGGTCGGGCCCTGCCGGATCGTGTCGCCGCCTCGCCACCATGTCATCAGAAGCACTAGCGCCGCTGTTGGCCGCGTCCTGGACCTCCTCTGCATCGAATTCAAGCTAGGCGCCCGCGTTGACTCCGCTGCTCGCCCCGTTGACAGCGCACCTCGCCCGTGGGCTTCCAGGAGCGCCAAGGCCCACCCTGCTTATCCTTCAGATTAGGCCTCAAGGCCCAATGTGAGCAGCCCAGCCTGCCAGTTTCGGCCCAGTACCTTTTTTTTCCTGCCTGCGATTTTTGTAATTATTCCAGTGAACTACCAGTTTTACAGAAAACCCCTTGCACTTCATTCATTTAATAACTCACAAACCGTGCATCATATGTAAAAACTTTAGATATGTAAAATGCTCAGAATTTTGTCTAGTTTCATAATGTGCTACTTTCATCCATGTTAAAAATTATTAAAATTGTTGTTTGTATTGTTTTGTGTAAATAACATGCTAAAATGATTTAATTCATAACTAAATAACCGTAGCTCCAAATTTAATAAACTTTATATGGAAATGGGGTAGAAAAATGTGTAGGATAACTTGATGCACTTTGTTTTGCTGTTTAACAACATTAAAATATGGTAATAGGCAGAACAGTACCAAATTAATAAATATGCACATGGGGAGTTTCCGGAATTGTTGTTTGTCATTCCGGCCTCGTTTAAACTTGCCTAAATAGGTAGTTTACATTTGTTTCACCTCTTGCCATGTTAACAAACATTTAATCTTGTCTTATTAATAAATGAGAGTCAACTAAATAATCTAATGTGGTGTTTTGTCAATATGCAACTCGTTGCATATTGAGCACCACTTAGATTGTAGTGTTGTTTGTGCACTTTGCCATGCCATGCATAATTAAACCGAACATGCATCATACTTGGTTGTGCATCATATGCCATGGTTATGATATGAGTGTTTACCATGTTGTTTGCTTCTTTCTGGTATGCTTCTCTCGTTAGCTTCGGTTTTGTTCCGGAGTTGTGAGGTTTTGTTCGGCTACTTCTTGGTCTCGTTCTTCTTCCTTGCGGAATCTCAGGCAAGATGACCATTCCCCGATATCACCTCTATCTTTGCCTATGATAGTTGTCTCGCTCTTTAGTTATGCCTCGATGCCTATTCCTGTTTGTTAGCCTCCTATTGTTGCCATGAAACCTCCAACCTTTGACACCTTCCCAACAAACCGTTGTTTGTCTATGTTACCCGCTTGCTCATCCCCTCTTATAGCGTTGTTAGTTGCAGGTGAAGATAAAGATTGCTCCATGTTGGAACTTGTTGTTGGAATATCACAATATCTCTTAAATATATTAACAGACCTATATACTTGGCAATGGGTGGAAGGCCTGGCCTTTTGCTCGGTGTTTTGTTCCACTCATGCCACCTTAGGACCCGATAAACCGGTGTTATGTTCCTTGATTTTGCGTTCATAACACGGTTGGGGTTTATGGGCCCCCCTTGATAATTCACACTGCTTAAAGCTTTCCAGCATGATGAGGACATGACTACCTTGGATACGACCAAAAATATTGCATACATGTATATTTGTGAGGTGATTTCTAATGTAAACTAGGCAACAATTTATTTATGTCATCCAGGACAAAAATACTTCACAGACTTTTGTGCCATGTCTAATTCCAGGTGTATGAGACATTCGTACAATCCACATATGAAGATAAGGGAAAAAGAGAAGTTTAGGTGCTGTTCAAAAAGTTCTCTCACGTCACTTTTGTGCCAAGAGAAGATAGAGTCCAAGTCTCTCATGTTCTGCATCCAGATTCGGACTGCACATACATACCTGACTCGAGACGGCAAGAACTCCTTCATACGGACTCCGAATTGAGTGATTCTTTTTTTGTTGGAAACTAGATTTCGAACACTTTCCAACCCAATTGGATTCACCTTCAAATTCGTCCGGAGCGTTGAGATACCGACGAAATAATCTGACACGGCAGCAGAATCCGAGTCAAACTACAAGTCCAAAGGTTAGTTTTAGGCTGCCTTGGGACGTCCGTTCACCTCCTTGGCCGCCACCCCTTGCTCCTATATAAGTAGATCCATCTAGTAGCTTTTTCTTTGGGGATTTGTTTAGTCAAAAGTTAGCCATTGCAACTTCGTGTACTTCGTTTGTGTCCAACGACCAGACCAAGACCGCTTACGGATCCCCACCTTTATCAATACTTCATTTATATTTGCAATATTCAGATTGCTTTATGATATTCTTGCTTGTTCTTCGATTGCATGCAGGAATAGACCTTCGTGGTCAGGCTGATCGTGCTTCTGGCATCGTCAGTAACCCCTGGAGATTGGTTTAGCGATTGCTAAGGCGCAACATCGTGCATGTTTGTAGTCGGATCGTCAAAGCCGTCTCCACCAAATCGATAGCTACCATCTCATCGAAAGAACGGGGCCCCTCGCCTCTATCAAGTGGTATCAGTTTTCAGGTTGCTCGGTGAGAATTTCCAGTTATTCCTAGATTAGATTTATTTTCTTACCTATTATCCAAGGAAAAGCCACAAAAAAGTTTGATCCTTTGTCCTAGCCAGTCTGAGCCTTTGCAATTTTCTTTTCATTGTTTGCATTATTGAATTATCGATTGCATCGTTGTGTCGAGTTGCTGGTCTTAGTGTCTAGTTCGTTAGAGTTTCGAGTTCTGTTCACATTAGTCACGTCGCCGCTCCATCGTTATCCCTTTCGTTGTCCACCACCTCATCCATCAATTTCCACCTCGTGCTACCCATCATTCATTATCACAATCATACTTGAAGTCGTTCGCATCTTTGCTTGATCCAATCTGCATCTTATCTAGTTTGTCTTGGAAAGAGGGAGAAAGAAAAAAAAAGACAAAGAAAAAAGTAAAAAAAGTGGAGAGAAAGAAAAAGAAAAAAAGTGTGAGAAAAAAGAAAAAGAAGAAAAAGAAAGTTGGAGAGAGAGTTGTTGTATATTCTGCTTGGCAGTTGTTTTCATCATTATCTTTACTGCCGTTGTGATCTTCACTTATATCTTGCTGTTCAGAGCTACTTCGTATCCTTTATTGATGCTAGTTGTGCTACACCATGACCTCATTAGTGTTCTAGGCTCGCGTCTCTAGTCCGGTCTAGCCTAGGACCAGCACAGTACCGTCGTTGAGCATTTATTGAACATTGCATCTCTGAATTGATTATTGCTAATCTTTTGCTACCATATATAGCCAACCCAGCTCCACATATTTCTACACCGTGCATATTTACGTTCACCTGGCAATCGCTTTACTCAATCTTTGGAGTTATTTGACACCGCTGGTTGCCTATCACCACCTGCTGCATGGTAAGAACTTGTAAGATATTGATATTTGATTTACTATGAGCGCTTTACCACCACATCTGATGCGGAGCATCCCAAGGTCATCCCCATGGACCCACCATCGACTCACCAAGTGCCAAGTGGACCCATGACACGTGCTCGAGCACGAGCTCTCGAGACCGAGGTGACTTCACTCCTCTCTCTACGTTACTTTGATTCACATGAGACATGGCTGCTACCCTCATCGAAGACTCTTTGCATACTAAGGCACCTCGGAAGCAGCCATGGAGAAGTCAAGGGACACGAAGAATCGAAGGAGGAAGATGGAGGAGAAGAACAACCAGGACTCAGCCTGCCCGGACAATCCGGCCGAGGGCCGGATGATCCGGACATCCGTCCGGACGATCCGGCAAATGTGCCCGAGGACACCCGAAGCTCCACGCTGAAGCTGGATCATCCAGATCCCGACCCGGATCATCCAGACACCCGCGGACATCCGGACGAAGACCCGGACATCCGGGCCACTCGCAACAGATCACACGTGTCCGGATCATCCAGACGTCGCCCCGGATCATCCGGCTCCCCGAAGCCTGGATCATCCGGACAAACGTCCGGATCATCCGGACAATGCCTGCGTGCATGATGTTTGGGCCGAGGCCCATGTACCCCTTCGCCCCTCCTAGCCTATATATAGTACTCTACCTAAACTATCTAGGGTTAGCTTTGTAATAGCTCATCATAGACCTTTGTGGTTCCTCTCCTACGTGACCGCGGCCTCTTCAGAGAAGATCCACCTCGGATTCAAGACCTCCACTACAGAGAAGATCCCAAGGGATACCCAAAGACCTCCTCCGGGAGAAGACCATCTTTTTGTACCATCGTTGTTGACTATGGATCGTGTATCTTGATGTGTATCGTGGATCTAGCACCTGCATGACCGTATTCGTGTTGATTTGAGTGTTTCCTCTCGTGTATTTCTCCGTGTTTTCCTTGTGTTCTCCGTGTTCATCGTGGGATTCCCTCCATCTCGTGAAAGATCTGCCGGTTAGGGTTCCACCCTACATCATCTATGGTATCATGAGCCTTGGTTGATCACGAATTTGGAGCCCCACACCTTGTTTTCTAGCTTGTTTTGTTGTTTTTCGTCCAAATTCGAAAATCCCCACAAAAATAGCCCCACAATTTTTTTTTTGATTTGTTTGTTTTGATGAGATTTTGTTGTTTGTGATCCGTGGTTGGGTTGTGTGACGAGTGGATCATCCTTTCCCCCACCTCCCCCACCCTCAAAAACCTCCGAAAAACCGAGAAAAAAAATCAATTCCCCCAATTTTTCCCAACTTCCTCGAGCTCATCCCGACCGGATTAACCCACCCGGATCATCCGGCTGAGCACCCGGATCATCCGGCCAGAGCCCGGATCATCCGGCCAACCCTGTCGAAACTGCATTTTGCAGATTTTCGCACACCCGTTTCCGCGACCACAAAAACCCTAGCCACATCTTCCGCTATACCATCGACATACCCACCCCCACCACCATTACCTAACCAACATCACTACGGTCTTACCTCTTTGTGTCTTGGATCATTTGAGTTGTGGTTTACTCCGTTTCCGTTTGTGTTTCGGCTATCTCGTAGCGGAACGACATCGACACCACCACCACTCAACCTCGACAAGGACGGTTACTTCGACGACACTTCGTTTACTACCTCGCAATTGCATTGATAGACCCTCATCGACCATTTTGCGTAGCTTTCCTACCGAGACTAGCCATTTGAGTATTGCCGGGCTACGACACTTGTGCACATTAGTGATAGTCATAGACATTGCATACTACATCATCATATCAACGTGTGACACAAGAGTGTTCCGCCTACACAATAGCTACCTTGATTCGAGAAGCATGCATAAGTGGCCACAGAAAGAGCTCACAAGCTTTTAAGCAAAAGAGCCACACAAAGCTTATATACAAAAGCAATAGCATCAAACGCCTTGCATCCAAAGAGATCATATGAGATAGCAATACTCCACCTTGTGCTAATAGCATCGGCACATCATACACCCATAGCATAATTGTGATAGGAAGTCATTACTTTGATCTTATAGGTCGTGCACAAGTGCGTATCCGCCTATTAAGCAATCGGTTAGCGTCTCTCTAGCGTTGTGCAACACGAGCATTTTCCGTGGATTCCACATTTTCGCTCAATTTTTGGTTGCACAACCACATTTATCTATCCGTGCGTGTGTTCTGTGTGCTACCTTTGCTTGTGATCTACTTGTTGCATGAGCCAATTGTGAATCATTTTCAACATCATTGAATCTTACTCACTTTTTGCATTCAATTTTGCCACCATCCTAACCAAGCTCCCCTAAAAGCTTTACTTGTGTAGGTGTGAGAATCGACACGAAGTGGTACCAATAGTGCTATTTCCGGGTTACATTATTCAGTGATCCTTGATCCATTTTCAACTTCGGTTAAGGTACATTTGGTAGTGTCTTCTCCTTTCTCGCACTCACATACTTGCTTGTGATGATGGATAGGCCAAGTACATCTTCGAACCCGATCTTCGACGATCCTCAAGAGTCGAACAACTATGTCACCAAACTACATCTCTTCGGTGTGCAACGAGCTCTCCATCAAGAAAGTGAAGCTATGCGAGAGTACATGGAGCAAGTCGCCGCCGACGCACGACAATTTGAAGCAAGAACAAGAGATCAATTCGATATCATCAACACCAACATGTCTACACAATTTGACAAGCTACGGACTTTGATAGTCAACCGATGTTCTTCTTCCACATCTTCTCAAAGACGGAGCCGCTCAAGTCGACATACCGACCCCACGGATGGCTCAAGTACCCCTACATCCGACACTCTTCGTCAAGCCGCACGTCAAGCTCGACATGACAACCGGAATCCACTTCCTGACAAGAGTTCACAAGAGCTATTTGAAGAGCAAGAAAGTCGACATCGTCAAAACCAAGCCACACTTGAGCAAGCACAAGAACGGCAACGACTACGCCAACAACAACAAGAGCGAGCACGCCAATACCAAGAAGAACAAGATGCCGAGGCCAATCGTCAAGCATAACAACGCCGACAAGCTCAAGCTCTTGAGGTGCAACGCGCATTACATGATGCACATCGCAATGTGGCAGCTCGCACTCGACACACTCGTCAAGAAGAGGATTTCCTTCGCGATGAGATGCAAGAGAGGCGCCACCAAGCAAGAATGCAAGAAGAAGTTCCTCCTCAAGCGCGACAAGAGCAAAAACCTCAGCAAGAACAACAAGCTCGGCAAGTACACCATAACAATGCACATCTACTCCGCCAAGAGCAAAATGAGGTTGACAACCGTCAAAATCAAGAACGCCCTCCCAATAGGCAATCAAACAATGAAGAGCATCGCTATGGCAAACTTAAGTTCACCATGCCAAAGTTTTCTGGAAGCATTGATCCCGAAGACTACCTCTCATGGGCATTGAAGGTTGACAAGATCTTTCGTCTTCACAACTTCGATGAATAGAAGAAGATTGCAATGGCCTCCCTTGAGTTCCAAGACTATGTTCTCATTTGGTGGGAGCAAATCATAGAGAGAAGAGAAGCAAAAGGCGAACCTCCTATCACCACTTGGGCTCAAATGAAGGAAGTCATGCGAGCACGCTTCGTGCCAACACATTACAACCGTGACTTGTTCAAGAAGCTACAACTCCTCAAGCAAGGTACCAAGTCCGTTGAAGAGTACTACAAGGAGATGGAGATTGCCATGATAAGAGCCAACATCACGGAAGATGAAGAGGAAACGATGGCACGATTCTTGAATGGACTCACCTATCCTATCAAGAAGATTGCGGACTTTCAACCCTACACGACCCTCCTTGAGCTAGTACACCAAGCAACCAAAGCGGAGCGACAAGTTCAAGAGGACTACAAGTACTCCAAGTTCACCTCCAAGAACTTCGGCTCCTACAACCAAGCTTCAACGACTTCGGCTCCTCCTACCTCTACCAAGCAATCTACAAACTTCGTGATAAGTAAACCTACAAGAATGTGACTACAACAAGTCAGCCTCCTTCTACCAACAACTTCAAGCCAAAAGCTTCATCATCTACACATCCAACCGAGGACAACTCCAAGACGAGTTCCATTAAATGCTTCAAGTGCCAAGGGCGAGGCCACAAGTCATTTGAGTGCAAGACCGTTCGTACCATGATCATCAACGATGACGGATCTTATGACTCTAATGAGCGACGATGAAATGGAAGCACTTGAGCATGTGGCTATGCATCGACAAGTGAATGAGGATGAAGACCATCAAGTGTTTTGCATCAACTCGAGTCCCAATCTTGTTGTCTCCAAGGTCTTGACACTCCAACATCAACAAGATGACGATCAAAGATGTCATATCTTCCATACCAAGGCCGGCATCAATGGACGCTCTGTCAAGGTTATCATCGATGGAGGAAGTTGTCATAACTTGGCAAGCGAAGAGCTTTGCGACAAGCTCAACTTGGTGAAGTCCAAGCACCCTCATCCTTACAAGGTCCAATGGCTTAACAACGCCGGAATACTTCGAGTTGAACACACCGTGCAAGAAACCTTCAAGATAGGCGCCTACGAGGACACACTTGAGTGTGATGTCATCCCCATGTCCGTGTGCCACCTTATGATGAGGACATCACTAACAAGGTTACACCCACAGCTCCAACTGACACATATACAGGACCAATTACTAGAGCTCGCGCATGCCAATTAAATTACCAGGTACTTCCGTTTCTTGGTAATGAATCTAATGTTCATGAGAATATGATGTTGCCTAAATTGGATACATTTGTCTTGCTTACAAACGAAGGGCCTAGCTTGGACAAGAAGGATGAACATTGGAGCAAGATCAAGCATGGAGTTATAATTGACGATTTCAGGACTTTGAAGCCACCATAATGAGTGCGAGAAGCCTTGGACGAAATATACAAGATGCCACTTCATAAATTTCGTCCAGAGGCTATTATAGGTGCCGCGTCACCTTATTATTGGGCCAGGCCCATGTAATTTCGAAATACTTGAGTATAGGCTGTTTTTAGAGTCTGTATGTGTGGGGAAACAAGAGTTAGGGTTGGTTTCGGACCCCTCCACCAAGGGCCACGAAATTCCCCCCTCTTTCCCCCATATATACAGCCCTTAGGGCGTCGTTTAGACTTTGGGTTTTGTTTAGATCAAAGTCTGCCATAGCTGCAACTTCGCGTACTTCATTTGTGTTCAACGACCAGACAAAGACGTCACAGAACCCCACTTGATCAATAAAGCTTTCCTATTGAATTCGCAATATCCAGATTGCAATCTAAGTTTCTTGCTTGTTCTTCGTTTGCCTGCAGGAAACAGACCTTCGTGGTCAGGTTGATCGTGCTCCGGCGTGGTCAATAACCTCTCGGAGTTGGTTTAGCGATTACTAAGGCGCGACGTCCTCGCACGTTTGTAGTCGGATCATCAAAGTCGACTTCCTCCAAAACGATAGCCACCATCTCATCGAAAGACGGGACACCTTTGCCTCTATCAAGTGGTATCAGATTTCCAGGTTGCTCGGTGAGATTTTATAGTTTTTCATAGTTTCGATCGAGTTTGTTCTTCATACCTATAGTCCACGAAAAAGCCAAAAAAATAGGGTTAGTTCATCCCATCCGAACCAATCTGAACCTTTGCATAATCTTTTCTGTCTTTGCTTTGTTGAATTTGCGGTTGGATCGTCGTGTCAAGTTGCTGGTCTTAGCGTCTAGTTCTTTAGAGTTTCGAGTTCTGTTCATAGTTTGTCATGCCGCCGCCGTACCATATTCATCGCCGCTGCCATACCACCACCGCTGCCATATCCCACCACCACGACCACATACCACCACTGCTGCCATAACCTACCACCGCTGCCATAACCTACCACCATATATCCACCACCAATCCGAGTTCTTTTCATATTAGGTTTGTTCTCGAGATCCATCTAGGTTTCGGATTTGTGTTTCCTTGCCTGCGTAGGTCTCGGAAAAAAAATTCGACAGGTGAAAATATTTTTTCCCTATCCTATTTTTGGGCTTTTCTGAGTCTTTTGAGACACGTGTCGTCATACTGTTTTTTTACCGCACTTTTTCGTCGTCGCTGCCATGATTTCGACAAAAAAAATCGTCAAAAAAATTTCGTGCCTATCATCTTAGTTTGACTTGGGAAGTGTTTTGAGACACTCGCCATTATAGTGATATTCGGAAAAAAAAGCAGCGCAAAAAAAAGAGGCGAATTTTTTTATTCAGAGTGTGCTTTTCCCTTTATTACGTGCAGCGCCGTGATTTTGTTAGTGTTCTAGGATCGCGTCTCTAGTAAGGTCTAGCCTAGGACCAGCACAGTACCGTCGTTGAGCGTTTATTCAACTTTGCATCTCTGAATTGACTATTGCTGACCCCTTTTGCTACCATCTTATAAGACTTCCCAGCTCCACATACATCTACGTCGTGCATTTGACTCTCCCTGGTAATCGCTTTATCCAAGCTTTGAGAGTTTTGACTACCACGATTGCCGATCACCACCTGCTGCTGGGTAAGAACTGGTAAGAATTTGAGATTTGCTTCTCGGATTTGTGACACCCGCCACCACCACCACTTATTAGTAGTCTGTAGGATCATATTCTTTTGGTTTCTATTGCTGCTAACCATGCCAGGATCAAAAGTCGATGAGACTGACTGGGAGAACTTGACGAACATTGAGCTTCATGATAAGTTTCAACACATGATGAGTGGACAGGTGCAAGATGTGCTAAACAGATTTGACGAGGCCATGGAGAAGATAGATGGCATGGAGAAGACGTTTGAAACAAAGCTCGATAACAAGTTTGTTGAATTGCTTTCGCGTTTTCCACCACTACCGGCTGCTACAGCTGTCGCACCTCTACAACACCACCAACAACAACAACAGCATCGCCTTCCAAATCAAGTGGGACGAGCACAGCGTGTTCCCCTTGAGCCTGGTCAAGCTTCTGGTGCCGCTGTTGATGTTTCTGTAGCCCCTGCTGCTACTGTAGAGGTGGAGGACCATTATGAGGATGAGGTTGACCAAAATCAGAATTATGTGCAACCACCAGCACCAGCACCACCAGGTCATCCTCATGCATATCATCACAATGGTAGGGCTGCACCACCACCTGAGGTACACGACCATCTTCCTAAACTGAAATTGAATATTCCACCATTTGAGGGTAGATATGTTCCTGATATATATCTTATTTGGGAGTTAGAAACTGAACATCGTCTTACATGTTTAAACTATCCCGAGGAGAGACGTGTTCCTGCTGCTGTTTGTGCTTTCACTAGTTTTGCATGTGTTTGGTGGTCTGAACATTGTAGATTATATCCTATTCTAGCTACTTGGGCTGCTTTGAAAACTGCTATGCGTACTCGTTGGGATCCACCATATTATCAACGTGAATTACTTCAAAAATTGCAGCGCTTAAGACAAGGAAAAAATTCTGTAGAAGAATATTATCAGCAATTACAAACTGGCCTGATTAGATGTGGTATAGTTGAGGAGAATGAAGCTATGCTTGCACGTTTTATGGGTGGATTAAATAGAGAGATTCAGACCATTCTAGAGTATAAGGATTATAATAATATCACTCGTTTATTCCATCTTGCTTGTAAAGCTGAACGTGAAGTGCAGGATCGACAGGCATTGGCGCGGACTAACTTTTCTGCAGGTCGACCTTCATTATGGACACCGCGTGTATCCTCTCCTTCCACACATTCTACTGCACCGACACCTCCATCAGCTGTTACCTCCAGCCGTGATACAAGGAAGCACGCACAACCACCATTATCTGCCAAGAGCACACCTATTGGGCCTGCACAGAGTTGTTCTTCTTCCATGGCATCAATAGGACACACCAGTGATATTATTTGTCAACGTTGTAAGGGAAGATGACATTTTGCGAGAGAATGCAAATCTCAGCGTGTGATGATTGCTACTAAGGATGGTGGATATGAGTCCGCTAGTGACTATGAGGAGGAGACTTTGGCTCTTATTACACGTGAAGAACACGGTGGAGACGATTCTGATCATGAGACGCAATACATGGCTCCTGAAGATGCTGACAGGTATGAATGTTTAGTTGCTCAACGTGTTTTGAGTGTGCAGGTTACACAAGCTGAGCAAAATCAGAGGAATAATTTGTTCCATACAAAGGGAGTTGTGAAGGAACGTTCTGTTCGCGTGATCATAGATGGAGGGAGTTGCAACAACTTGGCTAGCATGGAGATGGTGGAGAAGCTATCTCTCACCACAAGACCACATCCACATCCTTACTACATCCAATGGTTCAACAACAACGGCAAGGTTAAGGTAACACATACTGTTCGTCTGCATTTTAGTATCTCTACATGTGCTGATTATGTTGATTGTGATGTGGTACCTATGCAAGCATGTTCCTTATTACTTGGTAGACCATGGCAATTTGATAAAAATTCTGTACACCATGGTAGAAACAATCAGTATACTCTTGTTCATAAGGACAAAAATATTACTTTGCTTCCTATGACTCCTGATTCCAGTTTGAAAGATGATATTAATAGAGCTAATAAAGCAAAACAGGAGAAAAATATGAGTGAAAATCAGATTGTGGCAAAAGAATTTGAGCAACAAATGAAGCCTAATAATAAACCATCTACTGTTGCTTCTGAAATTAAATTGAAAACTGCATGTTTATTTGCCACCAAATCTGATATTGATGATCTAGATTTAAGAAAATCTATTTGCTATGCTTTTGTGTGCAAAGAGGCATTATCTTCATTCGAGGACGTGCCTTCCTCTTTGCCTCCTGCTGTCACTAACATTTTGCAGGAGTTCGCCGACGTCTTTCCACAAGACGTGCCACCGGGATTACCACCTATTCGAGGGATTGAGCATCAGATTGACTTAATTCCCGGTGCATCGCTACCTAACCGCGCACCATACCGTACTAATCCAGAAGAGACGAAGGAGATTATGCGTCAAGTACAAGAGCTACTCGACAAAGGTTATATACGCGAATCCCTTAGTCCTTGTGTTGTTCCTATTATTCTAGTGCCGAAAAAGGATGGCACATCGCGTATGTGTGTTGATTGTAGAAGCATTAATAATATTACTATTCGTTATCGTCATCCTATTCCTAGGCTAGATCATATGCTTGATGAATTGAGTGGCTCTACAATATTCTCCAAAGTTGATTTCCGTAGTGGATACCATCAAATTCGTATGAAATTGGGAGATGAATGGAAAACAACATTTAAAACTAAGTTTGGATTATATGAGTGGTTAGTCATGCCTTTTGGGTTAACTAATGCACCTAGTACTTTCATTAGATTAATGAATGAAGTTTTACGTACTTTCATTGGACGATTTGTGGTAGTTTACTTTGATGATATATAGATTTTTAGCAGATCTTTGGAGGAACATTTGGAACATTTACGTGCTGTTTTTATTGCTCTACATGATGCACGTTTGTTTGGTAACCTTGGAAAGTGCACCTTTTGCACCGACCGAGTATCTTTTCTTGGCTATGTTGTTACTCCACAGGGAATTGAGGTTGATAAAGCCAAGACTGAAGCTATTGAGAGTTGGCCGCAGCCCAAAACGGTCACACACGTGAGGAGTTTCCTTGGCCTCGCTGGATTCTATCGGCGTTTTGTGAGAGATTTCAGCACCATTGCTGCACCTCTCAATGAGCTTACAAAGAAGGATGTGCCTTTTGTTTTGGGTACTGCACAGGAAGATGCATTCACGGTATTGAAGGATAAGTTGACACATGCTCCTTTACTCCAACTTCCTGATTTTAATAAGACTTTTGAGCTTGAATGTGATGCTAGTGGAATTGGGTTAGGAGGTGTGTTATTACAAGATGGTAAACCTGTTGCATACTTTTCTGAAAAATTGAGTGGGCCTAGTCTGAATTATTCTACTTATGATAAGGAATTATATGCTCTTGTTCGGACTTTGGAGACATGGCAACATTATTTATGGCCCAAAGAATTTGTTATACATTCTGATCATGAATCTTTGAAGCACATTAAAAGTCAAGCAAAACTGAACCGTAGACATGCTAAATGGGTTGAATTCATAGAGACTTTCCCTTATGTCATTAAACACAAGAAGGGAAAAGAAAATGTTATTGCTGATGCATTGTCTCATCGTTATACTATGCTTTCACAACTTGACTTTAAAATATTTGGTTTGGAGACCATGAAAGATCAATATGTGCATGATGCTGAATTTAAAGATGTATTGCAGAATTTTAAAGAAGGGAGAACATGGAACAAGTTCGTCGTTAATGATGGATTTGTGTTTCGTGCTAACAAGCTATGCATTCTAGCTAGCTCTGTTCGTCTTTTGTGGTTGCAGGAGGCGCATGGAGGAGGATTAATGGGACACTTTGGCGTGAAAAATACGGAGGACGTACTTGCTACACATTTCTTTTGGCCAAAGATGCGACGAGATGTTGAGCGTTTTGTTGGTCGCTGCACTACATGTCAAAAAGCTAAGTCACGACTCAATCCTCATGGTTTATATATGCCTTTGCCTGTCCCTAGTGTTCCTTGGGAAGATATATCTATGGACTTTGTTTTGGGTTTACCTCGAACAAAGAAGGGGAGGGATAGCATATTTGTTGTCGTGGATAGGTTCTCGAAGTTGGCACACTTTATACCATGTCATAAAAGCGATGATGCTGCTAATGTTGCTGATTTGTTCTTTCGTGAAATTATTCGCTTGCATGGTGTGCCAAATACTATTGTTTCAGATCGTGATACTAAATTTCTTAGCCACTTTTGGAGATGTTTATGGGCTAAGTTGGGGACTAAACTGCTTTTTAGTACTACTTGTCACCCCCAAACTGATGGACAAACTGAAGTAGTCAACAGAACTTTGTCTACTATGCTTAGGGCTGTTTTGAAGAATAATAAGAAAATGTCGGAAGAATGCTTGCCTCATATTGAATTTGCTTATAATCGTTCCTTGCATTCTACTACTAAGATGTGCCCTTTTGAAATTGTCTATGGTTTCCTACCTCGTGCACCTATTGATTTGTTGCCTCTTCCATCTTCGGAGAAGGTTAATTTTGATGCTAAACAACATGCTGAATTGATCTTAAAAATGCATGATTTAACTAAGGAAAATATTGAGCGCATGAATGCTAAATATAAACTTGTTGGAGATAAGGGTAGAAAACGTGTTGTCTTTGCACCTGGAGATCTTGTTTGGTTACATTTGCGTAAGGATAGGTTTCCTAATTTCCTCAAGTCAAAGCTAATGCCACGTGCTGATGGTCCTTTCAAGGTGTTAGAGAAAATAAATGATAATGCATATAAACTTGAGCTGCCTGCAGATTTTGGGGTTAGTCCCACATTTAACATTGCAGATTTGAAGCCTTACTTGGGTGAGGAAGATGAGCTTCCGTCGAGGATGACTTCAATTCAAGAAGGGGAGGATGATGAGGACATCCCTAACAAGGTTACACCCACAGATCCAACTGACACATATACAGGACCAATTACTAGAGCTCGCACACGCCAATTAAATTACCAGGTACTTTCGTTTTTTGGTAATGAATCTAATGTTCATGAAAATATGATGCTGCCCAAGTTGGATACATTTGTCTTGTTTACAAATGAAGGGCCTAGCTTGGACAAGAAGGATGAATATTGGAGCAAGATCAAGCATGGAGATGATGGCATGCGCAAGAGGAACAAGAATGGAGTTACAACTGATGATTTCAGGACTTTGAAGCCACCATAATGAGTGCGTGAAGCCTTAGGGCGTCGTTTAGACTTTGGGTTTTGTTTAGATCAAAGTTCGCCATAGCTGCAACTTCGCTTACTTCGTTTGTGTTCAACGACCAGACAAAGACGTCACAGAACCCCACTTGATCAATAAAGCTTTCCTCTTGCATTCGCCATATCGAAATTGCAATCTCAGTTTCTTGCTTATTCTTCGTTTGAATGTAGGAAACAGACCTTCGTGGTCAGGTTGATCGTGCTTCGGCGTGGTCAATAACCTCTTGGAGTTGGTTTAGCGATTGCTAAGGCGCGACGTCCTCGCACGTTCGTAGTCGGATCGTCAAAGTCGACTTCCTCCAAAACGATAGCCACCATCTCATCGAAAGACGGGACACCTTTGCCTCTATCACCTTATTCTTGGACGACCATGGCAATATGATCGTGGAGTCACACACAATGGACGGATGAATCACTATAGCTACAAGATGAAAGGAAAGGAGTTTGTGCTACGTCCCATGTCACCAAGTCAAGTAGCCGCCGATAAACACTTACCTACCAACCATCATGGAGAGAATGGTGAGAGAGTGAGCCACCAAAAGGAGAGTGAGAGCCACAAGCCAAATATGAGAAACTCCACGATGAGCGAAAAGAAGCGACTAGTGCTATTTGCCACCAAAAGTGAGATAAGAGAAGTGTGTGAGAACCCATCGAGTGTCTTTCACCTTGTGCTTTTATGCAAAGGGGAAGCCAAACCTACTAACACTTCACCACCTCCACCTTTAGTGTTGTCTAAATTGTTGCAGGAATTCTCGGACGTCTTCCCCGATGAGCTACCTCTGGGTCTACCTCCACTTCGCGGAATCGAACACCGCATCGACCTCATACCCGGCGCACCACTTCCAAACAAGGCTCCTTACCGCGTCAACCCCGAGGAAACCAAGGAGATACAACGGCAAGTGCAACAACTCATCGACAAAGGTCATGTACGTGAAAGCTTAAGCCCTTGCGCCGTTCCGGTTATTCTTGTGCCTAAGAAAGATGGTAGTTTTCGCATGTGCTCCGATTGCCGCCTGATAAATGCTATCATCGTTAGATACCGTTATCTTATCCCATGCTTAGACGACATGCTTGATGAATTATGTGGTGCCACCATCTTCGAAAATTGATCTTAAAAGTGGTTACTACCAAATTCGCATTCAAGAGGGTGATGAGTGGAAAACAACTTTCAAAACCAATTTTGGGTTATATGAGTGGCTTGTCATGCCAATGGGTTTATCGGAAGCACCCGGTTCATTTATGCGTCTTATGAATTTTTGCCTACGACCATACATAGGCGTCTTTGTAGTGGTCTACTTTGATGACATCCTCGTTTTTAGCAAGTCGCTTGAGGACCATGTGACACACATCTGTATGGTTTTGCAAACCCTTCGGAAAGAGCGCTTATATGCTAATATGGAAAAGTGCACTTTTGGCGTTGACAAGGTCGTTTTCTTAGGATTCGTCGTTTCTTCCCAAGGTGTTCACGTTGATGAAACTAAAATTGAAGCAATTAAAACTTGGCCTCAACATTATCTTAGACCTCATGAATTCATTCTTCATACGGACCATGAGACTCTCAAGTATCTCAAAGGTCAAACTAAGTTGAACAAGCGTCATGCTAAGTGGAGTGAGTTCATTGAGTCGTTTCCCTATGTCATCAAATACATCAAAGGCAAAGAGAATGTTGTGGCGGACGCGCTTTCCCGCAAATGCATGATTGTTACACAACTTGAATTGAATGTTATTGGCTTTGAGCACATAAAAGATTTATATGAGCATGATCCTTTCTTTGCACCTCCTTATGATAAGTGTTTGACTCACACTTCTTGGGAACGTTACTACATACGGGATGGATATCTTATGAGAGCTAACAAACTTTGTATTCCCGAGTCTTCGCTTCGTTTGCTCCTTTTGCAGGAATCTCATGGAGGACTCGTGGGACACTTTGGACGCGACAAGACATTTGCTACGCTCTCAAAGAACTACTTTTGGCCCAGGATGCTACGTGATGTCTCACGCCTTACCAAACGATGCTCAACATGTCGCAAAGCTAAGTCAAAAGCTCAATCTCATGGTCTTTACATGCCACTTCCTATTCCATTCCATCCATGGGAAGACATTAGCATGGACTTTGTACTTGGATTGCCTAGGACTCAAACTGGAAAAGATTCCGTGTTTGTTGTCGTGGATAGATTCTCTAAAATGGCTCCTTTCATTCCTTGTAACAAGATCGACGATGCTTCACATGTGGCTAATCTCTTTTGTAGGGAAATAATTCGTCTACATGGAGTGCCGAAGACGATCGTGTCGGACCGGGACGTCAAGTTCTTGAGCTACTTTTGGAAGACTCTATGCGCCAAGCTCGGGATCAAGTTACTCTTCTCCTCGGCATATCACCCACAAACCGACGGCCAAACGGAAGTGACAAACCGCACGCTTTCGACGCTTCTTCGCGTGTTGATCAAGAAGAACATCAAGGAATGGGAGCAATGCTTGCCCATCGGCGAGTACGCCTACAACCGCGCAAGACATTCGACTACCAGCAAGTCTCCCTTCGAGGTCGTCTGCGGCTTCAACCCTTTGTCTCCATTGGACATTCTACCTCTACCTCTACAAGAACGCACAAACTTGGACGCAAGTGCTCGTGCAAGCTACCTCAAGAAGGTGCATGAAGATACAAGGGCAATGATCGAGCGGCAAGTACATCGTCTAGCATCCAAGCTCAACATCAACAAGAAGCCTATGGTGTTCCAACCGGGAGATCTCGTATGGCTACATCTTCGCAAGGACCGTTTCCCTCGTGAGCGCAAGTCCAAACTACTACCTCGAGCCGACGGACCCTTCAAGGTGCTAGAACGCTACAACAACAATGCTTACAAGCTCGATCTTCCACGCGCAAGTACAACGTTAGTGATGTCTTCAAAGTCAAGGATCTCTCCACTTTCCATGGTGATGAAGATTTCGATCCGAAGTTGGATCTTTCCCAAGGGAGGGGAGATGATGCGGAGCATCCCAATGTCATCCCCATGGACCCACCATCGACTCACCAAGTGCCAAGTGGACCCATGACACGTGCTCGAGCACGAGCTCTCGAGACCGAGGTGACTTCACTCCTCTCTCTACGTTACTTTGATTCACATGAGACATGGCTGCTACCCTTATCGGAGACTCTTTGCATACTCAGGCACCTCAGAAGCAGCCATGGAGAAGTCAAGGGACAACAAGAATCGAAGGAGGAAGATGGAGGAGAAGAACAACCAGGACTCAGCCTGCCCGGACGATCCGGACGGTGTCCCGGACGATCCGGCCGAGGGCCGGATGATCCGGACATCCGTCCGGACGATCCAGCAAATGTGCCCGAGGACACCCGAAGCTCCACGCCGAAACCGGATCATCCGGATCCCGGCCCGGATCATCCGGACACCCCCGGACATCCGGACGAAGACCCGGACATCCGGGCCACCCGCAGCAGATCAGACGTGTCCGGATCATCCGGACGCCGCCCCGGATCATCCGGCTTCCCGAAGCCCGGATCATCCGGACAAACGTCCAGATCATCCGGACAGTGCCTGCGTGCATGATGTTTGGGACGAGGCCCATGTACCCCTTCGCCCCTCCCAGCCTATATATAGTACTCTACCTAAACTATCTAGGGTTAGATTTTTAATAGCTCATCATAGACCTTTGTGGTTCCTCTCCTACGAGACCGCAGCCTCTTCGGAGAAGATCCACCTCGGATTCAAGACCTCCACTACGGAGAAGATCCCAAGGGATACCCCAAGACCTCCTCCGGGAGAAGACTATCTTTGTACCACCGTTGTTGACTATGGATCGTGTATCTTGATGTGTATCGTGGATCTAGCACCTGTGTGACCGTATTCTTGTTGATTTGAGTGTTTCCTCTTGTGTATTTCTCCGTGTTTTCCGTGTGTTCTTCGTGTTCATCGTGGGATTCCCTCCATCTCGTGAAAGATCTGCCGGTTAGGGTTCCACCCTACATCAACATCCTAGTAGTTCATAGGAACATTATTCTCGAATTTTGTTTCTTATTTCTACTAATCATGAAAGGTACCGGAGACAGAAGTTCTTGGACGACGGATACATCTTCACCATCACGACACGTGGGACAACACACACAAGCACATGGTCAGGTTATTTCTTTACCGTCATTTGAGGGTAGATTTAATCCTGCTATTTATCTTGCTTTGGAGTTTGAGGTCGAACTAATTTTTGCTGGCCATGATTTTTCTGAACTTGAGAGAGTACGAGCTGTCACTAGAGCATTTACTGGTTTTTCTTCAGTTTGGTGGAGTGTGCATTGTAAGAAAAATATTGATAACCAACCCACAACTTGGAAAGAATTGAAGGCTGTAATGAGAAAACATTATTTTCCTCCTTACTATCGCCGTGAATTGCTTCGTAAATTGGAACAATTAAAACAAGGCAGTAACACTGTTCATGCTTACTACCAAGAGTTCAAATCTTATATGCATCATTGTGACATAGAAGAATCTGAGGATGATACAATGAATAGATTTTTTGGTGGTTTGAACCATGATATTCGTGCAAGATTTCAGTATATTCCTCGTTGCATTATTGGTATGTATGTTCGTGCTTGTACCTTTGAGAGACAAATACAGGAGGATGCATTGTGTGACTACAACAACTACTATTCCAGTTCATGCTCACCACCACTGGTTGGTTCCTCCGCCATTCCACCTACTAGAGCAGCCACACCTCCAATTGTGAGCGTGACATCATCTAAAGTGTATGGTACATTGTCATCATCCGTACCTACGTCAGCTACGTCTTTGCGACAAGGTAACAGTAAAATCAATGATGATATAACTTCACATGAGGATGATGCATATCTAGTTAACTTGAATACATCATGTATTGAATTACCTATTGATTTGAGCACACCACCTAGTTTAGATAATCATGTTACTGTCATGAATGCGTCATGTGATCAAACAACTAAAATACCAACAATTTTGAGTGCACCCATTGAATTAACTGTTGATGCAAAAGAATCATGTGAATTAGAGAATAAATCAGATTTGGATAAAATAAATTTGAAAATTATTGTGCCAATGTTTAATCATTTTGATATGACCTCTAATCTTGGTGTCGATTCTGTGTCAAATGAGTTATTGCATGTTTGCTTATTTAGGCATGTTGTAGCCTGTGAATTTCATGCAAGTAAGGTTTATTCACCAATGTTGGGATGGTTTAATGATGAACATTGTCAATCTTTTGTAACGATTAAGAGCTTCACTTATATGTGAAAATTGAGTTGCAATATTTTCATGCCTTCTACTTCGTGTGATAATATTTTGGCTTTATATTTTATGAACTACGAAAGTTACTCATCTATACATGTGTCATATGTGCGAAAATTAAGGGAAGTAAAAATGGATGACATATACATATACAACATGTACACCTTGTCTATTTTCTTACCCAAATTTCAGATTAAGCAACGCCGAGGACGGCTTTATTTTCAAGAAAGGGAGGATGATGAGGACATGACTACCTTGGATACGACCAAAAATATTGCATACATGTATATTTGTGAGGTGGTTTCTAATGCAAACTATGCAACAATTTATTTATGTCATCCAGGACAAAAATACTTCACAGACTTTTGTGCCATGTCTAATTCCAGGTGTATGAGACATTTCTACAATCCACATATGAAGATAAGGGAAAAAGAGAAGTTTAGGTGCTGTTCAAAAAGTTCTCTCATGTCACTTTTGGGCCAAGAGAAGATAGAGTCCAAGTCTTTCACGTTCTACATCCCCACCTTTATCAATACATCATTTATATTTGCAATATTCAGATTGCTTTATCATATTCTTGCTTGTTCTTTGATTGCATGCTGGAATAGACCTTCGTGGTCAGGCTGATCGTGCTTCTGGCATCGTTAGTAACCCCTGGAGATTGGTTTAGCGATTTCTAAGGCGCAACGTCGTGCATGTTTGTAGTCGGATCGTCAAAGTCATCTCCACCAAATCGATAGTTACCATCTCATCGAAAGATCGGGCCCCTCACCTCTATCATTTCCCCCATATATACAGCCCTTAGGGCATCGTTTAGACTTTGGGTTTTGTTTAGATTAAAGTTCGCCATAGCTGCAACTTCGCGTACTTCGTTTGTGTTCAACGACTAGACAAAGACGTCACAGAACCCCACTTGATTAATAAAGCTTTCCTCTTAAATTCGCAATATCCAGATTGCAATCTCTGTTTCTTGCTTGTTCTTCGTTTGCCTGCAGGAAACAGACCTTCGTGGTCAGGTTGATCATCCTCCGGCGTGGTCAATAACATCTCGGAGTTGGTTTAGCGATTGCTAAGGCGCGACGTCCTAGCACGTTCTTAGTCGGATCGTCAAAGTCGACTTCCTCCAAAATGATAGCCACCATCTCATTGAAAGACGAGACACCTTTGCCTCTATCATTTTCTACCCTTATCTCCAACAAGTTTATAGTTAGAATTCATGTGCTCAATATTATCCTTAGTTAACTCATGCATTTTTAAGATCAATTCAGCACATTGTTTAGCATCAAAATTAACCTTCTCCGAAGATGGAAGAGGCAACAAATCAATAGGTGCACGAGGTTGGAAACCATAGACAATTTCAAAAGGACACATCTTAGTAGTAGAATGCAACGAACGATTATAAGCAAATTCAATATGAGGCAAGCATTCTTCCCACTTTTTATTATTATTCTTCAAAACAGCCTTAAGCATAATAGACAAAGTTCTATTGACTACTTCAGTTTGTCCATCGGTTTGGGGGTGACAAGTAGTACTAAAAAGCAGTTTAGTCCCCAACTTAGCCCATAAACATCTCCAAAAGTGGCTAAGAAATTTAGTATCACGATCTGAAACAATAGTATTTCGCACACCATGCAAGCAAATAATTTCACGAAAGAACAAATCAGCAACATTAGCAACATCATCGCTTTTATGACATGGTAAAGTGTGCCATCTTCGAGAACCTATCCACGACAACAAATATGCTGTCCCTCCCCTTCTTTGTTCGAGGTAAACCCAAAACAAAGTCCATAGATATATCTTCCCAAGGAACACTAGGGACAGGCAAAGGCATATATAAACCATGAGGATTGAGTCGTGACTTAGCTTTTTGACATGTAGTGCAGCGACCAACGAAACGCTCAACATCCCGTCGCATCTTTGGCCAAAAGAAATGTGTAGCAAGTATGTCCTCCGTTTTCTTCACGCCAAAGTGTCCCATTAATCCTCCTCCATGCGCCTCCTGCAACAACAAAAGACGAACAGAGCTAGCTGGAATGCGTAGCTTGTTAGCACGAAACACAAATCCATCATTAATGACGAACTTGTTCCATGTTCTCCCTTATTTACAATTATACAATACATATTTAAATTAAACATCATGCACCTATTGATCTTTGATGGTCTCCAAACCAAATATTTTAAAGTCAAGTTGTGAAAGCATAGTATAACGACGAGACAATGCATCAGCAATAACATTTTCTTTTCCCTTCTTGTGTTTAATAACATAAGGGAAAGTCTCTATGAATTCAACCCATTTAGCATGTCTACGATTCAGTTTTGCTTGACTTTTAATGTGCTTTAAAGATTCAGGATCAGAATGTATAACAAATTCTTTGGGCCATAAATAATGTTGCCATGTCTCCAAAGTCCGAACAAGAGCATATAATTCCTTATCATAAGTAGAATAATTCAGACTAGGCCCACTCAATTTTTCAGAAAAGTATGCAACAGGTTTACCATCTTATAATAACACACCTCCTAACCCAATTCCACTAGCATCACATTCAAGCTCAAAAGTCTTATCAAAATCAGGAAGTTGGAGTAAAGGAGCATGTGTCAACTTATCTTTCAATACCGTGAATACTTCTTCCTGTGCAGTACCCCAAACAAAAGGCACATCCTTCTTTCTAAGCTCATTGAGAGGTGCAGCAATGGTGCTGAAATCTCTCACAAAACGCCGATAGAATCCAGGGAGGCCAAGGAAACTCCTCACGTGTGTGATCGTTTTGGGCTGCGGCCAACTCTCAATAGCTTCAATCTTGGCTTTATCAACCTCAATTCCCTGTGGAGTAACAACATAGCCAAGAAAAGGTACTCGGTCAAGGTTACCAAACAAACGTGCATCACGTAGAGCAATAAAAACAGCACGTAAATGATCCAAATATTCCTCCAAAGATCTGCTAAAAATCAATATATCATCAAAGTAAACTACCACAAATCGTCCAATGAAAGCACGTAAAACTTCATTCATTAATATCATGAAAGTACTAGGTGCATTAGTTAACCAAAAAGGCATGACTAACCACTCATATAATCCAAACTTAGTTTTAAATGCTGTTTTCCATTCATCTCCCAATTTCATACGAATTTGATGGTATCCACTACGCAAATCAACTTTGGAGAATATTGTAGAGCCACTCAATTCATCAAGCATATCATCTAGCCTAGGAATAAGATGATGATAATGAATAGTAATATTATTAATGCCTCTACAATCAACACACATACATGATGTACCATCCTTTTTCGGCACTAGAATAATAGGAACAGCACAAGGACTAAGGGATTCGCGTATATAACCTTTGTCGAGTAGCTCCTGTACTTGACGCATAATCTCCTTCGTCTCTTCTGGATTGGTACAGTATGGTGCGAGGTTGGGTAGCGATGCACCAGGAATTAAGTCAATCTGATGCTCAATCCCTCGAATAGGTGGTAATCCCGGAGGCACGTCTTGTGGAAAGACGTCGGCAAACTCCTGCAAAATGTTAGTGACAGCAGGAGGCAAAGAGAAAGGCACGTCCTCGAATGAAAATAATGCCTCTTTGCATACAAAAGCATAGCAAACAGATTTGCTTAAATTTAGATCATCAATATCAGATTTGGTGGCAAATAAGCATCCACTCTTTAATTTCATTTCAGATGCAACATGAGATGATGGTGTGTTATTAGGCTTCATTTGTTGCTCAAATTCTTTTGCCACAATCTGATTTTCACTCTTATTTTGCTCCTGTTTTGCTTTATTAGCTCTATTAATATCATCTTTCAAAATGGAATCAGGAGTCATAGGAAGCAAAGTAATATTTTTATCCTCGTGAACAAGAGTATACTGATTGTTTCTGCCATGGTGTACAGAATTTTTATCAAATTGCCATGGTCTACCAAGTAATAAGGAACATGCTTGCATAGGTACCACATCACAATCAACATAATCAACATATGTAGAGATACTAAAATGCACACGAAAAGTACGTGTTACCTTAACCTTGCCACTGTTGTTGAACCATTGGATGTAGTAAGGATGTGGATGTGGTCCTGTGGTGAGAGATAGCTTCTCCATCATCTCCATGCTAGCCAAGTTGTTGCAACTCCCTCCATCTATGATCACGCGAACAGAACGTTCCTTCACAACTCCCTTTGTATGGAACAAATTATGCCTCTGATTTTGCTCAGCTTGTGTAACCCGCACACTCAAAACACGTTGAGCAACTAAACATTCATACCTGTCAGCCTCTTCAGGAGCCATGTATTGCGTCTCATGATCAGAATCGTCTCCACCGTGTTCTTCACGTGTAATAAGAGTCAAAGTCTCCTCATCATAGTCACTAGCGGACTCATATCCACCATCCTCGGTAGCAATCATCACACGCTGAGATTTGCATTCTCTCGCAAAATGTCCTCTTCCCTTACAACGACGACAAATAATATCATTGGTGTGCCCTGTTGATGCCACGGAAGAACAAGAACTCTGTGCAGGCCCAATAGGTGTGCTCGTGGCAGATAATGGTGGTTGTGCCTGCTTCCTTGTATCACGGCTAGAGGTAACAACTGATGGAGGTGTCGGTGCAGTAGAATGTGTGGAAGTAGAGGATGCACGCGGTGTCCATGATGAAGGTCGACCTGCAGAAAAGTTTCTCCGCGCCAATGCCTGTCGATCCTGCACTTCACGTTCAGCTTTACAAGCAAGATGGAATAAATGAGTGATATTATTATAATCCTTATACTCTAGAATGGTTTGAATCTCTCTATTTAATCCACCCATAAAATGTGCAAGCATAGCTTCATTCTCCTCAACTATACCACATCTAATCAGGCCAGTTTGTAATTGCTGATAATATTCTTCTACAGAATTTTTTCCTTGTCTTAAGCGCTGCAATTTTTGAAGTAATTCACGTTGAAAATATGGTGGAACCCAACGAGTACGCATAGCAGTTTTCAAAGCAGCCCAAGTAGCTGGAATAGGATATAATCTACAATGTTCAGACCACCAAACACATGCAAAACTAGTGAAAGCACAAACAGCAGCAGGAACACGTCTCTCCTCGGGATAGTGTAAACATGTAAAACGTTGTTTAGTTTCTAACTCCCAAGTAAGATATATATCAGGAACATATCTATCCTCAAATGGTGGAATATTCAATTTCAGTTTAGGAAGATGGTCATGTACCTCAGGTGGTGGTGCAGCCCTACCGTTGCGATGATATGCACGAGGACGACCTGGTGGTGGTGGTGCTGGTGGTTGCACGTAGTTCTGATTTTGGTCAACCTCATCCTTGTAATGGTCCTCCACCTCTGCAGTAGCAGCAGGAGCTACAGAAACATCAACAGCGGCACCAGAAGCTTGACCAGGTTCAAGGGGAACGCGTTGTACTCGTCCCACTTGATTTGGAAGGCGATGTTGTTGTTGTTGTTGTTGTTGTTGTTGTTGTTGTTGTTGTAGAGGTGGGATAGCTGCAGCAGCCGGTGGTGGTGGAAAACGCGAAAGCAATTTAGCAAGCTTGTTATCGAGCTTTGTTTCAAACGTCTTCTCCATGCCATATATCTTCTCCATGTCCTCGTCAAATCTGTTTAGCACATCTTGCACCTGTTCACTCATCATTTGCTGAAACTTATCATGAAGCTCCTTGTTCGTCAAGTTCTCCCAGTCAGTCTCGTCGGCTTGTGATCCTGGCATGGTTAGCAGCAATAGAAACACACAAGAATATGATCCTACAGACTACTAGAAAATGGTGGTGGTCGGGCGTTACAAATCCGTCAAGCAAATCTGAAATTCTTACCAGTTCTTACCCAGCAGTAGGTGGTGATCGGCAACCGTGGTAGTCAAAACTCTCAAAGGTTGGATAAAGCGATTACCAGGGAGAGTCAAAATGCACGACGTAGATGTATGTGGAGCTGGGAAGGCTTATAAGATGGTA
The DNA here is from genome assembly GCA_902687465.1 of Secale cereale. NCBI lineage: Eukaryota > Viridiplantae > Streptophyta > Magnoliopsida > Poales > Poaceae > Secale > Secale cereale. The sequence continues at coordinate 366,240,647 of LR738712.1, read as the reverse complement.
GGAAAAAGGGTCACCAATAATCAATTCAGAGATGCAACGTTGAATAAACGCTCAACGACGGTACTGTGCTGGTCCTAGGCTAGATCGTACTAGAGACGCGAGCCTAGAACACTAACAAAATCACGGCGCTGCACGTAAACAAGGGGAAAGCACACTCTGAATTTTTTTTTCGCCTCTTTTTTTGCGCTCTTTTTTTTCGCTCCTTTTTTTTTGCCGAAAATCACTTTAATGGCGAGTGTCTCAAAACACTTCCCAAGTCAAACTAAGATGATAGGCGTGAAATTTTTTTGACAATTTTTTTCGGAAATAGGGCAGCGACGACGAAAAGTGCGGTAAAAAACAGTATGGTGGCACGTGTCTCAAAAGACTCAGAAAAGCCTAAAAATAGGATAGCGAAAAAATATTTTTCACCTGCCGAAATTTTGGCCTAAAAACTGCCCGGGGGTCTCCGGACTCTTTTTTTTTCGAGACCTACGCAGGCAAGGAAACAAAAATCCGAAACCTAGATGGATCTCGAGAACAAACCTAATATTAAAAGAACTCGGATTGGTGGTGGATATATGGTTGTAGGGTAAGGTAGCGGTGGTGGTATATGGCAGCGGTGGTGGTATATGGATACAGATTGGTGGTGGTATATGGATATGGATCGGTGGTGGTATGTGGCAGTAGCGATGAAGATGTTGCGGCGGCGGCGTGACAACTTATGACCAGAACTGATGCGGAGCATCCCGAGGTCATCCCCATGGACCCTTCATCGCCTCATCAAGTGCCCAAAGGACCAATGACTCGAGCTCGTGCTAGAGCTCTCGAGACCGAGGTGACGTCACTCCTAGCCCTACTTCCATACGAATCTTGCGAGACATGGTCGCTACCTCAGACGGACGTGTTGTGTGTGCTCAGGTGTGAAGAAGACCACATTGGAGAAGGACGGGAAGATGGACAAGTCCCCAAGTTCACGGATGAGACGTTGCATCGAGAAGGGCAGAAAAGGGCTCCAGGCCTCGGACATCCGGCCCCCTGGCCCGGACATCCGGCCCTTGGGCGATCAACTACAGAAGGCCACCCGCAGCAGAAGCTACAGGGCCCGGACATCCGGCCAGGCCCCGGACATCCGGCCAGAAAGGGCCCGGACATCCGGCCTCAGGCCCGGAAATCCGGCGCCACCCCGCAGAGGACACCCGAGACTCGACCTCCTCAGCCCGGACATCCGGCCCTCCGCCCCGAACATCCGGCGCCCCGCGAAGCCCCGGACATCCGGCCCGTCGCCCGGACGTCCGGCTCCTGATCTGCCTGCGTGCAGCCCCTGGGCCAAGGCCCGTGTTCCCCTTCGCTCCGTACACTATATATACTCCTTTCCTCATTCCGTTTAGGGTTAGCTGTTGGATAGCTCATTTCTCAGACTTGTGTGGATTTCTCCCACGAGACCATGCGCCTCTACGGAGAAGATCCACTACGGATTCAAGGCCTCCACATCGGGGAAGATCCTACGGGATAATCAAGACCTCCTCACGGAGAAGACTACCCTTGTACCACCGTCGTTGACTATGGATCATGTATCGCACTATGTATCGTGGATCTAGCGCTTGTGTGATTATCTTCGTGTTGATTTGAGTGTTTCCTCTTGTGTTTTCCCCGTCTTCCTCCTTGTGTTCTCCGTGTTCATCGTGGGACACTCTCCAAAACGTGAAAGATCCGCTGATTAGGGTTCCACCCTACATCATCTTGGTATCAAGAGCAAGGTTGATCACGATTTTGGAGCCCCACACCCTGTCTTCTAACTTGTTTTTGTTGTGTTCTTCCCAATTTCGGAAAATTCCCCACAAAAAGAGCCCCAAAATTTTTTTGTGATCTGTTCATTTGGCAAGATTTTGTTGACTTTGTTCCATGGATTTGCTGTGCCACGTGTGGATCTAGCTTTTCCTCCACTTTTCCCCAATTTTCATCCGCAAAATGCGACGAATTTTGGCCCCAAAATCACCGATTGCAAGGAGTTCTTCCTGGCCTCGGGCACCCCGGACATCCGGCCCGTACCCCGGACATCCGGCCCGGCCCGGACATCCGGCCCCTGGCCCGGACATCCGGCCTCCCTCAGCCACTTTTCCACCACCACACCCCACCTTGCACTCCTCCACCGCCATTTTCGTTCGGTAACCCACCCATCCTTCCGCATACCACCACCACTTCCGCAACCACCATCGCTTACCCGCTCCGAGTTTGAAAAGTTTGTCTCCATTTGCCTTGGATACTTGAGTTGTGGTTTCACCGTTTCCTTGGATGTTTAGGCTACCTTGGAACGGCAAGACTTCGACAACACCACCGCTCAACTTCGGCAAGGACGGTAACATCGACGACACTTCGCTCATTCTACCTTGCAATTGCATTGTCACCCTATGAACCATCTTTGCGTAGCTTTCCCATTGAGACTAGCCATTTGAGTATTGCCGGGCCACAACACTTGTGCACATTAGTGATAGTCATAGATATTGCATACTACATCATTGTGAGTAACACCACATCATCTTGGTATCTTGCATATCTCCGTGTGACACAAGAGTGTCCCGCATACACAATAGCTACCTCGATCCGCGAAGCATGCATAAGTACCCAAAGAAAGACCTCACAAGCTTCTAAGCAAACGAGCCAACCAAAGCAAAAGACAATAACATCAGACGCCTTGCATTCAAAGAGATCATACATCATAGCAACTTCATCTTGTGCTCAAGCATCGGCACATCATACACTCATAGCATACTTGTGATAGATAGTCGTTACGTTTTGCCTCTTATAGGTCGTGCACAAGTGCGTATCCGCCTATTAAGCAATCGGTTAGCGTCTCTCTAGTGTTGTGCAACACGAGCATTTTCCGTGGTTTTCCACATTTTCGCTCACCCTTGGTTGCACAACCACATTTATCTATCCGTGCGTGTGTTCCGTGTGCTACCTTTGCTAGTGATTTACTTGTTGCATGAGCAAATTGTGAACCATTTTCAACATCATTGAGTCATTTTGACGATTGCATTGAATTTGTGCCACATCCTAACCAAGCTCCTCTCAAAGCTTTACTTGTGTAGGTGTGAGAATCGACACGAAGTGATACCAATAGTGCTATTTCCGGGTTACATTATCGAGTGATCATTGATCCATTTTCAACCTCGGTTAAGGTACATTGATATTGTCTTCTCCTTTCTCCCACTCACATACTTGCTTGTGATAATGGATAGGCCAAGTACATCTTCCAACCCGATCTTCGACGATCCTCAAGAAGCGAACAACTACGTCACCAAACTACATCTCTTCGGTGTCCAACGAGCTCTACATCAAGAGAGTGAAGCTATGCGTGAGTACATTGGTCAAGTCACCGAGGACGTGCGCCAATTTGAAGCAAGGACAAAAGAACAATTCGACACCATCAACACCAACATGACTACCCCATACAACGAGCTCCGGACATTGATAATCAACCGACGTTCTTCCTGAACATCTTCTCAAAGACGAAGCCGCTCAAGTCGACACTCCGACTCCACGCAAGACTCAAGTACACCTACGTCCAACACTCTTCGTCAAGCCGCACATCAACCTCGACATGACCACCGGCATCCTCTACATGACAAGAGTTCACAAGAGCTATTCGACGAGCAAGAAAGCCGACGTCGTCAAAACCAAGCTACACTTGAGCAAGCACAAGAACAGCAACGACTACGCCAACAACAACAAGAGCGAGCACGTCAATATCAAGAAGAACAAGACGCCGAGGCTAACCGCCAAGCACAACAACGTCGAGAAGCTCAAGCTATGGAGGCGCAACGTGCTTTACAAGATGCACATCACAATGTGGCAGCCCGCACTCGACACACTCGTCAAGAAGAGGATTTCCTTCGCGATGAGATACAAGAGAGGCGACATCAACCAAGAATGCAAGAAGAAGCTCCTCCTCAAGCGCGGCAAGAGCAACAACCCCAACAAGAACATCTACATCCACAAGAGCAACAAGATATGGCAAACCGCCAAAATCGAGATTGCCCTCCCAGTAGGCAAGAAAACAACGACGAGCATCGCTATGGCAAGCTCAAGTTCACCATGCCAAAGTTCTCCGGTAGCATTGATCCCGAAGACTATCTCTCATGGGCATTGAAAGTTGACAAGATCTTTCGCCTTCACAACTTCGATGAAGAGAAGAAGATCGCAATGGCATCCCTTGAGTTCCAAGACTATGTTCTCATTTGGTGGGAGAAAATTATAGAGAGAAGAGAAGCAAAAGGAGAACCTCCTATCACCACTTGGGCTCAAATGAAGGAAGTCATGAGAGCAAGATTTGTGCCTACACACTACAACCGCGACTTGTTCAAGAAGCTACAACTCCTCAAGCAAGGAACCAAGTCCGTTGAAGCGTACTACAAGGAGATGGAGATTGCTATGATAAGAGCAAACATCACGGAAGATGAAGAGCAAACAATGGCGAGATTCTTGAATGGACTCAACTATCCCATCAAGAAGATTGCGGACTTCCAACCATACAACAATCTCCTCGAGCTAGTGCATCAAGCAACCAAAGCGGAGCGACAAGTTCAAGAGGACTACAAGTACTCCAAGTTCAACTCCAAGAACTTAGGCTCCTACAACCAAGCTTCAACGACTTCGGCTACTCCTCCTACCTCTACCAAGCCATCTACAAACTTTGATGACAAGTCAAGCTACAAGAATGCGACTACATCGAGTCGTCCACCTTCTACCAACAACTTCAAGCCAAGAGCTTCCTCAACTACAACTCCTACCGAAGACAATAACAAGACGAGCTCCATCAAATGCTTCAAGTGCCAAGGACGAGGCCACAAGTCATTTGAGTGCAAGACCGTTCGCACCATGATCATCAACGATGACGGATCTTATGACTCCATGAGCGATGATGAGATGGAAGCACTTGAGCATGTCGCTATGCATCGCCAAGTGAATGAAGAAGAAGACCATCAAGTGTTTTGCGACAATGACTCAAGCCCCAACCTTGTTGTCTCCAAAGTCTTGACACTCCAACATCAACAAGATAACGACCAACGATGTCACATTTTCCATACAAGGGTCGGCATCAATGGACGCTCCGTCAAGGTTATCATCGATGGAGGAAGTTGCCACAACTTGGCAAGCGAAGAGCTATGCGACAAGCTTCATTTGGTCAAGACGAAGCATCCTCACCCCTACAAGGTCCAGTGGCTCAACGACGCCGGAATTCTTCGAGTCGAGCACACCGTGCAAGTCTCTTTCAAGATTGGCGCCTACGAGGACACTCTTGAATGTGATGTGATACCCATGTCCGTGTGCCACCTTATTCTTGGACGTCCATGGCAATATGATCGTGGAGTCACACACAATGGACGGACAAATCACTATCATTTCAAGATGAAGGGCAAGGAATTCGTGCTCCGACCTATGACTCCATGTCAAGTAGCCGCCGACAAGCTTTTACCTACCAACCATCGTGGAGAGAATGGTGAGAGAGTGAACCACCAAAAAGTGAGTGAGAGCCACAAGCCAAATATGAGCGACTCCACGATGAGCGACAAGAAGCAACTAGTCCTATTTGCCGCAAAACGTGAGATGAGATAAGTGTGTGAGAACCCATCGAGCGTCTTCCACCTTGTGCTCTTATGCAAAGGGGAAGCCAAACCTACTAACACTTCACCACCTCTACCTTTAGTGTTGTCTAAATTGTTACAGGAATTCTTGGACGTTTTTCCCAATGAGCTACCTCCGAGTCTACCTCCACTTCGCGGAATAGAACACCCCATCGACCTCATACCCGGCGCACCATTTCCCTACAAGGCTCTCTACCGTGTCAACCACGAGGCAACCAAAGAGATACAACGGCAAGTGCCCAAACTCATCGACAAAGGTCATGTACGTGACAGCTTAAGCACTTGTGCCGCTCTGGTTATTCTCTTGCCTACGAAACATGGAAGTTTTCACGCGAATGCATGCTTGTTACGCAAATGCTTACTTGTTACCCAACTTGAGTTGAATGTGATTGGCTTTGAGCACCTAAAAGATTTATATGAGCATGACCCTTTCTTTGCAAATCCTTATGCTAAGTGCTTGACTCACACTTTTTGGGAACATTACTACATCAAGAATGGATATCTGATGAGAGGTAACAAACTTTGCATTCTCGAGTCTTCGCTTCGTTTGCTCTTTTGGCAGGAATCTCATGGAGGAGGACTCATGGAACACTTTGGACGAGGCAAGACGTTCGTCTACGGTTTCAACCCATTGTCCCCATTGGACAAGCTACCTCTACCTCTACAAGAGCGTACCAACATGGACGCAAGTGCACGGGCAAGCTATCTCAAGAAGGTGCACGAAGATACAAGGGCAACAATCGAGCGACAAGTACATCGCCTCACAACCAAGCTCAACGTCAACAAGGCACCAATGGTGTTCCAACCGAGCGATCTTGTTTGGCTCCACCTTCGCAAGGACCGTTCCCCACAAGAGCGCAAGTCCAAACTACTACCTCGCGCCGACGGACCCTTCAATGATCTATCTCCTTTCCATGGTGATGAAGATTTCGATCCGAGGTCGGATCTTTCCCAAGGGAGGGGAGATGATGCGGAGCATCCCGAGGTCATCCCCATGGACCCTTCATCGCCTCATCAAGTGCCCAAAGGACCAATGACTCGAGCTCGTGCTAGAGCTCTCGAGACCGAGGTGACGTCACTCCTAGCCCTACTTCCATACGAATCTTGCGAGACATGGTCGCTACCTTAGACGGACGTGTTGTGTGTGCTCAGGTGTGAAGAAGACCACATTGGAGAAGGACGGGAAGATGGACAGGTCCCCAAGTTCACGGACGAGACGTTGCATCCAGAAGGGCAGAAAAGGGCTCCAGGCCCCGGACATCCGGCCCCCTGGCCCGGACATCCGGCCCCTGGGCGATCAACTATAGAAGGCCACACGCAACAGAAGCTAGAGGGCCCGAACATCCGGCCAGGCCCCGGACATCCGACCAGACAGGGCCCGGACATCCGGCCTCAGGCCCGGAAATCCGGCGGCACCCCGCGGAGGACACCCGAGACTCGACCTCCTCAGCCCGGACATCCGGCCCTCCGCCCCGGACATCCGGCGCCCCGCGAAGCCCCGGACATCCGACCCGTCGCCCGGATGTCCGGCTCCTGATCTGCCTGCGTGCAGCCCCTGGGCCGAGGCCCGTGTACCCCTTCGCCCCGTACACTATATATACTCCTTTCCTCACTCCGTTTAGGGTTAGCTATTGGATAGCTCATTTCTCAGACTTGTGTGGATTTCTCCCACGAGACCGTGCGCCTCTACGGAGAAGATCCACTACGGATTCAAGGCCTCCACATCGGGGAAGATCCAATGGGATAATCAAGACCTCCTCACGGAGAAGACTACCCTTGTACCACCGTCGTTGACTATGGATCATGTATCGCACTATGTATCGTGGATCTAGCGCTTGTGTGATTATCTTCGTGTTGATTTGAGTGTTTCCTCTTGTGTTTTCACCGTCTTCCTCCTTGTGTTCTCCGTGTTCATCGTGGGACACTCTCCAAAACGTGAAAGATCCGCTGATTAGGGTTCCACCCTACATCAAGAACTCGAAACTCTAAAAGACTAGACGCTAAGACCAGCAACTTGACACGACGATGCAACCGCAAATTCAACTAAGCAAACACAGAAAAGATTATGCAATGGCTCAGACTAGTTCAGATATGATGAACTAACCCTAATTTTTTTTGGCTTTTTCGTGGACTGTAGGTATGAAGAACAGACTCGATCTAATCTACGAAAAATGTAAACTCTCACCGAGCAACCTGGAAATCTGATACCACTTGATAGAGGCAAAGGTGTCCCGTCTTTCGATGAGATGGTGGCTATCGTTTTGGAGGAAGTCGACTTTGACGATCCGACTACGAACGTGCGAAGACGTCGCGCCTTAGCAATCGCTAAACCAACTCCGAGAGGTTATTGACCACGCCGGAGCACGATCAACCTGACCACGAAGGTCTGTTTCCTGCAGGCAAACGAAGAACAAGCAAGAAACTGATATTGCAATCTGGATATTGCGAATTTAAGAGGAAAGCTTTATTGATCAAGTGGGGTTCTGTGACGTCTTTGTCTGGTCGTTGAACACAAACGAAGTACGCGAAGTTGCAGCTATGGCGAACTTTAATCTAGACAAAACCCAAAGTCTAAACGACGCCCTAAGGGTTGTATATATGGGGGAAAGAGGGGGGAATTTCGTGGCCCTTGGTGGAGGGGTCCGAAACCAACCCTAACTCTTGTTTCCCCACACATACGGACTCTAAAAACAGCCTATACTCAAGTATTTCGAAATTACATGGGCCTGGACCAATAATAAGGTGACGCAGCACCTATAATAGCCTCTGGACGAAATTTATGAAGTGGCATCTTGTATATTTCATCCAAGGCTTCACGCACTCATTATGGTGGCTTCAAAGTCCTGAAATCATCACTTGTAACTCCATTCTTGTTCCCCTTGCGCATGCCATCATCTCCATGCTTGATCTTGCTCCAATGTTCATCCTTCTTGTCCAAGCTAGGCCCTTCATTTGTAAGCAAGACAAATGTATCCAATTTAGGCAGCATCATATTTTCATGAACATTAGATTCATTACCAAGAAACGAAAGTACGTGGTAATTTAATTGGCGTGTGCGAGCTCTAGTAATTGGTCCTGTATATGTGTTAGTTGGAGCTGTGGGTGTAACCTTGTTAGTGATGTCCTTATCAATCCGGGCACCATCTATACAGGCCGAATGCTTCATAGCCTCGATCCGCGGCCTCACGTCGACAAGCCGCTTCACCAATGCAAAGTAGCTACTAGGGATTGGCTTGGCGGGCCAAAGCCGGACTACCAAGTCCTTCCTGGCTGCACCCACCATGTTATGCAGCTCGACCAGCTGCTTCAACTAGTCGTTCAGAGGTACTGGATGTTCTGGCGCAAGGAATTGCATCCAGAACAACTTCTCCATGGTATTCCCCTCCTGGGCTCTGAAGAATTGGGCGGCATCGGCGATGCTCTTCAGGAGATCCGCAAACGCGCCTGGAGAACTCCACAATTGCATCAGCGACCCATACTTCTGACCTCCAAAGATACTCTATAGAAGAAAGGCCTCACCAGCCGCTATCTGCTGCGTCTGTTTGATCTCCTCGCGAGCACTCCGGGACTCGATCCGAGCCTCCTTGGCAGCATTGACAGCCTTATTGAGTTCAGATATTTGATCCCAAGTCTTCTGCTCCAGCTCCTCGCAGCTCTTGCGAATAGCATCTCACAGCTCTTGTGCAACTTCGTCCACCCGAGACTCATGTTGTCGGCACGAGGCATGTTCGGCCTCCAGCTCAGCAGCTGCTTTGTCAGCGGCTGCCTTGGTCATCTCGGCCTCTTTCTTGGCCTGTTGATGCGGAGCATCCGGCAAGCATCCCCATGGACACCCCGTCATCGGCACAAGCACTCAAGGGACCAATGACTAGAGCATGTGCACTCGCTATCGAGCACGAGGTGAATTCTCTCCTCTTCGAGTTTCGTTTGGATTCGCATGAGGATTGGGTTCTACCTCACAAGGAGATGTTGTGCATTCTTAGTTACCAAGGAGGTGATCGCGTGGAAGCAAAGGAGAACCTATCTAGCCCGGATCACGTGGAAGCAAATGAAGACCTGTCCAACCCGGAACGAGCGGTACTACCGCTCCGCCAAAACGGTACTACCGCTCCTGGCCAGTCCAGAACCAGCGGTACTACCGCTCCTTAAGCGGTACTACCGCCTGCAAGCGGTACTACCGCTCAAGTGGGCGGTACTACCGCCCTTCCTGCATGCAGCCTGCGGCCCTTGGCCATGTACCCCCCTCTTTTCGTACCCCTTCGTAGCATAAACTATAAATATACCTTCCCCACGTCTTTTGAAGGGTTAGCAAAGATATTGAGAGACCTTGAGAGCTTTGCTCCTTGTATCCCCTCCATGAGGAGATCAAGGCCTCCCAAGGGAGAAGAATCCTCGTGGATTGCAAGATCTCCCAAGGGAGAAGAATCCTCTTGGATTGCAAGACCTCACCTCCTCTAGGAGTGGGAAGAACCTTACCTTTGTGCTTGTTTCCTTGTATTGATCTTGTGATCTTGTGGATCCTTTGTATGCCACTCTAGTAGATGTGATATTGGGTTTGTTTTGAGTGATTTGTGTCTTGTGTTCTTGTGTGTTCTTCCTCTTTTCCCCCTCCAAGTGTGAAAAGATCCCCCATAGGGTTTCACCCTACAACATCTTGGTATCAAGAGCAAGGT